>JAIVEN010000017.1:32405000-33605000 GCA_026686845.1 Adenanthera pavonina
CCAAGCTGGCTGGCAAACCAGGCTCGGTGGTGACATGATCGATCACACACGGAAGAGACACAGGGCGTATAATTGCCATAAAATAGTAATAACGAAGACAAGGATACAACTCAATAATATGATGATTATAGAATAAAATAAAATATCATTTATTTGGAAGGATATAATCAATTAATGTCTCTAGTCAAACAAAGAGTGATACTAATGATATTCGTTCTCCTCTCAAGTACCGACACAAAACACAGCCTTTTGGCGAGCGATAAGCCAAAAACATACCCAATTTTAAACGACAGTTTGTGCCATCGGAACGCATGATGGGACACAAGACCTGCCACCAAAATTTGGCTTCAAGCATCCTATATAATTTTTTTTTGTTTAGGGAAAAATAAAAAAGTCAACGCCGCATTAATCCTCCAAGCAGTTTCAAATACTGGGATTGGCCCCTGAAATGTTGAACTTAAATCTCCATAAAATTTAAAAAATATCTTTTAAGTGAACAATGGAATAGAATGATATAATAAGTAAAATATAAATGCAAGATTTTTTTTTGGAATGAATTCGACAATTAACAATACTGTATACAAATTTCATGCTGAATCTATATTGGTGAAACGTGTATATAATGGATGCCACTTTAGAAAACAGATATTGGCCAGCTGGATATGGATACGAAAGATATGTTAGGTACCCACCTTAAAAAAAAAAAAAAGAAAAAAAAAAAAGAAGAAGGCGGCAATTTTAAGGTGACACTTCTTGTTCTCCCTAAAAGCTATGCTGCATCCGCCGTCGCCACTTCCAACTCCTCTCTCGACTACCAGCTTCCTTTTTAGTATTATATTTTCTTTTCATTGCTGAATATGGCCCCATGAATATGATATATCATTTCTCTCCCTACCACTGAACAGACACATAATTCACCTTTTTATTCCCAAAAAAACAAATATCGAAATAAACTATTTTTATTTAGTTATAGTTATAGATTATAGATTATTCTGATTTTAAAAGATAAAAAATGCCAGAGAGTCAAAATAATTAAAATATGTAATATTAAAAAATAATTAAATAATTAATGTATTATGTAAAAAGAAAGAAAAGGAAATCTCGATAGAAGCCAAACAAGTACCGTTTATAAATCTAAATCGGATTGCATCACGGAAAAGTAGCTAGATCGACCTTCAGGTTTTTAATATTGCAAATAATTTGAAGTTATCAATTAAGTGCTCGCTTAGCTGTGAATGATGCCAAAACTTTTGCAAATAATTTCAAGGCCAAACCTTTGTCTCATATTGTAATGAAGAATCAACCCAAAAAAGTTATTGTAAATAAAGAAAATGATCCTCCCTCCAATCCTAAGTATAGAGCTTGTTACTTAGATTCCAAATATAAGTTATTTAGGACTATTTATGGTACATGAAGCAATGTTCTGAGAACCAGACAGTAAAACTAGTTGGACCATCAACTGTAATAAAAAACGACTCAGTTTTCAGCTTTAAATCATTTTAGGGGTTGAACCGGATTGAATCACTTTGAACCGGCTTTTGAGCCAGAAATCAGAGTTGAGTTGGGAATTAGAGTAATTTTTAGAGAACTGGATGGTTTTTTAAATTGGATAAAATTTAACTAAAATTTAATATTTTTTACCAAAATTATTAATTGTAAAAATTATTAGAAAGTAAAACACTATGTCCCTTTTTATTTTAAAATCATTAATTATAAAAATGAAAAATTTCATTGTATTATACTCTCTCGTCCCAAATTATAAGAGAATTTTGAGACTCTTTATTTATCCCAAAATATAAGAGATATGGATAAAATTTGTGGAGTAATTAATATCATTTCCTTTTATGCCCTTGAGTAATTAATGTTGTATTGATAATTACTAATAATTAATTAGTCTTACTTCAGACTTTTGATGTGGGCAATTTAAAAAAAATTGAAATTGTAATACAATTAATGAGTTTAACTATCAAAACTATTTTTTCTTGATATAGATAAAATAATTATTTATTTTTTATAATTAGAGACGGAGGGAATATAATTATTTTATAATATTATGGTTATTTAGTGTTATCATGTTAAAATGTTTTAATATTACTTTTAATGATTTAACATATATTATTATCATGTGAGCTTATTAACTTATTATGAATTTAAATTATTTAAATTTATTCTTTTAATAATTTGATATTTTATTTTTACACCTATATTATTATATATAATATTATTTTTACTTAATTATTACCTCACTGGTTCAACCGCTAATCTAACCAATTAAACCATAAAAGCCATGACTCGTTGAAGTTTTTGGTTCGATGTCCAATTCAGTTTTTAACACATTGATATGTGATAATATTTATTATATATTTCTAAACAATACTCTTATTTAATGTATCTCAACTAGAGAGAGAAATATATTAAATAAGAGATCAATTTTAAAAAATATTATAATTTCAGATAAATTAAGATAATTAAATACCTTTAATTTTTATTTTTAATATATTTTTAAAGGAGTTTTATATCAATGGAGTAATTCTTAACGTCCAAATGACAGATTTTGATTCATGTGTAATTAATTTGCAACTTTTAAAGGCACATATTGATGAACAATTTAAATTTCATTTTGAAAAATATTTATATACCTTTTCTTATAAATTTTCATATTATTTTTTAATTAAAAATTAATATATAAATTATTTTTTAATACATTTTAAATTTAATAATTAATAATATATATTAAAAGTATTAATTTTTTGAACTCGAAACAATTTAAAAAATTTATATATTAAATTTCAATTTAAAAAATATCAGTTTAGTCCTTCCATTTTTTCAGCCTTTGAAAAAACTCCAAAAGAATAGAGACAGAGAGATCATAGAGGAGGTCAGCAAATTATTGACACTGACACCCGTCACGAGATGTCCAAACAATATTCTTCCGCAAAATTCTTATCGTGGCAGTGACTTGAAGTCAAAGGACCATTCAGTCTTTTAATCAAAGGGCAGATTCGTCCTCACAATCAATTTTAAATTACAAACCTCGCTAATCACCACAAATGATCCCCATCTCCAACGTTCGTGCGTTCCATCGACGGTGTCCAATTACTGACTTAAAAAGAGAGGGAAACTAAAACGACAGAGACTGTAGATCCCGACGCACTTACTTCCTCGCTCATGCTCTGCAGTATATAAATCTTACTAGGGTACAACATCTTCAAGAATATCTCTCTCACTCTCGCTTCATCCTTCCCAACTACTCTCCAGCCCTCGCCATTTATCGATCAGTTCCTCACGGCTTCAGGTGTTCATCTCTCTAGAACTGAGCGTTTGCATTGCATCTATCTCATATCTGCTACAGTTTCTCCCCTCAGTTCTGTTTTATACATTGTATTTGTTCTGTTCTGCAAGTAATCGCTTCATTTCAGTGATTTTACCTTTTGTAATAGTGATGTGATTGAATTTAAGTTATTTTATCTATGGATGGTCATCTTTTCTGATTTAGGCGCTATAATTCCATGCATAATTTGGATATAGTATCAGATCTTTTCCAGATTTTGTATGTATCCGTGGAATTTGCTGCGTTGCTTACGTTGGTTATGATGTGAGTTCATACTCACGGGATATTGCGTTCTTCTTTATCTTCATTTTAAGTTCTTTGTCATGCCTAAAGCTGAAATCGAAGCAGGATAGTAAATTGTTCAGTGACACCAACTGTTTCTGTGAATTTTGCGTGTTTTACAGTATCTCTGATCGCGTTCTTTTCTGTTTAGACTTCCTATGTTAGATCATCTGGGAACTATCAAATTGTATGTTAGATCGAAATTTTGGGCTGGTCGCAGTGTACTATTGATAGATTTTGTATATATTCTATAAACTTGAAGTCGTTGATGAAGTTTAAGACTTTGATTTGATCACAGGGAAAATGAGAGAGATCCTTCACATTCAAGGTGGACAGTGCGGTAACCAGATTGGTTCCAAATTCTGGGAGGTCGTTTGCGATGAGCATGGCATAGATCCCACTGGAAGGTACATTGGAAATACAGATCTGCAGCTGGAGCGCGTGAATGTCTACTACAACGAAGCTTCTTGTGGAAGGTTTGTTCCACGTGCAGTGCTTATGGATCTGGAGCCTGGTACTATGGACAGTGTACGCACTGGTCCTTATGGCCAGATCTTCCGCCCTGATAACTTTGTTTTTGGACAATCTGGGGCTGGAAACAACTGGGCAAAGGGGCATTACACAGAGGGTGCAGAACTTATTGATGCTGTTCTTGATGTTGTAAGGAAGGAGGCTGAGAACTGTGATTGCCTTCAAGGTATCATTTGTAGAAAATGTCTTGATCTCTTTGCAGATTGCTTACTTTGATTTTGTATAATTGAGACTTGTAGTCCATAGAATACTGAATTATAATATTTCAAAGTGCTAAAATTAAGTGACTGAAACTGAAAATATGCTTCAAATTATAAGGAGTCAATATCATACTTTCCTCCTCATCAGTCATAATTCATTATTATAAAGAGCTTCAGATGTCCCAAATGCACTTACACAATAGATTGTTAAGGCTACTTCTTGAAACGGACAAGAATATGAAGTAATCCTTTGTTTCTTTCATTCACGGACGATGGTTGAGTTTTTAGTGTTCTAGGCATGGTTATTTACATTCCGAATATTGGAATGTTTACTTTTGAGTTTTGACAACAAAATGTGAGTGCTTAATTAGTTAAGTCCTTGCAGTTTTGTAAATTTTTGTGGATTTTTTAACAAGATTATCCCCTTTTGCAGGATTTCAAGTGTGCCACTCGCTGGGTGGTGGGACTGGTTCTGGGATGGGTACCTTGCTGATTTCTAAGATCCGGGAAGAGTACCCTGATAGAATGATGCTTACATTCTCTGTATTTCCTTCACCTAAGGTGTCAGATACAGTTGTTGAGCCTTATAATGCCACTCTTTCAGTTCATCAGCTGGTTGAAAATGCAGACGAGTGCATGGTGCTGGATAATGAAGCTCTATATGATATTTGCTTTAGGACTCTTAAATTGACAACTCCCAGCTGTGAGTATTGATCATTGAATGTTTAGTTTTTCTCGAGTATGTCATTTGAATCTAATATTATATTAATTTATGCTGTCTGTCCTGTGCTAACTATATCTCCTTAAATTGTACATTGATTGAGGGATCGTTTTATTTGTCTTGTATTGATTAAAAATGTAGGAAGCTGCTAATTTGGTATATTCCATGTCACTCACCACCAATTATTAATTTTAGATAGTTACAAGTACAATTTTCTGTCGAACATGCCTTACGGTCTTTCTAATGTAGATGCAAGGCAGACTGTCGCTAATTGTCCATACTTAGACATGGTCTTGGTGCAGTTCTTTTTTTTTTTTTTTAATTTGTGATATGTGCTGCTCATAGAAAAGGCTGAATACATAAATTTTTTTTTTGGTGGGGGGGCTATGGTTATCAACAAAGGAAAATTATGATCTGGATTATGATTTAGAAATTTAATTTCTGAGCTATAATTGAGAATCTATTGATCTAGACTTTATGGCTTCAGTAATGTCTAATTTATATACTTGAGGACTTTCTGTTTCTTTTCTGTTGATTGTTGTGCCTTCCTATTTTAGTTGGGCCCTATGTTTTTGTTGTTTAGTTTTTGGACTGTAATAGCTCAAAATGTGTAACGGTTTGTTGCAGTTGGTGATTTGAACCACCTGATCTCAGCAACCATGAGTGGGGTCACTTGCTGTCTTCGATTCCCGGGTCAACTCAACTCTGACCTCCGGAAACTTGCAGTGAACCTCATCCCATTCCCTCGTCTTCATTTCTTCATGGTTGGCTTTGCTCCTCTGACCTCTCGTGGGTCCCAGCAGTACCGGGCGTTAACAGTTCCAGAGTTGACTCAACAAATGTGGGATGCCAAAAACATGATGTGTGCTGCTGATCCCAGGCATGGACGCTACCTCACTGCATCAGCCATGTTCAGGGGGAAGATGAGCACCAAAGAAGTGGATGAGCAAATGATTAATGTTCAGAACAAGAACTCTTCCTACTTTGTTGAGTGGATCCCCAATAATGTGAAGTCCAGTGTCTGTGACATTCCACCTAGGGGGCTATCTATGGCATCCACCTTTATTGGGAACTCAACTTCCATTCAGGAAATGTTCAGGAGAGTGAGTGAGCAATTTACTGCCATGTATAGGAGGAAGGCTTTCTTGCACTGGTACACAGGAGAAGGTATGGATGAAATGGAATTCACAGAAGCAGAGAGCAATATGAATGACCTTGTGTCCGAATATCAGCAGTATCAGGATGCCACTGCAGAGGAGGAAGGGGAGTATGAGGAAGAGGAAGAGGAAGGAGCGGAGCCTATATGAAGGGAGCCAAATTAAAAAAGTGCTAGGCTGATATCTCCTACTGATTGCACTGCGCAAAATGATGGTGTTAGTATGTCTATTCTCTACTTCTATATGAAGAATGTAATTAGCTTTGGTTTGAGGGAAGCTGGTGAGTGAACGTGATTTGGAGAATGAAGTTGCCCACTCTCTTACTCCAAGTTATACGATATTCGCGCAATAGTAGCTCTAATTGCAGTGGGAGTATGGGTAAAATATCTGAAAGTAGTCAGGCGTTGCCTATATGTTTGTTCCTTATTGGCTTTATTTGTTATTTCAATGATATTTTGCTATTCTTGTGCATGGGCTTGTAAATTTTCGATCTTTGAAATGCTATCGGTTTGTTTGTTTCTTCTTCTTCTTCTTTTTTTATGAGAGAATCCACGGTTTCACACACCTTGAGTATGTCTTGTTATGAACGTCGTGGGAATTAGATTGGATGGGCCGCCAAATGACTAATACTCGAATACTCTGGACGTTGTAAATTTGCTATGAAAATTACCCTCCACATCTTTCTTGGGCCCAGAATAAGGCTGAGGGATGTGATGGAGCTGGTGACGAAATACGACGTTTGTTTTGGGCCAGTGATGATAATAGTTAAATAAGTTTGACTTTTAATTAATAGTGTGGTAGGGGCTAAAATGACCAGCTGCTAGAAGTACAAACCAGTCCGTTAATTGTCTTTTAACTTTTATGATGGAGTAAACTTTTACCTTTCTTCCATTATTGTTGGCTAACAAATGTTAGTATTTCTTCATAACACATAATTTACAAGTTCTTGAGAGAGTGCTTCAAAATGGGGTTCAAACATAACTTAATTCAAATTATTCAGAGTCTAAAGTGGCAATTGGATATTGGATGGTTATTTAAAAAAAAATCAAATAATTATGTTTTTTTCTTTAAAGTAGCTGCATACTGCTTGAAGGGGAGCAAAAGACGGTGATACTATCATTAGTATTATTTTATTGGAGTGAGTCATCGGATGTGGTGATGGGGGGCTAAAAGTGAAGGGATGGGTAAGAAGAAAGTGGGAGGTTGAGGACAGGCGAGTTGTATTCATTCATGCGTTGGCTTTGCCAGTTGGATAGCTTTTTAGTGCAAGTTTATCTTTTTGTAAAAATATTTTTAAAATAATCACAACTTATAAAAATAAAGTTTGGATAAAAGAAAAAAAATTTATTAAAAACTTATTTAAATAAATAATAAATAATAAATAAAAATTATAATTTAATTTATAAAAATGCAAACTAAATATACGCATGCACTCACAGTTTCCAACAGCAAGTGGGGCATATCCATAAGTTTGCTCCGCCACCCGAAGGGGCGATGAACTGGGGTCCAATCCAACGCATGGTAAGTAGGTACTGATTGATCAGTCTTCTTGTACTTTGTCTTGGGGTCTTTTGACCCCCTTTTCTTCCAAAAACAATTATCTTTCTTTCTTTCTTTTTTTTTTTTTATTTTTACGTGTTTGCTCCTTCGACATTCCCCGTTTCCTCCCGAAAAGACATTCAACTCAGGATGCGCAAAGCCCACTGATGGTATGTATGCTAGGGCCATTTTTTCTACCTGACAACCCTATCCAACCACAATGAACTAATATAATAGTACTATATTCTTCAGGATGAATATTACTTGATCCATCCAAAATACAAATTTTATTTAATTAATTATATAAAAATTAAAAAATAATTTTACTCATTAAATATATTAAAAATATATTATTTTTTAATAATATTTTTCTATTTAATTTATTGTATTTAAAATTTATTTTTTAATTTAATTATAAATAAAAATAAAATAGAAAAAATATTTAATATCATAAAAATTATTAAGTAAGACTTATTTTTTTAAAAAAATTTATATTTTAGATGAAAAGATAAATTTTAGATGAAAAGAAGGTTAAACATTATACACAAAGGCACTGTGTTTGGTTCCCCTGAAAATGATTACACTATTCATTAATGGCCCATTTGGTCAATTATTTCAATTAGGATGCAGTGAATCCCATCAAAATCTGCCACACTGACATTATAACCCAACTCACCTCAGAGTAAATGCTCAGTTGCTCACCCCATTTTGTCACCCTCAGCAGAACGCAGGCTTCTGTTCTCTCTCCATCTAATAAATTTTCTACTTCAATCATAGTAACGTAAAAGGGGTTTGATTAGTATCTTTCAAATTCAAAACAATGTGAACGCAGAATATATCTTTAGAGGGCTTCTCCTAATATGAGATATTTGAGTTGAATTAATCAGAATCTAAAATAACAACTAGATATTAGATAATTTTATCCAAAAAAAAATTTCTACTTCTATGTAACAAATATTGTCCCATGAAAAAATTAGGAGTCGTTTCATTCACATACTATAAATTGAGTTAAAGGAATAAAAAAATAACAAATTAAATAATAATAAAAAAAGCAACCTTTGGAATGCAATAAAAATAAAGATAATTGGGCCCCTTCATTTAAGCTTTTCAAAAGAGTTATTTTTATATTGTTTAAAAAAGTGATTATTTATTTAGAAATTTTATAAAAAGTATAAATTATTTTATATTTAGTTAGAATAAAAAAAATACTTTTTAAATTGTCTCACAATTAAAAAAAGTATGAATTTATATTATATTTTTTCAGGATTAAATATTGTTATTTTTGTAATTTTTAAAGTTAGTTTATGTATCTTCACCTCTACACATTTTTCTTTTTTATCGCAATTATTTTTTTTTCAAAAGTTAGTTAGAATAACTTCTCAAAATAAATAAAAAATTTCTTTTTCTCAGTGATTATTTTTAAAAGTTTATACAAACATTTAGAAAATTTTAAAAGTTTTTTTAATTGAAATTTTTTTAATTAAAAAAACTAAAACAAAAGGGAATAGGTAAATTTATATTTAATTAAATAAAAATAATGAGGTGATAGAAAAGATAATAAAATAAATGTATACAATAATATTAGCATAAAAATAATGTATTAATAATAAAATATGCTAAAATAATTTTTTAATTTACATTATAAATAAAATATAATATAGAATTCTAATTATCAATAACAAAAATAAATCAAAACTTATTTTTTTTAATTAATTTTTTTGAAATATTAATCAAATTAAACAAACACACTTTAAATGAGTTTTTTTTATCAAATAAAATTTAAAGAAAACTACACTATTTATAAGTTATAAATAGAATTGACTTCTCTTAATTTTTTATAATTTTTTAATTCTTTCAACTTTTTTCATACACTTGATTGGATTTCATATAACTTTATTTTTATTTTTTTAAAAATATTTCTTCACATATTTTAATAGGATTTAAATATTAAAAAATATATACCATCTTTGACAAATTCCTAAATTACTATATTTTCTTTCTCAGCACGGAAAAAAAAATATATGTTTCAATGAAGGAAAACATAGCCCCTCCACTAACGACATTAACCAGTAAGGAACCAATCCCACATCATAGAGTATCCCATCTTTGGTAAGGGGTTTCAAAGGAGAGGGGAGGGGAGAGAAGTTATTCTCCTGTTTAGATTGAAAAGTTTTTTATAGAGAGTCCCTCCAATTGAATAGAATAATTGTAAAAAAAGGGAGGGGAGTTCCCCTCCCTCTCCAATGCTCTCTTCATAAACTAGAGGGCGGATGTGAACAAAAACGTTTTTGTTATTGTTATTTTTTTTAAATGAAAAATATCTTTAAAAATAGAGTGTAAAAAAATTTTTAATTAGAAAATAAGGTTTTAATATTCTTATAAGAAGAAAATAATTATTTAAATAAAAATAATAAAAAATTTCTTTAATTTTAAGAATAAAATGATCAAATTATTATTAATTTCCCTATCCTCCCCTCCTGAACTAAATAATAAATTATTAAAATTCCTTTTCTCAATCCTCTTCCTTTCCTTTCCTTCTCCTTTCCTCCATAACTCATCTCTCCTCCCCCTTCCTTTTTCTCTATTAAAATCTCTTTCCTTCCCTTTCCCTATCTTCATCATACCAAATACAGCCTAAGTGTCAGCAAATTTTCATTGGGGGACTCAACCCACAAATCAAGATGTGTTCAGTCTATGTAATAAATATTGCTCTATTTTAATTAGCTTCTCCCAAAAAAAATCTCACTGTTATGATTATTTTGTAAATTATATTACACATAATTCTTATGCATTTAAGTAAATTAAAAATAATCAAATCCTAATATTTACAGTGATGCTTCGGAATAGTCATATGCAAATCTACCGAATGTATATCTCTATTTTAATCTAAACATCCTAAAAATGACATATAAGAGGGAAATCATTTTACTTTCTAATTTTAAAAATAATAGATAAATGTTACAAACACATTTAAAATAAATAAATAAAGTTTAAGAACTTGAGTCAACTTGCTTTTTTCTTTTCTTTTCTTTATTTGTTTTTTTTTATCCCTGAACTGAACTTGCTTCAAATTAGCTTCATTTTCAACACAAAATGAGGCCGTGTCTAACGCATAAATAAAAAATGGTATTGCAAATCATTAAAAAAGGCTGACTCCGGTATGTATAGAAATTTAAATGATCAGAATTAGATTATCCATTTTTATTTTTATTGAAATCTCTCTACTTTCTCTATTATTACGTGTGAGGAGTACCATCCAATGAATTAGTGTTGATCGTAGTTTATAACTGTCCTAATTCAATCACCTAACTCTTTGTGTCTTAAATAACTTAATATCATAGACCAAGTATTTAAATATTATTAGTAACTTAAAATATTATAATTTATTATTAACTCCAGCTCAGTTGTAAATATATTTCGTATATAATCAGTAAACATTGTCTATGTATATCTAAAATAATATATATATAGTCACAATTCAACAATATATACTATAAAATATATCAATAATCCTTGGATAGATTAGATAGTCATGAAATGAATAATAAGTGTAGGTGAAGAACATGGAAATGGAAGCCTAATTAATTAGGTGGGGCGTGATTCCTTTCCCACCTTCCCACACTCTGACCTTGAGGTCTCCATCCAAAATCAGAAAGAAGAAGAAGAAGAAGAAGAGGAAAAGGAACCGAGTTTTTAATTGGAATGTTGTTTGAATTATGGGGGAAATCAAATGTACCCTTACAAATTTTGCATTACATTGCACGCATCTAATTACTCCCAATGCTCTCTGAACATTGCCTTTATGACCCAAATTTCTCCATTCTGCCAATGCTTTTTTTTGCCTCGGGTCGGTTTCTTCACAAGATAAGATCAATTCCTATGTGTGCCACCTACCTTATCCTAATATTATTACTACTTTATTGCATTTTCATACATCTAATTTTTCAGCCCACCAGGTTGCACTTCAAATGGAATTAAACAGTGACATGACATCCCTTTTCATTTCTCTCTCTCCTCCCATCCCTTCCCTCCTTTCTTCCCACTTTTTTTTTTCTTTTAAAAAAAAGAAGAAAGAACAAACTACTCCACTTATATTCATACATGTATTCATTCAATAATAATTAAAAATAAAATAACATGATTCTTTATGAGATCTGCTTCTTCTTGTTTTTTTTTGTGAGAATCATTCATATTTGATATTACCAACCAATTGAAAATTTAGCTGCATTGAGACCTGGATGAGAAAAAGTTTGATAAGAGCTACACACGTTATGTTAAATTGAGAAGAGAAAGAGATTTGAATAGGATACGAGAAAGTAAGGAAATGGGAATGATATATAATGTGTGGCCTTCAGATGGCAGAGAAGGACAAGAGACAGCTCCACAATTCACCATAGTGGTCCATTTGATTCCTCCACTTTCTAACAAAATGGACTCTCTTCTGTTGGCATCTTTTGTGCTGTGCTGTGCAGTGCAGACCCCCCTCCTCTATTTATTTGTATTTATAATATTAAACTGTGTGCTGCGTCTCATTGCTTGCTTTCACACTTGCAGCTGAATTAGTTGTTGACACTCAGCAATTCCCCACCCACACAACTCTTCCTTACTCACTCATTCAATCATGTCTCAATATTTGACCCAAAAGATCACGCTTCAAGAAAAAGGTTACTATTAGTCCATTAACATGTCAAAGTAAAAGTAAAAGCCCACCAGTAGGATAAAGAAAAGTAAAAAAATAAAAAAAATACCCTTCCATCTTTGCCATGTGCTGCTCTTATTATTCTTCTTGCATTTTTATTATACATAAACTCTCCTCTTTGTGGACTGACAAGATGACCATTCAATTTGGCTCCGTCAACTGTCCAGTCCCATGCATGGAAGGTCACCCCTATCTTTAAGATTTTATAATACTTTCCCCAAATTTCAAAAATTAATTAAGAAAGAAAGTAACAAATCTGAAGCAAGGGGGAAAAAAGATTGAAAATGAGTCCTAAAAATGCACCGCAGAAAGTCCAAGGCATCCAAAACTCGAATCTCAACCTAAGATTTTAGAGATTCCCATCTTTGATGTCAAAGCGACATTATCTTTAAATTCACACTTGCAACAAATTAAGTTCTGCCACAAGTGCCAACTTTAAAAATAATTGAAAAAAATTGTTATTAAGTTGCAATATATGATTCAGCTTATTTTATATAGCACTAGATTCTCCTCTGAGTCGTTGTCACCGCCCATTCATCGCAAAAATTGCTTTTGCTTTACACTATTATCTTGTCTCATCTCCCCAATATAATAATAACAATACTATTCCAGACTTCTTTTCTTAGGCTGTAATGTATGTAACAATATACAGACAAGTGATGGGATAACTTCATTGATGTTGCTTTACACTAAATAGCTTGATTCGTCAAAGCAAAGGAAAAACAAGTGAACAATGGGTTCAAAACTATTATGCAAGAGTGGAAGACCACTGAGTTCATGACCCAGGTAAATCATGTAATGGAAGGGTGAAAAGAGTGGGATTTCTATATGGACAATACTTTTAGAGACAAGTTGGTAGTTGAGTGCCAAAGTTTGGACCCTCCTCTCCAATCGTGGACGAACAAAATTTCTATATACTCAATGTCTATTGACTTTGAAAAGAAACAAGGTGTCTCTGAGTTATACTTCCCTCTTAATCAGAATAGCTCTATTCAGAATGGACGGGTTATTGTTGATGGTCAAGCAGACCAAACTTCAAGCCTCAGCACGGCAAAACGAGTTAGTCATAGCCTTCAAACCTCTGCAAAGCTACTTGTGTACAGAAATCTCTATCTCCTTCCATAAGCCCACTGCTTGTTATGGTTCCCAGGTTTGGAGTGTGGATTTCGGTGGCCATTCCCTTGCTTTGGAAGATCATGCAACTCCATAACCTGTATTGTTCGCTGCCTCTTGGCTGCAAGTAAAACGGAGATAGCATTTTCAGCAATTAATTTCAGAACCGTAAAACAATCAGCGCATAAATCATGATACATGACAAGATTCAAGCTCTAAATTATGCATGTTTGTAAGCCAAATCTCTGGATAAAGGAAGCCACTTGACTGTTTGAACCGTTAATAGTTAAAGTTATAGACCGAACAGAAAAAAGACATTGATATCAGAGGAGAAATCCCATACCATTTTCAGCTTGTTGATAAGACTCCTGAAGTTTTCTCTTAGTGGCTTCTAGTTTCACTTGGACTGAAACATCATCTGAACACTTGAATTTCTGCCAACCAATAAATGCAGGTTAGACAAAACTCAGTAACAAAAAATGGTGCATATAGAGATTCTTCCTTACATCTTGCTGAGCAATGACAGGCTTCTTTGGGAGAGCACTCTTCTCTAGTTTCTGCTGCACCTTTGGTCCCGTGCTACTTTTTAGCTGCAACCTGGATTTTGGTGGTCTGCCAGGGCCAGAATCAGCACAGACCGGTTTACTTTGTCTTGCAGCAACCTCATTTTTCTTCACTTGATGACATTCACTCTCCTTGGCCTCACTGGAAGCCTGTGATTTCCTCTTTGCTACGTTTTGACTGTCCATAGATGGTTTTCTGATATGTTCGTGGGTCTTGGTTAATTCACCAGTGTGTCGAAAATCTGAAACAAAATTCCCATTCGTAATTACTTATCTAGGAATTCGGAAATTTTAATGAGAACCAAATTAAGAAAGCAAGCTAGAATAAGCATAAGCTAATGCAAATTCAACTCACTTCCATCATCATCCATGCCATCAAAGAACTTCGCATGATCCAGATATGTGACATCCATCAAGAGAAGAGAGGGTGAGGGTTAGTTTTTAACAATCAAACCCTGCATTAAAAGGGGAAGTGATATAGTTAAATACCTGTGAGAGCTCCATTGGAGCAGTTGGAGCTGCAAGGAAGGCCCCTTCATCCATAGGAGGTGACGGAAGCCCTTCCTCTTCATCAACCACTGATGGATTAACTGAATCTGGGGTGCCTTCTGCTGAACCTACAAATCATTAATTAAAGTCCAATTTCATATATCAACTGATTTTAGAGAGGGTGAAAGTAGTCAGAATATCTTGATGGCTTTCTCATGAATTCAGATAAAAAGTTTTACCTGCAATAGCTGATGTGGACTTGACCCATTCATCTACCATTTCTTTCCAGCCACTGCAATTCAAAACTATGTTTAGAATGTATAGTTTGTCGTCTACTATGCAACTAACCAAATAAAACAGATTCTCTACACGAGTCTAAATCAGAATGATGAATCAATGATGATAGAATATTGAACAGATGTGATGTCCTAGTACAAGTACGTTTTAAATGGAACTGAATTTGATTATAAATCACATGCCACACATCGTCATCAAACTATTCAAGTACTACACTTGAACACAAGGACACAACCAACCGAGAAAGATGTACAATTTTGTATTAAATAAATCAAACACTTATTCTTCATAGTGATAACGATATTAATATATTAGTATAATTAGCTGAGGATGGTTCATCTTTGGAAATAAGATAATGACAATGAAAAAAAAAACAGATCAGCTGACAAAACAAAATCAAATGTACTGATGGGTTATTCAGACCTGCGTTCAAGTTTAAAGATAAAATCATACAAGGAAAGAAAGAGAGATCTTGCATCAACAAATTCAGATGAAATAACAAAGCAGAAGACAGAAGGCTCATTTTTCTTTCACAGAACAAGCCAAGGATGTATGCATGGCAAACAAGCATCCTGGGGAAATTAATCATACTCGATAAGAGTTCGTGCAAGTTGACGGATCTCTTTTGTTCCGTGCTTTCGGAGAGGATTGACAGCCTTTCCAATCTCAGTTCCCTGGAAAAGTTAAATTCAGCCCATTAAAGGACGTGGCAGAGGGCTGAAGAGAAGCAAGAGCATGTAGCCAAGAAGCATGAGAGAAATGGCAGGCTCATTGAAAGACATTATTCAATTCATACCTTAAGAAGATCCACAGTCAGTGCCAGCAGCTGGAGCCTCCTCAATGACTCAAATAACACTGAATCAGGCTGTTGCAAAATGAAAGAAAGCACCATGAATAAGGGACCAAAATGTTGAGGAACTAAAATATGTCCTGAAGAACAGTGTTTCTTTGAAATTATCACAACCCACCTTATATAGTCAAATATCATTAAACTTTCAGAATGAATTGTAACACAGAAGCAGGAATTGACTCAGAAGATTAACAACAAAATACGGATAGATAGCTAATCCGGAAAGGGATGAAAATTGACAGAGAATTTCAAGAAAAGTTAGAGGATATACCTCTTCTTTGCTGTTATGGAGAATCTCTTTTATCCTCAAAACCTCCCCAACCATCTGAGACTCTTCTTCAATCTCATCAGTCAATGCCTCAGCTTCTCCATAGCTAAAATTACTAATTTGGTTCCTGTTCATCTCTCCATGATCGTTTCTGCTACTATTGACCTTGCTCTCTTTACTAGCTCCTGCTTCTAATTCAGTAGCATCTCGATCAAAACCACTCTTACAACCTCCATCTTCCTCGTCATCACCCGAAACCGCCAACTCTAATCGATCACACCCCACACAACGAGTCAATCTACAAGCGAACAAGCGTTCCGCAATTCCATCTCTTCGCAATCTAAATTCCTTTGGACAATCCGAAACCGCCACCATGATCGCATGGTCAATTATATCGAATATATCAGAACTAGCAGTCCGAAAGTAATTTCTCCAGTATTCTAGTGACCCGGACTTCATCGTTATCCCACAAAAACCACAAGGTGGATCAATCCCAATGAGGCTAGATCCAAAAATAAAAATCCAGCAATTACCCACAAATCAAAAGTGGATTTTCACGTAATTGGAATAAGAATCAGACCCAGAAATTCAATTTTCGCGGGCTACGGATAGCACCCAGATGTCAAAGAACAAACTCCAACAGGGTTTGCTACTGTGTGACAATCAAGAGTATTAGATTATTATCTGATCTTGAAAGGGACTTGATATCATCCACAGATTATGCAGTAAAAATTAGAGGGGCGTTGATCAGCCACGGACGGTCCAAGTTCTGAAACTGATGCGCGTTTTGACCTGAAAATGTTGACGAGATTACGGGTAATAAAATAGTGGGGAGATAAACGGAGATGGATATCAAGAACGATAAGGGAAGGGAGGAGGAAGCTTCGTGGTGCGAAGAGATTAAGAGTTGGCTGAAGCTACAGGAGAGACCTGTCTCTCTGGTTTTGTGGAGTAAGAATAAAAAAAGGAGAAAACAAATTTTTCGTTTAAATTTGTTAACAGTTAATTTGTTAATTAAAAAAAAAACTTACAAAAGAAAGGCATTTAGGAAAATTGGAGTGGAAGCCAGAAACACATCTACCTACTCATGCTTCTCTGGGGTGTGCGTTGTAAAAAATAGTTTTACAGATACCGCGTGCTGCAACGAAGCCGGCAAATTTACCGCCCTTTCAATTTCAATACACTTCATAGTTTTTCTCTTGTTTTGACTTGATCCGCCACCATCCTTGGAAAAACGCAGTGTTGGTGCGCTTCTTTTTCGTCTATTCCCTCCTTTATATAAATTTTGGATTCCATGCATATTATTATGACCACGAGAGCTCATCTTGACCGTTAATTAAATAATTTAAATAAAAAATGAACGGTAGAGATTTAATTTTGATAGGAATACAATATGAAATAAAGGTTATTTTAACTATTACTCTTTTTTTTAAAAAATAAAATTGTCATTTAGAAATTTAAAATAAATACTTTGATTAGTTTTTTTTTTCCAGAAAAATACTTTGATAGTTGACATAAACATTAAAGTCCAATCATTTCAACTACTACTACATACATTATTTGATTTTGATTTTCTTTCAACAAATATCTCCCTATTATATCCGGAAATTATGTATTTCACCAATTGTATCCTTAAATATATATTTTTTCCCTTAAGCATGACAATCTATTATCTATCTATCTATTATATATTATAAAGTAGAGATTAAAAATATAATTATCTATATAAGCTAAATATGAAAATAAAAATCTGATTTATAAACCCACATTAGACACTTATGATTATGTTTAAGAGGCAAATTTACTATTATTGAAATTCAAATATCATATATTATATATACACTTTTATAGAATTATAAAATTTTGAAAGTAATAAAGATAAAATTAGATGGCCAAGATTTTTATTATACTATTAAAATTTAAACTTAAAAACCAATGTATATATTAATAGTATTCATTCCGGGGGTTCAGGCTCATCATGAATGAATTTCGTAATCAAGGGCTCCATCAAATTAGCTGTATAGAAAATGATTATTCTTTTTATGTTTATCTAGACAGATAGCAAAATGATGGTACCAAGTATATTAATTACAATATTTCCTAAGGCCTGGCGTTGAATTAAAGGAGTGGATGCTGGGTACAATTAACTTGGTTTCAATGGTAGAATATGACTTGACTGATAAATAAGATGACGCATGTGTTGGCGTAATTTATGAGTCTTCCTTCCATTATTTGATTCCAATGTGACTATATTAATTAAAGGAAAATTGTTCAATTTGGTAATAAACCTATCAAATTCATTTCCTTCCCTTTTTCTTTCTTCTTTTATAGGAGAATAATATGTCAAATCCTGTGCGCGATTCGCGATGGTACTTTATTACATAATTGAGGACCTCATTATTTGGAAAATCTTAAAAAAGAAAAATGGAAGACTTTTAATTATTCAACCAAATTTCTTGAATTTGACTTTGTCTACATGGTTTTTTTTATCACTATCCTATAATTTTTTAGAAAAAAAAAATTATACCCAGAATATATATAGTTAAGAGTATTATAGGGTATATTTTTTTTGGTCAAATGAGTATATCACAGGTATATTTATTTTTGTTGGCCACCATATTGTTGGTATATTAATTTACTCAAATTTTAAGAAAATTTATTCAAAATAATAAATACTCGGAATGCATACATGTGTTGCATGAATTTATTAAAACTAAAGATTTCTGACCGTTGAATTAAAATCAATGTCAATTTCACACACTGCATGCGCTCAAGTGAAATCGTGAAGAGCATAATATTTAAAGTTGTGATGGCCAAAAATCAGAGCACCATGGTTTCAAGTTGTGAAGCGAATAGAAGAAATAGTTATGCGGTGTGAAAACACGTACATTACTATTTTAAAAGGAAAAAAATGGAGTAATTGTAAAATGTATAGCAAGTAATGTAACATAATTTATGGCAGAGAAAAGCAAGAATAGGAATTGACTCAATGGAGTTTTGTTGTGGAAATTATTAATAAAGCAAAAAACGTGAACCACAACACTGAAAGCTACGGCAGGTACAGAGAATAATGAAGGCTGCAATTTTTGGTCAGTGTCCTTTTTTCTTATATCACAATTAAGGTACGAACTAGAAAGGCACCCCTTGTCAGTTGAAATTTGTGGTTCAATGAATATGAATGATGTAATTATTATTATTCTTTTTCTGTTAACAAAAATGACAATTAGGGATACCAAATTTCAGTAGCCTGGGATCCACGCTCTACATTTAGTCACCTCTAATAACCTAGATATATTGGATTTTAAAAATGGGTTAGCCACTGTATATCAAAACAACTTATTCAAGCTGTCTTATGGTGGAATTGTCACTAAAACAAATATTATGGAAGATAGAAAAAAAGTCGATGTAAAAAAAAAAGAGAGATAAAATTTATTTTAATATATTTAATTTTTAATGAAAGTTCTATTATTAATTATAAACAAATTTACAATTTTTAATAAAATAATTATAATTAGTTACCAAATATGTTAGAATGATTTTTTTTTTCTATTTTAAAACCAACTTTCCCTTGGTCAAACATAATCAAAGGATGAGTGGTCAACGGAAATTTGAACCCATTACTCAGAGAGGTGAAGGTTTTTGTTGGAGTTCCTTTGCCACTTGTATCAACTTTCTTTTTTTTCGGGCCTGGTGTCAAGTGGCAACCAGCATGGTTAATTCAACGATGTTTTATTCTGGTCTCAATAAAATTATATAACCATGCTCGGATAAATGCATTTATATTAAGTTAAACACGATCATAACAAGGAGTCCAGATTGCAGAGTTACTAATTTACTACTCGGATGGGTATTCTAGAACCTGTTTGATTCTGTTTCTTAAAACAGTTTTTTTGTTTTTGAAAACGAAAAATTTAAAAAATTTGTTTGGTAAATCTAATTTTTATAAATTATTCTAGAAAACAGAAAACTCAAAATATCTTTAAGGTATTTTGTAGGTTTTATTCTGGAAAACATAAGGAAAAGTGAGAAACATCCACCACATTAATGGTAAAGTTATAAATTTTGAATAACTCATTTATTACTCACTAGTTATGATTTTGAGAATAATTATTCAAATCAATTTTTTTATTTTCTTATTTTTAAAAATTATTCTCAAAAATAATTTTATAAAATTATTCTCAAAATAATAAAACAGATAATCCTATTGAAACATGCCCTTATTCAGCTTTGAAGGATAATGAGGTAAGGAGGTGGGAGAGAGAAACGGGTGAGATTGAGAGATGCAGGCGGAGAAGCCATGAGGAGCACTGGTGTCATGCCACGTGTACATGACAGCGGATGAGCGTTTCCATAATCTATTTATTTGCATTTATTTTAAAAGACAGTCACGAAACGCAACACCCACAAAATTGGGTCCCTCGTCGTGGACTATGAGACTATAATACGACATTTGTTACCCAAACGCATCCAGAGAGCTTACCTAACTCCCTAATTAAATTCTTTATGCGGATGACATGACATCATACTTACTCCTCCACATTTTCTTCTTCTGTGAATTTAATTAATTAATTAATTAATGCTAAGAGATTGGTTCTTCTTCTTCTTCTTTTGTTTCTAGCTAATTCTCTTTACCACTACTTGCATCTCTTACTATACATTTTTCTTCAAGAAAAATAGTTATGCTTGATTGATATACCAATGAGTAATGACAATAATGTTGGATGAAAGTAACTTTTGAATTTCAATAAAACGAATGCTAAATGAGAATGTGAGGATAAGTAAAAGTTGGTCCAACAAAAAAACAAAGAGTGGAGGATACTAATTTTTAGAATAAGATCTGAACCGTGGCTCGATTTTTAATTTTTTGTAATTAAAATATCATTGTTTTATTTAAAACATTTGTAGTTGACAAAATCATGTTTATTGTATAATATCACACTTCTATTAAAAATATATATATATATATTCAGTAATAAAAATACAGCAAAATATATAAAATCTAAACCAGCAATAGTTATAGTTCAGATTTGAGAGTAGTACCCACTATTCATCCTTAAGATTAGCAGAGTATATATTGGGAGGATAGGGTGAAGTATATGATTGTGTTAACTTAATTTACAATGTCACCAATAATATAAAGGAGGAATGAACTAGCTAGGAACGATATGACAATAGAGAGGGAAAAAGGGCAAGAATGAGATTTAATTTCATGAATCTGATCGCATGTGTTGTCTAATAAGAGCCAAGGGACATATCCAAATACAGAAGATGGAATTGCCTACGTACTGTAAGAAGGATCAGTTGCTAGCTCATTCAAAGAAGTTACAGTCTCTGCATTTTTCTTTTCTTAATTTCTCTTATTTTTAGCAATTATGTGATTCATTCCTTTTTTTATTTGTTATTACAGGTTTCTTTATTGTTTATTAATTTTTTTCATTGCTGACTTTGTCCTTTTTCTTGTACGGCTTTATTTATAATTACAGCATTCGTTCACCATGAATAAAAAATATTTAATAAATTTTTGACAACATCATCATATTTTTCTTAAAAAAAAAGAATTTAAATAAATGAAGATTGGTTCGACCATACAATACAACATTCAAGTAAATAAGAGCTCATTCAATTAAAAAATAATAATAGAGTAGCTCAAAAATTAAGACTTCGAATTTTTAAATAAAAATTTATTATAAGTGGAAAAATAACACAAAAATATTTATATGTATATGATTTCTTTTTTTCTCTCTTTTTATTTTTTATTTTTTGACCGGAAAGAATCATTCTCATTCATTCTCTATTTTTTACAACAATGTTTGCAATTATTTATTTCTCATAGTTTCAAAAACTTGCATATGAATATATTCAGTAAGACGCTTTGTCCCGTCTTCTACTTCAAAAGCATATATAGTAATATATGCATGTATATAATCCAACCTAAATTTCAACCATTCATGTTTATTAAAAAAAAAAAAATTCAACCATTCATCATACTGCGTACATCAAATTAATGAAGCAATCAAAACAACAAACATTTTTGGGGTCCACTTATTCCCTCTTCTTTCTTTCCTGTATTGTCTCTCTCTTTCGAATTCTAATGATCATACATAATATTCTTTTATTTATTTTTTCCCCGCTTGATTGTTACATGTTTTCTCATTCATATTAATAAGGTGGTGCGTGCTTGACTCAGTTGAATGTGTTTAATTAAAGGCTGAATAAGTTTCAAATATCTGACAAGTTTGTTGGGATCTTTTGATTGAATATCACAAGAAAATATATAAATAAATCTGTTATTACATTTTGATACGTTTAAAAGATTATATTCATGGGCCCTTTTTAATTATATATATATATATATATGCACACACACTTTTGACTCATTGATCTATGGGCCTAATTACTAAATCATACTTTCTCCATTTTTTCATATAAAAAATAAAAGACAAAATCATGCAAAAAATATTTTTTATTTGAAATATATAATGATTTTTAAAAATACTTTCATTTAACATTAGTAACTTTTACATCATACAATTAATATAAATAAATTGTATTATTAGTTTTTTTAAAAAATATCTTATTAATTAGAGATATTTTTAAAAAAATTATTAAACACATTAAATAAATATTACATGTTTCTTATATTTTGAAACATAAATACTCTCTCAATTTTCTCTCATTAAAAAACGGAGGGAGTATGTTTTCTAAAGAGTTGCAAACGCAACTTCAAGTTAAGTACAAACGGAGGCTTCTGTGCATCTATCTGTCTATATTTACGCCGCCATATTTCTATATAGCAGATCAATGGATTATTTCCTATGCATGGCAGCATGATTTAATTTGTTGAAGAGAGTAGGAGATGAAATGGAATGGGACCTACATGATAATTATGTAAGACTTATTTATATGCAAAGTGTTAGTACGTACTTTGAAGGCAGCAAATTAACACACACTGGACCAAATGGAACATTCTGGATTCATATTCATATCTGTTCTTATAATCTAACCTAGAGACGTTTTCATTGCATTTTAGGGGTGGGGAATTAAAGACTCAGATACCAGGAATGTCTATGGGTTGATTTTTATTGGACTTTTTCATAGGCTTTACTTATACTAATACAACCCCCACAACACACATACATATTGTACATACGAGAGGTTGAGAAGCCAGGAGAATCTCATACATATATATATATATATGGCAAAAAGGAAGGGTTTTGAAGTATGTAAGCTTCCAGTTCTCAGCCCATAGCAAAGCAAACTCAAATATTATTGAAACTCATATCATAAAGGTCTAAAGATTGATTCGGTGAATAATAAATAATATCCGAGGAGGTATGTAACTCCCATGAAAGTCTGAAATTTATGTGCCCCTAGCCAGAAAGTAAACTAAATTTCAAATGGGAAGCACTTCATCATAACAGCAAGAAAGCTCAAGCCTTCATCTCCGAGTTTGCTTCTTCGACTCTATTCGTGAACTTCTGCGGCTAGATGCTTTCTTGTGAAGATCGCCTTCTGGAATTAACTGGATATTCCTTTTAGCTGTTCAAATACGAACCCCAGTCATAAAAAAAATAGCATATTAACACACCCACACATATGTATAGATATATAGAGCAAGAGGAACGAACCTTTCTCATGAGCTTGGTAGCCCGCATGAAGTTTTTTCTTCGTGCTTTCAAGTTTCTCTTCCATTGCAGTATTATCAGATGACCTACGTGACTGAATATATATAGAAGGCGATGGTATATTCATGAGTATTGAATTAACACCCAAGTTGGAAACTAAAAGTAAAAGCAAATATACCTCTCTCCCGCGGGGACTAGCATTTCTGGGATCTGCATTGATACGAAGAGCTCTGTACCTGTGACAAGTCTCAGATTTGTGATTTTGATCCTTTTTCTCCACTCTTGGTTTCTTATTTCGGGATGACGTATGTACACTCCTTGGAGGTCTAGGATTTGGTTTCTGATGAATGGATTCTTGCCTTGGTGGTGTTGCTTTCTGGCGCTTGACAGGTGCGATTAATTCTGCGTCCTCGATCAGCTGTACCTCCAGTTTTCTTTTGTGTCCCACTGAAGGGTTCTTCTCCATTGCACCAATCTTTTCAACTTCAATGTGGCCTTCGTTGGATATGGATTGCTTCTTTGCTTTTTCTCGCTTGCTGGATTCTTGCTTCTGCTTCAGTTCTGTCTCGTTTTCTTTTGCAGCATTCTTTTGCCTGTCCTCAGTTTCATTATTTTCCTTAATAGCAGCATCTGTTTTCCCCATAATAACCAATAATATACGGTTTTAGCGTTCTTCAATTACTTCAAGAAATCCAGATAGGCGCAATGATTTCAAATCAAATAAAAAAAACACCGAGAATCATGACTCACTTTCATAATCATCCATGTCATCAAGGAACTTCTTCTCCCAGTTCATAAGAAATGGAACCCCAGTGATCACCAAAATAAAACAGAAACACTTATTCAGATGAAGCAATCATACATAAAATGATTCAACGTCAAGAATATATATGTGAAGCTCAAAGAGCGTAACAATAAAATGATTCATCTTCAAGAATATATATGTGAAGCTCAAAGAGCGTAACAACAGTATAAGCTGATGAACATTTTATAACATTTATACCTCTGAGAACTCCACAGGAGGTTGAGGAACAAATTCAGCAGCAGGAAATTCTCGCCACTCTTCAAGAACAAGGTTAGGCTTAGGGTTCGTAGATATTACTGCATAATAAAAATACGTTATTCAATTAGTGTCTGCTTGTACTTCTCCTCTTTAATTCATTCAAAACCATTGTAAGTATTTAAATAACAGTCTAATTAATTACCTGTAGTTTCTGCTCGTGAATTCACCAACTCCACTATCATTGACTTCCATTGACTGTGGTAAATGTAAATTAGGAATTACATATTAATTTAAAATCTATCAAATTTACTGATTAAATTTTCTCGCGCCTCCATTACCTTCATCTTGTTTCAATCAATAATATCTCTATTAATGACTAAAATCAAAATAAATTATGGCAACTAGCTAACATGCAGTTTAATTTGTAAAAGTTTTCTTCTATGAGATGCCACTCAACATGCTGTCTCAGAGCAAGATGAAGTGGATTGGGTGCGTGGGGGGAAATCGTGGGGAGAGTGCGCGGACCAATCAATCTCAACTGTTCATTATGGGGGTGACGTGGCTCGTTTAAAAAACAAATATGACCCATATTGCTTTTGAAAGTCCTACATGCACGCTGTGCATGATTTCCTCCACTCACCACAAATATTCACGTCACATTAGAAGGGGAGAAATTTACAAGTCTGAAAATAGAATTGAATTTTCAGAGAATTAATGTAGAAATATGTCAATCAAAGGCTAGATTTGGAGAAGTAAAAGTTTCTTACAATCAGGATTCTAACTATTATAAGTACGGTAGTGGATGTGAAAACATCTATGACTAACACTTCAACAAATAAAATACAAGCAAGAAATATCTATGAAAACTTGTCGACATATGAATCACACATAGGACGCTTGACTTTTCAAAGTTGAGCTCTGAGTTGGTGACGCTAATTAGCTTAATCATAACATCAGGAAGGACTATTCAAATTATATATTGAGTCGTTGTACATGGGATCAAGTGGTGGAGGGTTTACATTGATCATAATGAAATATAGGATCGATTATACATGAATGTAATAAAGCTCCTCTGGCTATAAGCAGTTAGAATTTGTGAAAAGGCCAGGCTTTACAACTTTCAAGCTCAAAATTATATGGGAGAGGATTTTATATTATTTTTGTTCAAAACTATACGATAAATTAGGGTTAGTAATTAATTTTCTATTAAAAATTGTAAAGAGTTATAAATTTACGTGAAATGATTGTACTAGATAATATTTAATCAAGACACTCATCAACTGCACGTAATTAAATGTTTATATGCGCCTCGAAAACTTTCGTCTTGGTGGTTAGTATGCTATGTACTCAACCGTCAAGTTGCAATACATAAGTAGATACATAAACACACATATATAAATATTACAGTGGGAGGAATTAAAGGGTTCAAAACCAAGGCAAAGAGATCGAACTCATACTCAGCAATAGTTCTTGCAAAAAGACTGATCTGCTTGGACGGGTGGCGCTGAAGATCACTTATTGTTTTTCCTATCTTCGTAGCCTGCACAATATTACAAACCATGAGAATAATACAATACGTCTTCCACTGTACGTCTATAACCATGGCCTGTCCTTCTAGCGACATAATTAAGTGGAGAAAGAATGCTTAGTTCTTAGATAATATATATACGAGCTGCACTTCCACCCCTTTGATCAGCCCTAATATCTTCCCTCATTGCAATAGATCGAACTGCTCATGAAAAGCATTCTCATCTAATTAATTGTTAATTTCTTCAGAAGTTATCATAAAACGATTATCATGTTCCCCAGTTAATTAACTTCATCCCGAACAAATATACTATACGAAAGAAACCATAACAGCAAACATTGTATTAATTAATCATCTCGAGTTTTTTATCATTCAAAAGCCTCTGTAGAGTCTACACACACAGTGCCGACTGCAACTTGCAACATTAAACAATTGGTACGTGCGTAAAAGGAATTTGAAGCCCTGAGAGAAATAATTAAAATTGAGGAATTCATATGCTTCTGATCACTTTTTGGTCGATAGAAATCTACACTTAGTTATAAATAACAAGCAATATATAGAGCCTTACCTCCATAATGTCAACAGATTTAACCAGCAATTGCAGCTTCTTTAGCGACTCATAGATTTCTGTCTCCGTCTATCATATTAAGAGCGGAAAAAATGAGAAAAGTAGACAGAAACTTGAGGATGTGCATCCCCAATGAGCGATAAACCAGCCTTTTATATTCAGTCCAGACAAGTATATAACTCATGGTTTCAAGTTTCAGCTGATCATAAGAATTTACATTCACGATCTAAAATCGAATTAATTACTGTTAGCGATATTAATTGCATCAAGTGGGGGGTATACTGACCAGCTCGTCACTGTTCTCAAGCTTCTGCTTAATCTGCAAGACACAGCGAATATTCTCGCGATCATCTTCATTGTTGTTTCCGACTTCATCGGCCTGATCGGTGGCTCTTCCTCCTCGAACTGCCGAATTATCGACCTTAGTACTGCTCTTGTTAACGCATGTTTTTTTGCAGTCCTGGAAAACTTGTGTAACGGTGCTATGAACATCTAGCTCCGTCTGATCTGCGCAGCAACAACACCCAGTGAACTGGCAAGAGTAGAGCCTCTCAACGATCTTCTTTCTGCGAAGCTTGAACTCTTCTGGATCATCCGAAGCAGCCACTCTTATTGCATGATTGATAATCTGGTAGATGCTACAGTTTCCGCTATCGAAAAATTTTCTCCACTCCTCAGGGCTTGTGGATTTCATAGCGACTAAAGTTTGGATCTTGAGAATAGGGAACTCGAAGAGATTATCTAAAAGTTTCAAAAGTTACGACATTCTGAAACGAACTTTGGACAGGGGGTTATAGAGGTGCGAGAAATGAGAGGGAAAGTTATTATAATATAATGTTCTTGTTTTCTGGGGATGTATTTTGCGTGAGAAAAGAGACAAGGGTAGAAAACCAAGAGAAATCCACAGACAAGGAAAAGCCAAAGGGTGGTTTAGAGTACTGATGAATTGGGTTTTGGTTCGTACCCTCCCTAAAGATTAAACGAGGAATTCAGCGGCGATTGTGAAGAAAAAGTATTTACTTGAATGGATTTCCTTTTAATGATTCTGCAATTGTAATTATATCTTATTTCTGGGCATTAATTGTTTTGGCTCTGTCATGAAATTGGGAAATTAAATTCACTGCTTTGCCTTATAAGTGAAACTCGATCCCTACAAGGACACCATTTCGTTGTTGATAACGTCCCAAGGATCTGTGGCTTTTTCCCAGAAAAACAATCTTTGAAATGGCAGTTTTAAGGACTTTGGCGGCGCCCTTAAACCTGACCTACAGTAACTTGAATACGTTTCTTTCAGAATTGACTTGTTACAGTCCTACAGGAAAGGCGGGAACTCTTTGAATGAATTTCATATGCTAGAAATTTTTTGGTTTTTAAATTGAATTGGGTATCTTACATACAATTCATTGGACTCTATCAAGATTAAGAAACCTTGAGGAGCCAATGATGAGTGTCACGCCTCATTTTTAAAAGAGGGTTTCATATATTGTAATTATGTAATGTAGTATTACTAGACAAGCAATACAAACATACCATAAATGGTCATTCAATGTTTGATGGCATGTTTATTGTCTCGACATTTATTCCTGAATATGTTAAAGGAAAAAAATGTTTTCGTTCATCGAACGTGAAAATTTCCTTGTTATTCAGTTTAAAAAGAAAAACAGTGCAATTCAGATAATCTTTAACAAAAGATTTTTTAAGGATTACATTTTATGAAATAAAACCATGTAAATTTTTAGGTCATTAATTATCTCGTTTCGTGTGTATATATAAAATTAGAAAGTAAAACAAGTAAATAACAAAAATGAATCATTAATTTAGAAATTTGGGGAAAGTCTATTTTTTTTTCTTCGCCAATGGGGAAAGTTGATTCAAAACGTGTCTTGCCGGGTAAAACACTTTTTTTATTTTAAATAATGAATAAAAATCAAAATTATTATATATTTTTTAAATTTCAAACAAATTAGACTATATATAAAAAAAATTCAAAGTTTTTTATCAGTAAATACTGATTTTTTTTATTTTCGTTAAAAATGCTTATTTTCAAAATTAAATTTCTAACATTTATTTGGAGAAGACTGAAGAATAAAGTTAATTATATATCATTTACTCTAAAAAAATCATGTTTTTTTCCCATTAATGGTTATTATGTTTTAATGCTTTAACACTAATTTTATTTTTTTCATTACTTTTATTTATTGATATTATAATATTAGTTTTAAAATAATTTTTTAAACATGTCAGCAAAAGAAAAAAAAGGAAAGAAAAAAACTTGAATGGGAAACAAATATGCAACGAAAGACGGAAAGAGTATAAGGAGTTATAAAAATAAAGTGAAAAATTGCGGAATTTCTCTTAATTTTGTCATATGCACATAATACATCCGATTTTTATGATTTTAATAGTTTATTACGTAGTTTAATTATATTTTTTTGGCCATGTAGTATAATCAAATTTTTTTTTAACATATCTCTGTGCCATTTAATTGAGTGCTTTATATGTAAATATAAGATAGACATTATTTTATACATTGCACTCGAATTACAGCTCATGCCCTATTATATCATTATATGACATGATTATTTTCTCCACTGTTCAATTCGGCCCATCATGTATGGACCCAATAAAATAAATTCAACGAATGTCTCTCTGTTTTTTTTAACCAAAAAATGAGAAGTGCTATTGCAGTTGTCTTTCAGTGTTCATTTTCATATGGGGTAAAGTCAAAACCGGATGACCTCTATGTCTTGAAAGAATTAGTTTTTAACTGTCAATGGAAAATTTCCTTAATACCTAAAAAAAAAAATTTTTTTGTTTATTATCACGAAAAGAAAAATTATGAAATAAAACTATAAGAACCAATGGGAATAACCTTGTTGGGCACTTTTTGGAGAACAAGCAACATAAACAATATTTACTCGTAAATCTTGCTCATCAATTGAAACCCAAAATAGAAACTAGTGTGTATGCCTGCCATTACACAAGGCATGTTGAATATTCCTAGTTGGGAACGGCATAAGCATGCGTATGACAGAAAAGACAAAAAGATGAACCAGAACATACAAGTTCCAGAAGGAAACACAACATGGGACATGCATACACCTATGTCTGAGCTAACTATCAACTAATATTGACAAAAGAGAGCATCTCACAAGGACAAGAGCATCCGGAAATCATCCCCTCGAGCTTCTCTTTGATCTTTTGCTCCCCCCCTCTCAAACGCTTCCCTCGCAAGTCGCCTCTTCTTCTCTTGCAACTCTAGTATCCTCTCTTCAATGCTGTTTTTAGCAATCAATCTCACAATTTTCACCTCCTCTTTCTGTCCAATGCGATGCACACGATCCATTGCCTGTTCCTCCACTCCTGGGTTCCACCATGGCTCCAACAAGTACACTCTGGAGGCGGCTGTCAGATTTATACCTGTGCCTGAAGCCCTCAGGCTTGCCAGCAGAACCATGGGCCCATCTGTTCCTGCAACTCCAAATTCCTCAATAACTTGAGTCCTTCGCTTAGCGTTCATGGTCCCATCAAGACGCAGTGTCTTGAAACCAGCTTCTTTCAGAGGCTGTTCTAATAGAATCAGCATCTTACGAAATTGAGAAAACACAACTGATTTTGCAGCTGGACGTTGATCCCTTGAGGCAACAAGAAGTTTTATCAGAGCAGACACCTTAGAGGACACGTTTGTTTTGTGTGAGGAGAGTCCAGTGGCATCAGCCTCAGAAGATTGAGGTGGGGCAGAGTACAAGTCAGATTCTTTGAGGGGGTACCGACAAAGGGGACAACAGGCCTTGCTGCAAAGTAGGGTTTTAAGAATACAAGCTTGGCAGAAAATGTGAGCACAGCATGTAATTACAACATCAGTTGGTGCAGAAATACATATTGGACAGTCAAAATCTTCACCATCTTGCAACACCTCAACCAACTTTTGCAGCAACTCTGGGTTCTTGGAAACATCTGTTTAGACATAAATCATAAGTACAGACAAAGTGAAATTTCTGAAATTTACTTGAGGAAGATGTCTTTCAATTATAAGAAGAGCTAGATATTAAACAGCCTTTCCTCAGCATCACAATACCCAAGTTTATCCATTAGTGGTTAAATGACACGCTACAGAACTTCCAAGAGTGAGACAAAAATATTGAATATAAATCCCACATTAACAGCAATAAACATACTCATCCAGGTCTATGAAGCCAAAGCAAGAAGTAAAGGTGGTCTCAAATATCCATTGGCTTAACAGGGAAGAGCTGTTAGGAAGTCATCACCAAAGTTGGAAAAAAAGAAGTCTCCTTGGGTTAGCAACACGAGACTTCAAACAACATAGATCGGTACATTCAAAAGCAAAAGATCTGTACAGCTTCAACAGAAGTGGCAGGGAAAATGCCCCAAGCTCCTGACTTCGTACAAAAGGTGTCTTTGAGGCTCCAAGCAAAAAATAAAGCAAGGTTTAAACAAATGTAGAATTATGTTAACAGGTTCTTCGTTACTTGCATTTTATGTTTGTTTGGTGATTTGTCACAGTGAAATCAATTAACTGAGATAAGAAAGAAATAAGGCAGTTGCTGACCACAAAACAGAAATAATTAGGAATCAACTACGTAAATCTTTAGTAAAGAAACTAGACATGTTTTCCTATGCATGAACTAAACAAGAATAGAACTTCATGGTTTTGTCATGAACCAAACAAGAATAGCATCAAATTGTTCATGACTATGTCTTAAACATCCTACTACTGACTCATTCCGAAGCCAATTTAAGCTTAATCTCCTTTAAAAACAAGAAAAACTATCTTTATAAGGTATAAAATATGCTGCTGATATTGCTATCCTAAGACAATTTTCATTTTTTTGTATAAAATAACTTCAAATTCCAAGCACAGGAATTAAACTCAGCTTCAATGACGAATGAACCAGATCAAAGAAGCCACAAAATAAGTCTCTACTTAATCCAAAGTCCTACATAATAGTTGTTTGTGGCAGCAGAAAACAGATGCTGAAAAACTATATAGTTAGAAAAGGAAAATGTTAGTGCAAATTTTGGTACCTTCAATGTTATTAGAAGGGAGTAAGGATTTGCGATCTGAAGGGCACAATGCCATATCAGTACAAATTTGGCGAAGCCGTAAAATTATACCAAGTATAGTGGAATAGTTGCGCATTAAACTTCCATCATTTAAATAACCTCTCAGTATGTTCTTTGCGCTCAATTCAGTCTGATCATACAGTTCCCGTTCTTCCTCAAGAAGTTCAACATAACAAGTCTCTACAGTTTTTGAAGGCAATCCTACCAATGCTTTATCTTTTGTTCTTCGCAATGAAATTGTTGCCATCAAAACCTACACCATAATAAACATTAAAGAAAAGAAGTGCCAAAATTAACCAATGATACATTTATTATATTTCTGCATACAGACATAGAAATTGCATGAAGTCCGAGAAACTAGCCTAGACTAATACTGCACACCATTTAAATATTGCCATAAGCATGCAACCTTTGACCCTCCACATGAACACCAAGAACTGATGTATAATAATACCTGAAGACGTTGGAGTCCGTTTGGGTTTTTCTCAGCAAGAGGAAGTTGTACTAAGCTCTGCCAATAACTCTTTATTGAAAATGGTTGAAAACGTAAAAATGTCATGAGAGAAAATATATCATATAAACCATTTTGAATAGGTGTCCCTGTAACAGCCCACCTCCGCTTAGCTATAAGTTTCATGACAGCCCGACTTTGTTTAGCATTGACATTCTTGATTACATGTGCTTCATCCAAAATGACCCTCCACCACTCTACTTTATTTACTGGTGTGTCTGGAAAAGATTCTTCCATAGCTAAAGTGGTATATGTGGTTAATACTAAATCATACATCTTAAGCTCTTCAGCGTTGTTGGTCCTTCTATCACCATAATACATGTACGTTTTCAATGTGCCTGGTTTAGTATGCTCTTCTAATTGTGTTATCCATGTTGAAAGTACAGAAGCGGGGCACACAATCAACGTAGTCTTTTTATCCATGTTAGTTGAAGATATGCCGTCTACGACAACAGATTTTTCATTAACATGACCCTCTGAAGAAGTACTCTCGGTTTTGCGTCTTTTTAGTAATCCAGTGGTCTGTTTATTTGTTCTTCTCCTCTCACCCTTCTTGCCACTTGAGACAGCGAATCCTTCATCCTCTTCCCCAATTTCATCATACTTCACTTCATCCATGCTTAAAACACTAGGATCTTTATCAAGAGCAATTAAAGAAAGTAAAGATAAGGTCTTGCCTAATCCCATATCATCTGCTAAAATACCACCTCGCAAAGGCTCCGGCTTTATGTTCGTATGGTAATTAGTCAAAACATTCACATAGGATCCATCTTTCTCTTCCCAAAATGGCGGTAATTCACCAGAATTCTCTCTATGAACTAACCACCCCAAACCTTCCTTCTGATGTAGGAAAAGATCAGACTTAATGACACTTCGAGGGGGCTCCAACGCTTCCAATGCACATCTTTTGCTGACATTCTCATCAACCAACTTAAAAATCTCATCTACGCTCTTGAACTCTTTCTCAGCCCTCCTCTCTTTCAAAGCCACAGACTCTGACAACATGGACGCTGCATCAGATAATAGAATTAAAGATAACCCACCTTCTGAAATCGCATCTTTCACGGTAGGAAAAGCCTCAATCGTCGCGAAGATATGAATTTGACAATGAATTTTGTATTTGTTACCAGAGGACGCTTTGGGCACAATGCCTTCCACAATGATTAGGTTGGTGTCTATCAAGGGAGACAGTACGGCAGCAACGGAGCGCTCAATATGCCCAACCTGAAGTCCTCGAGTGTTGAGGACCTTAACGGCGTTCTCATCGAAAGGGTTTAGAGGATCACGGACTAGACCCACCATTTCACGGCCAGTGATGATACCGGAATAGTGTTTAATCCCAACGATGGAGGCGCAGACAAAGCCGAGCAGGTATCTTTGCGACGAAAAATCTTGAGAAGGTTGGCCTGATGGGTCGAAGAACTCATCATCTTCCATGGGTGATTGCTATGTTTTCTGAAACAATTTGAACTTCGATGAAGATGAGCGAGAGGTTTCCGTTTGAAGGGCGGCTCAAATGTGTGGGGCATTTGAAGAAGAATCGGCGCTTGCGAGGCGGGGGTTTTTGATTTTGAGTCTCGATCTTTGCATACAGAATGCAACCGACTTCACCCAACAGGCAGCAACTATGTGATTATTCCTGCAAAAATTTTTTCTTACAAAAGGACAATGCTTATAAAAATAGTTATATTGATTATTTTTTCCTTTATATTGAATGACTTTTTATTTGGTGATGGACAGAGAGTATCCTCAACATAGGCTAGTATAATGGATTGATTGATTTTAAATAGATCATATTGAATTTAAATGATTATGATACTTGCAACATTGATATGGATAGGTATATTTGAATATAATAGCAATGTTTAAATTTTTAGAATATGTGTATTCAAAATTTATAAACATATATATAATTACTTAAAGTAAAAATGAGTATCATTGATTAAATTAATTAAACATTTTAAAAATTATAACATAGATTCCAAAATAAACTGCATGAAGAAAATGTAGATAATAACTTACAAGTAAAAATTTAGAAGAAAATTTAGATACTTAAATTTATATATATTTAAGGTACTTTTATCAAATTAAATTGGAATATATGGATTTTAAATTTAAAAGTAAATTAATAATATTAATAATAAAATTTAATTATTGAATAAATAATTAATATAAAATTTACTAATTTGATTCGAATAAATTAAATTAAGTATACTAATTTAAATTTTACCTAATATCTTTATTGTTTCTTTTTAACACAAAAACATACATTACTGGATAAAAAAAAATGTAGAAGTACCATATCATGATAAATATCCATGAAATCATTTTTCTGTCCCACCTTAAAATTTAGTTATTCAATTTGAATGGGACGCCAAAGTATGGTATTTTGATTAAAACCAGTCTCATTTATTTTTCATGTTTAAAAACTCTATATTTCTTTCACGTGCTTTTATGTTATTTTATCTTCGGTTAAGTGTCTATAGCATTAGAATTATTGATGAAGTATTGGTTGTTTAAGGATTTAACGTAGCGTTTTATAATGCATTCTTAGTTCATTAGATTATTAGATCAATCATGATTCCTGACCTTTCCTCTCCAAATTACCCTCCTCCCTATTTTTCATCCCCTCTTTAGTTGACATCCATCCATCCATCCATCTGCCACCCATGTTGCCTCTTTGAGAGCCACCATCAATACGTTAGCCTCCCTATTTCATCAACAACTGTTGCTTCGACACCCGCCCCTCTTCATCTACTCGTCGCTCCCTGAAGAAAACGCAGAGGTGTGAATAAGTTGAAGCCCCCATGATTAAACAACATTTCGTTTTTTTCTTTTTAAATCAAAGCTTCAGGTGGGAAGAAAACGCCTAAAATTTTGTTTTTTTCTCTTCCCTATTTTTAAATCATTTTTTAAGCCAAATCTGTGCAAACTGTTGATGAGATCTTCTACCATGCAAACTGTTTGATTGGGTGCTGTTTTTTTTTCTATGTTTGCATAATTTGTTTATGAATTTGAATATGTGCAAATTACCATGGAGGGCCATATTAAGAAGTTTTGAGGCCTTAGACAAAATTATTAAAGAGACTTAGTTTAACATAACTTATCAATTCTTATATATATATATATAACTTTATGAGTTGTGGAATTAATTATCAAAGTTTTATAATTAAATAATTTTAGCATTTCACTTTTAATATATAATATAACCATCAAGATTAACACAAATATTTTTTTCTTTCAATTCATAAAAAAGAATTGAAAAAATACATTTGTATTAATTTCAATTTAACAATTTGAGAAAGATAAATGATGAAAATTATTAAAAAAAAACTTATGAAATAAAAGAAATTTAGGTAAAAAAGAATTAATTGGGATAAAATTAAAATGTCAATAAAAATATATACCGATAAAATTGTTTGGAAATAAAAATTTATTAACTTACACATAAAAATAGTTTTTTCAATTTTATTTTATTTTCTTTTTATTACATTACTTTTTTTATATATTTACTAACATATATATATATATATATGTTGGGATCTTAGGGTTGCTTTAATCACCTAACCCTTTACTTGCTACAAGAGAAAAGAGGGAAACAGAGAAAAGTAAGGAGGAAAATTGAAAAGAAAATTGCATTTCACCTACTTGACTGCATAAAGATAAATAAGGAAAAAATAATGCATAAACCCCACATGTTTTTCCCAATGTTTCTCTTAAAATGGAAAAATTTCGGAGAGAAAACTTTTTGTACAAAATTATCCCACCAATTTTTTCCACTTTTTGCTTCTCTTTTCAATTTTAGCATTATTTTAAAGTTTTGAAAAACAATATATGAACAATAATTTTACAAATTAAAAAAATTAAGATAGAACAAAATAATTTTTAATTAAGAATAACATAAAAATGATATTTTAATTTCATTTATTAATAAAATATAAAATTTATATACATAATATAGATGGATAATGGGTTTTATTATATGTGAATATTTTTTTAAAAATAATAAAGATTTTATTGTTATTTGAAAATTAATCACTTATCTCTTCTTTTTTTTTTTTATATATATTCAATCAAGCATGTGGAGAGAAAAATACTTTCTCCATTTTATTTTTCTTTATTTTCTCTTATTAGTCAAGCGGAAAGTAAAAACCTCACGGCCTTGAATAACACTTATTTATTATAATTTTTTATTTTAATATTTACTCCAAATATTAGATTATTTGTTTAAAAAATAATAATGCTTGAGTTTTATTCAGATCGAAATCAATCTATATTCTATATATGATGTAATTCAATTAAAACTTAATTTGTTTAGTCATCAATATTGTGAAAATTCAATAAAATGGCTTTTTAAGTAGTTAAAAATGTGATGCACGTCACAATGAATTATAAAATCAAAATTAAAATAACAAATAAAATTTAAAAATGGAGCCAATAAAAAAGTGCAAGGAGAAGAAAAATAAAATAAAAAGTAATATTAAAATTTCTTGAATAGATCCATGTCAAAAATACATAGCTCATCAAGATTTGTTGGTTTTGGGTATTATCCTTGTTGATGACATAGATAGTAATTATTTTCTAATTCTACTGACAAATTATTTTGTTGTCTTATTCAATTTTAACACATAAGTAGCTAAATAATTTTTAGTTAGAGATTATAAATATTGTATAATTAGAAAATTTACAATTAACAAATTGGTATCCAATTCATTTCATATTATAAAATATTTTATAAAATTTCATTTGTCCAATTAATATAAGACATTTTACATGTTTTAGTGAAGTATTTATAAGTTTTTTTAACAATAATTTCATAATTTATTTTATAACTAATTCAACTCTCATTTTAAAAGAAAAGTTAATGAAATTAATGAAAGGGATATTTGGAAATATAGTATTTTGTTTTTACCAAATTTTTACTTTTAACTAATTTTAATTATATTATTTAATCTATGTGATTTTTTTAAAACATCTCATAATATGAGATAGAGAGTAATTAATAAGGACATTATAATAAAATATATCTATATTTTACTAATTAGTAAGTTATTTAATAATTTTATTAATTTATATGTATAACTCCAAAGTAACAATTATTTTTTAAATGAAAAGAGTATTTAAAATTGAAAAGAGTAGATTTTAAATCACCAATAAGAAGATATTTATAAGTTATTAATAAACTTGGCAAAATGTTAATTATCATTAAAAACTAATCACATTATATTTTAAGAAACATGTAAGAGCCTTTTGATTATAATAGTTGTATATGAGACTCTCGAGATAAATACTATGTTCCTCTTCTATTATAAAATAATAATATAGATTTCACATATATTAAGAAATATTTATTATATATTTAAATTTTTAAAAAATATATTTTTTAATTTTATCCTTATTAATTCCACTTATTTTATTAAATATAACATAAATTATAAATACTAATAATATAATAAATAAAAAATAAAAATGACAAATTACTACATATTATTTTATATTATACAATAAGAAAAAATCTTCATATTGTCTTATAATATGAGACAGATAAAGTAAAAGTTTACACTGTTATAAAAGGAAATTTATAATTAATTTTTTCTTTAGATACTTATGAGTATCCTTCCCATTCATATATTTGGAGAGAAACCAAAGTAATTACACTTATCTACTTTAATTTTTCTTTCTCATTTTAATTCACCATTTACACTGTTATTTACAATAATTATAGAAGATCTAACTGCTAACTTTTATGTTTTTTCAAAGCACTTGCAAGCCATAGTTACACTATGTTGTTAGATGAAAAAATTGTTATTAATAAAATCTAACATTAAGCATATCAATGTTTGGGATTAGATAGATCAAATAGCTTGACTATTATCCAGACACATTAATTGCCTATTTTGCATCTTCAAATTATTTTAGAGGTTTTACGAAGTTGAACGACTTTAGACCATCTTTAATATCTGGATTTAGCCTATTATATAATTATAATTATAATAAATTATAACACTATATAATTATCTTACAGTAAAATAAAAAGAAAGTTGGCAAAAAAAAAAATTGGTTAACCTAAATTGAAGGAAATCCACAAATCGCTCGCACCCTCCATTGACGAATTGTGCCCTGCAACACCATCACCTTCCTCTACTCCGTTGGTGCCGTGTGTGTCCCTGCGGCTCTTCTGTCCGTCGTGCGGTCTTCCCTCGGCAAATTCCAATTCTCCCCTTCTTCTTCTTCCTCTGCGGGCTTCACGTCTCCCCCAGCTCCAAGCTTCGTGTCTCAAGCTCTCAGGTGAGTGAAGCCACTAGAAGAATAATATCTTTGACAATTGATATTTAAATTCATATCGTTAGAATATCTCGTCCCTCTGCAACAATTGAAGACAATTTGCTTGTGATGTTGCTGGAATGATAGCGATTAATGTTTTGTTCGGCTGGTTACAATGTTGTTTTCTATCTTTATGTTTTGTAAAATCATGCAGAATCATGACTGCAGATATTTTGTATAACCATGAAAATTGTTGTTCATGTTAGATACAGATCATGCATCAAATAAAAGTCCAAATTTACTAATAGATCATAGCGATTAAACTCTGCTTCCATTATTTAGTGGAACACAGGGAGGGACTCTACTGGTCTTTATCATAGGCATTATGCTTTACTCTTTTTGCCTCCATTTAGAATCATATATAATAAGAAAGATGTTCAAAATTAATCATTCTTATTGTATAACAGCATCAAACTAAGGCAGTTGTTAACAAAGAAATTAATCATCCAATTTAGTGAAAACATAATTCAAGTTGGTTATTACGAGGAATCAATCATTTTACTTTGTGCATTACTTGTTCTCATCAGTAAAGATAGATTAAGGTTCCATCGATATCAGTCACGAACTAAGCAGAAGGAGTCTGGCATGCAAGAACAGTAAAATCTGTGTAACTTTTGCTGAGTTAATTTTGTTACTTGACCCCATAACAGCATATTGTTGCGCTGATTGCCTTGGTACTGGTGATTGGTAGCTGTCAATTGATTTTATTTTGTGATGTGATATGTAATTTGTTCCCTACCTTCCCATTTGGGAAAAAGGCAATTTAGGACCTTATAAGAAAAATATTTTCCAACAATGATCCCATTTGGAGATTCCCAAGTGAAATGAACTAAATTTCCAAATTCTAAATGAGATAAACTAAATTTCCAAGTGGGATCTTGGTTGTTTGAACTTTGAACATTATATGCGAGGCCATGTCTAGAAACTCAGGGGTCTTAGGCAAAATTATTATAGGATCCAATGTAATATAATTCATCAATCATCATATCATTCATTTGACTTTCTAAGTTGCAAAACCATTTTTCATGTAGAAGAACAAGTTTAGCAGGTAAACTAGTATCGTTCAAGAGAAATAGAGGAAGTTATAAAAGAGTACGAGCATGGCAGCTAGCATAAACAAGAGATCAGAAAGAGGTACCTTAATATTAAGAATACAGGATAATATCATTTCTCAAACAAGCCAGACTGGAAAAAAGTTCAAATTCAAGCAAAATATTTACTAGAAGATCAAATGTAATATAATTCATCAATCATCATATCATTCTTTTTGCTTTCTAAGTTGCAAAACCATTTGTCAAAGTTTTATAATCAAGTAATTTTAGTATTTCACTCTTAATTGATAACATGCTTAATTCATTTAATCTATCTTATTACATGGTTGATCTCAAACAGGATTTAAGCAATTTTAATTTTGAAAAATTTATTTCAACAATAGCAATTGTTACATGTATTGTTGATTAAATTTTATAAACAGTGCATGCATTTGAAAAACAATTTAATCTTTTGATATAGTTTAACGTTTCTATGAGGTATTAATTTCTTCCATTAACTCTTCTCTCAATACCTGTAATTCTAATATAAAGTTTTAACCTTTTGGGATGTAAATAAAAAAAAATTAAAAATTGCATTTGCCCACTGATTCAAAACTTCAAAATTCAAATGAATGCTCCAAAAACTACCATTACCCACTTAACTCACACGTACTTCCATATTCAATGGGTTTGGTCTTTAATAAATGAGTGGTATAAGAAATTACTATTTTGGGGGGCCTAAGGCAATGGCCTTAAGGTTTCCACGGGCATGTTGCCATGGGATGGTGAAGATGAATGCCGTTGAGTGAAAGGGAGGAGAATGAGAAGGGACAAAATGTCTGAGGGTATTTTGGTCTTCTTAATTCTATTATTATTTAATCAAATACAAAAAATAAATTTCTTTTCCATCTCTTTAATATTATACCATAGTTATTTTTAACTTTTTAATATAAAAGTACTCTTTTCTGTGCTAATGAAAATAATTTATTTATCACTTTTTTTATGTGAATATTTTTGTAGTACATTTTTTTTTTATTTTGTGACTATTGCCTGTGATGCTATGCACTAAAGTAATGATTTTTGAAGGCTGATATTTTATTTGGTGGCGTAGGGCATGCGGCTTTATTTATTCGAGGAGAATCATTATACATGTAGTTGCTTAGTTGCTTTTCTTTTGATACAGTCTATCAATGATGGAAGCGATTTTTATGTTTTTCTTAAGTTCCTTGCTAAATTATTTATGCGAGATGCATTGTCATTCATTTTATATGAGAACTTTGATTTAGTGCCTGTGATCAGTGTAGATATAAAAATTTACATGGCTACATTTGAATGCTTAAGCTGTATAGTAGTATTTGCATTGGAATAAGTATGCACTAGTATTATAGAATTCATTTTTCTCTGCTTGTTTGCTCCCAAGTTGATGCAGGCCTCTTTTGTTCCATTGATTGAGCTGACTTGACATTTTTATTAAATAAGTTTGTTGATTTAGGAAGTAAAATGTTTGATTTTACTGAGTTTATTTTTTACCCTTCTGTTGGGCATGAATTCTGAAAATGAAATGATGATTAAAAGTCATGTGTTTTTATTCAGAATTTTACCTTATTATAATATACGTGTTCATTTGAGCCCTGAGAAGTTGGATAAGAAAAAAATATTATAGCAACACCTTGATTATCATTGTGTTACTGAAACAGCTTTTTTTTTTTTTTTTTTAACTCTTAAGAGTCATGGACACTCAGAAAATTGAGCAAGAAAAGCAGACTTCATCAGCTGCAACTGCCTCACCTGTGACCTCATGTCGAAAGAAGAAGAATGATCAAGCTTCTTTCTTGGAGGATTTGAGGGATCATGTTGATGAGTTTATCAATGCTTCTATGGATGATCACAAAACTTGCTTTAAGAAAACCGTTCAAAAGGTTTGACTATAGAAAACTTTCCCTTTTTCTTTTTTGACCAACTAAAAAGCTTTCCTTGAGAACTCTCATTTTTGCATCACCTTTTGGTTTTTCCTTTTTACTGTCTTCTGATATAGTGTGGTTATGGATTATTTCAGATGTTTGGTTTGTCCAAAGTTGTTGCAGAAAGGAACTCTGATGCCACCAAAGAAGTTGAAAGCTCTCTACCTCTTCGAACAACCGTACAAGAGTAGAATTCTAGGACTTAGACCCTTTTGTTTGGCAATAAACCAGATGCATGTAGGTTAAATGCAGAAGGTGTCTGAAACCCACAAAATCAGTTTGAGAAGCTTCATCCTTGGGTATTTCATGTCTGCCATTCCCCCAACCTTTCCTTTTTTCATTGCCCAAGCTGTCAGATGTTGAATTTGGTAGTATTTTTTGCCCCTGAATATGAGTTTTTATTGGATTTAGTAGTTGTTTAATTCCAGCAATCCGGTCTCTTGTCGTAAGAAAATGAGCATTTTCACGAGTCTGTATGACTAGTTCTCTTGGTGGTTCTTGTGAAGGTGCTAAATAATGTCAAGTTCAGCTTCGCAGACTAGTAGAAAAGAAGCTAGTTGTTAGTTGTTCCAATAAGGTAATTAAAAAAAATGAAATAATGAGAGACACGCAGGAATATTTGTTGGCAACTAGCCCAGTTAAAGGAAGAGAACTTTATACGAACAAAATAGTGCAGAGAAACCAAATGATATCTTTGTTATTGGAGGAAGAGATAAAACTCCAGTACCGGTTATAAAAAAGAAAAAAAACTCCAGTACCAATTTTTCTATTTTTATTGTGCTTAAGTTTACGTAAGTTGTTACGATCCATTTTCAACCATATTAATATCATAATATTGTAAGAATTTGCACTGACGGAGCGAACTTCCCTCTTGCCATGCCATATGAAATTCCTTATAGCTCATCATGCCCGTATCAAAAAAAAATTTTTTTCTGTCAAAAATATGCAAGGTTCAACGCTTTAATACATGGGCTTTTACATCTGTCGCTTTGGACCATAGGATGTCAGTAAAAAAAAATTAGATTGGGCCAATTGGCCGGAAAAAAGACTGGTCATTACTCATTCGGAGCCCAACTGATAACTAAATTCAAAAGTTGAGGTGATGTTGAAATCTTCCAACTAAAGTTTTATTTGGTAGCAACTGATTATGGGAAGTTCTCTCACCTTTAGCAGGTGTGGGTGTTTGCTAGTGGTCTAGTGGCTGGTTTACTTCTAGGATCCAAGATTCAAAAAAGTTATCAATGATAATCAAAGATATAAAACGGACCTCCCAGTTGTTGGAACTTTGAGTCATACCGAGAGCTAGGAGTGCCATCCCTTCCTCCCAATTTGATGAGAAAAAAAAAAAGTTAAGGTGAAGCCGAGTAGTGAGTGAGTGAGAATCCGTAAATAAAAATTTGAGAAAATGAAGAGGTAATTGTGGTTTGATTTTGAAGAAATGCAGTCAACCAATTTTCCAAATGAAGTGGATCAAATATGAAGAAGAATAAGGAGGCACACCCACTTGGTCATTCATGGTGAAGGGTGAGAAGAGGCAGTTCAACTAAACAGACCTAACGTATTCAAATCATCCAATGGTGTCTCGTTTGTCTTGAGCTGGGCAACCATCCTATTCCTAGTCACTTTTGTAGGTACTATTATTACTACTAGCTTTCTGTGTCTCACAAAAATACTGTCTACCTTAAAAATCGAAATGTTTCAAGCAACGCTACAGTACAAGCACGTGAATATTTTTATAACATTCCATGAAATACTCATTAAGGATAAGTATAGTACAGTAAAGGGAAGGGGCGGTTGAGTGGATAATTATTAGACTCATTTGGGATAGATCTAGCTAGAGGAAACACAAGTTGGTGTCTTTTTCTTTTTAGTATAGCTATAATGGATGAGCTTTTGGGTTTAAGAAACTTATAAATTAGCTTCATTGCTATCCTAAATTTGCTTATTCCAAGGGTTTCCGTATTAGTTTCTTTATTATATGTTTATGTTTAGCATGTCAATATTTAATATCATAATAGAATAGGGATATTACTGTCATCTGTATCAATAAAAGAGTACTACTGTCATGATGCTTAAACAGGTGTCATTTTTTAATTTCAGTATTGAAGGGTTAATGAAATGCTTCTTTGAAACTGTAAACAACAATTTACTAATTGCTTTTCTCTTGCTTTAAACTTTGAAGCATCTAAGATTTTATTATTCTTAAAATCTCTCCTATTAGTTTTGAATAGCTTTATTTTCCTATAAAGCGCAAAAAACCTATTCTTTTTATACATGGAGATGATGATAAATAGGTTACATCACATAGTGGCGTGAAAATATTGGTATTTTTTGGGTGACAAATGAAGGTACCGAACTATTAAACACATATTAAATGACTCACTCAAGTATATGGTTTTAGATTAAACATGCCGGTACCGTTGAAAAGCTTGTGAAAACTGAAGGCATGAGATCCATGTCTCAGCTTAAGGAGAGCTGGAAAGCGATGAAAAGGCCTGTGTTGTAATTTAGCTGGTTATTGGAGCAATGCTTGCACGTGCAAACTCTCAGCAGAACCTACTACCTTAAACATTGTCTTTTAATCTTAAGAAATAATAATAAAGAGAATGAGGGGAAAATGAAAAAGAAGAAAAGCAATTAAAGAGCAAATAGAATTGAAGAACAGCCAATGGAAGTGGCAGGTAGCTAGCAACCATGTCTCCATGTGGCAAGCTGAGGAATCCAGAGTCTTTTCAACATTCAAAGAAAAATTTCCCGCCTCTTGTCATTTTGGGTCCCAGCCCAATGGACCCTTCTCTATGGGGTTTAGCATTGAGCTATTTCAGTTCTTTAATGTTTCTGTTATAGGCGATTCATCACCAAGATTATTTCCAAATGAGCAGGTAGTTAAAGGTTTTTTCTTGTCTCTATTTCTTTATGTCATTTCAAACCACAAGTGACTAGTATAATTTCCATGACTGAGGTTTGATTGCCTCTGTATTACTCAAGAGTCAAGACATCTGATGCACTAAGACAAGACAACAACCAAAAATGCCAACTTTACTATGGGTAGAAATCAGGAGCATAATAGGAAATGAGACAGAATCGTAGATTCTTCTCTATAGCTTCAGAGAAATGAAAGTACAGCGTGGAATCATGGGCTATGATTCTTATGACCAGTAGTCTAATGCTACTGCACTAACTCTACATATCAAATAACACCATGCACTATCATGTGAAGCTGCAGGATGCTGAAAATCTTTATTATAGTCGATACCAGTTAATTCACTGGAACTTCAGGTTCCTCAGCCTGCAAAGGTATCGGAATCAGAAAGAGAAAGTGAAAGGTTAATAAGAAAGTTAGTACATATAATTAATTAACTGGTGCAACTCTCGCCTGCTAATAGAAAGATAGAATATTTAATGGGGTTATAAGTAGCATGTGGGAATCATGGCTGTGATCATATACCTTTTTCCCTCGTCAGAGCCTCCAGTTTTCTTGTAATTAGGGAAGGGCACTTGTCCGGACTCAATATGCTTAACGTCCTCCACAAGGAGATCATAGTGTCTCTTTACTTCCTCAGGGGTTTTCCCACCAACAGCCTTGGCAACATTGTACCAACGGTCAGGGGTGTCCTTGTCATAGACTGCTAGAGCCCTTTCAAAGGCCTTATTGTCCTTAGCAGACCATGACCCTGAGGAAGACATTGAGCTTGATGCCATTTCTAAACAGTAACTTGTAGTTTGAGAAGACAGAGGGAAGGAGCACTGTCACTTCACTGAAGAGAATGGTGGAAGGCGAAAAGGCAGAGGAAATCAGGTGAAAAGCTATGGAGCAAAGGATGATGATGTTTAATGGAATAAGAGTTTGAAGGAAGAGGTAGCTTGGTGATATGTGTAGAGAGATGGCAATGCCTGCTCCTTTTATAAGCAGAAGTGGAGGGTGTAAGGTGGGCTAGTGCCAGTTGGCTTGAATATCTTGCCAAAATGAAGTCGAATTTTAATGATTTGTCTCCTCAAGAACCACAGAATGGAGCAGTGGGAGAATCAGTATCTTCATACGGTAAAAAAGTGAATCGATAGGACTTACCAAAACTTTTTCTTTTTTCCCCCTTCATTCTTATAAAAAAATCTCGTCGTGTTAGAAGTTTACTTCATTAAGCTTCGAGCTTTGTGGATTTAATCTATAGAAAACACATTGCACGTTGTTAAACAGTTGAACATATGAAACCTGTAAAGCACTTTCCAAGAATAATAAATATATTGTTTAGCACAACGCTTCACGTGCTTAAGCAAATGAGACATAATCAGCTCCTTCGGATTAAACTGTATATTTCCAATGTGGTCGAGACTTGAGATCCTAAGAACAAACATCTGCATAGGGAAGAAAACTAAACTGAGTAAAATATGGGTATGTATACTCCCTATTGCATGCCAGGTCAGCTAATATCCCTTTTAAGTTTTAACTTTATTATCTTGCTTGCAGGGTTTCCATGTGGGACCAAGCACAAACCCAGTGAATCCGCTGCAGCTACTATAGATTTCACGTGTGTCTCACACAACCCTAAGGTATAAGCTTTCTCTTTTTTCTTTTTCCTTTTTTTTTTTTCAAAAAGTTTGAGATTGCAGAGAAGGCCCTTTGTGTTCATCATCGTTGCAGATGACCTTTCTATGTAGAATGTATACCATGTCCTCCACAACATTCCAACATCTAGCTGGCCAGTTTTTTCCGTACAATGATTCTAGTTTGTTTTTTTTACTTCCAAGGAAAGGTCATATACGTCACCCAATGCTCTTATAGCTGCAGGTAGCCTCTTCCCCCCTCCCCACTCCTCCTATTTTACACTCACTAGTCGCTACTGGGTTTTTTGATAGGGTTTGCGCTTGGTGTTTGTTACCTTGTGCATATCAGTATGTATAACTTGTTCTTCATCACTGAAATATCTGCTATGATGTAATTGGATAAGGGAATAACCAATAATATTTGATCCCATTTTATTATTCTAATTCTAATGCCCCAAATAATTTCAGAGAATGCATCAAAGTCCAACTAATACAGTACGATATATATAGGTAAAGAATATCCTGATTCCTGATAAGATCTTTTGCTTTGTCTTTTGCTGTTACCTCAGGCCTGAGCGGTGAAGGATAACCATAGGATTCAGGATTTGCCCATAGGTTTTTAACCAGTAAATATAGTATAGGGTTCATCATCTTTAGCTGCTGCATTTGGCTATGTTTCATGCAAATTGGGTAACTCTGTGGAGTTTACCCCTCTTGGTTGAACACATGGGTTGAGTCTAGCTGTCCCATTTATTGTTTTTGGCCATCATTACCTGTAAATGAGGAAAATCACCATCATATCTTTAACGATATCAGGTTCTCACAGGCAAGAGCAAGAGAAAGGCAGTAAAGTGATGACAAAATCTCCATTAGCTTGATTGCTACCATAACTTGTTGCTGAAAGGATAATTAGTAATTACAGAACGATGGTGTAAGTGGAAAAAAGCTTTCCCCATATGTAAGAGCTTTGTCTTCTGATAAATTCACAGGGAACTAGGTTTTTTTCTATTTTTTTCTGCAGCTTTAAGAGAAATAGCTCAGCTTAATTTAGAATCAATCTTCAGAATTAATTTCAAGTATAGCGTGTCTTCGCTTGTTCCTGTTGTATTGTGTGCCTTGATCTTTTCTTCTTGTTCTTTTAATTTATAATTTTGCAAGTTCAATGACTTCATGCTGACATGTAGAAAATTACTACAAATCTCTACTTTTTCCGAGCAGACGGTTAGAAACCATGAGCGTTCTAGACCACAGGTTCCTGTGTGTCGTCATGCACGTAGTGGGTGTTTCCAGTACTGATTCTTGGGTTAATATTGTTAACCAAAACATGTAATACTTCAGTGGAATTCATTACAAAATTCAAATGACCCAATTGTAGAGAAAGGCTAAATATCTGTCTTGATTTTGGAATCAGGCTCAATCTTACAAGAGCATCATCCTTCAAGGTCGGTGTAGTGATACCATGGCTTTAGATAGCAACTTGGTTTAGGTTGCCCCCTCTTAATGGACCTATTGTTTCTGATATATGCCAAGTAGGCTTCAGTGTAGTCTATTCTTCTAATTAGCGAAAATCAATGCTTGCTATTCACTGTATGACATTGTTTGGTGGCTTTTATGTATAAAAGACTTATAGAATTGAACTGTGTGTAGTCCATAACTTAAATTACCAATTGTGACATTTATTTGATATTCATAAATGCAAAATCTTAAATATTCACAAATCTTATAACTCAGAATGTTAAACTTAAAATTAAACACGTCAGTATACTAAATGGCCTCAAGAAATACAATGGAAAAATACAAATGGTTTCATTTTCATTGACATACGTTTAAGTATTCTTCCTTGTAATTTGTGGAGCTCTGTTGTCAACTTCATATTTCTATGTAGGAATTCTGTAGTCATAAGTATTTACTACAAGGTTTATACCAATTTAAAGAGTGAATGTAAGAGTCTCATTGTCAAGTTGTATCAGGGCCACAATATATGGTAATGGGGGGGATCCTCATCATTGGTTGAATATTATTCCAACAACCTTGATGGAATCTTAATGAGAGAAAGTGATGGGTGAAGATCTAATCTTTCCCATCAATATCCAGAATCCTTATCAGTTATCCCATTTACAAAGTGATATATGGACTCTTCCGCCATTACTGGAAGATTCTTTTCCCACCGTTCCATCATTACTTAGTTGAGACTTGAGAAGTTCAACACCAGTTGATCTGTTAATAGATATTTGGATGATTTTAGAGTATTGATAATCATAATTAAGAACTAGATTAGGGGCTTTGACATTATTGCAGAGGAAGGAACCAGGAATCTGCTGCTTTATTGAAGGAAAGGAAAAAAGTGAAGCATCTATAGGGAGGTCCTAGAATGGCCGCTAGGGCATAAAGAGAAAGCTTTATAGGGAATATTTGGTCAATATGCTGAAGCATAGCCTTCATTTGAAGGTTTAATTATCTTTTTTCCATTAGAATTCTGCAGATAACAAAGAAAGGCTTGTGAAGAGTGTTAAAATTAAGGTTAAAAAAAAAACTGCATGTCATGTTTTGAACTACGAAATGAAATATATGGAGGATGTCCGTGTCAGAATTCTGGGGTTAGAGCTCAGACAAGAGACATAAACCTTAATTTCGTTTTGGTGTAGAGGATATCAGTATACTTGCCATGAGTACATGCATGAAGTGCCGTGTGAGCCAACAATTTTGTCATGTCTCTTACAGTGTCATTGCTGCTTCTTCATTTGTTTTCAAGGATAATCTTTCCCACACATATATTTTCAATTTTTGTTTCTTCTTTGACTATTGCTAGCCTGGGATATTCCTGTGTATGTTAAAATGTTGATTTGCTAATCCAATTGTGCAACTTGTATTTCCCAGAGGCATCTGGTGGAGCATGCCCTAACTTTAAGGAATGAATAGGTGTGTTGCTCCTAATTACTCCCTCTAGTCCTTAATATAAGATCTTTTTAACCGAATCACGTGAATTAAGAATTGAAATTAAAACTAATTAATTACCTCGATTTCTTCAAAAATCTCAACATTTTTTCAAAATTACCTTTAGCTAATATCTTTCTCTTTTTCTTTGGATACATTAAATAGGGACATTTTTTGGAAATGTATAATAAATATTACCTCGTATATTGTAAAATGTCTTATATTTAGGACCAGGATAAAAGATCTTATACATAGGATTAGAGGTAATATATTCTTTATTCCACGGCATTGTGCAATTTGTCAGCCGTTTCCTAAGGCAATTATTATGTGCTGCAGGTAAGTTTGAATTTGAGCTCAAAACCATCCTCAATGAGCCCTCCCTCTATGGAGTAATTGCTTATGAAAGGCGTTAGGTTGGTTATAGCTATCAAAGGGGACAAGACAACCCTAGTTTCTGGTCATCCCCTTGATGAGTAAATCACACAGGCTTATGGCTCAAAACGACATAAAATGTCTCTCTACATTTCAGTGGTGCAAATATCCTGTGACCTGTGCTTCTCGTGATGCTCATGTCCTCAAAAGATCTTCACAATCATTCACTTCTACATTATTTTGAGTTGACACTACTGCATCTCTCTGTCATGAATTCGAGAATTTTGTTTGGATTATGTGAGGTTGCTTTTGGATTTTGCTTTCAAGTTTCAACGATAATCTTACTGCAGTTAATGCCCTCGCTCTACGTAAGTACATGCATGAGCGTAGTGCATCAGGACTAGACACTCTGTTGGGATATTTCCTAGTAGGAATTTGCCCAAAGAAAATATCATTCATTGTAAATGATTCATCACCTATTTATTTTAAGTTAGTCGAGTTTAAAATATAATTCCTCTGGAAGCCAATTTGGAATAAATTGCTCAACTATGAGTAAAGCTATAAATTACGGGCTCGCGTAATTGATTAATTTCTAAACATTAGGATTGTTTGCAAAGGGAGGTGTATTAACTTCATAGAAGTCTGTGACTTACTCATTAACTTGGTAATAATTCCTAATCCACACCTTCCAACCCAGTAGCCAAATAAAATGTTGCCATGTACGTACCCAAAAAAAATGTTGGCATGAATTCTTTGAGTATATTGAATTCAATTAGCAATTTTTTTTAAGTTAAGCAATATGCAAGTTTTTATTTTTATTTTTTCATGCAATATTCCATAGGTTTGGGATTTTACATTTCCTTCCTGCTAGTCAACCTGTGAAAATGGTAAGATTTGAGTCGAGCAAAATAAGAAAATAAAAAAGTGATGGCCTCTCGAGCAAGAGCGGCCCAAAAGGGAACGCCAGCCCGTTATTAAAAGAATCAGAATAAACCTCGGTGTGCCAGCTTCTCCGTGCCTCTCTGGTTGTTTGCCCCTACTTAAACCATAAATGCCCAGGTTCGAATGCTGGTAGGTCAGAGAATAAACCATGTAGTTGTTCCAAACTTCGGCGATCCAAATTCTACACATCACTGATTACTAGGATCTATTCTAAAAGGAATAATATAAAACAGATAAAGGAGCTAGATGAGATCGCATAATATGTCGTGAAAAATCATCCACATTTCTTTAATCAGGAAATCAACCACAGAAAATTAGGGGGCAAACTATAGGGGTGTGTGCACGTGTTCCTTTAAAATTTGTGCCTTAGATGCGTATTAATTTGCAACTACATGTACGTAGGAAGATCCGCACCTTTTTTGGGGGCTGAACTAACATCAATTATCAAATGAAACCATACAAAAGAACAGGCAATTCATATACAAAATTTCCATAATCCCAACTAGAAAACATACAGTATGGCTGACCTGAAGAAGTCATTTAGGACCCAGAAGATGATGGGTTTCTATCAACTCAGTTATTTTTTCTTGGCCACCTCTCTGCTCAATTCCTTGACAACGGCAGCAAGTGCCTCTGGATTGACCCCCAGGTCACAAAGAGCAATAAGAACAGAAAGTGTGTGACGGTCCAGACCTGTGTCGAGTACATTAGCCATATGAAATGCAAGGTCCAGAGATTCTCGTGCACTTCTCGCATCTTCAGAATCCATAGTAGATACTTACACCTTAAAATGAACCGTTTCTGTTTAATTCACCAATTTCTCAAAAATTGGAAACTGCAGCCTGTGACTCAACACTGTTCGTTTACATGGAGATCACTGGATTAGAAAGTGTTAATTAACAAATAAATGAATTAAATTCTCCAAACATAGCTAATTGAACTTTCCAAGAAAAACTGTTCCTGGTTTCATGCACTGTAACTGAACAGTGTAACTCAGAACTCAGGAAGCCCATATTATTCACTCAACTTTTCATTGTAAAATGAAGAAAATATAAACAGGCCATTTTGTACTCCAAAATAAAGCTTCATACACTACCCATGGTGAAAGAAAAGAGAAAAATTGGACACCTAGCATCTCCTACAACTTGCAATTACCAGGATATGCACTTTCATAGTGCGTAAACAGACTTCCCTTGTGAACAGGTTACCCAAAGAATTGAAAATTAACAGTAAAATCCAAGATCATGAATCCTATCATCAGTGTCTTGAAATTACCAATTTTTTAGATAATATGCCTGTTTAACCAAGTATTAGCTCCCATACAACGACAATTTCGGGAAGCAATTGAATTCACGGAAGGGGAAAAGAAATTACTTATGAAATGAGAATAGAAATTAAGGGGAAACGAAAAAAGATGAACAATAAACCGAGCAACTATCAGAAGAAATAAAGCCCAAGACAAACCTCAATTTAAGAAAATAATAAGGGTAAAACCTTGCACACGGACCAGCAACAGAGAAATAGGGGTGATTCGTAATGGTCCAAGAAGATGCGTAAGAGAGGTGACTGGGAAGAAGGGTTAACTGTGATGAGCCCAAGCTCACAGTACAGAACCAGATCAAAATTTAGAGTAAAAATGTGGTTGAGGGGATAAAAAGTTCTTCATGGAAAACCTAGATGGTATCTACGACATCATTCCCATGTTTCCAATTAAAGGACAGGCGAGGGGAATTGGTTAGTTGCTAGCCGTCAGTCGTTATTGACTAACTAGCGAGGAGGGAATGACAGTTTTGATGATTAATGCAATTCCGAAGATCCTAAATTCTCTCTTTTTTTCTCTTTCATCTATCGTTCTCTTCGTACGTACCGGATCAGAATTGAATACAGCAATAATAAACGATAATCCAACTCAGAACAAGGAGATCGAGCGATAACATACCTCCACCTTAGGATCAAGCTCAAAGGTTCTCCGAAAACACCAAATCGAAATACCCCGCTTTACTTATCCCCTGATTTTGGCAATAGTGAAGCTTTCGGGTTGGCAGATGGCCGACGGGGACGATTATGTCTGCAAATCAAACCGAGGCTGACGGTTAGAGCAAACAACAACGGTAGCTTTACTGACACGGTTCGCTCGAAACGGCGTAGTGTTTGATCAAGTACCTTTTTTATTTTGCTAACGTTAATATTTTAATGCAGTGTATTTAAAAGAACCGTATCACAGTTTATTTTTATGATATGATTTATTTAAAAATTTATATCTATATTATATATTTTGTCGTAGGTGGATATAAATGAGAGAGTAACATTGGTAAGATGCTAGGGGCACGGCATCTAAAGGCTCTTTGGTTTTAATTGGAAACATTTTATAAAGGAACATTTGGTTTTTAGTATAAAAAAATCAACATATTTGGTTTTCTATATCATAATTTTTTTGGAAAAAAAATCTAAACTTAGGTGAAAAATTTGATTTTCAATTAAAAAAATTCAAGTCCCAGTTAGTTAAAAAAAATTCAAGTCTCAATTAAAAATTTTTGTAGTCTTATTTGTAAAAATTCGAGCTTGACAGAAGAAAAATAAACTGTGATAACAAAAATAAAATATATTGATTTTTTAACATCAAACACCAATTGTCCTTTTTATAAATGGATATATTAGATGTAAGGTTCATTAGCTCCTTGCATGGAACGAGCTCTCTCATTGTGCCTGCATGAGGTGATAATATTCTTATGAGAAAAGGAAGGCGTATTTCAATCTTTTTCTAGTCAGAAAGTTATTTTTATCTTAACAGCAGTGATCATTTGAAGTAGTCACCATTCACTCATGTTGGAATGTAAAAGAATGAACCAAACATACTAGCTCAAGGATTCTCAATTCTCAATCCCATTTCTCATTACCAGTGGAAATTTCAGCCACCAGGTATGGCATTATAAGCTCAAACAAACCCGAGCAATGGATAAAAGTTTTGAAAATTGTTTCTTGGATGTTAGAAAAAAAAACAGGGTTAGGAAAAAAAATATATATATATATATATAATTCCAACATATACAGTAAAATAACAGTATAATAGATTTTAATTTTACTAGTATATATTGATAATCAAAGTATCCACAATAGTACGAGAAGAATTAAGGGTATGTGTGATTTATATTTTTGTAAATTAAATTATAATGATTAACTATAATTTTTCCTTTAATCAAAATATGTTTATCGTAAATTTATCTATTTTTATCTCAATTTTATTTTTATAAAATATGATTATTTTAACATATCTTTTATATAAGGTAATCCAAACAGAGTCTTAAGAAATTCAATCAACATAAGTCAACTGTACTTCGACTGTGAACTGTAGCATATATAGTTAATAATTTTAATTAAAATTACGCAGTTGCATATTCTCTGGAATATTCATTTTTTGTTGCAGGGTTTCATTAAAATTTATGAGTTTGTGGACGAATATTTCAGATAGATAAGTAAGATAGCAGAGAACCTAACTTTGTCGCTTGCTCGTTAACCACACAAACAATTTTCTGCTTACGTAGGCAGCAAACACACCTACTTATAGTAACCTTCTTTGTCCACAACTTTAACTTTGTTCTTACTCCATACAAGAAACTGATAATCATATACTATTGAAGGACACAGATTAATTAAAGTAACCATTTTCCCTTTCGACCCTTTCAAATATATAGTTACTTTGAAAAGAAATAGATATAAGAAGAAAGTATTCATTCTGGGTGGATTCCTTTATTTTCACTATGTTCCATTTATGTGTGTGTATGTACTTTTGTGGAATTAATAATGACACAAATAGTGAAAAAGTGTTGGTGGATTACTAACATATATATATATATATATATATGTATGACATTATATGGTGCCCGGCATATGATGATGATGATATAAAATGGCTCTCAAATGGGTGGGATGGCATCAAAGCCAAAGTGGGTTTCTTGTTTAACACGTTCTCCTATTTTGACCCGGTTTCTTCCAATTGTTGGGTTGGGTCCCCAACAAGTCCTAGACTATGTTACAAATGCATTTAACCTGACAATTTTTATCGTATTCGATAAAGTACATGCCATAAAGGGGTATCGCATCTGATTAAAGTTTGCTTCCAAGTACCTGTCTTCTCCCATGAAAGATGGGTATAAGATAGTGTCGTGATATTGTTATGCTAGGGCGGTGCTCCATGTAAATTGCTAGAGAAAAAATTTCTCTCATTAGCTAAATGGATGGATGTGACTCTTGCTTCTTGTATCTAATCGAATGCTGCGGCTACAGCTGATCTGCATGAGACATTGAAACTGAAATATACGCATTATGGGATGTTACACGAGCAACATCGATCGTATGATCTCCATATTAAGGAATTTAAATATATATATATATAGAAATAGAAATTAGAGAATGAGAGAAATATTATTATAGTCGACGCGAAAGGACATTGGGAGCATCATACAGAAATACAAGGCAGAGGAGGAGGTCCCAACTCCCAAATCCATGTCCTTTTCACGGACTCGGTAATAAATGGCTGATATTTCTGTCATATTATAAACGTCGTGATCTCAGTCAGGATCGGGGCTGATAAATACTGGAAATTTCATGGCCTGTGCGTGTGTGTATTGGATCCATGGAGAAGGAGTTTGGTAAAAGTTAGGAAAAGGAACAGGTACACTGTACAATGGCACTGTGACAAAACACAATGACACGCAACAAATAAAGGTGCCCTTCTATTCTTTAAACCCATTATCAATTCTGATAGGAGTCCCTCTCTTCCTTCCCCTCTTTTTACACTAGCACGCCGCACAGATTCACACGAAACGAGCATTCATAAAAGCTTGAGACCCACCTCACTCAGCATTTCATTGTCATCCTCACTTTCTTATTAATTTTCCTGTTAGCTTTTTCGGTGTATATATTTGGATATTCGCGTGGGCATTGAGACGATTATTGGTGGCTAATTGAAACTTACCAGGTTAGTTTCTCCTTCATCTCCTAGATTATAGCTTGCTGACTGGGGTTTTGATCCCCCTTCCATGTCCTTTTCGGGTCATAATATTAATAATTCATCATTATAGTATAGGCCTATAGTTCTGTTTGCTATGACAGCTGCCTCCCACTCCCCGTACAAGATTGGTTCTCTCATAGAGGATTCACTGTATCGAGATGGTAGTGCATTTAAGAAGCATGCTTAATGTTTGTTCATTGTTCTCAGTGGGTTACTTTAGCTACCAGCTTTGAATAGTTTGTCGGTTGGGGTGTCTACACAAGTCCTTCTCTCATCGCAATGCATCAATGCAAGCACTGAGCAAAACAAACTGTCAGTTTCGCCAAAGCTACCAATCTCTTCTTCCACTGGAGGGTCTTCTTTCTCCCTGAAGAGAGAAAAATTAGAAGAAAAGAAAGCATTTTTACTTTGCTTATTTACACGTAGTTGTTGTTGACGAAAGACCAAGCACTTGTCATTGCCTTATTTGCAATGGGTTCTAGCTTTGCTACCTCCGCCAATTTGAACTAGACAAACCATTTGATAATTCCCCTATTACAATTATTTGCTTTTTATTGTCTTTCCTTTCCTTTCTCATCGTCCTTTCCAAGTCATTTACCAGCAAGCCAATCGGGTTTTGGGAGTACTTATCAAGTCTACTTATTTCCCAGCACCGGAAAAGTGAGGTTGCTTTTGGTTTCAGTGAGGTTCCTCTAACTATGTCAATGAAAAAGAATAATTTAGTGCTTAAAGTGGAGAATGAAGAAGAGGGAGGCAAATTTTCTCTCTTGGATTTGCCTGATTTGGCATTGGATTCTGTCCTTGAGAAACTTTCACCAGCCGACTTATGCAATATGGCAGCAGTGTGCCCATCTCTTACGGATAGATGTCGAAGTGACTATTTCTGGGAGAAACACATAGAGCGCAAGTGGGGTAAAGTAATTGGTGCTTCTGCTTATAGACAATGGCGATGGCATACAGCTTCCAGAAACACAGAAAAAATCTTCCATCGACGCAATCAGAAAGGAATATTTGCTTCCCTTCGAAGTTTTAGTCCCTTTCAATGGATTAAAACTATATCAGGAAATGTTAGGCAATACAGGTGCCTATTACCAGACGATTCATTCATGGCTTTGTATCTTTCTCTTGAGAATGGCAAGTTTTGGTTCCCAGCTCAAGTCTATAACCGAGAGGTAAATAGCTTCACCTTATGAGTTATCACTTCAGCAAGTTGTTTTTCTTAATGAAATTAAATTGTTTGCTTTTGTTGGCCAGATATGAAATTAAATTTTTAATGCTTAGAACCCAATTATTTTCTGCTCGGAAAATCTACTTTTGGTTTTTAAATGTAACTGTGGATCACTTCAGTGATATTACATTCTCCTGTTTTCAGAATGGTCATGCTGGATTCTTGCTCTCATGTTATGATGCCCAGCTATGCTATGATTCTCGAACTGATACCTTTCGAGCAAGGTATGTGGAAAGGTTGAATCTTTCAGAAAAAGGGCTTACTATGTCTATACGAGCGGTTAGATGGTGATCAGGCTTTACAGAAAAATGTAGTTTGACCATGTCAATCCTTTCTAGCATTAAGTTTTACCAAAACTTGAAATCAGAACTTTGACAGGATCTGTTATTGTCATGATCATATTTCTTATGATCGATAAGCTCGTTCTATGCATATCTGAGGAGCTGAAAATGTAGATGCTTTCTGCAGGTACTTATCTCATGGGCAATGGTCGATCGAGGAAAATATACATTGGGACAGGCTGAGAATGCCGCCCATTGACATTTCTTCTCATGTTCTTCACACCTCTGATTGCTTGGATGACTTAAGACCAGGAGATCACATTGAGATTCAGTGGAGAAGAAACAGAGATTATCCGTATGGTATGTTTAATGCTGGCCGAATATTGTGTAATTGTTATCAACGCTTTAGACTAGCTTCTCAATTATCTCCATCAATCATTCCATCATACTTATGTTAATTGGAAGGAATATTTTTATAAATTTGGTCAATATATATATTCCGCTATGTGCATGGAATAATTGATTAAGAATGTACCATATAGGTTGGTGGTATGGTGTCATTGGCCACTTGGAATCATGCCAAGGACATGGGAATCATTGCCACTGTCACTACAGTGGTAAGAGAATCAACCTGTTCCATTTATTCAATGTTCTTACTTCTCAGTATCCAATGTTTCGCATCCGGTAACAAACAAAATTCACACGATGGTCTTACTCCTTTTCCTTTCTGAACTTCAAACCATTGGGGTTTTTTCCATTTAAAAGAAAGAAAATAAAAGAACCTTTTTCATAAAATTATCTAGGGGACGGTTAAGCTTGAAGGTTATTGCAGATAAAGTGAAAAATGAAAATATGACAGCATGTGGAAGTTTGATCAGACCTCCGTTTTGTTTGTATTGATTTTGGTGACAGATATGGTGGTTCTGGAGTTCAACCAGTATGGCCGAGGATGCAGATGGAGACAGGCAGTGATAGACAGGAAGCACCATAAAGAAGAAGGGGATCAAGTAGATGGATTTTACGGGGGAATCAGGAAGCTATACAATGAGGAGGAGATCAGGAGGTGGAGGACCCTGTGGCCCACCAAAATTGTGGAATAATAGTATGACTCGTATTTAACTTCCAACTCTGTATATCAATGTGCAAAATGTAAACACTCTCAGATATCTAACATGACGTATGCTTCATGTTATGTTACTTTTAGTCTACTCTTCTGACAATTCAATCATGTTCTTTTCGTATGAAATCGCTTATGTAGCTTGCCTATCTTAATCAATGGAAGATGAATCATATTTTGATTACATATGCTTTTAAGATATTAGGCATAATTAATTAATTATTAAATTAATTTGTTTACTGTTTTAAGAAAAGATTTAAGATAATTAATCATCTTCTATTAACTGACATTTGAATTCAAGGTGTGAGATATATTATATTAGTTAGGACATATCTTATTAAAATAATATTTTATTAAGGTTTATTAAAAAATATCAAGATTCACAATAACGGGGTTAAGTAAGTATAATCTCATTCATGTTTGGTAGGGAAGCTCCATATTTTAGGGAAATGGAAATGGATAAGAAAAGAGAGAAGAAGATTTCATTAAGAAACTATTTTTATTGTCATATAAAGCCTAATTAATATATACTAAACATATTTTACAAAAAAAAAATTTTCTTTTTCTCTTTAATGAAATTCTTTTCAAGTGTACCAAACCTAACATGAGTTTTTCTTCTTGTTTTTTTTCTTATTCTTATCAAACTTTATGATTCGAATAATATCATTCAATACTAATAAGAATCTCTAATTTAATTTATGAATTATTATCTTATTTTTTTCAATATAATTTAAGACAAGACTTCAGCAAAATTTCAGAGATATTTGCTACATATAGTCGGGTCTTTTGATATGCATTATTAAATTATAAAAAAAATTCACTTATTTAATTTTTTATTAAATAATTCAATATGAAAACCGCATGCGGTTAATTTTTGTAAGAACGTGGAAAATTCCTCTAAAACCCTCGTGCATAAAAATCAATAATTCTTCCTAGTTTTTTTTTTAGCCAAAATCATTCTTCCCAGTTTAGTTTGCTAATTTTGTGGCAAAAAAAAAAAACGTTCGGTTTGCTAATTTTAGTTCATAAGGATAGCCAAAGTAGTATACAAGTACTTCATGCGCAAAGGTAGATCTCAATATTTTCTTCCTATTTTTCCCTAATTTTATCTTTCTGAAATACTTTAGAGGATAAGACTCTAAGAAGTAGACAAATAAAAAAAATACTCTTAACCATTTGTTTGGTTGGTTTAAGAGATTTGTAGGGCATATAATTGAAGGGAAAATTGAAATTATTCATTATTTGATTCAATAAATTTGAAATGGGGAAATTTTTTCACTCCTCTTAAAAAGGGGAGAAAAAGATTCCCCTTTACTTGTTTGATTTAAAAAAATATATATTTTTCTTCTATTTTCCCAAATAGATAGATGGCTCGTCTAATAGTAAACCAATAAATTTAAAAAATAAAAATTAAAAAAATTATACCATCTTATTTTAAAAATAAAAAATCTCAAAAAAATTAGAAAGAAGAAGAAGAAGCATACTTTCATTCAAATTTTATTTGATGGTAATTTTCTATGTAGCAGTAATATGAGTATATATATATATATATAGTACAATATAAAAAATGTGATAATCTTTAAAATGTTAATATATGGGTGTTGAGATATTTAAAATATTTATAATAATTTTAAATTATCCTATTTTACTATAAAAAATTGAATCGATGCAAATGAATACAAAGTAATACAAATGTGTATATATATATATATATATAAATATGATACACATATTGCATTATATTATATATTAGATATGAATGTGTTTATTTTTGTAAAATAGTGCGGTTGCTTTTCTCAAGTATTATAATTAATAGGTGATTCCTTAAAATTGAAGATGAGGAAGAACAATCAAATCATATAAAGGTAACTTTTAAATTATTACTATTAGGATCAAAACTAATTTGTATAATTCTCAATTTCTTTTAAATTATTTTTCTTAAGCTTAATTCTTAAAATTCTTTTTAGGCTTCGATTTTTTTGGGCCAGATCCTTCGAGTTTTGAGTAAGTACGATGCCGATATGGTTTGAAATTAGAAATACGAATTAGCGAAAAGGCTGACCCGGAAGAATCAGGAAGTCAAGCACTTTTAAATTTTAATCCCAATATATACGTCATTTGAATATAGAATATGTAATTTTCTCACCTGCGAAAAACTCAGGAAAAGTTGCGAGACCAGTACCCAGACTCTGAGCCAGAGGCGAAGACATATTACACAAACCAGGTCATTACTTTCTGCTCCACTGAGAAGATGAACGGCGGCCCGTCTGGTTTTGGTGCGTACTCTGTCTCTGTAATCTTTTGGGGGTTATTGTCGCACCCTTTTAATGGAATTTTTGTGACAAAAGTTTTCGCTTTAATTCATCATTAAATGCTTATTGTCTTGATTATCACAGTTAATGCTCCGGTTACAAGGACCGTCATCATCTTCTCGGCTTTTTTCTCAATCTTCTTCGGGATCCAAGGCCGTTTGAACAGTCTGGTAATGTCTTGTCAGTTGCCCTTGCTTCTTCGTTTGTTGTATTTTATTTCATGTGATTAGGTCAATAGTGACGGATAATGGAACTGGGTTTTGCGATTTTTTCTAGTGGATTGCATCGGTCATTCCAATTTTTATTTAATTACACTCGAGATGGAATGTTTGATCATAATTTGAATTTAATTTCTTTTTTAACTGGGCCAGTGTCAATTCTCACAACCTTTATCAGGTGCCAGATTACCTGGCATTTGCCAATTTTTATTTTATAATTTCATACAATTGATCTCACTAATAAATTCATTCCAGTGATATGATATTGAACTTAAGATTTCTACATGATTCTTTCTTTGCTTTTTTCAGAGGTTCATGCCACCAAATATCGATAAACAGGGCCAAGGGAAAAATAAATAAGAATTTGCTAACTCTTGCTCATGATTTTCATTTTGTATTATACTTTATAAACACTCAAGAAACTACCACTTTGTTGTCAGTTTTAACACCCTCTCTTAATAGCATAAAGGCTTCCATTCATTTTGTGTTCAGTGTGTATTCTTACCACATTTTGTTGGCTTCATGGCAGGAGCTTTTTGGAAAACTTCGTTTTTGGAAATTGATTGTGTCCATCTTTGCCTTTTCATCAACACCAGAATTGATTTGTGGGCTGTATCTGCTATACTATTTTAGGGTGTTCGAGAGACAGATAGGTTCCAATAAATACTTGGTAAGTAACTATGATGTGTATTGAGGAGTTTTGAAGCAATTTCTTGAGATATTTTCAGAACAAGATATGCCCACTTATAAATAGAAAACGAGCTTAATTTATGTCTTGTTATGGCTGATTCTCATTGCCCTCTAAGTCTCTAACACAATTGCTGGATAGCTATTAAGTTGCTGCTGCCACAGCCGATATTTCTTCTTAAAATAAAAACAGCCACTAGCCCATCAAGAATTGTATTTTGTGTGATGCATTGTCATTACCATGACCTCCATAATAGTAGTGCTTTAATATTTAGTTAACTAACATGACAACTTAAGTTGGTCTATCTTTTCAAACACCAATTTTTTTTTTCTCTTACCACCGTTAGTGCCAATGTAGACATTGAGCAGTTGTTGTCAGCTTTACATTATATTTTACTAGAGGAAAAACAAGTTTTGCCCTAAGCCCCTACCTCTACCCTATATGTGGCTTTGAATTATCTTCACTGTTTATGCAGGTCTTCATCGTGTTCTCCATGCTAGTTTCACTTATGTTTGAGGTCCTTGCTCTAAAGCTCATTAAAGGTATTCATTTCCAAATATTAGACCCTCATGCCCTTCCTTTGTAACTAATTTATTGAATAATCTTTTTTCTTGAATCTTGATGGTACTTTTTACTTCATATCATTTCTGTATGAAGCCTCCATTTATGTGCTCAGTTTTCTTTGTTGAATGCCATTGTCCCCTTCTTTTCACCATTTGCACTTGGGGCAAATATTCAAATATCAGTATGACCAAGATTGTACGTGGTTATACTAATACGAGGAGCCTCTATTCTTTCATAAGAAATGATGTAATTGGGATTTTGCTTTATGTATCTGAGCTGACTTTGAGCTAAAGTTGGGCTTTATTGGAGCCTTGAGCTCAAAATATCATAACAACTGCTTAATTTCATCTAAATGTTTGCAACTGAACTGCCTGACTTGGTGTTTGGTAAATAAATTGATAGGCAGGTTGTTGACAATGTCCATTTGGAATTTTTACCTACTTGGGGTTAACATATCAAGTTTTCATCCTTGTGAAATAATAACTCTGCCACTTAAAGGATCCCAAAACAACCATATAAACATTTAGAGCCAACCTGATATTAGCTATCATTTTACTTTTAATTGCAGGAACAGCTTATTTCTTATATTATTCTGATGCATTGGATATGTTTTTAAACTATTCACCCCTTGTCCCCTTACGGTCTTATATTAAGAGATATTTACATATAAAAGCATTGGTTCACTTTTGCAGATCCTCTTGTGGAACTAGTCTCCCCTGGACCTTATGGTCTTATATTTGCTTCATTTGTACCTTTTTTCCTTGATATTCCAGTTTCAACACGGCTCCGTGTAGTTGGTTTCCCCTTCTCTGATAAGTCATTCACATATCTAGCTGGTATTCAGGTAAGTTATAACTGAATTATGTATTCATATATATAACTTTTTTTTTAACTATATATATTTATGACCTAAACCATTCAACCTTGATAGCTATTTGTTTTTGCAGCTTCTTTTATCATCATTTAGAGGGTCAATCTTACCAGGGTTGTGTGGCATCTTTGCTGGTTCCTTGTACCGTTTGAATGTCTTCTATATCCGCAAAGCAAAGGTAAATTTTAATCCTATGTTTTGAGATTTTTTATTATTTTATTTTCTACTGTAATCATGTTTAGCTATGTCTCTTGTTCACTGTACGATGTTGGGTGAATGTGTCTACTTGGATCCTCTGGTAGAATTCTGTAGAATTCCTACTACACTTGTGCATTAAGATTTGTAGTTTTACATGTCCATCTTGACAGTTATGTGATTTACGGACCAGGAGCTACCCATTTTGGTGGAAAAGGAATGCTAGCTAGCACCTGTCAGCTAACTGAGACCCATGTTCTAGTTAGATATGCATGCTGATGGCATTAGGGTTGTGCGTAATAATCAATATTAATCCTTTGAAGCACTATAACCTACCTTCCTCTTAAAGGAAGATATTTGTGCTCATGCATGCTGGCCGAATATGGTGCAAATGTGTCTTCTTATCTTCCTGGTATTATCTTGTTCAATCTGTACTTAGCAGTGTAACTACTTTTTCCTGTGTGTGTGTGTCTCTGTGTGTGTGTGTGAGAGAGAGAGGAACTCTAGTGTATAGATTATTGTGTTTTTCCTTTTCATTTTACTCTATTTTCCTTATAATCAGAACATGTCACTTCTAACTTTCGAGGATAGAGGTATTGAAAGACTGCAATGATGATTGTTTTACTGCAGTCATTTGATTTCTGGGGATTTATTGTCATGAAAAGTTTGTGGTTATGCTACTATGCTTTATTTCAGTTCCCACAGTTCGTTGCATCACTCTTTTCACGGTTTTTTCCACCATCTACGAGGAGTTCACGCTCTCCATCAACAAGGAATGCTGTGGGAAATAGACCAGCCCATCTATCCGTTCGCCAAATAGAGGCAAGTTTTACCCTATAGTTTTGAATTTTACCTGTCTTATTCCTTGGGTTTCGTAATTTAGGCATCTCTGCATTTACAATTTTATAAATCCAAATCTTCTGCTGAGTCATTTCAGTTAGAAGTTAGGTTTATATGCATCTATCTTACCTACAGGACTAAAAACTGATACCATTTAAGCATGATGCCGTTAATATTCATTTTCTTATGATGTGGTTAATATTCATGGGCATGCGAGTTTAAAGCTTCAGTTTAGTCTCAAACCACCTTATTGGTATTTTATTCATCATACATATACCTTGGTGATGTACGGTTACACAGGGTACAATCTCATTTCATACTTCTGATAGCCTTGGTTGTTTTTCTTGTGAAATTGTAATTGTTGTAAAGAAGTGGAAGAGTTTTTTTTGTAGTGTTGTCTGTTGCAGTTCCTATATATGGACCTTAAATTTGCTCGTGTGGCTATGATGTTTATTTTATCCTTTTTAGGGAAAAAAGGGAGTCCAAAGAAAGAAAATTCAAATTCAAGCCTTTCATCTGAAGTTTTTCTAGGGTTGTAAACAAGTGGTTTAAGTCTCAAAACAAGAAGTTCAATAATAATTTTGAGAAACCTCGCAGTTTTGTCAGTTATGTTTAAAAATAGAGTTACCTGGATAAGATTAAAAAAAATACGCAGTTGCAGCAATTATACGTGGACATTTTTAGTGGCTAATATCATAATATATGATCCTTTATGTTCACTTTGGCAATTGTTATCATCATTATTCTGGATGACTTAAGGACGAAGTGTTGGCTACAGAGAAACTACGCTGGTCCAATACAATCAATGGCGGAACCACCAGAGGACTCAATTGCTACACTTGTTTCCATGGGATTTGATAGGAACTCAGCCAGACAAGCACTAGTGCATGCCAGAAACGACGTCAATGTGGCCACAAATATTCTACTGGAAGCACAGTCCCACTAATTGAAATCCCATCCTTGAAGTATTGCCATTTTGCTGACTCTGACTTGAGGATGGTTATCCTGTGGGGAACTCCGGGCCCTCTTGATAATTGTCAAAGGTTCCTCCTTTTTCTTCCCCCAACCTTAACTTTGAGACTTTGTTTGGAAAAAGGGAAAAATGAGGGAGGAGAATGCTAGGAGAAAAAATAAGAAGAAATTTAAACAATGGAATGTCTAGATTTCCTTTTGTTTTCTTACTGAATTTCTTTCTTCCCTTATTTTTCCCTAATTCAAACAGGGGATAAATCTTGTAATCATTGTTATAGTAATGAGAATTAGGATCCTATACAAATTACTCATACCTTATGTATAACATGTATTTTTGTTCAATTCCGTTTGCATGTTATTATTGTAAGTGTGCTAATTATTACTTTGTGTAATACAACACTAAACTTAATTAACAATGAAACCGTGAAACCGCCAAGTAGATGCATGCCAATTGACAACTAAAAACTTGCTATATAACTGCTAATTTAGAATTTGCTTGTTCTTAATAAAGCTTAATTTAGTTAACTAAACTTGAATTTTTTCTCATATTGTAATAGCTTAAAGAAGGCTTAATTTTAACACCATTAACAATCAACCTCATTTTGAGATCAGGCAACGAAGACCACCCTTGCTGGGGTCAGAAAGTAGCTTACCTATTAGAGAGCTCATGCAACGCCAATGGGAAGTAACAATCAACTTTTGCCTCAGAGAGGCCAGTCAATGCGCTGATTGTTTGGCCAAGTACTGCCCATGTGGGGAATCAAGATATGTATATTTTATTACTTTCAATGTGCAACCCCCAGGTTGTCAGCAATTCCTTGAGCCCCCGGGGGCAAGTTATTTTGACGTAACATTCTTCTTTTCTAATTCAAAACAAAACAAAAATGAAAAAAAAGAAAGAGAAACAAAACAATTAGCGCCTACTGCCTCTTCAACTTTGCTGTGATATAAACATATACTATTTAATGAATTAAGGTAATTTCGAATACCACTCATCATAATTTATCACACAATACTTTCTCTCTCTCTCTCTCTCTCTTCCTGCAACAGCTTCTAAAGGATTCCGAGTATGCAAATATTTTAAGAGTAAAATTATCTACCGAGGAGATCTATGAAATTTAGATATAGAAATAGTAGGTGAGGGTGTCAGCATGAGTCTTGATCCGCTGTGTAGACAGGTATCTGCCAATTTTTAGCGTTCTTTTTAGGATCATCAGTAAGGCTAAGCGTAGTCTCATCTTCCTTGAATGTTCTAATGAACGTTTTAGCACCATTCATTATAAGCCTCTCGATCATGAATAATTGGTAATTGTTCTCAATCACCGGATCCAGGATGTTGCTATAGTTTGACGAATATGCCAATTTATATCTGCAAACATGTATCACCATCCATGTATTAGCTATATTTCCTTCAAAAAATAAAGCACATCATAGACATTGTTCCCTGAAATTTATATGGTACGCAGGCTAGGTATCATCAAGTGACCAAATCTTACCCAACATAACTGATGAATAGTATGGTTATGTCAAATTTGCAGATTATGGGTGCAACGCTCCCTAAAAATTACCAAAAGAACATGAGACGGATTACCTGACAGAAAGTGGAGAAAAAAATCCTGGAGTCCTTTCATTAGAAGCAATAAACAAGGTTCTTCCCGGAGGGACCCACTTTGCAATTCTGCATAGAATAAACTCAGGTCGTGTATCCCTATCAAGGTGAGGATGCAAGGTCCTTACAACACCAAAGCTGTCCTTTCTGGTCTTCATTTTATCCCCACGACGAACATGAATGGCATCATAATCACCAAGGAGTGCTTTGACCTGTGGACGAGTATTGCCATAATTGAATAGTGTATGGACATCTCTGAAACGTAAAGACATAGCTTTAATGTACTCAGCGTAAAAAAATCAGAAGAAAAAGATACAGTTCTCCTTTGACTTTTGAGTTATTTGCAAGCCGTCTTTACTTCCACAATTGGAAAACAACCCCTCAAATTACCAGTCTCAAAGGATTTAGGTCCTTTTGTTCAGTTCCCGGTCACACTGTTAACTGAGAGGTGATTTATACTACCAATTTTGTGCTCCCCTGTCTACTTTGCATATCATCAATAAGTTGATAAACATTCTGTAGACATGCATAATAAGAGTATGGTCTCAAACACAAGTTTCCTAAACGCAGCAGGATCTCTCTCTCTCTCCTCTATTTCTTTTGTTTTTTTTATCTTTTTAATTTTCTTTCGGCTAAGAACTATCACCTTCTCATGTAGAAAGGGTAGGTTTCCATCCATCCACTGCACCATTATCCAATCCATTTTTCCTTCACGATAATTTAGTTAGAAGAACTTAATTGAACAGCCACATGTATTGCAGCTAATAAAATGCACGATACAGCAAAGTTAATGAGTAGTCATGCCCATACTTAGTTACTGATTAAGGAAGCTAGTTCTCCCCCAAGTCCCCCTCCCCCCCCAAAAAAAGTTAAGAGATTTATGGTGGCTCTACAAGTGTCCGGTCTCACATCTCCCTCTAACATAACTTATCCAGGTTCCTTTTTTTGGGGTGAAAACTAAACCAGTTTCTTGTCAATACAACATCGTCAAGTCCAAAATTAGTGAAAAAAAGTTATTTACATTCTAAAAGTTTTCCACCAAATTAATTTAAAATCATTCACAGAAATAAACACAAATTAAATATTACATATAACCTGAATGTGAAAATTATCAACTTCAAAAGAAAACTTGAAAGAGATAGTGTATCAAATGGACCTTTTCTGCTGCATCTCTTAGTTTCTCTGCTGCCATTGAGGGTAGAAATGAATATGGCAACATTATAGCACTACGGTTGTTTCGATTTTTGCATTCCATAAACCTGGGAGGTCATCACCACAATTACCTCAGTAAAAGCTCAAAATTTCAAAGCTATCTACCTCTACTTACAGGAGATAATAATACTCATGTTGACTGGAAAAAATAATAGTACTCATGATATATAACAAAAAACATCTTTTAAGGGGAGTCCTTTATTCATAATATTGGGCTATTAATGTGTCTATTTTATACTTATAAAATACCTACATTTAAGTATCTATTTTTATCTCAAAATAGTGTGCTTTTATATGTTTTAATATGATTCTACATAACTTGGAGTATATTCGCATCACAGGAATTTTTATGACAATTTTGAGCTGCATAAAACCAAAAAGTTGGAGCAAAATGTGCAATAATGAGTTCACCTGTTCCCAATTGATTTCCTCACTCGGCCACGGGTGAGAACGCAAAGAGGGAAATTTTCAGCGAGAAGACTTGGTGCCAAGTCCACCATGAAGACACCCAGTTGGCGCCGGGTGGGCTCATTCTCTGGGAAAATGACGCATTCTAGCTAACATCATGTGTAGAAAAATTAGTTGGAGCCAGCGCCAGCTCACCTCGAGGGAGTGATGTCCTCTTTACGCGGTTTAGTGATATTTTGGGTTTTTATGGGCTTCTAGACTTTTTTTATAAAAGGAGACATGGCAGAAACACTAGAATGCATTCAGTCGAGCACCCAAAGGCTAGATAACACAATTTTAAAGCTTTTGGAGTAGCTAGAAGCGATCAATAGGCAGAGAGAGTGGGAGATTGAGGGAATTCTGGAGCAATCTTCGAGTTTCTTCTTTTCTACCTTTTTCTTTTGTAGTTTTTGCTTTATGAATTGGGATTATTTCTGTGTTGAGATGTTTACTTCTATAGATTACTAAATTCCCAGTCAAAGGTAGGGATGTAGCCTGACTGGGATTAGCTCAATTTTATATATTTTTTATTATGACTCTGGGATTTGAACCTTACATATATATTTGATTCCTATATTTTCTTCAATTATATCTGTCCTCTTTGCTTTATTATTGATTTTGTGACTAGCCACCATAAAATCTAATCTGTGGGTGAACTTCAAGAACTAAAAGAAGAAGAATAAACTTAGACTTACAAAGACAAACATAGATAACTACACTAGAGATAGATCTAGGAATTTGTGGTGACTTAGATTGTAGCATTATGATTTGGTTAGATGAGTGGGTTGCGCGAAAGCGAATTCAACTCTAATTAAACACGGACTAATACATTGAGAAGTGATTAGGATATAATAAAAACAATTCTTACTATAATTACATAAAGTTAAATTAAGAAAGCGAATTGAGTTATCTTGGTAGGTGAACCCCGATCTCTTGACACTTTTAGTGACTGAATTAATCTTATAAATTGAATTGTTGCTTTCCTTTTAATTTCCAATTTCTCAATTGAATTGTTAATTGCTTTTTGAATTAAAAATTATGGACTAGTAGATTTCACAACCTTTCTTGGATTTGACTCTAAAATACTCCGAACTTTTTATTACTACGATCGACCTTGTATACTTGCAGTACCCCGATCAGCTATACCATAATATATTCATGGTCTAACAAGAGAAATTTCAGGGCAAGATTTACAACTCAACTTGGATACTAACTTCAAACTCAAACACATAGAGCAATCTTTTAATATCTCCTACTTCTAAACAAAATTATCCCGTCCATAAAATAACTTCTAAGATTCTACAGGTTCCACCTGAACTCCTCTAAAAAAGTATTGTTCAACATAAATGGACATGTAGCCTGAAGCCCAATACACTTCAAGGAAAGTAATATTTTAGAAAGTTTATTCCTATTGCTAAAATAGTCATGATGATATAGGTAGCTTCTCAAGTATCACATACAGTCACATTAAGTAGAAATGAAAAATATGTAATTTTTATTCCGAATCTAACATTAATGTTAGACTACTGCACAGTTTGGATGAAAGCCAGATATTTCTAAATTTTAAAACAAATAAGTACTGCGTTCCATCCTGATGTCATTTTTATTTTCAGTATAATAAAAAAGTTACAGTTCATTATACTTTAATTTGAATCTAAGAAAAAAAAGGAAATAAAAAGAAAAATAAGAGGAAACAAAAAAACAGAGGGATGAGATAGACGGATCTACCAAGAAAGTGGGCTAGCAGTTTTGTTTATGAGCAAGAGATTAGAGTAGCGATAGTTATCTTTAAGATCATCACGGCTAACACCTTCCACATGGGCAACTCCTCTGGCTCTCAACTTCATGCTTGTTGATAGAACCTCGTACCATTCTTCTGAATTGTCCAGAATTACAGGAACGGTATCCAAGATGAGGTCTATATCATATAAGGAGTCCATGGCACAAGAATTTGCTTCCCACCTGTCATAGAAGACAAAGCTAGTCAAATCAGAAAGCAATCCGTTATCATAAAAAAAAACTCTAGACAGGGAAGCCTTAAACCAACTCACATTTCCTCCAAATTAGCCCCACCAGACCGATGAAGGATCCCCTTCTTATTATGTAGTGGGTTGATGCACATTCTTGATGGCATGACAAAAGTTCTGCAGCAAGCAAGAGCGATGCATGAGAAGGCAATGCAGAAGTATTCGGTCAGCATATAGGACGCCGACGAAATCCATAAAATAGGAAGCACAGACTTTCCGTGCATAAGAAAATGAACACGCATAGCTATCTTGCCATGACTCGGAGTGAAACGTCTTGTGCTTAGAATCAGTGTCTCCGTCAGTTCAATAGCCAGAGATTGACAGATTTAGGTGAATTAAGCTATATAGTTGCACCAAAGCCAAACAATTGAAGGAAAGGATCTGAGCTTGAAATGTGAAGTGAAAAGAAACTCTAACCCTTCGTTTTCCTTATTTTCTAAGTACCCTTAAAGTACATGAACTCCAAGAAAGGCTGAAAAAGAAGAAGAAGAAGAAAACAGAATTGAAAATGAAATCTCAGAGACCCAATGCAGAGTACACTAAGCCCGTAAAGCAGTGAGTGGATACCTCCGAAGATAGAGGGCCTCTTCAAGCGCACACCTGAGGCTAGATTCCTGATGGCCCAAACCCTCACATGAATCGCAGTGCTTTCCAGGGCAGTCAATTCTTCTGCCCCAGTACAAGTACTTGTCATGGCCAGTCCTGTGGTGCTTCCGTTTCAGCACAATTTGAAGGGAATTTGAGGAGGAGGAAGAGCCATTGGTGGAAACCAGAGAGGAAAAGAGCAAAAGGAAGGTTATGGTGGAGATGACTAGGGCAAGAAGGAGAATTAAAGATCTGGATTTTATCAATTTAGGCTTGGGGGTTCTTTGGTAAGCCATTTAAGTTACAGAAGGAGTATCTTTTTTGGAAGGGTTTATTTAAGGATAACAGCGGTAGAGGTTTAGTTTACAGTGACAGTCCCTCCGGCATTGCACCATCCAAATCTCCCCACTTCAGGTTCAGGTCTTCAGCACACTCGACATCGGGAGAAGCTAATGGATGCTCTGAGATATCATTTTAATACTTTGATAAGGAGGACGGAGAATTCAATTCAAATCAAGCAAATTAATTTTTTTAATAGAAATATTTTTTTCTTCACATTATTTTTTATATTTAAATTTAAATTGTTTTTATTAGAGAAAATAGGAATGGAACTATAAAAAATTATATAAAAATTTCTTCTAACATGGGGCGTGATTGACTTGACATGGCATTAAATGTGATTTAATTGAGACTATTGTAGTTGTGAAAAATCAATATATTAATATATATATAATAAAATTTATAATAAACTATATTGTTTATAAATAACTTTTTTAAAAAATTTCACACAATACATGTAAAAATATAATTTTCTGTTGGAATTGTGCGATAAGAACTTATTCAAATTATATATATAATGATTAAATGGTTGAGCATACATTTTTTTTTACCAAAATTATTGAGCATACATAAAGTTTGAAAAATGTACGCCATCATTAAAATTTTTAAATGTGTTTAAAAAATAACAAAATGTAAATAAATAAGAGATGAATATCATTTTCTTTTTTTTAAGTATATGATTGTATAATTATAAAAAAAATTAAATAAATTATATGTTTTTCATCTTTGGAAGACAGATACTTGGACCTTGACAAAAAATTGGCATCATGTAATAGTGTGTTAGTGTTGTGATACAATAAACACGACATAAAAGAACAACATTACATATGAGATTATTTTTTATAATATTATATATAATAATTTATTTTCCTTTAAAATACAAAAACATTTAAATGATTTAATATTTTACTTTGAAACAATTTAACATATTTCATAACATAACATATGAAAAATTAAAATGATTGAAATGATAACTCTCCTATTTTCTTTTAATGTCCATTTCTTAAAATGATTGAATCAAAATATAACACGTAAAAAAAAATAATCTTAAGTGAGTAAATTATATGAGATTTATTAGTTATAAAAATCTTTTCATTTGTTATTATTTTTAAATATTTGTCAAAAAAAGGTTAAGAAGTAAATCTAGTATACTAGTACATATTATATTCATAGCGTAATTAGTTATTTTACTAAATGTTTAGGGTAGTCATAAGTTACTTCAAAACCTGAGTTTTGACTTCAAAAAGTAGAAATAACTTTTTGTTGTTTCTGCCAAAATGTATATTTTGGGATGGAATGATTTCATTGCCATTCCAAACTCACACTTAAACTCTCCTATATAGCTTGGTGGATGCATTATGTTTAAGTGCGTCCCTTCAATCTTTGAAGTCACGAAACTAAGAGAAATCCGGTGACTGATTAACAGTATTATTCATGTTACTTTGAATAATCAAACACCACAAGTTTTACTTCAATTTAAACACGTTTCTATTTATTCCATCTTTATCTATATTATCTACAAACCCGGTGAACATAAGGAAATATATTTCTAAAAATCTGCAATGACCCACTTACTTGAACTGGTGATGAAAAGAAACACTTATTGATGACAGCAACAAACCCCTCAATCATCAAAGAGAAAAACTTTATACACATTTTGGAAAAGCAAAAGGGGAGCACTACCTTCCTACGGTTCGTGACTGAAACTTTTATCTTTTCTTCTTTTAACACCACCAAAAAGAGAGGAATGTCCATGAAACACCGTAAAATCACTGTGTCAATATGAATATTGTGCAATTTTCTCTATTCATTACTTTAAAAAATAATATAAAGGTACAGGTAGGTAGGTACTCCTTAAATATCTAGAATCAACTCAACCGTCTGAAGGTGGAAACTTCGATATTGATATCAATGGGATTAACTGAAGATGTTGTCTAGGGGTTTTACACAAACAAAATGGCAGCCTGCGATTCCTGGATATATCATCCTGAATAATAAAATTAAAAAAAAATTAAAGAGAAAGCAAAAATGCTATGAACTATAGGGAGTTACAGGACCTAGAAGAGTTTATTGACAATGCCCTTGGCAAACAAGGGATAACCCTCAAATCACAACTCAGTTTTGAGTAGTTCTGCTAATTGTAAGTGCAATCTGTAATCCAGCATCATCTGTACAATCCTCTATTTTCACAACCACCAACCTTAAGAGAGTAAGAACAAAGTGAGGGAAAGGACTTTTTGTGTATCCAATAGTTGGGAAAGGTGAGCTTAAATATCAGAAGATATTGCAAATAGCTTCGTCTGTATTAATTTCCACCACCAAGCTTTTAGCATGCTGAAGCCATCTTTGCTATAAAGATGAACTGATTTTTTGATGGAGCTTGCTCATGCATTCAAATCCAATTTAGAAATAGATGGTCAATAAGGCGAAGAAAAAATTAATAGTACCCCGGTGTTCTCTCAAGCCTTCTGAAATGTGCGGGAAGAAACCCCACGCAGAAGTCTGACAAACCCCAAGAAACTAAGCTTCCCATCTGCGTGTCTTATCCAATCTTGTAGTACCACATAAACTGGTACTGACGGGCTAAGCCCAAGTTCCTGGATGAACGAATCAAATTATAATAGCTTACTACCACTATCCAGAGAAGCATGTTCCTCATCAAAAATCTAATTGGATATATCGAGTCAATTTCATAATATGCAGAGAGTTGGCCGAAGACCATCAATAGAAAGAGCATGTGAAAGGTGACCATAAGATAAAAGGTTAGCAATTGAAATTTAATGCAAAGATCGCCAAAAACAAAAAAATTAACGCAACAAGCTGTATGTGCACAAGAGGGAGTACCGAGGCAAGTTCTTCGATCATAATTGGCCTATTTCCGCGCTTTTCAAACAGCTCATAGGCTTGCCTGGCATGTTGCTCCCAGGTCTCCATTCCCTCCAGTTGGTGCACGCTTATAGCAGCAGCACAAAATTCCTCAAAATCTAATTTCCTATATTGGATAGAACTAATCTGCAACATGCATAGGGTAATTGACTCACTTTCTAGGGAAGCAAATTTTGTAAAAAATTGATCCAAGTCTGAGAAGTAATGATCTCTCAAAGACATACCATGTTCATATAATCTAAGACCCGTGAATCCTTTGAGGCATCACTGGAGCTTCTCAAAAAAGCCTGCTCATACAAATATTAATGGCTTGAAAATATTTAAGAAAAAAGAAACCATAACCTTGAATATGTGCTGACCGTCTTGAAGTTCTGCATTGAGATAAATCCGCTTTTATTTGGTCCTAATTGTGTAAATTGTTCTCTGAGATAAGCTAGCTGAGCTACTGTTAATGTCTTTGCAAGAGCCTGCCAGGTTAACAAAGCTGAAATTAATATGTATCCATGACTCCAACAACGAATACAAAGTATTTTTTTTTTGGGCCAATAATACAAAGGTTAAATCAAGAAGCTTGAGTAATTGATAACACATGATGACGGACAAGTATACTATCCTCTCCCGACAACATTCATGGTTGACTTGCTTTTCAGCACGAGTATACTCATGCTCAAATAGTCGACAAATTATTGACCCAGAAAATCCCTCTGTAAATATTTTGAAAATCTGTTTCTGTATCAACTAGAGATACAATAATCAACATTGAGATAAAGCAAGGGTGGAGGATGAGGGAATATCAATCAGGTATCAAACAACAATACATACCCCTAGTGCTGATTTGCGTAAAGAAGACGAGCATGTGTAAGCTTTAACAAACTTGAGGATTATCATATCCAAAGGTATCTTCATATCATCATGATGATTTGCCAGCCAAGGATGACCTAGCATAAAATCAGGCTGTAAGAATGAGAATTCATAAAAATGCTATAATAAGAATGTAATTACCATTTACACTCCCAACAGAAATAGGAAAACATACAAGTTGGGTTCTACCTTCCCTCATTATTAATTGAATTTTAGTCAAAGTTCATACACCTAGGAACTCTATTAAATTTAAATCAGAAAATACATTGAATTGAATTTTGTCCCCACATGTAACCCTGTTGATTCCATAGGAGATGATCAAATTATAGAACTTCAGTGACTTACAAAGAGCCTGAGCTGCAGTTAATCTCTTGCGATAATCCTTATTCAATAGCCTCTTTACAAAATCTATTGCATCAACTGATAAAGAAGGCCAAGGAGCTTCATCAAAACTTGGATCTGCCTTCAGGACAGTTCGAAAAATGCCAGATTCTGTCCGGGCCCAAAAAGGCCGGCTTCCACATAATAGAATATAAGCAATTACACCAATGCTCCACATATCTGCTTCTGTCCCGTAAGATCTATGCAAAACTTCAGGAGCCACATAGTACGCACTTCCCACGATATCATTCAATCTTTCATCTGCAAAAATTTACAATTGTCAGACAATCCTTAATGAGTTACTTTCTGTTGAACTTTTTGAAGAAAAAATGAAAGCAGGCAATAGACTTGACCTGGCTTTACATAGTCAGAGAGACCAAAATCAATAGCCTTCAGTGTGGAGTTTTCTTCCTTAGATGTAAAAAGAAAATTCTGCAGCAGAAAACCAATCTTCAAGATCAGGAGAACCGTAAACATGCCAGAATGGAAGAGTATATATAACTAGGTACAGAAATATTCAACTGCACTCGTCACTTGATTTACTATCAACTTTAGTGCAAATTGATTCCATTAAGAATAATCATTAATCTGTAAAATAATGGAAGAACATATAAAAGAAACTCCAATTTATGTCATGAATTCCTTCAGTCAGTAATTTATTTCCTTCCTGAAAGGGCAGTATTCCTTTAAATGACATGCGTTTTCCTTAAATAAATGCCCAATAAATAAATTGCTGCTAAAGGATAGCTTTCTTCTTAAAGTGTCTCGGGTCCTGAGTTTGAAAATGTTTAACATCTTAAGAGGAGAACAAGCAAAATCAAACAAGGAGAAACTTGGAGCAAAAGGAAAAGCCAGAGGAATGTGCAGCAAGAATTATCATACTAGGTTCTCGAATATTATCTAGAAACTAGGAGCATTGTTCCTATCTTTGCCAATGCCATAAAGTATGCAGGGCGTTTAACAAGGAGATTTCATTTTAGGAGGTCAATTAAAATGCACAATGTTAGATGCATACTTCATTCTCAACTACCACAAATATAAACATCAGTGAGCTTTATGAATGGATCACCTCTGGCTTGAGATCTCGATGAACCACACCCTGAAGATGACAGAAAGCCACCACACTTAATATCTGAATCATAACAACCTTGGCGTCCTCTTCTGAGTACTTTCCACCCCTTCAGATCACAATTTAACTTGAGCTGATAACTAAGTCATTGATATTGAATAATGGTAACAGCACCACAACGAAACCAAAATTGGAGAATATTGTTACCTGGAAAGTATTCTGTCTAGGAGTTCACCTCCTTTGCATAACCTGAATAGCATAAGATACAGTAGAATGTAAGTTCTTAATTTGGCGAGTTCATTTAATAACTTCTGACAATTTGCTTGGTTCATCCTTTATCTTAAAACAAGCAGCATAACTCTTTTACCACTTGGGAGGTAAATTTTAGATGTAAGGAAAGTCATGTCTGTTTATTCAAGCAAGAAAACATCCATGAAAGTTTCTTTTTGTTCTCCAGAAAGCTCATTAAGATTGACATTATATTAACAATTAGCATCATCAAAGATCGTAAGCGGAATCCTTACTAACAAGGGAAAAAACAGTAATAAGTAATTTGAACTTACTCCATAACTATATAAACATTGTCGTCATCTTCATAGGCCTCATAGAATTGCACCAGGTTTTTATGTCCCGTCAGAGCCCGCAACATCTTGACTTCTCTCCTTACATCCTCTATTGCAATAGCCGTTGTCATCTGCCAATCATGACCCATTTTCATAAGAAAAACAGACTTCTCAACAGGTTTTCAAAATCAACGGCCAAACCACAAACATTGATCATAAATTCATAGTCTTGATCCTTGAACTTGAGCCTGATAGGTCTTTGAAATATCATGGATTCCAAACCCATCATATATATATATATATATATATTAAAAAAAGGAGTAGAAATTGAAAAAAAAAGGCATGAGAACGGTGACCTTGGATTTTGGAATGACTTTGACAGCCGCATCCTGCCCCTTCAAGCTGCCTTTCTTTCCCTTGGCGGAGCAAGTATATCCAAAATGGCCACGTCCCACTTCTTCTCCAACCTCGTAATGAGCTAGGAAATGCCTCGAAAACCCGAAACTCTTATCGAGTCCAACGTGGCACTCACTTCCTTCAGGGATGGAGGCCTCGTTGGGCTTCACAGAACCATGCCTTCGAGCAAGCAATGACCGAATGTGCTTGGCCGGCGAAGGAGGAGGAAATGGGCGCTTGAAAATACGCAAAGGAGTTGAGCTCACACTCGAGTTTGCAGGTGAGTTCTTGAAGAGGCTCGGTAGGGGACTTGGACTGTAAAACGGAAAGTTTGTGGATTTCCTGCCTTGAGAATTTGGAATTCTCACTTTGTCATCGCAAAATATTGGATTTTCTCCTTCTTGTGTTTGTGGGATTTCATTAGGTTTTCCATGACACAGTCCCATCAAATCAGAAACCCAATCACAGAGCACGTAGGAATAGTCAAACGGTGAACGAGCTCCAGAACTGAGATCAGCTAGTTAGCAGTGATTGTAAATCCAATAGATAGGAAAGACCGAGAGTGAGAAACTAAATTGAGAGCTTTTTGAAGCTCAATTAAGAAGTTCAGATAAAGTGTGTCTTGCTCACTGGGAGATCAGGTAACCCAGTTTTTTTTTTCTTCCAGAAAATAAATAAACAGCAAAGATAAAAGAAAGAATCACCTGAAATATGATCAGGGGATTTCGCAGCAAGAATGAAGAATCCAAGAAGGGGAATGATTCGTGTAAGTTATCAAGGCAAGCAAGTGCGTGAACCAAACCAAACCAAACCAACAATGCCAGTAAAGAAAAATAACGGGAATTCAGGAGCAATCCGTAGCCAGAACAGAAAACGAAATGATGATGGCAGAATCCAAAGCAAGAAAACCTGCTAAAATTACCCGGGAGGAATGAAGGAGTAGTGGGAGGGAAAAAAGATGAGAAAAGTGAAGCAAAGATGCTTAGCAGGGACTGCAAGAAAAAGAAAACCAGGATTCCTTTTTTCTGCTTTCTGTAGTAGATAATAATTATTATTATTTCTTCCAGGTTATTAGTTTCATATGGAAATACTAAGTACCACTTTACTAGAGAGGATGTGCAGTTTGTTCTAGTCCAATAATAATGGGGAGTGGGGTTGGGTTTGAATCCTTCCAGCCTGTCCTTATTGATCGCAGAAAACTAATTGAGCCGTATCCATTTCATATGAGAACAAAGCAATGTTGCAGGCAGCTGCTGCTTCCACTGTCCGTCACTGTATTGTAGCTTTGACTTCCTTCTGTTGGACTCTCCAACACTGTCTTTTTCTGCCCTTTTTTTTTGCATCTGCCCTTTATTCTTCTCCCCTGTTTTTTGGCGGGGTCCATTTTTTTTTTCAGATTTAATAACATTTCACTATCGACACAACACTAGAACTACAAAGGCACATCGATGGATTTGATGATCATTTTTGGTGCTGCATATAATACTTTTCTACTGTAATATCATGGACCATGCAAAAGCTTTCTGACAGACCGGCAATACTTAAGCATGAGCTGTTCTAAGTAGTATGGTCCAGTCGGCTGCAAATTATATACATGTGTGTGGATGTTATAATTCACATCGGCCTAACCAATTAAATTGAGGTTTTAAATATCCTAAATTTAAACTCGAAGCAGTATTTTCTCAATCCAGTAAAATTTAACTCATGTCTCCACTAAATTATTATTATTATTATTATCACTTGCAAACTCTAGTTTGAGAAATAAATACGTTGCCACATGGAGGGTCCCATGGAGTCTGAAAGCATGAACATGGTTGGGAATTGGGGTGCTCATGTAACTCCAAGTGAAAACAGCTTGATCGGCCTTAATTTCAAGTCTGGAAGGGTAATATATGTGTCTATATATAAATGAATTTGAATCCTCTTCCTACTTTTAATACATATATACATATATATCATATTGTTTGAATTTTTTTCCCAACAATCAGCAGTGCCGATATATACCTAGTTTAATGACAATCAAATCCACGTTTAATGTCGGAGTAAATTAATTATATATGCCGGAAAGGCTGATTGATTGATTAATTACGTAGATGGCGTACACATGTGGCACAAGTAACCCTGTAAGTTAGGCTTCCTTTGATTCGATTAACATTTTGCTTTAAAGTTAATGCAGCTACTTGTAAAAGGCATCATTTCAGTTGGCACGAGAATTATTTTTTAATGAAGTAAAAAAACACTACAATCTTGAATCTGCGATAACACTTACAAGCATTGGACACATCACTGCTTTACTATCAAAAACTTATTCACTTTGATTATCGGCAGCAGTTAATTAAGAATATCCCTTTTTCCCTGACTTACTTCTCCTACCCTACCCTACCCTACCCTACCAGATGTTAATGTCGTATACTCCATCCCCATGATCAACGACTTCATTATATAACTCTCATCATTCACACACTTTCTTTTCATTTTATCTTATTTGATTATCATATTTCTTACCCATTTTAGGTACGAGTGGCCCAAGCCTTTTATGACAATTGAATCGTTTATGTTGGCCATATCTTGCAACCGCAATCTCGCAAAAAGAAGGAAACTTATTGAACTTCATAAAGTTTCTTCCCATGATACATTCATTTATTTCTTTATTTACCATAACAACTTTTCATCTGCATCGCAATTACTTCATCTCCGGAAATTAGTATTTCCCTGGAAAATTTATTTTTTTTCACATATATATGGAAGATAATCCTGTTTAAAGTGTAGTATTTAAAGAATGGAAATCCTAGTTAATTTAATTTCGCTCATCATGATCCAAATCTACGATTAAGGTGTAATACTGAAGATATTTTTAGTGGTTAGGTCAATAAATATAATATTATAAATTATGGGATGATTAGGAGGAGAGGTTGGCATTTTGCAACCCACCACATGAATATTGCTTAATAGTATCTCACAAAAGGCAGGAGTGAAGCTACCAAGTGTACCCGTTAAATAAAGACTCTTCAGTAGAGATATGCACGCTCTCCATCTTCACAGAATATTTTAACTATAGATTGAAAAAGGAGACTTATTTTTAGCGATAATAAACATATTAAAAAGCAATTAGGAACGATTGGCACATAAGAAATTATGAATATTGAATAAATGATTTCATTTCATGTATATTGACAATTTGTGTAAAGCATGATAAAATTTTATTCTATCTCTTAATTTTGTTTAAAATTATATTTTTGTTGTATTTTTGACCTCATGTATTAAAAAGATTAAGTGCTGGTTTGTTTTACATTTTTGCAAATTAAATCATGATTTCTAATCATTATTTTTTTTTATTCAAATAGATTTGTGGTAAACTTTTATACTTTTATCCAAATTTCATTTTTTTAAACTGTGGCTATTTTAACAAATATTTTACAAAAAGATAATTTAAGCGGGTACTAAATTTGTTAGGAGGAATAAAATCCATCTCTATGATTTATACGCTTTGAAGGATTAGGACCTGTTTGACAGTGTTTTCTGTTTTCTATTCTCAAAAGCAGTTTTGTAAAACTGTCGAGAATAAGTTTTAAAAATAAGAAAACAAAAAAATCCATTTGATTAATTGTTCTAAAATAATAACTAGTGAGTAATAGATAAGTTATTCAAAATTTATAACTTTACCATTAATGAGGTGAATATTTCTCACTTTTCCTTATATTTTTCAGAACAAAAACTACAAAATACCTAAACTGTAAACTGTGTTTTGAGTTTTCTGTTCTTTTATTTTTTTGTTTTCTAAAACAATTTATAAAAAACAGGTTTACCAAACAAATTTTTTGAGTTTTCTGTTTCCAAAAACAGAAAACCTATTTTCGAAAACAGAATCAAACAGGGCCTTAATCTTCCACAATATGATGCTCAAAGAAATTGTTTTTGTGTTTTAATTTGATTATTTTATTAATGTAATGAAGACTCTAATTATTGTCTGCATTATCGATGGGTTTAGGATCATTGACTAATTAAAGAGTGAGTCATAATTGCACCACAGAACAAATTGTTTGGTGCTCTCAGCAGAGTGACGGGTGGGAAAGTTTCTTTCGTTTATTATTCTCTGTGGTTTCATAATTTAATCCATATTTGTCCCTTCTTTTCGAGGACAGACTAAAGGGGCAAACCCAGACAAACAAACCCACGTATAGTATGATGCAGAGAAATCTAATCCAAAATCCTAGTGTTGCCTTTATTATTTTCGAACAAATATATATATGATGTCGAAAGCAGTATATATTCTCTGAACCATCAGAATATAAACTATAGATTTAGTAGGAATCTCTTTTCTCGGGCCACTACACATATACATAAACTAAAATGATGCCCTCACCTCAATTGAAAGGTGAAACAAGTACTACAATAATTAATATACCCCTCTTTATCTTGGAGTGGAAACTTTTATTGCATTCTTTTCACCCAACCAAAAAAGAAAAATGTTATTATTCTTTGATGCCCTTTCTCCTCCTACCTTAACCTTACCATAAACGCTTTTCTATGTATATTTATACTCTGATGGTAAAAGAATAAAGCTGGGATATGTGCAAATGGGGAAGGTAGGTAGCTAGGAGAGAATAAAAGTTAATCCTCCCACCCCAAGCCAGCATATTAGACAAATTAATACTCACTGTCTATATAGTACTGTTATAGAAGAAGGCATGTGAATGGGATACAGATCTGCGCGTGGAAGGCACAGAGAGTGAGAACTCTGACGAAGAAGATGGGATTGGGTTATATAATAAACCAAAATGGTCAAATGTTTGTTAAAGGGGACCTGGAGTTCTTCAGAATCCAATGGTTGTGACTTGTGCGCGCTAATCACGACCATATAGGGTGATCTCATCTTCATTCCTCTCTCTCTTTCTCTCTAAGTTGGCGAGCAAAATAATGGATATATAATAAGGGCATCAAACTATTGGGTTTGAATTTGTAGGAAGAAGGACAAATTAAGGGAGAATGCCTTGGGGATTGTTATTAATTGAATCAACTTGGGCTAGTTTAACGTGCTTTGACTCTCAGTTGTCTAATGAGGAGTTCAAAGTTGGACCGTACCACTCTTTTTTATTAGTTTTGAGGAAGTAGGCTTGCGGATACAGTTTTACTTTTAAGAAGACTCGGACAATAACAGTTGGCCAAAAAAAAAACGGAGAGAGAATAGTTAATTTGTTATAATAATAGTAGTAACTGGGTAATTATCTACTGTAATGTGAACAGTAGAGTGTATATGTTTTAGAGGAAGAAACTTTGAACTTGTTAACTTAATTGGGCTTATTAATGAGAATGACAGTTGAGTGAATGATATGTGAGCAAGTTATTGTGTTGTATGGGGAGGACCCTCTTCGTCTTTGAGTTGAGGCTGCTAGGTAGGAGTAGGTGACCCACCACAAGAGTTTTGATTTTTGTCAGACTGGAAAATGCTCTGAACAATGATCACTACCTAGACTGAACACATATACATACAAGCACACATACATACGGCAGGCAAAGTCACAGAAGAATGGGACAGCCATTAGAATGCTTCTTGCTGATGATTCAGGTTCAAGATTTGTCACATTGACAACACCCACTTACGAGGGGAAGAGGAGACCATGACCAGCATGGCCCAATCCCATTTTTCTTTCAGGCTAGCTGCTGTATAAGTACATATAAACCAATAAGATAAGAATATATATCATAAATGAAAATGGATTCTGGGAGGAATAACAGTCGGAAAGCAAATTGTCGGAGATGGGCCAAAGGGAAGGAATCCCTGACCATTTCTTGTACAAAAGATTATACTTTTGCACATATGCTTTAGGGATCGGATCAAAGAATCTATGCCTATCCCTTCCCATTTCAGACAGCACCTTTGAGTGAGTCTATTTAGTTTATTCTCTTGTCATCTTCTGCATTTATTATTATTATTATTATTATTATTATTATTATGCTCAGTTATTTTCTTTTCTTTATAACTACTAGATACACAGGATTTTTCAGTTATTTTTGTTCTATTAATATTCATTAAGATAAATTAAATGCATCATTTTCATGAAAAATCAACTTTTGTATGAATAATTTTTTTTATAATTATTCAATGTATTAGGCATTGTTTTGTTTGGAAAATAAAATTTATATTTATTTTTATAATAGGGAACGACTAACATTATTTAACCAGTCTCTTAAGAGGAGGACAAGGCATGGTCTATGGAAGAAGCACCAATGTTGAAAGAGCCTAGTCCAATCTAGATCTAAGGGATCTGCAAAACAAGGAAAGAACCCCAGCATTTACTATTTGGGCCGTAAAATAAGGCCGCCGATTTTTTGGTTATGGACTTTTCAGTTTGTACACTCTAAACTGCAGTCCGAACAGAAGCCCTGGCAATGTCTTTTGGGCCAACCCTGTGGTATTATTTAATGAGTTAGCTACTAATGGGTATTGGTTCTAATAGAAGTGGTTATATCACTTAAACATAATATTTTGAATTTAAGATTGTGTGAATATAGAAGATACTTTTAGAAAAGCTTACTTTGTCTAGAGACACGATTCGAATCAAATTAATTGAAATCTAAAATGACTACCGAATACTAGTGGAATATATATACTAAAAAAAAGGTAATAAGTAGGCTAATCAATGGATAAGTTTATTATTATTATTGTTATTGTTGTTGTTGTCGTTGATGGCCGCTAATGAATAGTACATACTTCTATATTGATTTCATTATATTTTGATATTGATAAGTTTTAACAAATATTTTATAGAATCATAACCTCTACTCTTCCTTTGGTTGCTCATCTTCTACTTCTCCATTATACGATGCCGTTCCATTTAAAAAGAAGCACATTAAAAAAGCTAAAAAACTCTTTCAGCACTAAACAAGTTTGAAAGCTGGTGAGAGATTCAGATCTATGGAAAAATACACAAACATATAGCTTCTTCCATATTTTAGTCTCTAAAGTCTAAACAATTACCACATTTCCTTCTTCTTTCCACCCCACTCCAAACTCTTCTTTTTCGGTTGGAGGTTCAATGTTTCAGCAATATTCACTTTCAATTTCCCACCAACCATTTTCTCACCCAAAATATGAAAGAAGAAACTACAAACACATATATATAGCCTAATCCACAGAAAATTTTGTAGTGGTGGAGCAACACCTTCCTCGATCATTTGTAGGCCATTAAATCATTCATGGTTGAGATCTTTAGCATAGCTTCAACAACAACTTCCATGTTATATCATCATCACCTCTTTGCAAATGGTGGGAAATAAATAAAGATAAAGAGATAAATCTGACAGGTGTTAGTAGCTATGCGAAGCGTGAGAAAAAGGAGGAAAAAGTTAGAAGAAAAGAGAGGAAAGAGGAAGAAAAAGGAAGTATTGGGTTTTCGATTGAATGGAGGAGTTTGGATGAAGAGGGTAGGTGATTTCGTGAATGATTCTTAAGATGCTCCATTAGTGATTTGTTTGGAGGGGTGTGATTATCTTGGAGATTTGCTTAAAGTTTTATTGTCATGGCAAAAAAAGTGAAGTGGGGTGTTCAATGGTATGATGACACCTCCAAACAGTGGTGATGTGACGGAGAAGGAAAGGTGGTATTTGCCTAGAGAGTGAAGTGCGGGAGGTGGTGTGTGTACTCTCTCCTCAGCCTCCAAACTTGTTTGACGACGGAAGAGATTCTTTTTATTTTTTAAATTTCTTCATTTCAAGTGGGATGATGCCATTTAATAGAAAAGCAGAGGATGAGCAGCAAAAGGAAGAGTAGAGGTTCAAGATTCTATTTTATAACATCTTTCATAATGCAACATTACAATATCAATTTAAAAAGAAAAATGAAAAATGAATGGACATTTTGAAATTGAAAAATGTTGTTTTTATTTCTAAAGAACTACAGAGAATTTCTTCAAGCAATAATACTATGAGGTAATTTGTTTTTTTTAAGAACGACACATTATATAATGTCTATCTAATAATATAATTATACAAGTTTATATAAATCTATACAATATATTATGGAAGGTAAAAATTGTTATTTGAGGCAAATATGCATTAAAGATGGTATATTATAAACACTTTACACCTCAAAATAATGTAGCCCAATTCGCGTTTGGAATCTCTGTCTATCTCTTCTCTGCATCGTGCTTGCCCATGTTTCCAAATGATGTTGTTTTGCCTTCAAAACTATAATAATCTCAGTTGTTCACATGATCAACGGTAAGGCATATCATACAACATTGTGTCAATACGAAGATCTTGGCCATTCAACCTGAGGAATAATCTTCGCAATTCGTTTATTTTAAAGTGATTATTCTTCTAGTTTGTGTGGCTGAATTGGGGAATTTTGATTATAAGAAATTTTAATTAAGATGACGTAATTTGCTTAGATGGGCAGGCACTTGGGAGGAGCTTAAGGTCTGTTTGACAGTATTTTCTATTTTATTATTTTGAAAAAGGTTTTATAAAACTGTTTTTGAGAGTAAATTTTGAAAATAAAAAAATAAAAAATTTGTTTGAATAATTATTCTCAAAATTATAACTAGTAAGTGATAGATGAGTTATTCAAAATTTATAACTTTATCATTAATGAGGTGGATATTTCTCACATTTTCTTGTGTTTTTCATAGCAAAAACTACAAAACAACTTAAAGGTGTTATGGGTTTTTTATTTTTTTATTTTTCAAAACAGTTTATAAAAAAATAAGCTTATCAAACAAATTTTCTATTTCTAAAAATTAAAAAATTATTTTTAAAAACAAAACTAAACATGCCCTTGAACTCGAACTCGGGGTAAAGATTTCAAACGCTTCTTCCCTCATAATCCCTCACGCTTAGAATACTGTTGCCGTGGTAACCTTTCGCCCTGCTTCCCATTGTCGCTCATAAATTGGTTGCTAGTCAGCCACCCATTATCACTCAGCCACCACCGATCAACCATTATTAATTTATTGTACTGGTCTTTAATTGTAATTTTTTTAAAAAAAAATCAACATATCCAATTTCATCCCTATTAATTTCACTTATATAATTAAATATAATATAAATTACAATATTAATAAATAAAGATAAAAATGATAAATTAATATATATTACTTTATATTATAAAATAAAAAAAATTCTTCATATTACTTATAATATAGAATGAAGAAAGTCAAAGTTTGCATGTCTGAAAAAGAAATTTACTTAGAGTTAGTTTTTTCTTTAGATACTTATCAAGATATTTTTAATTTATTGGTATGGAAAGAAAGTAACATAATTACACTTATATACTTCGTCTTCTCTTTCTTTTTCTAAATCACTATTTACATTACCATTCACAATAATTATAAAGCATATGACTAGTTAGCTATTACGTGATTAAAATAGTTTTTTAAGGCGCATGCAAACTATAGCCACACTATGTTACAGTTAGATGAAAATCATTGTTATTAATAAAATCTAGTATTAAATAAATCAATGCTTTTGAGATTGAATAGTTGAACTGATGATATTGTTACTCGATACATTACGGACTTATTTTGTATCTTCATATCATTTCAGGCATTTAAATGAGTTGGATCACTTTGAATTAATTTTTGAGTCGAAAATTGAAGTAACTTTTATACTTGAATTTAGTTTAATAATATAATTATAATTATAATAAATTATAATAATATAATTATAATGTTCTTACAATATAATTATTATATAATTACATTAAAGTGAAATTAAAAGAATGTTGGAAAAAAAAAGAAAGAAAAAAAGAAAAAAATTGGTTAACCTAAATTGAAGGAAATCCACGAGTCGCTCGCCGCTTCCACTGCTGGATTGTGCCCTGCAACACCATCGCCTTCCTTCCCTCCGTCTTCCTCCGTTGGTGCCGTGTGCGTCCCAGCGGCTCTTCTTTCCGTCGTGCCGTCTTCCCTCGGCAAATTCCAATTCTCCCCTTCTTCTTCTTCCTCTGCGGGCTTCAAGTCTTCCCCAGCTCCAAGCTTCGTGTCTCAAGCCCTCAGGTGAGTGAAGCCACTAGAAGAATAATATCTTTGACAATTGACATTTAAACTCCTATCGTAAGAGTATTTGTCCCTTTGCAACAATTGGAGACAATTTGCTTGTGATGTTGCTGGAATGATGTTTAGTTTGATGTTTTGTTCGGCTGGTTACAATGTTGTTTTCTATCTTGATTTTTAGTAAAATCATGCAGAACCACGACTGCAGATATTTTGCAGAACCATGAAAATTGTTGTTCATGTTAGATACAGATCATGCATCAAATAAAAGTCCAAATTTACTAAAAGATCATAGCGATTAAACTCTGCTTCCATTATTTAGTGGAACATAGGGAGGGACTATATTGGTCTTTATCATAGGCATTATGTTTTACTCTTTTTGCCTCCATTTAGAATCATATATAATAAGAATGATGTTCAAAATTATTCATTCTTATTATATAACATCATCAAACTAAGGCAGTTGTTAACAAAGAAATTAATCATCCAATTTAGTGAAAACATAATTCAAGTTGGTTATTACGAGGAATCAATTATTTTACTTTGTGCGCTACTTGTTCTCATCAGTAAAGATAGATTAAGGTTCCATTGATACCAGTCATGAACTAAGCAAAAGGAGTCTGGCATGCAAGAACAGTAAAATCTGTGTAACTTTTGCTGAGTTAGTTTTGTTACTTGACTCCATAACAGCATATTGCTGCGCTGATTGCCTTGGTAGTGGTGATTGGTAGCTGTCAATTGATTTTATTTTGTGATGTGATATGTAATTTGTTCCCTACCTTACCATTTGGGAAAAAGACAAGTTAGGACCTTGTAAAAAAAATATTTTCCAACCATGACCCCATTTGGAGATTCCCAAGTGAAATGAACTAAATTTTCCAAATTCCAAATGAGATAAACTAAATTTCCAAGTGGGGATCTTGGTTGGGATCTAACTTATCTTTTTCCCCTTCCCATTTCTCCTCTTCTAAAGTGGTTTAGTAGTTTACTTAATTGATTAGTGCTTGAGGTCTCTTTTTTTTATAACGTGTTTCTTGAAAGTTTAATTGCTCAGACTGTCATCCCCCTTATTTAACCAAATACAGTAATGTCAAATGGATACTTACAGATTTTTTATTGATTTCCATTTGTGTTTCTAGGTGTTTAATACTTTAATTATTCTTTGCTTCCCTATCATCTCAAAAGGGATTAACTTTCCATATGCTAGCTATATTCTGTGGACATTAATTGCATATACTGTACTTTGTTATGCTTATTTCTATAATTACTCTTCTTATGGCTAACATGTTATTTGAAGTCTTTGTTTTTCTGGATATGGTGAAAAGAAATGAGAACTCTTTTTTTTTTGGCATTTCATGTTTGTATATATGTATTGGCCAATATTTTATCTACAAGCTACTTTTCTTTGATAAAATGTGTATAATATTGAATAAAAAAAGTATTTGACTATGTTTAATAATGGATGAACATCCTGATCATTTGGATTTTATGGCATCAAATTATATTGGTTTGAAGAAATGGAATTAAATTATAACTAAATTGTAAATTTTGTTTGAACTTTGAACATTATATGCGTGGCCATGTCTAGAAACTCTGGGGTCTTAGGCAAAATTATTAGAGGATCTGATGTAATATAATTCATCAATCATCATATCATTCTTTTTACTATCTAAGTTGCAAAACCATTTTTCATGTAGAAGAACAAGTTTAGCAGGTAAACTAGTATCATTCAAGAGAAATAGAGGAAGCGATAAAAGAGTACGAGCATGGCAGCTAGCATAAACAAGAGATCAGAACGAGGTACCTTAATATTGAGAATACAGGATAATATCACTTCTCAAACAAATCAGACTGAAATAAAGCTCAAATTCAAGCAAAATATTTACTGCTGGGCCAAGGTCATGTCTAGAAACTCTGGGGCTTTAGGCAAAATCATTAGAGGATCAAATGTAATATAATTCATCAATCATCATATCATTCTTTTTGCTTTCTAAGTTGCAAAACCATTTGTCAAAGTTTTATAATTAAGTAATTTTAGTATTTCATTCTCAATTGATAACATGCTTAATTCAATCAATCTATCTTATTACATAGTTGATCTCAAATAGGATTTAAACAATTTTAATTTTGAGAAATTTATTTCAACAATAGCAATTGTCACATGTATTGTGGATTATATTTTATAAACAATGCATGCATTTGAAAAAGAATATAATCTTTGGATATAGTTTAACATTTCTATGAGGTATTAATTTCTTCCATTAACTCTTCTCTCAATTCCTGTAATTCTAATATAAAGTTTTAAACTTTTGGGATGTAAATAAAAAAAATTAAAAATTGTGTTTGGCCACTGATTCAAGACTTCAAAATTCAAATTAATGCTCCAAAAACTAACATTACCCACTTAACTCGCACATACTTCCATATTCAATGGGTTTGGTCTTTAATAAATGAGTGGTATAAGAAATTACTATTTTGGGGGCCTTAAGGTTTCTGCAGGCATGAATCTCTCCTTGTAAATGTAAATGAGAGTGAAATATCAAAATCTTGGAATTACAAAGCCTCATTACTGGGATCAACAACGAGAGAGCCTTACGGTGGGAAAACCATGACAACTTCGTGGTTGACACTCTTCTTTCCCTGTCTGCTGCAAAGCTACAATTGGTTCACCTTGTCACTGTTGCTCTCAATAATATTTAATTATTGTTGTAGTTCATCACATGTGAGGTGACCCCCTCTTCCATTTGCTTTCTCATTCTTAACCTCCTTGTTGATGGCTGTTGTTACTGAATCCATTAAGCTAATATATCCATCAAACTTGTCATTTATCTGTTTATTTTTCTGGAACTCCCTCTGCTTTAAACTTAATTGATTCACTTTAGGGGTGGGACTATAGTGATTATTTTTTGTACTTGTAGTTGAGTTGTTGGCTGAATTTCCTGGATGATTGATATGGCTAAAAATAAGTTACGTGCATCAAACGCCTCCAGGATCAGCAACCTGCACTCCCAAGTCTTTTTCTATGGACTTGTGGTCATTAAGGCTGATAATGTACCTCACTCTATTTCCTGATCAGCTTATCATGAGATGGCTTGCTTTTTTTTTTCCTTCCTTTCCCTTTTCTTTTCATCTATTTATTGTGGTGCTCATTTGGAATATATTCTGTTAATTTTAGCAATGTCCCTTCGAAATCATGCTCTCTGATTTGTTTCTGACATGTGTCTCTGTTGCAAAAGTGTTACCTGTTGTAACCTAAGCTCATGTTTGTTATCTTATTTGTAAACAATTGGTTCATTCTTGACATCTTCAGTATACATCATTTATCAGATTATCTGCAGAGTGAAATATGATACATAGTTCGTGTTATTGCTTCTGCTTCCTATAATCGATTAACCATTGCTCTTTTCGGTTTAGAAAATATGAATAATAATGCTGACAGGCCACTAAATGGAGAGGTAGAAGAAGATGATGACGAGGATGAAGCAAATGGCGGAGGTCTTGAAGCCTGGGAGAGAACATATGCAGAGGATAGATCATGGGAATCTTTGCAAGAGGATGAATCTGGACTGCTTCGTCCCATAGATAATAAAGCCATTTACCATGCTCAGTATCGCAGGCGTCTTCGAGCCCTTGCTTCCACAGCGGGTGCTGCTCGGATTCAGAAGGGTCTTATTCGCTACCTATACATTGTTATTGACCTGTCTAAGGTATTATATTTATTACTCAATAGTTCCCATGTGAATATTATATTTTATACTGATGTTTGCAGCTTAGCCATTTGACAAGATAGAACAATGCCTTCCTTCATTATCCCTGATCTCAAAATTGTGTTTTAATAAGAGGACATGGTGCTTATATTAGAACATTTAGGTGAATAAATTTCTAAAAGTTGAGTTTACTTAATTTTAGCTCCTGGCATCATTTTCAATCTGTGTAATGACTTTTTCCATGTGCCTTAGATACTTGTTTGTCTTGTATTTTTATGTCATTGTTTTGGTTCTTATGTTTTTAATTAGCATATATCTACTTTGTGAATTCATCTTTGGTAATCTTCATCAGATGTGCACTTTAGTTTATAAATTTAAATGTTTACTATTTTATTCAGAAGATCATTATATTCATAGTAGATTTTTCATGCTCTGCTATACTTATACCAGAAAGCACATTAAGAATTGGTTATGGCCCAATTGAGGTAATACCAATATCAGGAGAAGACTCTCAGGGAGATGTACACAGTAAAATATTATACTTTGACTTGCCAAGAAAAAGATGACTAATATAGCATTATAGGTACATACATGTGCTATTAATCCTAATTCCCTTCCCTTCAATCTCTAAAAGAGAACTTGGTTTTTCTCATTATGTGAAGGCAGCTGCAGAGACAGACTTCCGACCAAGTAGGATGGCTGTGATTGGAAAACAAGTTGAGGCATTTATCAGGGAATTTTTTGATCAGAACCCATTGAGTCATGTTGGTCTTGTGACTGTAAAGGATGGAGTTGGTCATTGCTTAACAGAACTTGGTGGCAGTCCGGAGTCCCATATTAAAGCTTTGATGTGTAAAATGGAATGCTCTGGTGACCCTTCCCTACAAAATGCACTAGAGCTTGTTCACGGCTATCTAGATCAAATTCCATCATATGGTCATCGAGAGGTTCTGATCTTATATTCTGCTCTTAATACATGTGATCCTGGTGATATCATGGAAACCATCCAGAAATGCAAAAAGGGTAAAATAAGGTGCTCGGTTATTGGTATTGCTGCTGAAATGTTTATATGCAGACATCTCTGTCAGGAAACTGGAGGAACATACTCTGTTGCGCTGGATGAGGTTAGTTTAAGTATTTGGTTTTAATGGGTCCCAGATTTTTATGCCCAGGAAAAACCTTGGCCTAAAGTGTCTAAGTTTTTTATGCCCAGAATATGATTTACATCTTTCATATGTTAATTTTGAAATTTTTTTATACTCCCTCATTTTCATAGTAATTGTCACTTCTGAGTTTCGGTTTTGTTTCAAAATATTTGTTGATTTAGGATTCCTGTGAAGCATTAAGTTTTTTTCTTTTTCCAATTTTACCCTGGTATTAACTTCATTTCATTTTGGGGGTTGTTGGGGGGGGGGGAATGTAGGAGATAGTTGGAGAATTAATGTAAGGCTATTCTAAGTAAATGCAGTTGAATTTTTCTACATTCTAAACTATTTAATAGCTTTCTCAAATTTCATGCATTATCTTAACAACAATTATTTTGAAATGGATAGACGAAAGAGTGTAATTTATGAATTTATTACTATTATTTTTCATTCATACAGTTACTTCTTATGCAGGCCCACTTGAAAGAATTAATTCTGGAGCATGCTCCGCCTCCTCCTGCAATAGCAGAGTATGCCACTGCCAGTTTAATCAAGATGGGTTTTCCGCAAAGAGCAGCTGAGGGTTCCATTGCTATTTGTACATGTCATGAAGAGGCTAAGGAGGGTGGGGGATACACTTGTCCAAGATGCAAAGTACGTGTTTGTGAGCTTCCCACTGAATGTCGAATCTGTGGGTTGACCCTTATTTCATCACCTCATCTGGCAAGGTCATATCATCATCTCTTTCCAATAGTGCCTTTTGATGAGGTGTCTCCATCATCTCGAAATGACCCACATCAGAAGTTTTCCAACTCTTGTTTTGGCTGCCAACAAAGTCTTCTAAGTGCAGGTAAGTTTTTTTTTTATTTTTTTTTTATTTTAAATTTTGCCAGTTAAGCTTGAGTTTCTTCAATGCGTACAATGATAGACAATCATTTGTGCAAGACATAAAGCTTTGTGTTCTAGTCATCATGGTGACGCATCTGTGATTTTGATGGTAAACTTTTGTGAATGAACCTAAAATTGAAGGAAATTGTGGTTGCTTTAGTACTATTGGATGGGGTTGTTGTGTTTAGGTATCAAGTGGGGGATTTCTAAAAATGTTGCAGTATGCATATGCTAAATTACGAAGATTTTCAAGTATTAAGGAACCTGAATTTTAGATACCTTGGTTGTATCTGGTTATCTGGCTGAACAATTTAACCCCTTTTGGCTTAAGGTATTTGATTATCTTATGCTTTGTGTGAGGGGCATATCCCATTTTTGCTCAATTTTTTAACACCTCTGCCCCGTGGCTATGGCACAGGAAATAAGCCTGGACTTTCCGTCATTTGTCCAAAATGCAAACAGGTGTTCTGCCTTGATTGTGACATCTATATTCATGAGAGCTTGCATAACTGCCCAGGCTGTGAGAGCTTCAGGCATTCTAAGATGGTGGCTGCGGAATGATTGCCTATCTCCTCCCTCCTATGATATTGCCATCTAAAAGATGCTCTGCTGTCTTTTTCTCATGGCCTTGTTGCATGGACTTGAGGATAGATGCTGATACAAAACTGAAGATTGAAACTATGCGCATGCTCTTTGTTCAGTCATTTGGTCTTGAGCCAAGCCTCTGAACACCATATACCTTTCAGGCGAGAAGTAGAAGTGAGATACTAGCACAACAGTTACCATTTTAGGCTATCACATCATCAATCTCTCTCCTTTCCTTCTGTGAGGAATTCAATCTCATACTCACAAGCTGATGGAATTGGCTTGCCAGCATTTTATTTTTGAGCTGACAACACCATTCTTGCTAGCTGATAGATTCTGGTCATTACATTATCATTGTCAATTATGTAGAACATATGTTTGTTCCACTTTTGACTATTGCCGTTGTTGACTTCCAACTTCAGCTGTACAAGTCTCATTAAATTAGCATGATTTTCACTGGACTTGACTGATGGACCTGGCATCCTATATTACAAAGGTACAATCACCAGGCCCATTCGTCTACTCAATGAGAGTTTTGTTCTTAGTAATTTGTTGGCTGTAGACTTGTATTCTTCAGAATTTGGCAGAGGTTAAGCTTGGAGCTAATCCACGATCATGTTTGATCTTTGTTTATTATAACTGAGCAGTTGTTGTAGAGATGTTAAAATTGAAGCCTTCTTAATGGATCTGAATGAGCGTATGTCTAATTTACAAGTTTACTCAAGCCTCAAGAGGATCTGTTTAGTTACTTTTGAAAGAGATTTTGTGTAGTTATTTTTGTCTTTTTAAGCAGCCACCAGCATTCTTCACTTGGGGACTTTTGATTAGCATCGATCTATCGTAGGCAAATACTGTATTTAATCTTCGTCGAAGGGTGACTATTGATAGCCCCCATCGTTGCACTTTATCATTACTTAGAGAGCTGGTCACATGGAGCCGAATTAGGGGTTAGGTACTTTTGGGTATATCGAGTCTCTCAGATTGGATTCTGTTAAACTTAATCACTTCTGTAGCGAGGAAACTACTTTTTCCTTGTGTTTCTTTCCTTGTGGATGAATATGAATAGACGGAGAAACAAATTTTCTCTTTCAACTTCAAGAACCTAAAAGTCGGATTTTTTTTGGTTGTAGCCAATGCAGTTCATTCTTGTTTTTAAAATCTAAAAATCATAATTCATCATTCCTAGTTTTGTGAATATTGAGATGCACTTCCAAATACTGATCAAACCCCACTTTATCATAACCAATTATTAATGCCTTGGTGATCACATTAGCACAAGCCGCCTAACTCGTTATCGTTTACTTTCTTTCTTTAATAATCTAAACCCACCAAACATCCATCTTCTTTCCACTAAAGTCAGCTAATAATATTTTCAAAGACATAGCTTTTCCCTGTCAGTTTTTGTTCGTGGTCTACCAGTTTTTCCTTTGACTTTACAGCTACTATAAACATTTTTTAGTAACTAAAGCGGGAAATGGCTGGTGTGCTTCAGCCAACTATTACCAATGGATGGGGTACACTTGAACTCAAAAAGTAACAATCTTTTAAACAAAGATTGTTCAATTTTGAAAAGGCAAAAGCAGGAAGCAGGGCGTGAGTTCTGACTAGTTAAGTGGCACACGCATGTGCAGCACATTCTTTGAAACATGAATGGAAAAAGATGAAAAATGAGACTTGCTTGTCTGCTTTGATTGGGATTGGTCACTCACGAAAAGAAAAGTTCTTTTTTAGTTGATCACTTTCAGCTATCATTGACTATATTTGCTGTTCTGTCTAATATGTCATTATTGTTGCTTTCATGAATTCAGCTTTTGCTTTTCACAGAAAATTCGGGCTTTTAGAATGGCTGAAATGATGCAACATCATTGAAGTGCCTCTGGGGACTTGTAGGTATTATTACTGAAGGACAAAGTGAGGCAACCTCCTCGAAACTTTTTTTTAAATAAAAAAAAGGAAATAATGGTAATGAAAAATCCTCAGACCTAAAAAATTCGAAATGTTTAAGCTATAAGTTTATGCATAATTTTAGATGACAAAGTAGACTAATATTGAAAGTTCTTTCCATTACTATTAAGTGTGTGCAGTCTATGTTTTTAGGTTGTACTACTATTTTCATTATTTGAGCACTATCTCATAAATCTTAAATAATTAGAGATGCTGATGGTGTCAAGACTAATAATTGTGAGTTTAAGCGACGTAATAATTACACGTTAAAGTATCGCAGAAAAGTGGCAACAGGATGCTTTATGTCCGAACTTAAGCTTTGTAGAGCAAGAATAAGTGAAAACTGCGCCTTGGAAGATGGAATTATGCTGAAGAATAATCGTGTTTAGTTTCCTTAAAAAACCAGAAAACAAGGCTTTCCTTTAAGCATACTGATGAGTTCCAATTTCCAACTTACATATATACTTAATCTGATCCTTAATATAAGACATTTTTAATCGAATCACGTAAGTTAAAAACTGAAATTAAAACTAATTAACTACCTCAATTTTTCTGAAAATTTCAACATTTTTCTAAAACTACACTTATTTAATCTCTCTTTCTCTTTCTCTTTGAACACATTAAGTAGGAGCATTTTTCTGAAAATATATAATAAATACTACCATATATTGTAAAGGATCTTATATTTAGTACCAGACTAAAAGATCTTTTATATATATATATATATATATATGACCGAACGAAGTATTATTTAAAGTGAGAAAGTATAAGAAGAATAAAGTCTGAGGTTTGAATGTGACAAAGTAAAATGTTAACAAGGGTATTGGCATTGACACAAGGAATATGGGAAGCCCAGGCTTTCATCGCAGAAGCCAACACCACCAGGATGGGAAGAAGAACACTTGGAAGCACAGCATTGATCAGGGCAAGCTTGACTACACCTGCCCAAACCCAGGTTGCATTTTTTGGTTTGTGGGGAACACTCGTAGTAGCATTTGCAGGTGTTTCCTTCGCACGCTGCTTTCCCGTCAGGATGCCTCTGAATACAAGCGTTATAGCAGTTTCCTGTGGGTTGACAATCCCCCACACCCACCACCTCTGAGCAAACATCTGCCTCCCCCACCATCACCATTGTTGCAACTGCATATCATATGCTTCACCATTTCATTTAACCACTCCAATAACAACAAATATATATAGGTTTTGTAGGTAAGATGAAGGAAGAAGCAGGGAATACATACCCAGTGCCAGAAGGAGAAAGCGACATGGGAGTGATTGTTGGGTGATCTTCATAGCTTGAGCTTGGAAATGATGATCGATTCAAGCTTTGTTTTTTTTTCCCTTGTCAATTATTACTAATTACTCATCTATATTCTCTAATAATTCTCTAATGTTTATAAGACTATAGTCATTATGATCTGTGATTTGATCTCATAAATGCATTTGATTTGTTAACTTAATTCTTTTACATATTCATTGTATTTCTAGGTCTAGGAATATTACATTGATGGCATTCATTATGGGAATTGGGAAACATTAATTTATTCATTGCATTCTGATTACTGTACTCATTTTCAATCACATCAAATTTAGCAAATTTTAAATCTAATAATAAGTTAAAAATATTAGTAACAAAAACTAATTACAGAGTGAACAATGGGGAAGAAAATCTATTTCTTTTGATTTGATTAGAAATTAATATATTAAACATATAAAATTTAAGCACCTAAATTTTTCTAGGTAAAATTTAATATTTTTAACACCCCTACACCTACAACGAGCTGTTTGATAAAATTTTCAAAAAAATTGAAGTCGGAGTTTCCAATCGGAGGGGTGATGGTGATGCTTGCTGTTTTAGGTTTTTTTTTGTTTTGGTTTTTCAATAGTTTATGTTGTCGTCTTGTGGAACTATGTCTTTGCTTTGGTAAAATAAAATTGCCACCAATGAACTTGAATTTCTTTAAAAAAAAGTTTGTAAGTTTAAATTTTATAAATGAATAAAAAAATCATTTCATTAAAGCTCTCCTAATTAGATCTAACATTTCATTTCAACAGGTAATATCATGTATTAGATCATTGTGAATAAAAAAAAGCCAATAGCATGCTAAGATAATAATAAAAATGAGTGAAAAAATAGAAATAAAAATAATTTTTTTTTTAAAGAAATATATGGGATATATTAAGATTTCTTTAAGATGCATAAAATTATTAAAAACAGCTCACGATATAAAATATATCCCATATTTTGATCTCAAAGTTGATTCTCATTCTAATTTTAATTTTAATTCGGACTGCACCACACAAGTGACTAAGCATCGAATAAAAAGGTCATTTTGAAAAACGGGGTCCTTAATTGAGACAAATGTTTGGTTCATTCTTTTTGGGCAAAGTGCAACTGCTGCAACCCCTACTTAATGCTGAGGAAAGTTTCCCCTCTCGTAAGCTGAGAGTGACTGAAACAGAGTTGGAATTTACTTTTACTACTCCTAAAACGCCTTCACTTTTAACCACCTATTCTATTGTTGTATTATTAGGTTCTACTATTCTTTTGCTTCCTCAGTTCCTGCTGGCAATAGCCCGAGCCCTGGCTCCAAGTTCCAACCCACTTTCAATTTTATTGCAAAGTATAATTCCAAGTTTTAAAGTACGATATCGAGGGTGACAGCTAGTGGCCTCAAATGAAACACTAAGCAGACAATCCATGAAAAAGTTCCTGTCTGCTTCCCTGCTTTTTCTCATTAAATCCGCTTTCTGCCGATCCTTGTTGCATTTGCATTGATATTCCCAATTGCCTCCCATTAGTCTTTTTTACCCTTCAAAAAGGCTCACTCACTCGTCCTGCTGCTTAATACTATATAAAACACAGACTCGTGGACAAACTACAAACAAAGCTTCACTTACTTCGTGTCATTAAAAATAGTGGGATTCAATTCACAGATTTCAATAGCCAAAACATGAGAACTAGAAGACAGACGGCAAAAACATCAGATTTCTACCTGAACAGCCCCCCTAATCTAATTTAGCCTAGCATCTCTTCTCACTGTATGTTTCCACTGCCTCCTGGGAAGAGGAACCAACTTCACTTTGCTTCCCACTAACTTCCAAAATTATACAATGTTAGATGCCAAAAAAATTAACGGCCCCACCTCCAAAAACACCAAAAAGGGTGGTATTTTATGCAATAACTCCCCTGCAATTAGTCTTTCCCCTTAATAGTTCATATCCTTCGTCCTCAACTTGCTTCAAAGTCCCAGCAAAATGTAGTAAACTAGTGTGATTGGAAGCGCAATTAACATCCCAAATATAACCCTGCAGCACAGGGGAAAACATGTGATGGTCAATAAATAAATGCTTCTACAAGGCATACTAATAAATAAGAAGGGAGTATGAAGTTCGAACCCGGTGCTTAGTATGTCAGGATGAACATTGTATTCTTTAGCAAACACAAAGGGAACAATTCCCTGAGGAAGAGCAGCCTGAAAACACGAAGGAGCTATGTTGTTAATGACAAAGGATTTATTGTGCGAATATGTAAACATATCTTGGGATCTCTGCTTTACAATTACCTGTACAATCGCAATATGCAAAAGAACACCTTTTAGTCCAACTGCGAATGAAGCGGCAGCCATTACTGCAGGACCCGCTAGGAAACGAACTGCCATAGCAAAAGCAGCCACTGAATTCCCGCATGCAATAATTTTTGGCTGCAACGCCATGAACAACCCTGCAAACGAGGGTTTATAATAATATAATACAATTATCATAAGGATTACGTTCACAAAAGCAAATGAGATTTTTCATTAACATACCAAGGCTAAACATGGCCATCCCAAGGCCAGCATTCGATAAAATTGAGATTGAACCAGCAACAATAGCAGGCATAGCAATATTCCACCTACAACGTTAAACATTACTCATTATCTTGGAACGACACAAGCAGAGACTACAAAAACCAGCAAGGACATACTTGAATGAAACCAAAGACCACGAGAGACCAAAAAGACTAGAGTAAGTGTTGGGATTCCTGATAAGCTTTCGCCACACCATGATCAGAATGAGTCTGGTCATTACACTAGCAGGCGGCATGGTCGAGGGTTCAGTTTCACCTTGACCTCCAGTCTTCGGGTGCAGCTCCGCCGTGGAGCTTGAACCAAGCTTGGACAGTACAGGACCCTCCTTGTCAAACCCATTTGCAACGGTTCTGTTCCCGAAGCTGAACTCATCGCGACCAAACTCGGCGTAGTCTGATCAACATAATTAGAAACAATGGACGCCTACTTACAACGACGGAAAATGACTTGACACAACTATGATAAAGTGACATTATCGAATGCGAGAATAAGATTTGTTAGCGAAATAGAGATAACGGATACGAGATGTGAATGGGAATGATAATACAAACAAAAATTTAACAACCCACTTCATATCAAATATAAAGAAACTTTTTAGTCCCAAGAAGTAGCAACACTGGGAACAGACAAGGTATAGTAGAAACAATGGACGCCTACTTACAACGACGGAAAATGACTTGACACAGCTATGATAAGGTGACATTATCGAATGCGAGAATAAGATTTGTTAGCGAAATAGAGATAACGGATACGAGATGTGAATGGGAATAATAATACAAACAAAAATTTAACAACCCACTTCATATCAAATATAAAGAAACTTTTTAGTCCCAAGAAGTAGCAACACTGGGAACAGACAAGGTATAGTACCTGACTTTCTTTAGGAACCAGAAAAGGCCAGAATGATACAAATGCAACCAGAAAAGGCCAGAATGATACAAATGCAAATCATGCCGATATATTTTGTATTATTCAAACATCAAATATTCAACGATAACAACCACACTAATGGACCAATAAAGTCGTCAGAGTTTCATACCTTTCTGGTGGGCTACCCCTCCAAGCTCGGTGCCGTAGTCCCCACCCCTGAAAACATGAATTCCACCTTCGGAAACTGGTGAAGCACTTGAACTCCAGACGAACATGTGAAGGTCCTTTCCACCATCAGCTCCGTTCGCCTTCCTTGCTCCTGTCGGACCTGTCACCGGCGAGAATATTCCGGCATTCGGCGGCGCCGGATACCCACTTCCCTGAGAGTATACTCCATTTGCTCTAGACGGGTTACCGCCGAACGCACCAGCACCGCTCTCCTCATCAAAACCCAAGCTTCCGAAATTGGACTGCCTCGGGCTCACACTGTTGGCGTTCTTTCCATTAACCATGGAATAAAAATCCGTGTGATTGAAGCTCGAGCCCCTCGGCGTCGGGTTTCTCGAAGATTGAAGAGAAAAAATCTCAACATTGGTCAAGTTTGAGGGACGAGGAGTCAGAGAAACACCGGAGTTTGGGCCTTGAGATCTGCGAGAGAATATTTCAGAGCGGGAGCTCGCGGATTTTCTAACGGTAACATGCAGCTTCCCGTCTTCACCAACCTCGGCTTCCGTCTGTAACGGCTCTTTCCCGTCCAAGGAAAGAATATCAGAGTCAACTTTGAACGAAATAATCGACCCAGCTGTGTCTGGGAACTGCTCAACGATGAGGAGCCTAGCTCCTCTGTATTCGAACAAGAAGAGCATTAAGGTGTACCATATGATGCATTGAAGAACAACGATCTGAACCATTAGGCTACCAGAGAAATCTCCGTACATGCCCTTTAGCAATGGGATACCCATAACGAGTGTGTTCGGGAGAGTCGAGAGAGAGAAAAGGGTAATGGACCACTCGAGGGATCCTCTTGAGCTGACCCTGGACCATATTGCTAAGATCACCAAGACGATAACTTTCTGAAGTGTGTCAGCTGCTATGAACCTGAAGTTCATGGCGTATGGGTTGTTAGTAGAGATGAAGTGGAAGGAGAGCAATGGAACCGCGAAGAGAGCAACAAAGCGGTTGATGCCGGAGCACTGGTCGGGGCTGAAGATTTTCCACCATTTCACTGAACCATAAGCTAAGATCATGGCCACGTAAAGTGGCACAACCGCCGTAAGAACATGGTATAAGTCTGTAAGAGTTATCATCTTTATTTACAGCTCACCTTTCTCTTTCGCTTGATGGGTTTAGTGCGTTTAACAGTAATACCCCTATACAGAGTATGGTAAATCAGAAGACACAAACAAACCAGTGCTCCTGTGGGTTCACCAGACTTCCTCTGTAATTAGTGCTCAAGAGAACATGGAAAAATAAATCACCTCTGTAGGTGAGGGGCCATTGATTATGAGAAAGCCCGAGCAGAACACGAAAGGAACCCCATAACTTGGAAGCAGGTGAAAAAGAAATGAGAAGAAAGAGTGACAAACCAAACTTAAAACTGGAAGTTGATTCCCAACGAGAAAGGACAGAGAAAGAAGGGGAGCAGAGGGCGGTGAAGGACTTTATTTATGGCATTTTAATGGCAGACACAGAATTAAAAGCCTAGGCGTTTAGAGACGCTTTTTATAAGTGTACTCTGGTAGCGGGAAAGACAGAAAAAGCCCCCTCACACCTGTATTATTATTATTTTTTAATTTTTCTCCCTGTACTTCGTGAGAGGAAGAACTTTGTCGAGAGCCGGAAAAGCAATTCTGTGAGAGGGAATGGACGAAACACAGCATCAAACATAAAGAAAAAGTGAAGAGAAAAAGGGAAAACCCAGATGAGCTTCTAAAGATTCTCTTCCTCTTTCTGCAGTTTATAAATTATACAGTGTCATCTGACACATTAGAATTGAAATTGAATAAAAAAAAGAACGAAGAGATAAAGGAAATTCTCATATTATCATCCCGCATTGCCCATAATTCCTTTTGTTTTCTATCTTTAATAAATTTTGAAGAGAATCCACAAATTTTTCAGTCCTCCAACTCCAAGGAATTAAGCCGGTTAAGTCAAGGTGTTGGTGGAGCTTTAAGACTTGCGGTGCAGCGTAATTCAAGCTTCAACAATTTTCTTAAAAGGTTAACAACTTGTTTGTTTTTATTCAGAATTAAGAAAAATAAATGGGGAAATAGATTTTTCTTATAATTGGAGGTATCATGAAGGGAGGTGTTCTCACATCACATGTTCATGTCCAAGTTGTAGTTCATGCTTATTAATTCATCCGTATCATTTTATTTATTATTTTACAAAATTTTAAATGTTTCAAGTTATCCATCATATTATATTATTAATGAGTCATTTATTATTTATTTATCAATTTATATTATTAATGAATCATTAATTATTTTATTTACTATTTTAGTCAGGGAGAATAATATAAAAACGACATTAGTAGTGACACATGTAGCACTCAGTCTAATAAACACCAACCGAAATTTTATGGTCGCCAACTAGTGATTAATGATGTGACAGAACATTAGGTATCAAATGCATGTTTCTCCCCGTGTCCAAAATACTTACTCCCAAATATAAATGTAGGATCTTTTTGGATTATAAAGTAAAATAATACTATTTAATTTATGAGGACAAAATATAAAAAATTCTAATAGGAGCAGTTTTTGAAAGTAATAATGATTTATTAAAAAATTAAGATAGTTAACTTTGGTTATTAATCTACATAATTTAATTAAAAGTATATTATATTAAAAATGAGAGAAAATATTTTTTTAAAAATATTTTAGTCTAAAATATAAATGATTTCAAAAGACGTCTACTAAATTACTAATTATTTTATTATTTATAATCATAATTTACAATTAATAGTTAAAAGGTATAAGTTATGAGAAATATAAAAATAATGTAATTAGTAAAAGTAAGTACCGAAAAATATTGAATTTTTTTATAAATTTAAGAATATAATAACCAACTTCTGAATTTTTTTTAATAGGTGTGAGATGATTAAATCACTTTTATTTTAGATGGGAGAAGGATGTAACTTGATGATGGTGTATGTTCCAAGTTTGCGTGTGTGTTTTTTCTCCCTTTGACCATGGTTTCAAGTCAGTTTATGACCAAGTCTTGGTAGGATTTAGACCCAAAAAAAAAACTTTTATGCATATTTTTTATTTTTATTTTTTTTACGGTGAAAATTTTATACCATATATTATATTATTCACGCACGCCCTTAGATATATCCAAACTTTCGGTTCCACTCGTTGTCATTTTTCTCTGGACCAGCCACTTATCTCAGTTTGAGCAATGGTAATGAAGTTTCATATAATCTTATTTATTCTTTGATATCATTATCCACACTGTATAAAATTAATTTCATTTTAAAATAAATGAAATAGATCAATAATCCAACAACATCATGACAATCTAACCTAATAAATGATTTATTAGGAAGTGGTGCTATTCTGCTTGCTTAGCAGAGGAGTCGGGTTCACAAGCTGAGACAGTGATTCCGTGAAGCAGAGAGATTATAATTAAAGAGAGGGGAGCGGGGAGGGGGAATATGCAGAGGGGGAGAAGGAGAATGAATGGGGTGTAATGGGAAGTAATAACGAAGCCCGAGATAGATTTATAGGGAGGATAGATACAAAAACAAGTGTCAGAAGTGGTGGGGGAGGCGAGGCTGGGATACTTAGGAGTAGGAACCAAGCGAGACAAGTGATAAGCAAAGAAGAAAACAGAGATCGAGCAGTGGGGAGACAAATGAGGGAGAGGGAAGAATCCAAGGATAACAGACAACACAATCCAATATTATTATACTATTTATCTGGGTTATCTTATTATCTATCACTGCAAAACAACAAAAATAGAAAAAAGAATAGCAGCCATCCTTCTGCTATGGGAATCCCAACGGGAATGGAATCTAACGCTCTGCCTGTGTGTTTCTGTATATACACACACACACATACATATATATATATATATTACTCTCTCCTAAGAAACTCAATCCATGACAAGACATAAAAAGATACTAGTATTCTTTTTAAGAAGAAGAAAGGGAAAGGGAAGGAAAAGGCCAAACATAAGGACAGAATGGAATGGGCGCAGGCTGTGAGGAAGTGAAATGGAGGAGGAAGAATCTGTGTTAATAGTGCGTGATAGTAGCAGCATGTAGATAAATACTATAATAGAATGAAAGCGTGGGTGGTGGTGTGTAAAAGAGGAAGTGAATATAGAGGAGGGAGGAAAAATACAAGTGAGGGCTAGTATGAAAAATATATTTTTAAATCAGGATCTCTTTCAAAAATTTCTAATTATTATAAATTCGCAAGTGATAAATTAAATTTTTAACTCATAATTTTCATTTGGAAATATATTTGTTTCTAGGTCTTTAATGGTCTTTTTAACCTATGTTGGAGAGGAAGTGATATTGTTGGAAGTAGGGGCAGCCCAACGACTGAAATTGCGTATTGAGCCTGCCTGCCTGCCTGCCTCCCCCGCCGCTAACAAACCCCGTCCTTTTCACTGTCTCCTGCAGCCCATTGCCAACCCAAGCCATTCTCATTTTCTTCTGACATCTCTACTCTCATACTCCTTCCTCATTTATTACTAGTACTACTATATATATATATATATATAGTACTTCGTTTCTTTCTTTCTTTTTTTTTCTGAAAAAAAATGTCGTTACGACTCTGTTTCGACCTATTTTATTTAGTGTTTTTTAAAAGTAAAATTAAAATTATTGAAATAATTGCATTGTGTTGTTCAGCGCAAATTGCTGTGAAGGAAGGTAGTTGCTTGTGCCAATTTGTCTGTACATTAAAGACGTCATATGTACGTTGACTGCTCTGCTCCGCTTTGCTGCTCCCCCATTTATATTTTCTTAATTTACTCCTCTTTCCTCATCCCTACTTCACATTCTCACCATTTTCTACTCGGAAAATATGTTATATACAATATTGTGATATATATATCAATTTTCCTCTCAACTTCTCCCCATTCTCCCCATTCCCCCTCACCTCCCAACTTCTCTTTTCCTCTCCACTATTCAATCCTATCTATCTATATATATATATATATATATATCATTTTTTCCCAACCCTATACACACACACACACACACCATTATTACCATTAAAAACAAAGTTTTTTTTTGTGATAAAAAAAAGTTTAAGGCAAGGCTCCAACCCATGAATACCCTGAGGGACTGGGCATTTTCTCTCTCTTGCAAAGCTCCAGCCCAACCAACTTTATCACTCCGTTTTATTTTTATCCGGCCCATAATGACATTATTTTAGATTCCCTGTCGGGTTCAATTCTATTTCTTTCCTATCCCTGCGTCCTTCTCAAATATTACTCCTATATAATTATTTCTAGGGTGGGTTGGATGGATTAGTACTTTCATATCATTCATTAGTTATCCTTCCACACTCAGTCAATAAAAAAATTTGGTTAAACCCCCTCACCCCTCATTTCAATTGAAAACGGTCAAGTTTGCCATTATAATCAACCAATATAGTTATTGAGTTGGGAAAAATTAATGTGCTCGTAATTGAGCTATGGCTAGTTCCGTCTCTCAACGTGAACAAAGGGATATAATTCTATGGGGATGGTAATGCGTCAAAAGTCTATAAAATCTTGAAACTAGGACGAAATTTGCAACTTAACGCTGGCTTATTAGTATTCATTATGCGCATTTAAACCTCGTCCTTCCAAGAGTATAGGGATCAATCATAATTATCACTTTTCACCCTCGTATGCTATGTTTATAATATTATATCCGACTATTGTTATAAGTTATTTCTAGTGATTTTATGCATATCAATTAAAAAAAAAAGTAGTTAAGAATAATTTATTTTTTGAACTTTTCAAAAATTACCACTATTTTTCAAAATTGTCACTCTAGGTCACCTCCGTCCAAGATTTCATAGGCATCAATCATAATTATCACTCTTTACAGTCATATTTTTTGCTTATAATATTATATCAGGTCGTTATTACAAGTTGTTTTTAACAACTTTATACACATTAAAGGAAAGCAGTTAAAAATATTTTATTTCTTAAAATTTTCAAAATCACCACCAATTTTAAGATTGCCTCAAATAAATTCATTAAAAGTTGAAATTAAAATCAATAAACCAGCTTTCAATATAAGGACGCATATGGACAACAATTTAATGCTTAGGACATTTTGCAATTTGGCTAACCTCTTCTCCAAGATGCAAATAACTAATTTACATGAATTAAAGAATGTAGTTAAAAGTAACTAGAATCATTAAATTAGTAAAAAATTCAACATATTTTTAAAAAATACCCACATTTAATGTCTAACAATTCTATCATGTAATTAATGACAATTAATTATATTTACTCATTTAATGAAGAGCAAAATTGAAATAAATAAATAAATATATCAAACAACTCACATTTGTATTTTATATTTTGAACTAAAGAAAATATTTCAAATGTATTTTATATTTGGAACCTGAGGAGGTATATTTAGAATCATAAAAACTTTCTAGAATATGATCTATAATAAAAACCAAAGAAAGTAATACTTAAGTGTTAAATTTAACTCTCAATAAATCAGAATATCTAGAAAAATTTACACATATGGAAATGAATAAAATTTTGAAAAAAATTATGAGATCATCATACAAAATATAGGGATTAAAATCTATGTATTATATATATAAAAAATGGTGGATCTAATGGAAATCTAGAGAGTCATGTAAGTAAGGAATTTTTGGAAAGCAATGTCAACAAGGAGTTCCAATTAAGTGGTAAATTTTGTTCTCCGTGTGTATGGTACTTCCTCGAATCTTTTTTATAAGATACCCTCCACAAGTTTTTCTTAATTTTTTTTATAAGGCACCCTATAATATTTAATAGCATTATTCTTATTTTGCTTCTAATCATTTATTTTTTAACCTCATAAATTGTTATTGGAATTTTTATATGATTTGTTAATGGTAATGATCTTAGCCCTGTTTTAATTGGTTTTACACTTTCCCATTTAGTAATAATTGAAAACCTTATTTAATAATGATTGCATTATTATAATAAATAAGATAAAAAAGGAATGTTTAACTTTTCTTTTAGAATTTTAAAACTATAACTTACTTATTTAATCTAATCTATGTGAAATAGTTGGAAATATCTTATAAAAAGTAATAGTGGGAGTAATTTTATTTTCAATACATATTGCCATCAATAAATTGTTGTATCAATAACCAGTAATTTAAACACATTAATTGTTGACTGTTATGTCCTTATGAGAAAACCATTACCGACATAATTAGGCATAATGTGATTATTTTACATTATTATAATTTATTGCCATTTATTGCATTATTTTAATACTAAATGGTTTATGTATTCAGTAAAATCATCACTGTTGTGATATGACATTTATCGCGTCATTTATGTTTATTTTTTGTAATTGTAATTTACCTCAATATCATCAATATCAATTTGATTTTCAAATGATTATTACATATTTTTAGATGTTAATTGTATTTATATATAATTCCTATCAAATGGCTAGTACGGTTGTATTTATGTATAATTCCTTATTGTGCCATTTACATTCATTTGAGACATTCATAATAAATTTCCTTTTAATTAATTTTTCAGTTTTTCACCGTTTAAATTCATTTGAGGAAATTTAAATTAATTTCTCCTTTTAATTATAATTAATTTCTTTAAATCAAGAGTTAAATGTGATGTGCTACAATCAACCCTATATAAAACATCTAATGGATAAATCTGATATGCACCTTCATCAGAGATGGGAGTTGTAGAGCACCTCCCTCAAAATACAAGTCATAAATATTAAATTTGAGATAATTGGCCATGGTGGCAATCAAGCTTCACTGCCTTGTACCAGGGTCCATACAGCAACATTTACAAGCCTTCCCCACTCTTCTGTAATACTTTTTCCTCCAGATTGATCATCTAATAGTTCTTTTTTTTTTTTTCTCAAGTTGGATGGCCATAGTGTCAAATGTGGCTGGGTAATTGAGATTCAGTCTAATCAATATTATTTAAATTTTTTATATAATGCTTTGAATTTTTTAATATAGGTTATTTGCTCTTATAAGACAAACAATAACTTGAATTTCAAATACATTTTATAGTAATTAATCCTCACTGAATAGTCATTCTTCCTGCCCTTTTTAACTTATTGAATGGCCATTTCATCTATTCATTAGTTTCATAGTTGCTAATTTTCTTTGTGATGTAGGTTGTATCTTTGATGCTATGCTCTATTGGCTGTGACATTTATTGCATATTGATATCATTATCTTCTTTTGTCCTCATGCCCATGCTCATTATATTGCTTATTTTAACATCTTGTTTGATATGGTGCAAAATTTATCTATCTTCCCTCCATATTGCATAGAATCTTAAATACTAAAATTGTATTCAATGATGAAATGATATATAATGTAATTTTTTTTTATTCCATATCATAAAAGTATGATCACAATTGTCCATAGATACATGTTTCCCTTTATTTGATATCATATTATGTTGTGTTCAATTAGTAAGCTTTTTTATTTTGCATGCTCATCCTTAACATAATGCAGTATGCGGCCATACACAAATTGAGGAATAAGGTAGAACAAAAATTTTGTATTCAGATCTACAGTTTGATTCAAAACCATGGGTTAATCATGGATTATTACTCACTATTAGAAAAATGTAATTTAGTGAGGGATAAATTTCTCATTAAATGCCATTTTTCCCTCGCTAAATTGAAAATAGTGAGAGATTTTATCCATCACTAATTTGATCGCTAAAAATGATATCGTTAAATTTAGCGAAGAATTAGTTGATTCCCTCACTAATTTAGTGAGGGAATTAGCGAGGGATTTAATCCCTCTTTAAATTTAGTGAGGAACTCATTTCTCGCTAAACTAAAAAAAATTCAAAATTGCCATGTCACCACCAAGACCACGATACGCCACATCATTGTCATGTCACCCGCCACCCATGCCATATCAATGCTATGTCATATAATGATTTCAAATATGCATTTACTTAGATTCGAACCCATGACCTCCTGCTTTTAGTATCTTTATATTCAGACTTTTGACAATTGAACTGTAATATATTTGCCGTCTTTATATGAAATATTAAATATATATTATTTATCTACACACTAATACACACACATATTTATAAATTAATATATTGTTAAAAAAATAAAAATCTATTATAATTTAAATTATTAATATCATAAAATATTTTATATTTTGAATTTTGTAATAAATGAATTTTCATTTTCATTTTTTGCCAACAAGTTATAAAAATTAATTAAACTATTTTTATTAATTTAAAATAATCAACTGATAAAAATAATTTTATAACATAATTATTAAAAAAAATTTAATTCATTAAAATTAAATTTTTAATAAAATAATTTTAATCTATTAAAATTAATTTTAAAAAATTTAGCAAGGGACAAATCCCTCGCTATTCATAATAATTTAGCGAGAAATAAAAAATTCCTACCTAATTCCTTGCTAATTTAGCGAGGGAAATGATATTCCTCGCTAATTCCCTCACTAAATTTAATTTTTCTAGTAGTGACTTTACAGTTTAAGCAATAAGTTGGAAAGATATATTTTCTGCCATCATGAATTATTATTATTATTATTTAACAGCTTGAAGTGTTTTCTATTTTAAAATTTGTAAGAATATATATCCAGATTTGTGGTTTGCTTGATTTTTAACTTTCTTCTGATAGATAAAAAATTTTGAAACTCTATCAAAATTCATTCATTATGATAAATTTTAACAATCATTTTCAAGACTTTTCAATCAAAACAATTGATATTATATAAACATCATCAGAAATTTTCAAGTTTTTGACAGGAAATTTTTGAGCTGTACGTTGATCTCATTGCCAGTGATTTTTGTGGATACAACGAGAAGTGAGAATTTATGATTAAGTGTTCTTTGTTGATTCTAATACCCCGATATTGTTCTTTACCTCAAAGTATAATATCCTTGTATTGTTTTTTATTCCCTACATTGTTCTTTGCACTGCATATTATTTTTTGCCCAATGTAGTTGATACTTCTTCGTGATTTGAGTTGAGGATTTCAAATTTCATTTGGACTAATGTGAGCTTATCAGATTTGATTATATTCATTGTTGGAACTAATTCATGTTTTAGATTCACTTGAAGTCAAACTAAGACTTGAAACCTTCATGCCTATTATAATTAAGGAAATAGATATAAAATTTTTCTTTTCAACAGAGAATAATACAAAAAAGCAGCAGAATTTGTGTTAAGAGGTTGCAAGAGCCAAATATTTTTATTTGTGCCACACTTCCATCTATATATTATTATTTTTTCTCATGATATTTTTCAAACCTATTTTATGTTATTATATATTTTTGATTTTTTTATTATTTTGGATGATATTTGTATATGATATATTAATCTTATAAGTGCAATGTATTTACTGTATAAGAATTCTGGAATGCAATCTTTTTTTATTCCATTTGTACTGCTATTATAAAGAGAGGAATGTCAGTATTTCAAATTGGGAAAACTTTTATTCTTTTCATTGATCAAAATATCAAATATTTCAAGGTGATAACAAATTGGTGCACTTCTTTATAGTGTCCTTGAATTTCTTTTTTCTACTTTTGGTGGGCGATATTTCTGAATATGGGTCATAGTGCTTAATGTTTCTGTTGAGTTTGATATGGTTATTAAAATTAAAACCAAAATTATATTGAATTCATATTGTATGACTGAGAAATTTTATAAATAGTAATAGTAATTAATGAGATTACATCACAACGGGATTACAAAATGTTGGCAAAAGAAAAAAGTCATTGTAGTAATTTAGGATCCATTGAATGTCATCATCTCAATTGAAATGTATATTAAATGTCTTGAAATTACTTTTATTTATATTTAATTATTGATTCAAAATTTATTAATTTATAATTTCTAAATTAAATTGAAATGATCCTTTGAAATTCGAATTCATTTAATGTTCTCTTTTTAATTAAAAAATTTTGTAATTTGAGTGAATTACTAATTTAAAGTGAAAAAAATCTCTATATAATAAATCAAGGGATCATTTCAATTTAATTTTATATAAAAAATATATATAATAAATATTATCTCATATATAATAAAAAATTTTATATTTAGATCAGAACAAAAGACTTTATATTTAAGATAATAGAAAACAAATTAGAGCATTATGTATGACATGCACGATGCAATTCTGGTTAACGTAATAAGGAGTGGTAAAAAAAATTAAAATGATAAGGTGGGTAGAAGATAAAAGAGTAATTATAGTAGAAAATCGTGCAATATAGTATATAAATATTAAATATGTTAGTAATTATTTAATGTCTAAATAAATATATATTATTGTCAATAGTAATTGGATTAAGTGCTCAGAAATTCATCAAATCTTAAGCAATGCATTGCAACAAACTAGTAGACACAATTTACGTCAAAATAAAGAAATGTGGGGTAAATAAAATAAAATAATCACATTTAATAATAGAAATTCAATGTAAATTTTATTTTATTTATATTTTTTGATAAATTTTATTTATATATCTATTTTAATGGAATAATGTTATAATGATAATATCAAAAAAAGATAATAAGAATATGAAAATTTTTAAATTAAGTGTAATAATTATAATTGATTCATGTATTTGTAAATTCACTTACGTTCTTGGTTGTTTCATTGTGCTTTCTCAGCACCACATTCAAACCTTTCCAATTTCCGTCCCGTTGCTCTCCACTGCAACTTGTCTCCACTGCGCCTCTACTGCATAAATACGTCACCGTTTCATGGTGAGTGAAATATGGTATATTGAAAACATGGAGAAGAGTTAAGAGAGTTGGGGAGAGCATAGGGACCACAAGGGGAAACAAATTGAATGGGGCCCACTCTTATATAAGATAATATTCCCTTCTACTTTATTTTTGTGAATTTTGTGCACTTCTTTTACAAATAAATTTTTTATGCAAATAAAATTAGGTAAAAGTAATTTTTTTACCAAGTTTCATTTTAATTTCATAGTTTTAATTTTTTACTTTTAAAACATAATTAAAAAATTTTTCACTACTAATATCATTAACTATATTAATAGAAAATAATGATAAAACATTATTCAATATTAATGTATCAATCTTTAGTGTCAAGTCATCAATAATTCACTAATCTTATATTTAAAATATATTTTAATTATATTGAGAAATTAAAAATAAAAAAAATTAAATAAAACCTCAATCTTAGATTTTTTTTTTAAAAAAAATGAGTTAGATAAACATGTAAACATTAAAAAATATTTTGTCAGCATTTAAGGATAGTTTATCAATATTTTCTACTAATATAGTTAACGGTATTAGTGATAAAGAAAATTTTAATCATATTTTAAAATTTAAATAATTAAAAAAATAAAATTAGAGGACCAAAATAAAATTTGGTGTAAAGTTAATGAATAAAAAATATATCTTTACCTAAAAAATTATTTGCTCAAGGTTGTATATATTATTAAAAAATCAAGTGTGTCTACAAATTATAAAAAAAATAATTTATAATTTAAATGATTCATCAATAAGTTTGAGAGTGGCTAAAAAATAATAATTAAATTTAACATAAAAACATCAAATTTATTTTCTTAAAAAAACTTGGGCCGTAATATGTTATATACAGCAGCAAATTTCTTAAACTCCTAATGATAAAAAAGACAATAACGTAATGCAAAAATTCAACACACAGATAAAAGTGAAAGAATTCAATAGCAAATCTCCAACGATATAAACATTTTAAGCAAATATAATTTTTTGTCAACACAAGAGTAAATATACATTTTATTTACAGAAGAAACTTACTAAATTCTTGAAAAAAAAAAGTAGGGAGTGGTCCCACCAAATTTGCCCATTTCTGTTTGTGGTACCCACGTTCACCCCACCTCCTAGGGCTCTCCTCCGCATCTTCCAAAAGTAGTCGTTGATGCAGTGGAGGCGTATTGGAGACAAGTTGCAGTGGAGAGAAACGGGACGCTTTCCATGTTTGTTGCCACCTACCCAACCTATTTTATATTTTCTTCCATGAGGCCTTTTTCTCTCCTTAAATCTCCCCATCTTTCCTTTCTGATTAATCTGAAGCGTCACGTCCATGGCGTCTCAAGTCGACTCTCACTTGGAGCCGTGGCACACCTTGCATGGCAAAGTGGTCATGGTCACCGGCGCTTCCTCCGGTATCGGCCGAGACTTCTGCCTAGATCTCGCTAAAGCCGGCTGCAAGATCGTCGCCGTCGCTCGGCGGGTCGATCGGCTTAAGTCCCTCTGCGATCAAATCAATCAACTCGGGTCTTCCGAGGCCCAGACCGGAAGCCTTCTTGCAGTGGCGGTGGAACTCGACGTGTCTGCCGATGGCCCCACCATCGACAAGTCCGTGCAGAAGGCATGGGACGCGTTTGGCCATATTGATGCCTTAATTAACAACGCCGGTGTTAGAGGTAATTAATTCAACTGCTTGAATAAGCTTTTGTTATTTGACGAAATTGTCAAGGGTCGTTGGGAAATTGGATTATGCAAGTTATTTTTAAGTGATGCTGTGATAGTATTAAGGTTCAGCTATTTCTAGAATGCCGAGCAATTTGTTTTACATTTTACTTTGATGGTCTCGTTGCGACCTTCAAGCTAATTTGTCTTAGTCATGACTCGTGATTTATGTCAAGGACTAGACTTGGCATAGTCATTTACATTTTTACTGATAACTTTTCAATAAAAAAATATTGTGTTTAAAGAAATTTGATTGGTGACTCAATGCTGTACCGTAAAAAATCATTTTTTATACCACATAAAAATCATATATTTATCAACACATTCATAAAGTTGTGTTTAAGTTTTCTCCTTATGGGTTAATAAGTAACTTCCAACAGTAAAGCGTAATGACTTCTCTTCTTCAGAAGTGCATGACAATTGTTATCTACATTGAGTCATCTTCCGGTCTAATTATCACAATTGGGAGTGTTAGCTAGCTGATCTTTTTATTTTTTATTTTTTGGACCAAGATCTTTTTGTTAATTTTTTATTGTGTTTAAAAAAATTTGATAGGTGACTCAATGCTGTATCGTAAAAATCATTTTTTATACCACGTAAAAATCATATATTTATCAACACATTCATAAAATTGTGTTTAAGTTTTCTCCTTATGGGTTAATAAGTAACTTCCAACAGTAAAGTGTAAGGACTTCTCTTTTTCAGAAGTGCATGACAATTGTTATCTATATTGAGTCATCTTCGGGTCTAATTATCACATTTGGGAGTGTTAGCTAGCTGATCTTTTTATTTTTTAATTTTTGGACCAAGACCTTTTTGTTAATAAAAAAATATTATAGTAGAAGTATAATTTCCAGTTCGTGGTTATGAAAATATTGAAATTCATAGCCACTTGCCATGTAAAATGTTTAGAAGGTTTGTTTCCATTATTAATATCTGAAGATGGATACAGGCGTTATATTGTTTAATAAACATTGATAGAACAGAAGCTGAGATTTCTAAATTGTCTATGTCTCCTGTTTCTTGTGCTCTGTAGGAAATGTTAAGTCACCGTTGGAGTTGTCTGAGGAGGAATGGAATCATGTTTTCAGAACAAACCTAACAGGATGCTGGCTAGTGTCAAAATCTGTATGCATACGAATGCGTGATGCACAGATAAAAGGCTCAATTATCAATATTTCTTCAATTGCTGGTTTAAACCGTGGGCAATTGCCTGGAGCTACTGCCTATGCAACGTCAAAAGCTGGAGTAAATATGCTGACAAAGGTAATAATCGTTTGACGTGCAACTGTTTTTAAAACAAAGCAGCTGCATAAAATCCGTTTCCCTCTTCATTCTCTGTCTTTTTTGTTTTGGATCTGAAAGCAATGCATTCTAGATAATTAAAAGAAACCCGTAAGCACTTATTTTATTAGGATGTAGATAAAGAAGATGGTTTTTATATCATAAACAAAGGTTGTCAGTATGGTTTTTAGATGATTGCTGAAAAGTGATCCTAGCTCCATCACATGCAGTGTGTAGTTTCTACGACAGTAAATGAAGGGTTGGAGCCAACCTGTTTTTGGCACAAGACCTAACTTAGCCTAATGTATTAGTCTAAGATAGATTGAGACAGTTTGGTTGGCTTTGGTTCAGATGCTGGCAAACATGACGAATTTGTATGACTTGTTTCCCACTTTCAGTATAAGGCCAAAAAAAAAAAAAAGAAAATTGTTTTGAATTGAGTGATGTTGTCAAATGCATCACTATTAACTTCCATAGAATAAAGTGACAATTATGAGCCAAAAAGAAAGTGGAATTCCATATTCTGTATGAAGTTTCTTGGTCACAAGAAAAGAAAAGCAGATACATTATTCTACAATATTGTTCAAGCCACCAATGGCATGCTTGAGAATTCTTTTCATCCCCTACCGACACATGCCAATCCCACAGCTGCATTGTCGAGCACTTTTGGCATAAGGATCTATGTGACATTATCTGCAATTTTGTACATCTAAATTTCACTTGAAGGAAGCAGATCAAAATTAAATCTATGGGTTTCTTGCTTGAATGACGTTTAGACATATAAATGCAACTTAATTTTTTTTTTTCAAGAAACAAATTTGAAGGCGAAAGCCCAACTCTGGATTATTAATGTTATTACTTCATAGATTTGTTGACTTCCTGACAGCATTTTATTGACATGTTAAGAAGGATAATCAGGAGTGGAAGCTTTGAATGATGGGAAAGAAATTCCTAGTCTTTTACTAATTAAGCTAGAGTGAAGGGAACTTTCACGTTTCTGCCCTTCAGATTCCTCCTAGATAAGAGTAATGAAATAGCATTTCTAGCATATAGACAACTATCCACATATTGTAAAGGATTAATAATGATTCAACTACCCTAGGATTTCCTCCTACCATATAGACAGAAAATGTTCAATCTGCTATTATTTATCCGACATTTTAGCCCCTCACAAATTTAGGAGCTTCTGAACAATGTGTGGCTTTACTGTTTATGTTCACAACGCCTGAAGTCATTTATTTTTTTGTGTGATAATGTTTGACAGGTGATGGCCTTGGAATTGGGTGTATATAAAATCAGAGTGAATTCAATATCGCCTGGACTTTTCAAATCTGAAATCACTGAAAAGTTAATGGAAAAGGATTGGTTGAATAACGTGGCACAGAGAACAGTGCCTCTGAGAAGATACGGCACTGCAGATCCAGCTTTAACTTCGCTGGCTCGGTACTTAATTCATGATTCTTCTGAATATGTCTCGGGTAACAATTTTATTGTTGATGCTGGTGCCACCTTACCCGGTGTGCCTATTTTCTCCTCTCTATGAATAATGCGTCCGTCATTGGCGCTCGGCTAAGATGACATTATGGAATTGTTAGTTTTACACACCTTCAGGCAATAAGTTATGGAATCAATTCCATATCCGTAATAGCGTTTATGGCAATCACGCTGTTGTTGTCTATATATGTACGTTGCCCGTCATATTGTTCTTTGTCTTTAGAAACGTTCATCTTCCCCAAATGATCAATAGAACAAGTGTGGTTAAGTTTAAGATTTCCTATCTATCTATATCTTGACCTTACCTAGGTAAGGTGTATATTTCCGTCGTTTCTTTCAAAAGTTGCCTTAATTCATGGCATTTTTCGCAATGTGGCAATCGTTGATCAAAGGGGGATTTGAGTTGTTCCAAAATATCAACCGCATAAATAATTTCATATTAATAGAAACTGAGAGGTTTGTTTAATTAATTTATGTTGGCGGAACGGGGTTTGAACTTTTTGAAGGAGATTAGCTCACAGTCCTTTCGGCAGCTCTGTAGTTTGATAAGTATGATGGGCTAATTTCATTTTGAACACAGCATTGACTTTGGAAGAGATTCAATTGGAATGCTTGTATAAGTAGGTTGTTTTGAAATTCTTCCTCTATAAATAAAAATCCTAAAGGAGCACTGTCCTCTCCCCCTGGGCTCTTTGGAGTTATGGTTTGGTCAAACTGAAATTATCTCTTAAGGTTATATTACATGATTACAGCACAGGTTAATTAATTAATTTTAAGTGTTACTTTAGTGGAAGCATTCGGATCCTTGGAGGAAGAACAGAACATAAAGAACACTTGAGAATCCTGCTCCAAACAATCCAGCTCTTAATACATATGATTTTGGTTATAAAATCATGTTAATTTTGCTTCTTCTCTTAATACAATAAAAAGCGGTCTAAAGACTCCATTAGTCCCAACAGTCTTGACTTTTGACTGCGGCTACTTGTCTTGCATTGTTCAGTTTCCATGTCATCAGTATTCAGTAGGCAGCTTGCATCTGTATATATAGCCGCCCATATCTCATCCCTGATAATCAGACACACCCATTCACAGAGTGAACGAGTAATCCAGAAAACATAGAACAACGAAAATGACCGTATTATCGATCTTGATCTGAGGTGAGGACGACGACAAATTAAGGATCAATTTATCAGGAGTTATATACTATGGCTCCGTTTGCTGTTTTCCCATATGTTTTTAAGCAAAATTAAAATCCCCATCTATTATATTTACGAAAGTAATTGCATATGTAATGAGGATTGAGGAAGAAAAAGAAGTCGTGTCAAAAGAGAAGACGTAAATCTCAAATATAATTTTATTTTTCAAAATGGATAAATTTATTTAATTTGGTTTTAGCTTATAATATATCATATACGAATCCCTTTGGTAGAAATCACGTGTTCTCCTATTGGAGGGAGACACTAAATATGGACATGTGGAAACTCAAACCTTATTTATTACGCTATGAGGGACTAACTCTGATAAACCCAACCCTGTTGGTATATACTCCCTCTATTTCAGTTTATAATGCACTTTTAATTACCACACACGTACCAAGACAATGATTAGTAACTGAAATTTTTTTCCATTATTTCTCAAATTACTCTTATTTAATAATACTTCATATATTAATAAATTACATCCATTCTCTTATTGATTCTTTTTTCCGAATTCCCATGAGTCATTGATAATTGTGAAAAGTGAAGTTTTTGAAAAAATTATCTTTCATTCATTTATGATTTGACTAAATTATTAAGGATTTTTTCATTAAATGCATTGATAACCGTATAATATATAAGCTTATTTATTATGAGTAATATTGGAAAGACAATAAAAAAAACACAATGTAATCCATATAATGCACTATATTTTGAAATATAAATTTCTTAAAATAGTGCACTGTATAGCCTAACGAAAGGAGTATTAAATAGTAAATACACAGCAGAGTCAACGAGGCAGCGCTGGCGAGAGGCCCACTTTTGGAGAGTGAAGCCCAAAAACTAAGAGTGAGAATGAGACAAGTGAAAGGAATTATTACAATACGGAGACGCTTTGGAGGAGGCCCACTTTTGATTTTCTTTAGGTTTTTTATTTTTTTTTTAAAGAAGAAATGTCAACTGGCTAGCGCTTCTCACATCATCATCCATTAAAATAAAAATTTTAAAATGTAGAAGGGCCATCTGAGTCTGACACACATGAGTTGTTGATAATTATTAATTATATCACTGATTCTTATGTTGCCAAATGCTCAAGCTCCCCCTGGTCTCCTCTAAATCTTCTTCAATTGGAGTCCGTACAGCCCTGCCACGCTTGTTTTCTGTCCCATAAAGATGACGAGTGAATTCTGAACCTGATCATACACCAAAATATACTCACATACCACTCCACTCCACTCCACTCGACTCCATACGCGTTCATGCCTCCTCCATTCATCACTCAAATGGGGCTCTCCCATTTATGTCAAACATACTTTGATCGCTTCCGATAACAGTGTGACCAGAAAATGACTTGACATGCACGTGCGATTTTCCTTTTGCCTTTGCCATTGTGAGACTGAGACGTATATCATATACACTCATCAGCACAGCACCAAACCTTCCCATATTCTTTTTCAATAATGTATATTGACTGCATATAAAATATAAATAAATAATTATATGTCTGTTGTGGGAAAAACATATAACGGTGCAAGTACTATTAATTACCACTTCCTGATCTAACTTTTCTACTTTCCGCCTCATAATCAACAAGCGTGCGTTTAGTTATGTGCTATTTCCACACCACACCCATCTCTCGAGATCTAGTTACTGCATGTGAATGTTTAACAGAGTTGTCGATGACCTGAGTTTGAAGTTTGTAACTTTGAAATGTCCTTTTTACACAGGAAGAACGAGGTCTAATACATTGGGCTTTCAGGTTGAAGGAAGGACATCGGTGACTGAGACAGATAGACATACACGGCTGATGTTGACAAGTGAGGACACACAGTAACATGCATGTAACAGAAGACCAGGGAAGAGACTGTTTTTCTTTCTCAATAATTTGCTGCTTCAGATTTCATTTCTTTAAGTACGTAAATTTAATGTCTTTTTTGGCTGTTTCTGGAGTCTCCATATTTCTGATCCATTTGTAGCCACACACAATTGTTCCCGCTGCAGCAAGTAACAGTTTCATTGACAAGCGAGAAAGTATATATATGTATCTGCCCTCCGTATAAATTATATGTTTCCAACCAAATTCCACATTCCGATCGAGTCAATGTGTACTGGAATATATTAATTAATTCATAAAAAATAAAAGAAAAGAAAAGAAAAAGAAACCCTATTTACGATTCCTTAGCTCTTTTAGCCCTTCAAAGTATATTGTATTACACGCACCGTAACACCAAAATGTCAAAGGAAAGTAGGTTTTGTAGAGTGAGGAAGATGCCGAGCTAAGTGGAAGTGTGGCTGGCAAAAGCAGAATAAGAAATGAAACTCAGAGTGGGGCCTGCCTCATAATCACCATAAAGAAATTACATGAGTGGGTACATATGATTCTTGCTAAGCTTCATGATTAAAAGTGTAGATGGAGGTTGAAAAATTTTAGGCACATCAACGGCTCACAATTCATCTTAGTACACCCCTCCATCACACTGGAATTGCTACATCACCAACCCTTTTCAGGTTATAGAAGAGGCTGCTTCTACCCCCCAAAAGACAAACGTACATTAGCCTATAGCAGCACTTTTTGCAGAGATTTTTGTGCCTTTTATTTGTTCTGCAGAAATCCAAGTTTCACAGGAATGGGCATGGTGCTTGATCACAGGGAAAGAGCCATTCTCACTCACTCCACAAATTAAAATATATAATAATAAAATGAAGATGAACCCAGACTTGTGAAGAATTGTATTGGGCATCCTAGAACTAAATAAAATATTACGCGTGTACTATAAATGAACATACTTTCTCCTTTAGAGAAGAGCTTGGAAAAAGAAAGATGATCATTCCCTAAACTCGTAATATTTGATATTTATATAAATTATTGTAGTTTTTTCATGGGGAAGACACATTATTGGTGCCATTTCCATGCGTGCTAGCTGTTCATACAGACTTTCTGGTTAAGGACAGTGAGGCTTAGCTAGATATAGAAAACCTGATGATGTGTGTGAGAATCTTGGAAGAAATGAGCACAAAGGAGGCATGCAGGCAAACACGCATCAGCTAAATTAAAGCAAAAGCAGGCCAATATTCACTCACACCAACCACCCCATTTATAGCTACCTATATCATTCATCTACGGATAAAAAAAAATTCTTTCAAAAAATAATTTTACTATGTTCTCTCATCATCACCAAGATCACCTCAAATCTCAAACCTAATTTTGCATATACATCTGTAAATAACTTGACCGGAAAAGTCTTGCAGAGCATAAAAAATGCTCTTTGAAATATGAAATATAAAAAGGAAGGAGAACCAGAGGGAGAGAAAGGAACTCGGATTGAGGACACAATGGAGCTGGATTAGCCGTGTCTGATAACTTATCTGTTGTGTAGTGGATTTGGACCTGTGTAGACTTTTCTCTTGTCAGCACCAAAAATTTCATCTCCATCTCCATCTTGATGTCCATTCCCTTGGAGGCCACCATGGAAATGAAAGGGTTTGAGCTCAGAATTAGGAGACCCACCACCCTTGAATCTGTGTAATCTGGATCTCCCAGCTGCCTGACATGGAGTACTCAGCAGTAACATGGTTAGGAGGAGTAGAGCTAGGATCACCAAACCCATTTGCTTTTTAATCTTTGCAAAAATCATCGCATTGGATAGATATGCAGACTACTTCTTTCTCTTCTTCCCTATTTTCCTCAAGAGCGACGAGTGTGGGCTTTTGACTGATGAAGGTGTAGTGATAGAAAAGAGAGAAATGGTTATAATATCAAGAAAGAAGGCTTTTTGGGATAGCTTCTTTATAGGAGGAGCAGCCTAGGAGTTTGAAGAGGAGGAATGTCAATGAAAAGGCCCAAGTCAAAATGCATAGAACTTGCTGCCCTTTCCTTAATTTATAATATCTGCTACTAATTTCAGAGCCCAGTTTTTGCTTTCACAAGCTCAGCTATAGAGAAAGGCACTTGAAACACACAGTCACAGAGACGGTGAGAGCATGGTATGGCTTGGGGTGGAGAGACTAACTAGGGGGGAGAGACTAGACAGAGTCACAGAGAGAGAGAGAGAGAGAGATGGGTTTTGAGTTTCTTAGACTGAAAGCTTCGCATGGTCCCTTTCTCAATCTTAATTGATCAGTGTCAGGGAGGGGGGTCAAGACAAATGAATCATTTTGCTAATCTTTTTTCCCTATCTGGTTGCTCTAAGAAACAGTGCTTTCTCTATTCAGATTAATTTCTTTTGTACTATTCTTACACCTCTACAATTAGATGTACTCGTAAAAGGGAAATTTGCATTGACCCCTACCTGATCAACATGTGAATATCTGGGGTCACCTAGTTCTCTCTACATAAATGGTTTGGTTTTATATCAAATTGTGATCAATTTCTACTTCTTTCATATAATTTATTTTTGACTATATACCACAACTACTGAGTATTCAGCTCTCTCTCTCTCTCTACGCACACACATATGTATATAGAATTGAATCCTGAAGTTTTGAAGCCAAATGAAACATTAACTAATTTAAAAGCTGTCATTGACAGACAATAACATATAGTCACATACAGGTCTAACAACAATCCCACTTGAAACAATAGTTGATTCTTTTTTATTTTCTTTTTAATTTTTTCCAAGGTACCGGTGTACCAACAAAAAGTCCCAAAAGAAACCCACAGGACATACCTATCTCAAAGCAAAAGGTGATTGACCACGATCTCATCTGACTTTGAGTCCTAAAAATCACAACTCAACTCACAAAGTCTTTGTTCTTTTCTCTTTTCCTTCAGCTTTAATTAGGATGCATCCCTCACACAACCAGAGGTGAAAAGGGTTTTCCATTTTTTTTTACAGCATTTGACCTGGGCAGCATGTACAAAGAAGAGAACAAGAGAAACCAGTAAAAAGAGTTGATCAAATAGCTTGAAACCTTATCAAAAGACGTAGAAGAAGACCAAGAATAACACTAAGAGAAGTTATAAAGTGTGACCTCTTAGTCAATGATTTATCTGAAGAGATGATATTTGATAGAGTCCATTGGCGTCATATGATCTATATAGTCAACCTTAGTAGGATAAAACTAATGCTATTATTGTTGTTGTTGTTGTATTTGATGTGGGTATGAGGGCTATGCATATTACCAATACCAATATTCATAGTTTCCCTTACTAATTAGTAATTAAAGGGAAAAGAAGTATGGATACGGTTACTTGTTGATGGTTTCTTGATGAAACTTTCAAAGTTCAAACTAATAAAGAAAGCATATAGAATTTTAAGCAGACAGCGTATGGGATTTCAGCAATGGTAGGAAGGCTCATTTGATTGACAATGTCCTTTGCTTCACAATAAATGAGAATTATTAGACCCTCAGACAGTAAGTGGTGGCTCATTTTATGTTCTTTCTTTTTTCTTGCTTTGACATATATAGCAACGAGCTGCAGCAACGAAATTGACTGCTGCATGATTTTGATTGCCAGAATCCCCTCTCAAAGGGAGAAGAATAGAAAGAAATATTAACCAATTAAAGAAATAATTGAGTCGAAAAGGCAGAATAGACGTGTGTTTTAGTCAGTAATATCAATCATGCCAACAACAAATAGAAATAACTAAAACACACACACAAATCATATTGCAGAGCCTATCTGGAATCTAGTTAATTGTAGACGTAGATTACTCACATGCAATACAATGAGGTGTGTGAAAGAAGAGTTCAATAAAAAAATTGGGCCTTGCATGTAATGATTTCAACAAAAAAGAAACGAGAAAGAGAGAAAGAAAAGAAGAAGGGAGGAGGAGGGAGGTGGAGTGGGCCATGGAGGAGAGAGGTGGGACGTGAATTTCAGAATGGAAGTAGTGGGTACTTTCTCATTAGAAATGATTATGTTGTTGGTCACTTTCATTTTTTTTAGAAGGATCAGTACATGAGAGTCATGGACAGTTTTTGATTTTTACTCACAAATGACACGCAAACACACACAAGCGGAACTAAAAAAACTTGAATTAAGAAACAAATACCAACATACGTACGTGTGTCTTCTTCTGTCCAACTCTCAGAGGAATATCATCAGTATTGGTCATTTGATCTCCGATTAGTATATGGCAACAGTGGTCCTATAGCTCGTTGCTATAAAAAAAGGCTATCAATTACGCATTCAGAGAATTTTAGTGAGGCTAGTAACTTACGCTTATCAGTTATTGTTAACCAGAATAGGATGAGTTTTTGTGTGTGGGTTGTAATTCTTATCCCTGTCCCTTCTCTCTCATACTTTCTTTAAGTTGGCAGTTGGATGATTATTTTTAATTTATATTATATCCCTTTCAAAAAAAAAAAAAAGGAATCATTCAGATCAAATCTTAATAATGAAGATTAAGAACAGCTTGCTCATACTGCAACAAATTCAGATTGTGTGAGAAAGGGGGGTATAAGAGAAATTAGAAGGGAAATGGAAAGCTAAGAAGTAAAGAGGAAAAGGAGATAGAGATGGAGGAAAGTGGGGATGATAGTAGAGGCAACATGATTAGGGGCAAAGAAAGAATTCATTTGGTTGTGTAAGCAATTGAGATTTGGTATGTTTTTCGTTTGTTGGTTTTGGCTTTTATTTCTTCAGTCAAAAGCCCTTTGGGTGGCTGGCCCTTTGGTCCTCTATTATTATGCATATTATCATCATTGGCACATAACTGCTACATGAAACTCCTCATCATGGGCTTCCACTGCCCCATCCTTCATGGACCCCTCCCTTGTCTCCCTTTTCCCCTCTCACTTCTCACCAACAAATATCCTCTCTCTCTCTCAATCTCTCAATCTCAACTACCTCGTTCTACTATCCCCTTCTCCTCTTCATTCTATTCTTTAATTTCAACACAACTCCATTTCATGTTTCTTGATTCTTCAGTAAATCTTCACAGGCTAATCCTTACGTGCGCTAAGTTGAAAACTGTAAAAAGGATTAATTAGAAAAATTAATGTTTAATTGAATCCCCCAGCATGAGCATGAGGTCGTGACAACCAACGTATAAACTAGATGTGATATGATATGATGAGTTAGGATCATGGAAAACTTGTTAATTATGGAGGATAAATTATGGTTAGGTTCAATGTGATTGTGGTCAAAGGGTCATCATTAGCGGCAAGCTGTCTCTGATTAATACAACTTGGCCCTTTCCTTTGGGTTTTCTATGTAACATAATCATTCTTAGCAGCTTTATTACTCTTTCATTACATGAGACTGACTCAATTAATGCTTCATTTTATCAATTAACCTTCGCTCGTGTTAATTACAACTTTTTTTTTCTTGACTGAATTTGATTTACAATGATTTTACGAATAGGTCCACCCAACACCGAAAACTACTGATAATGAGACTTTTTTTCTTTTAACCACAGCATGGTTTTAATTGCAAGGTCCAGCCCACCTATGGATATGGCTCTTTTCCCACCTTGATTCAGGACCAAACTTTTCGCTTTATGTCCTATTTATTAGTAATTTTATTCCTAAAAAGATTAGCGCAACATAATTACTGGTCTCATGTATAGGTAAAAAAAAAAAACTTACATACATATTAGTTGAAATTAGTTAGTCTTTTTTTTTTTATACAAAGGAAAACAAAAACAACTAATCAACTGAACTACTACTAATGGAGCCGAAATCATCCGGGTGAACAAAGTGCAGACCCGGGGGCTTGCTAAGAGATCTCTTGGCCAAACAATCAGCCCAAACATTCTCCTCACGTCTGGTGAAACTCATGTCCACTGACCAGTCACGTTGAAGCAACCCACGGCATTCAAGGATCAAGCTACAGTTCTCATGCATCTCAACATCTCCCTCTGTTATAAGTGAAACAGCTTCCAGACAATCACTGTATAGACAAATCATCCTATGCCCACCGTCCCAAGCTCTCTTAAGACCAATAAAACATGCCCATATCTCAGCTGTTAAAGCATCTCCATCTTCAAGTCTGAGCATGCAGGCTTCTAGAATGCATCCACTTCTATCCTGATTGACACATGCACGCCCCGTAGCACCATTAAGCTGAGAATGTGCTCCATCCACCTGAACGAGGGTCCAACCTTCGTTAAGAAGCAATGGTCTCCCTTCCGCCTTTGTCACTCCTCGAATTTTAGTTAACCTTATTTAATTTATAATAGAACATATACTCTTTTTTTCCCAAAACATCTCACAATTAATGGTTTTTTTTTTAAGGCAGCTCAATTAATAAACATTGAAAAGTATAACCTTTCTCCAAATTAACAAGAGGTATTATTGAAATATCTCATTTATTCCCCAAGCAACAACATTTAATCTACTTTCAAGAAGTTGAATTTCCCTTCTTTATTTTGCTCATGCTAAACAATAGCACTATTCTTACCATATCACACTCCAACTGCTTGCGTTATTAGTAATTAGTATCATAAGACTAATTTTAATTTTGTTTTGGACTTGGTCGTGTATCAACTTTTAGCAAGATTTTTTAATCATAATATAAATATAAATACTAACCACGTTCAGTTGTTTAATGAAATTAGATGTATCACTAATACATATATAAAATCTAAGAAAAATTGTACCAAAAAAATCTAAGAAAAATTCACTTGCAACCAAAAAGTGGGTCTCTCTCATTAAAAAGAAAGTGAGTCTCCCTTAGATTAGATTAGGGAAAAAAATTTTTATGTAGCATACTAATAACTAAAAAAACATTTTAATTGAATGATAAGAAATTCCATATTTTTTAAAAAAATTTTCAAATTCAAGCATTCCTTAATAAAAAAAATTACATTATGAGGACTGCCATATTTAGGTTCAATAATACTCCTTTTATTTCTTTTTACTAATCACATCTTAAAATTTTTTTATTTTTTTATCTATTATTCTAAAATTTTAAGATAATATTAATTACTATTTTTTCACTTATATCCTCATCTATCATCTTAAAAGTTAAAAATAATATTAATTATTTTTTTATCTATTTATTTTGTAAGAGCATAATAATAAATTTTTACAAAATTTAACCTTTTAATTATGTTTCTTAAATGTGGTGATTCAACCTATACTTAAAAACATCCAGAGGTAGTATTCAAGGGTGACTCCACGATGCGGGAAATAATTACACAAAAATTTATGTAGCATATTATTGGGACGAAGTTAAAATTTCTTTTTTCCCCAAAAAACGGTTTTTTTGGCAAAACGCTGTTAACCCAGTGAGACCGTAAAGTTAATATTGACCGTGCGAAGTAAAACCCTGAATCCATGGAAAATGTGATTCAACTGATAATGGAGAATCTGATTCAACTCATAAGGAATTAATTAAAAATATTGAGTTTCAGTTCTGAGAATGCAATGTAATCTGGATTAATTTATCACTTAAAAGGTGATAAAACTTGTTGCCTCAAAAGATCCTATGTAATTAGTTTGCATTCCGATAAATCTTCCTAGGCTATGCACACGAAGTAAAACCACTGTAAAACCCTAGCCGAGCTCAGATTTCTCTAGTAGGCCTTTTCAAGGCGATATATTTCTTCGTAGCCTCTTGCTCCCATCTCGCTTCTCCTGTTTTAGTCTACTCAATCAATGGCGAGGCGCTTGGCTCCCTTGCTTAATCGAGTTTTGGTGGAGAAAATCGTTCCTCCATCCAAAACTAGCGCCGGGATTTTGTTGCCAGAGAAATCCAACAAGGTGAATCTGCTAATTCATTCTCACCAGTTTCATTTCATGCTTCTGATTGTTGCCTTTTGATCTTAGAATTTCAGGTTGCTTCTCATGGTTTATCTTAGCTGTCATTAGTTTCTGGTCTGTGATTTTCTAGTTAATTTCTTCTCTTAGTAGTCCTTCATATCTGTAAAGAAGGACGTCATATCATTACGGCCCCTTTGACGTGACAATAGAACAGATAGAGAAATTCAGACTTGTAATGCTATGACTTGCGTCGGATGACATTGTTCTCAACTTCTCACTTCTCTTCTGAAGTGATTACAAATTACACTTGTGATTTATGGGCTGTTTATCAACAAATTCAGAGAAACATATAGAACATATCGTTATATACACTCATCATTTTTTTCGAGATTGTGTTTGGATTGCCATATTTTGGTGCGTGCTAGAGTAAATGTTTTGTTGTATTGTTAAAGGTACCAAACTTTGTAAAGGACTTGAGTCTCATCTTGGTTCTGTTATGGTTGGCAAAACAAAACTTTATAGTTTTGCTTTGTTGGGGTGCATTTGATGAGGTGCTAATTAGACGTTTGTGTTGCTGTAGCTGAATTCTGGAAAAGTTATTGCCGTGGGCCCTGGCATTCATGATAAAGAGGGAAAGCTAATTCCTGTAGCTGTAAAGGAGGGTGACACTGTCCTTTTACCCGAATATGTAGGAACTGAGGTGAAGCTTGGTGACAAAGAGTATGTATATGTTTCTCTTGGGTTATATTCCTCTAATTATTAGTATTATTATTATTATTATTATTATTTTCAATTAATTATTTTTACAAGCTAACAATCCTTGAATCACATGGTTCTAATTCCTTCAAGACCATGTCGGACATGGGTTCACTTTTTTCCATTTATATGTACTGCATTTTGTTTATAAAAATGCCATTGTTGCAAGAGTGGTCTCATTCAATGTCATGTCAGCTCCCCTCCTCTTCCCAAACAAAATTTCTCCGTTTTCTGGTGTTATTCCATTTTCTAAGAGCATGCATCGGAAGAGCTATCATGTTGGCCTGCATCATTTATACAAAAGACTGAATGATGGAAGTACTCGCCTGTTCATTTTAGTTGCAATGTATGCTGTTTACCAAGTCTTAGCTAATCTGATTATTATATAATTAATTTCTTATTGCAGGTATCATTTATATCGTGATGAGGATCTACTTGGAACGTTGCATGATTGATGTTCTTCTCACGTTTGACCAATTAGTGGACTCAACCTCTGCTGTAAAATTTTGATTATATCAAGAAGTTCTGTTTTGAGCACTCTCATTCTGTTCTAGTTTTGATATATTCAATGCAGATCCCTGTTGTAGAATTTTGTAGCACGCTTGAGCGGATATGCTGATAATTTGGAAAGCCAAACTTCCTCCTTGTTGACAACTTGAACCAAAATAAATTAGTACTTTATTCTTCTTGAGTCATTTCATTTTGTTTTTGCTAACGATAGATTGCAAATGTGAATATTATTATCTCAATTTCTAACTGTTCCCATTACAATGTACACTTGAGGCTGCTTACGTAATTGCGGGAAAGAAAGCTTTTTTCTTTTTTTTCTCTTCTTCTTTTGATGGGTAGGGGTTTTATGGGGGCAGGGGAGGGGGGTTTTGGGTTGGGAGAGGAATCAGAGAGATAGAGAGAGAGCTAAAGAGACCAACTTGTGATCTCATCTTATAGCAACAGTCATTTCCAGCAGTGGTTCATTATGATACTCTAGTTTATTGAATATGGTGAAACAGGTGTACTTGGTGATTTGTTTAGATTGAAGGGGCTGCCTCTGGAAGTGGCTTTCCTTCAAGCACTGCTTTGAATAGCACGAGTGATCTCTCTGGCTGTGAAAACGGAGCTTCATGAGCTGCCCCTCTTATGGTAGCAAATGACAGGATGTTACCGTAAACTTGTGTCCATCCGGCAACCTGAAAAAAATTACAAGTTTGAGTGGAATGGCGAAGCATCTCATATAAGTTTTCAGGATCACTTAAATTCCCATTTCCAAGTTGCTAACCTGTCTCCCCTTGAACCAGGCTCTGTAAGGCACGGTTGTATTCAGCCCTATTTCCTTGGCTAGTGTATTCACCAGAGAACGCGTCCCAGTCAATGGGACCACTGAATCTTGATCTCCACTGCACAGTAACAACTTTGCTAGCAGTACATATGTGGACATGTTATGGATGGTAATATGAGAAAAAACTATATGGAAGAGATGTAAAATACCGACCTGTACACAAAAACCCGGATGCCAGATTTAACGAGTTCTCCTAGAATAGGAATCGTTGGTAACTCTAGGTTCTGATAGTCATATCTGACTACTCTGTCATGGGGTTGATATTAGTGTGAGCAGATATACATTCAAAGGACGAAAACTATGAGCAAAGAAAAAAAGTCAGGATATGCTTTCTTTAAAGCAACAAGACTTACTCGCTGCAAACAGACCAATCGGTAACTCCTACTAGCTTAGCATGTAGAGCTTCCTGTACTTCTTTCCTGTTCAAATATGTAGATGTTTCATCTTCCAAACAAACGTCTATCTTGGCTGTCTCTTGCTGCAAATGGACAAAAGTTATTGGTATAATAACAGGGGAATAATGAAATTGAGACAGGGTGGCATGAACCTTACCAGTTGATTTAGCATCTGCGCTTGCTTATCTATTGATGACAAGCAGACATCGAGAGTGACATCATATGGATTAACGAATCTACCAATCTCCCTTGTCACTTGTTTATTCACTTCTGCACAACTGACACTCGGAGTCTCACTACGATATTGTCTCCAAAGTTCGGAATAATTGCAGACTTTAGTGAAGATCTTATAAGTTGAATCTGATATTAATCCGTGAGACCAAAAGAATTCAGCTCTAGAATTTAGATCAGTATTAAGCTCCAAAAGAGGATTTCCTATCTGCAAATATCAACATTTGAACGAGTTATTATAATATGAAAATTAACCTAAGCTGTATGAAAAGAATTCTTCTTTGTACTCACAGCTATCCCCTTGAGATTGAACTTTGTCTTGGTTTGAACAATGAGCTGTGCAAGTTGGGGAACATAGTGACCTGAAAAACGGGCATGCGTACAGAATTGGAGTTTTGAAACGAAAATGCTATTTAGAATACAAATAAATAGCTTACCTGCATAGCTCTCCCCCGTGATAAAGAAATCATTGTTTTTGTACTCTGGGAATCTAGTGAACCAACGTTGTAGGAAAACAAGATTGTCTCTTGCTGTACAAGAACAATTAACTTCTTACGAATGTATTGTTTGGATGGAAAATATCTCATAATCTTTAATGGAGACTAAGCTAAAACCTCAGGTAGTTGCGAAGATCTTAAAGAAAGCCAGCTCACCAATGCCTAACAGTGAGCATTATGTACTACTTGAGAGCTATAATGCAAAAAATGAAGCGAAAGAACCTGTGATTTCATCGGTCACAAATTCATAGAATGATTCATTAGCAGAGAAGGAGAAACCAACACCGGCTGGTGATTCCAAGTATAGCATATTTGCCTCTGTAGCAAGGAGGTCAATCAACGAATGATCTTGACAGAAAACAGCATACTTGCATGTAGTATGCAAAGGGCTAAAACTTTTTCACTACCTCTGTTCCAACTATATTCATTTTTCATGAGAACGTTTTCACTTGGCTTGAAAGGTCCATGTTCAACGAAAGCTCCAGCTCCCACAGACGAACACCCAGGCCCTTCATAACCCACAAAACACCTCAATTACTTCTTTCTCTTCCCTTAAATTTAAAACTAATGTTTTTGGGTGTATAAATAAAAAGCATACCTCCATTTAACCAGAGAACTAGTGGCTTGGAAGCAGGTTCGGATTCTGCTTCAGCAAAATAGTAAAACAGAGCTCTGTGCTGCTTCTCATCAACAGTGATATAACCAGCGTATTGCTGAAACTTAACTGGTGGCTGCCCTGGCAAACTTGTAATCTTATCAGCTTCTGAAAGTGAAGTCACTGATGCAAATATTTGTGCAAGAACCACAAATATTAATATTGCAGCCATGGCAGATGGCTGAGATATCATGACAAGATCAAAAGATCTGATGTTTTGGGCTTATCAGGACCAGGCTGCGCGCCAACCGGGATGGGAATAAAGCCTTGAAAGAATGCAACATTATAATAAGAGGTTTGAATGATTGCTACATTGCTAAACGTGCGTAAAGGTGGAAACTTGGGAGTGCTAGCTCAAAAGAGAAATGTGGTGTTGACCCTAAGTCTTTAATTAATGGCCAATGCTTTTGTCTTGCTTTTATTTATCCTTGTGTTATAACCTTTCCTTTTTAGATTTCTTCCCCAATCCCATCCGAGATTCCTCGAGTGATCTTCACGAGTCAATCTGATCCTTGCTTGCGGTGGTCATGATGACCTTTTCTTATGCTTGATAGAATCATAATACACAGTTTAGAAATGCAAAGCAAAAGTACTTATTTGAAGTTGCGCTATAATCTAGCTAGTCAATAATTCTGTGGGACAAAAAAAATTGAACGTTGGGATGTGTTTGTTGTTTGTCTTCCAGCATTAGTTTCTTTCTATATTATATAGATGATAAAAGTAACTTTGAGCTTTATTTACTCTTATTATGATAGACGAATTCTACTTTTGAAAAAGAAAAACAGTATGCTTTTTATTATGACGTTCATAATAAAATATTGCTGATATACTGCAAAGCAATATGAATGCGGATGTGAACAAGTTTGGAGCTCAGAGTTTCATTTCACCAAAACTTTCGTTTGTTTTTTCCGGAGGATATATTTCAGCCTAAGTTGACCAATGTGCACCGAATTTGACGACTCATGGGCACGTTCAGAAGGATAGGCATAGTGGGTGACAGCATTCCAAATTTGAATGGGACAGTGGGTCATATCATAGGGAGGAGTTTACTGCATAGTGAATGAATACTGATAAGCTTGACAAAAGCTAAATTGAAATATTGGATGAATATATTTTATTTTTGTCACAGTTTCCTTTCAGTATTTAGAAGAATTTCAGATACTATAGAGTCCATTTTTATTTATAATGAAGCCGTTTGAAACCAGTGTGTGGATGGCTAAAAAAAAAAAAGCAGAACAGTGTATGATAAATCGGTGGCTTCTTCAATTTTTTCTTCATGTCAAGTGAGGATGAGAACGGTTCCCGGCTTAGGACAATCATAATGCCACCAAGGTATAATGATCTTTTTGCATATGATAAAACTAACTTCAAAGTAAGGTATCTGAAAATTCCGAGATCAGTAAATTCACTCAAATGTTCAAGCAACTAGAAAAAGTCTTTCTGAGTTTAACCCTTTACAAGGCAATATATTATTATATATAAATTTTTTGTCTGAATAGTATTATATTCTGCTTCTGCAGTAAAAATAATGACTCTATCTATTTGCCTCTGCTCTCTCTCGCTCTGGGTGCAAAATGCCCAAAGGAGCAAGCTTTCTTGTCTTCAAGCTCATCCACCCACAGTGATTTTAGGATAATACTAAGTGGAATCATGGAAATTCATGTTCCAATTAGCAATTGAAATCCCACTGAATCAAAATGACATAGTGGACATCAAACACTTTGTTGGTAAATGCGGTGAAAGGGGGAAATAATGGCTATAACACATGCTTTTTTTTAATTATTTTTTATTACTAGACAGCTGTTTCCAGATGCTTTCCGATATTTTCTTTTTCTCTGCAAGCATATTCATAATCATTAGAATAGGTATTAATTTTGTCTCCTCTTTTGCGGAAATGAACCTTCCTTTACTCCCACTTGTTACTTGCCCGCCTGAATTTCCTTTGTTCATTTCGTTGTCGAGAAGCTGCCCATGAATACGCATCCGTCCTTGAACTATGGGGCCGTGTAAAATATAAACGATGAAAGTTTTTTTTTTTAATGCAATAAATATTATTAATATTTAATTTTCATTATTATTTTCAAATATGAATATTATTTTCATATGCAAAACTACTTTCTTATTTAGCTTTTTCCTTTTACTTTATATATCAAACAGCACCTGAATTCACCAAGTACACAACAGTAGACCGAGCTCATACGTGACTTATAAGTGATTATGTGTTAGAGTTATCAAATAAAAGTAGTCTTTTAATAAAATGCCTCAAATAAATGCTTATAAAAGAAATTAATTTTTTTTACTTATAATAATCACTTATTTCACTTTTTCTTCTTATTATCCACCCAATAATCACTTAAATTTCAATATTTAAACATATTTCTTTTCTCAAAATCACTTATGGGGTAAAAAAATTCAAACACAAATCACTTTTGCAATAATCACATATTCTCATAATCTATTATGAATAAACACTTATACTCATAATCACTTATATATAACTCAATCTAAACACACCCTACACCCAGTAATCCCATTCTACACCATGCAAACCTCCATGATTCCCTCATCATGCCTTGCAAAGATTGACAAATTGGTAAGGGATTTTGTATGGTGAAGGAGTGAAGATCATAAGGGAATAAGCCTAGTCGAGTGGGACAGATATGTGCCAACCGCTGAAGAATGGTGGAACAGATATTTGCCAACCGCTGAAGAATGGTGGATGCGGCCTCAAAAGTCTAGGAGGGCAAAATCATGCTTTCTTGTCAAAGCTGGCATTCAAGCTTCTCTCGCGCCAAGACCTCCTATGGGTCCAGGTTCTCTATAGGAAATATGGTTGGAGTAGTGACAATGTGGGCACATTCAAGACAAAAACTTGTTCACACCTCTGGAGAAGCATCTCTAGAGTCTGGGAAGAAACCATCCATGGAACAACCAGAGATGAGGATACTGAAGGAGACGGCATTTACTACTGGGAGCACACAGGTAATGGTGAGTTTTCAGTGGCTTCGGCATATAAACATCATCAGATGGACAGCTGGAATGAGGAAACTCCAAGTGAGACTGAATATGGAAATGGCCAGGGGCGCAAAGGATTCAAATGTTCCTTTGGCTTGCGATAAAAAACAGACTTCTTACTAATGTTGAGAGAGCAAGGAGACACCTGACACATGATACTACTTGTAGCTTGTATAGTGTTGAGATTGAGGATGAGGATCATGTCCTTAGACAATGCCCCGTCGCTCTAGCTTGCTACAAAGCATAGGCATCAGTTCTTCCATTTGCCTTTTGAGGAATGGCTTGTTATTAATATATGCCCAAGGAGACGAGTAATCAGATGGAGACTTACTTTTGGCATCCTTTGCTGGAAGCTCTGGCGTGTGTTAGGAAGGAGAGGATCTTCTCTAATGATACCCACACCATGGAGGGAATTATCCTTACTGTTAATCACCATGAGAGCCAAAGGGATCCTTGATGTTTTTTATATTGGTCCCCCTGCTTAATTGTCTCATCTGTTATACCTGTTGTATATTTTGATTCTTTAATGGAATTCCCTCTTCACTCAAAAAATATCTTCGAGCATTTAACATTTAATAGTGTTAACCATGTCAGCCGTCCTTCGTCCTTCATACCATTTTGGTGCCTAACAGGGATGGAATAATTATTGTGTTTGCGTGACATAATTACAAGTTCACATTAAAATGTTAGTGTTTTAAACACTTTCAGGGGATCAAATTTCGGATGTTGGGTCCCAAACGTCTAAATCAGTTTTATACGAACTACAAAATAAAATTTGAGATACAATTACAAGAATTCTCATAATATAAACTAGTCCGTCTACTACGAGACTCCAACCAACTGCCTAGAGTGCATGAGTCTGACATCAATGCATATTCCCAAATGTGTGTAAAACAAACAACTAATAAAATCCTCCAGAGCAAGGAAGTGTAATACTCATCAACATAGAGCATGTCAAACGATAAAAATACTCCCAAGTGAATGTTCAAAGACCTAATCCAACGGTACGGCCATCTCTTCGACGGAGACCTGCAGTGTACTGCTTCTCTAGATCTAGCTGGAGCTGCTCCCTCTGCTTCTCTACATTTTGATCGTTGCATTTTTGCTCCACCTTGGGTTCGCCCTTCACACCCTACAATTGGGCATAGGCACCAATGCAACCTCAGACTCTAAAACTGTGTTAGTAAGGGGAAAACTCCAATGGAGCTAGCCAGTCATTCAGGAACAAGTTAAAAACAGGACAAAGATCTCCTGATGCTATTATCTCGTCAAATAGAGCAGTCATTCAATCAAGACTTACCATGAGTTTGTTGAACTTCTCTTGTCGTTCCCGATCAGGAAACAGTGTGGTATCCCAGCGGTGACCAGACTATAATATTTGGCAAGTGCATTTTTAAGAGCAGCAAATGAATTGTTAGCAGCAGCTAATAGCAAATGTCATACATAAAGTATCAACAATTACCAAGGCAAATAACAGGAACAAGTGTTATAACAGATATAACACCTCAATAATCCACAACCATAACAACCCAACCCACATTCTCTCGGACTCATGTGAACATGTCAGATTGAGGCTCAACTAGCAAGACTTAATAAGAGAAAAGGATTTTGCCAGGGAGAGCTTGACTCAGAGGTTGAGCTTCTCCACCATTAAGTTAAATCACTTTTGAGATCTGTGCACATGACAAAAAATCACTTTACACAAATCTCAAGAATATCTTATGGTTAAAAACTCGACCTCTTTAAAAGTACTATAGACATAATTTCAGAACACAATCATCCCACTGGCAGATTTGGCTCCATGATGAGCCCTTGATAGTTGACCCAGAGTATTCCATGTTCAAATGCTGGTATCAGATGAAAGAACACAATCATCACCAAAAAAATTCAAAAGTGCATCAAAAAGTCGAAGATACCTCTTCTGCTGTTGTATTCTTCTTGTTGCCCCACAAGAGCTTCTTCTTTTGGTCAGTAGTCAAGCAACCAACACCAATTAGATTTTTATTAACTGTCATTCAACAAAAATTCCAGATGAGTACAACAAGGCTTCTGAAAGAATTAGAACATAAATTAAGTGGTTTCAGAATAGAATTGTAATTGCCAAAAGTTGGAGACATAACATGAAAACCACATATACTAGTTATACAGTAAGAAAGGGCTAATCTTAGCAGACTTTACAAGCACTAGTGCTGGCTTAAAAAATGTAATCGTGACAAAACCCCAACCTCTCAGAAAACAAGTCAACCATTGAAGATCAAGCAGTTGGCCATGTTGCAAAATTAGGTCAATTGCAATGGAAAAGAACTGCATACCTAATTCAGCTGCTTTCATGGCTGCAACCTTTGCACTATTTAGATCATTGACACCCATTGAACCACTGGCCTGGGCAGTCCCTAAATTCACATTACTCTCCTGAGGATGCTTTGAACTTGAAGTCTGGCTTTCATCTGCTTTTAGTTCAGGAAAATTTAAGGCGTAAAAAGAATTGTATCACAAAAGGGTGGAAATAATAAGTATAGATTATATTTGAAAACACACCATATTTTCCGCAATTATCTTCCTTCTCAGTGCCAAGCAACTTCAGTTTTTTGGCAGGAGATTCCTTATCTTCATTACCGATTTGCTCCCCAACTTTTCTGGTGCTTCTATCCAGGTCCTCACCAGACTCTGAGTCCCTACCAAATCTCTTACCATCCAGCTCCTTTTGTTCACTCTCATAAGCTTCTTTTAGACGATATTTAGCATTGTCTCTCCATGAACCCGAGTCATCTCTTTGGCTCCTTGACTGTGCATAGGCGACTGCCCAATCACTTCTGTAATCTCTAGAACTTCTGTATGAATCTCTTCTTTCATCTCGAAGATCACTGTCCCTTGCACGCCTCTCCCTTTCAACCTCATCATATGGAGAATGCTTCCTTCCAGATCCAGATCTGTCACATAAAGAATCCTTCCCTTTATATTTTGAATGCTCTGAGAAGGTTTCTCTATCCTTTTCCCTGCTCCTATAATCTGAACCCCTATACTCTGACCTACCATACTTGTCACGGGAATATTTGTCCACAGCACGGAGATGGTCTTTTGACCTATTATCACTTCCTTCTCTCGTATGATCACCCCTTGACTCATGTCCAGATCGAGAAGATAGCCTCTCACGATATCTATCTTCATTTAAATACTTGTCATGTCTTGTGTAATCTTCATTCCTAGAGTGACCAAGCGAACTCCTAGATGAGGGTCGATCAGAATGTCTAAAAGAATCACTGCTCCTGCCATGGTGATACTTGCCATGATCTCTGTCTTCTTCCCTACCATCATCCTTCCTTGCATGATAGTCAGAGACATTTACAGAGCCTCCCCTTGATGGATTTGGATTTGGGCTGCATTCGCGCTTGGGACTACCTGCATGTGAATAAGAGCACCAAGCCCCAAACCTATTAGCAGAGCTTAGTATTAATAATGTAAAACCAATATCAGTCCCAATTAAATATGAACAACCAATATAAGAAAACATAGCACGGCAACCTTCAAAACATCTACTTGAATCTAGATGGCTCCACCAGCTCACCTCCCATTTTCCCAAAGTTACTTCAAGAGCCCACGGATTTCTTTTATTTGGCTACGAAAAACACATATGTCCATAAAGACTAGAATACCCATTCATCAAGGTTAGCACCAATGTATAATTTGAAGGCATTGACAGAAGACAACATATTTTAGAATTCTTCGAAACTCCAGTGAATTCATCATAACAGAAAGAAGTCTAGCAGCATCATTACCCATCTAATTTACAGCATAGAAAGAACCACAAATGAACATGAAAGAAATATATATAGCTCGCAATTTTTAACACCAATACAGATTGTAGAATGCAGACAATGATATATCTAACAGCTCAAAATTATTATGATTTACTAAAGACCATTGTAACTGTTAAAAGAACTAAGAGAAAGAGTTCAAAGATACCAACCATCAGATGATAGCAATCCATCAGCTGGAGAATGACGGCGATAATTCCTATGAGCTGCATCACCAGAAGGCTTGCGAAATGCATTTTTTGTGTCAGCATTGTCATGTGTCAAAGACTGCAAGTTTGAGTCCATCATGCCAGGCCTAATAAAGCCAAAACAGGCGATTATGAATTTATGATGCAAGATAATCCAAGACCTTGGTGGAACAGTGAAGATAAGGAAAATAAATGGCAGGTAAATGCTCAAAGTAATAGACAAAGATAAGATGGCCAGGTAAAGAGCTAGGAAAGATAGTTACAAGAGTACAAGTGCTGGTAAATCTTATGAATTCTAAATATTCCAACCAAGGAGAGGCTAGGCTAATATTTAACAATGAAGGTTAGCTAATCAGGCAATTTCAAGCTATTAATATGACAATAAAAAAATTTAAAAAGAATTTTAATAACTTCAATATTATGCACATTCCGATAATTTAAAGAATATTGTTTAACCCTTATGCAATGCCATCATACAAAGATGTTAATGTGATATAATCATAATTTCAAATGCTGAAAAAACATTTTTCAAGCCCCAATTTCCCGTTAACATAGCTAGAGGATATTAGTAATGTGTTAACCAAGGATCACCAGTATCTTGCACAAAATGTTGAGCTCCCATTCTCCCAGAATGAAAATTTATTGATATGCACCAAATTTTAGGGAGAGAAATGAAAGGACTGGAAAGAGTGAAAAAGAAAAAGGTTTTTTTTTTTAAATAACTTTTCCTCCTCTTCGGCTTCACGTTTAGTTAAATGAATGCCCAAAAGAACTCAAAGATTTGAAATGATTCAGAAGAATCCAATATCCAATATGCAGAAACCCAGCAGCGTTTTGGTTCTCGATGAGAGTTGGACATAAAGCATCAGTTGATCAAAACCATTTTTTCTCACTAAATTAAGCGGTAGCCTAAGCAAAGCCAGCTGACAGCATAATATTAATCTTTTTTGTGTTTCCTCCTCCGCGTCATCAGCAATCAAGAGAAGAAGTATAACGCAAACTAAAAAAAAATTAAATAATTCAACAAATTCTAACGAGATTAACAAAGCAGATACACAAACCCGATAAATTGTTCAACGAAATAGAGTATAGGACCGAATATGGAGAAGGAAATGAAACTGCGAGCTTCCGCACTTCAGAAGGCAGACAATTGTATCATTTGATTGTGGGGATATGTTATGTGAGAAACCCTCGCGCCTGCATAATATCGTCTGGCTGCATAACTCGCCTATTTGTGGGCCTTTAACCAACGAACATAATCATAAACATTATGGAAGAATTACGCTTAAAGACCTGATGGAATAATTAAAAAAAATATTTAAGTGGTTAGAATTAGTAATAACATGTTCTAAAATATAATAAAGTAAATATTTTGGTTCCAAACTCTCATTACTCCCTTCATTATTTAGATTAGATTTATTGAATTCATTAATTGTTAATTAAAATTTAATAAATAGTTGTTTTTAATAATCACGTAAATATAATAATATAATAAGTGTCTGTTCTGTTATTAAATTATATTTATTATAGAAAATGAAAATGGAATCCCTTTAAAACAGATAATCTACGTGTCGTGGGAAGACGCATATGTCCAAATCAGTTGTGCACACAGATATTTTAATGCAAGTACGTGGCACTTGTATATCAGAAATGAAATCCAAAATATTTTGCATATCTGGTAAGGAGTTGGTTGGTACTCATGGGTTCAAATCATTTTGCAAACACAAAATCGGTGAATAGTTTATAATTACCTTTATATGAATTTAAAAAAAATTATTGGTCATAAAGTTAGCCTTAATTTTGATGAAATTTTAAGACACAACTGACCTTAATTTTTTTGCTACAAATAAAAAATAAAATCAAAATTAATACAACTAAATATTAATATATAATATCAAATATATAACAAGTGATATTATTTTTAAATTATGAATAGTCTAACTCATTTTTTAAGAAAAAATACTTATATGTTTTTCATGTTATTTTCTAATTAAAAGTTAACATGTGAATGGTTTATTATTATATTATAGATTTAGTCATTATTTATATATTAAAAATATTAACTTTTTAAACTTAAAAAAATTTAAAATGTCTATATATTAAATTTTAATTAAAAAATAATATGAAAAGCATATAAAGAAAAGTGTACAAGTTTAGTTCTTTTTTAAGTTCTATATAATGCATAAAATTCATTTATTTAGTCTAATTTTGTCTATACAATATGGAAAATGGAGGGAGTCAAATTAAAATGAAAGGTCTCATTCTATTTTTTTTTAAAAGGCTTAAGTTTATAATTTCATGAATAATTGAAAGTCTACATTATAGTTATAGCTAATTAAGAAAATTAAAATAATATTCATACTTTTTTGTCTATAAAGGTAATCCATGTGAATATATCAATATTAATATTCAATATATATAATATGATTTATATTGAATTGTAATATTTATAAGTCATGAATAATACAATTTATTTTTTAAATTCGGCACAATACATGAAAAATGTGTCTAATTTTCATGTTACAAAAATATCATATTTTTTAAAACAAATTAATTACACAATAACAATATTATTAGAAAATTGTGATATGTACAAAATTATATAAAAAAGTTTAATATCACCTTTTATTTTAATCCTAAAATTCTATAATTCCCAATAATAATGAGAATTAGTCATGGAAATATGTTCAATTTTCTATTTCTTTGGGCAGTCTATTATGGAAAATATATGTACTAATGTGCATGGGGCCGTTGATTAATCTAACTCTTGCATTTTGATATCTATTTGCCTATATATTTTTTTTGTACAAATTTTTTCGCTCGTAAAATCGTTCGTTTTTGCAGTATCAAACTCTATTTTCTGGTTAACTTGTAACAAGTATCGGAACCAAACTCGTTATAAAATCGGTTGAAATCGTCCATGTGCTGTAAAATCGCGTTTTTTGACGACGAGTAAGCGAGTTTAATTTTGCTTCCAAAGCTAAAATTTCTCATCAGCTTGGTAAGTCGAAGAACTTGAATCAGGCATCAGGCATTTCAAACGAGAAGGGATTTTCTTCGACTGTCAAAAGGAACTACAAATCAAAGTGAAGCTGAGTTTCGCGAAGGAAAAAAAAAACAGAAGAGAAGGATTTCAAGCCTCTGTGAAGGCGGATCTCTTAAAGGTGCTGTTTGGGTAATATATTATACATCATTTCAAAAAGAAAAATATTCAGACTTTTTTCAGAAAAATTGAACTTGATTGGACAGTTCTGACCAACTCTTCTTGAGCCTCTGCCACATACCAACTTTTCTTGCACCACTGCCACATATCCGTACTTGGCTTGTTACAGTATATATTAGGTTTGCGTGGTAAATTTCAGGTTTGTAAGAGCAGATGAAAGTAATTTACTTAAGTCTAATATAAATTTAGATTTTTGTGTATATATATTATATGCAAGTTCCTTGACGAGGGACATATGTCAAACTAAAAAAAAAATGCTTGACTCATATCAAGTATATTTTTAATCTCTTAATATATTTGAAGTAGACTTTTATTTAGTGCATTCAATTTAAATTGTATGATATACTATAAGTATGATATTATTATATATTTGTATTTTTAGCTTTGCTTAAAAGTATAATACTATATTATATATGTATATAAATTTATATATTAATAAAAATAAACATTTCAATAATATAGAAGGAAAATAAACTCTTACAAATTTATAATAAAGTTTATATTATCTACATTACATGAGTTCATCTAAACTCACGAGTTTAACAACCTTGTAAATAATGCCTAAAATCATTTTGGACAAAATATGACATAAACACAGCATGGAAATGTATGTGAGCCTTTTTTTTGTTTTCCAGCAAATGTAGTTTTCTTTTTACAAATAGTAAACCCAATTTATACCATTCTGTAAAATTTGATAGGAGGAGAAAAATCATTATGTAAGCATTTGTTTTAATTATACACAAAGTCGGTTAGGCACAAACAGTTTTGTGTCGCAACTCGCAAATAGCCAAAAAATAATGGGTAATTCAACGCAATTGAAGGATGATACGTCATCCGTTGAAAACAACAACTAGAAAAATACTACGAGCCCCAGTTAGTCAACATTACGAAACCTTCGCCAATCTGTCTGCATTTGATCCAAATTGCTTGGCTTCTCTCTTGCCCATTCTTTTGCATCTTCTGAAAACCATTATATCATTTCTCACTCACATTTTGATTATCCTCTTTAGCATCATCCATCGAAAGCAAATATATAATAATTAATTAATGGATCCAGCAGAAGTCCGACGAGTATTTCAAATGTTCGATAAAAATGGGGATGGCAAGATCACAAAGAAGGAGCTGAGCGACTCCCTAGGGAACCTGGGGATTCGCATCTCAGACCCAGACATGATCCAAATGATTGAGAAGATTGACATGAACGGAGATGGGTGCGTTGATATTGATGAGTTCGGAGAATTGTACAAATCAATAATGGACGATAGAGACGAGGACGAGGATATGAAGGAGGCATTCAATGTGTTTGATCAAAACGGGGATGGCTTCATAACAGAAGAAGAATTGAGCACAGTTTTAGCTTCTCTGGGGCTAAAGCATGGGAAGGCACTGGAAGAGTGCAAAAGAATGATCAAGAAAGTGGACGCAGATGGAGATGGAATGGTCAATTTCATTGAATTTAAGCGAATGATGAAGGCTGGTGGCTTTGCTGCTACCTCTTTAAGTTGATATATATACGTGAATAAAGAGACAAGACAGAGGGTGTAAGTCTAATTAACTAATTAATCATTCTTCAATTTATTCATTAATTAACTGATAATATTGGTTTATGAATAGATAGATCTTGAATATACGCAGATGCTAATGAAAACGAACAGAGTTAGGAAGCCAATGTTTCATTTCATGTATCATATATATATACACACACATTTCAATCAATTACACAGAAGAGCTAGCCCGGCTTCCTCATTTATGAATATATTGATTCAATCTATTTATTTTTGCTTTCCTTGTTCAATTCTTCTTATTCTTTAACTCACGTCATTGTAAATGAGTTACCCAGTAAATTTTAATATTCACTTCAGTATTATTTTCCTATAAGTAAGAACATGTCAATAAAATTTAGAAGGTATACTGCCATCTTTCTTTCAAAAGAAAAAAAAAATCTCATACATATGTTAATCTTGATCGATATAATTATAAACTGTACATGTTAAAATGGAGGAGTTTCAGGAATATTATTATCTAGAGACGTCGCGCGGGAGAACCCATATTTGGGAATGTTCATTTGTTTGTGAAATCATTATTAGCCCAATCCTGTGGTGGCCGGAAATCTCAGTTTATATTTTATAGTAAATCATTTTAATTAAAAAAATAACATAATTACACAATTTTAGAGTATCTTATAGTATACATCAGCCCTTTTGAAATCCTTAATACTACGTTTGGTTCGTGAAATCATTTTGTGAGAATGAGAATTGAAATGGAAACTAAAATTAATGAAATGAGACAAGCATACTAAGCATGTCACGAAATGAAATAAACTTTTGTATTTGGTTTAACAATAATACCCCTACTACATATCAAAATATTTATTGTTAGTTATTAATTTTTTTTGTCACATTAATTATTTAAAAATATTTTTTACATATACTGAATAAATAAATAGAATATTAAATTTAAATTTATTATTGTATTTTATTTAAAAAATAAAAATATAGTCTATTTTAATAGTATGACTTATATAAACAATCATATGAATATTATATTATGAATGTTTTTTTATTACTTTATATATATTAACAATGCACATTATGTGGGAGAGTTGGTTGATCGATTGATTTCAATGTCTTTTTAGAATGAGATGAGAAGGATGAGAAAGACTTTTCATGCATTATTCCAAAGAATGAGGTCATTCCATCACATGACCACCAGAATCACCATTCCCAAACCTATGGGAATAGCTATTGTCAAGGGAATGGAATGGGACTATTCAAAATGCAATCAAACACATCATAATAATGAAATGAGGCTGATTCCATTCTACGCAATAATCATTCCTACCAAATGCATCATAAGAATTTAAGCCTTGGAAATTGGGTTAATAAAGAAATCATGAGGAGAACTAAATCCAACAGCTTAAGTTTGAAATAATTATTTTTTAAGGACTTATTTGGATTAATTTTAGAAAGAATCAGACACTAAGATTGAACCAACTGAGAAAAAAGTCACTAAAGTAGAGGGCTCTATTAGAACTACTAAAGGCAAACTTAGATGCCCTAGGTGTGTCTATCCATTCTACTACGAAAAAGTAGGTTGAAGGGAAAGAAGTAAGCAGGTTAGAGATTTCCTTGGTCATGTTTATGCTTCGCAAACGTCGGTTGTATGGGAAGATGTCATGACCCTAGTTACTAAATTCTAAAGGACTTAATTGAATGGTACAGGATCAAAGATACCAGGACTGGAGGAAATGATCAAAATTGAGAAGAGAAGAGAAAGTGGGAAAAAAAGCATTATGCTATGGCAAGGAGCAATGGAGCCATAACGGACAAGCTTGGGTTGGGTTGGGCTCTGGGCCAAGTCAATAAGCATTGACTCCGTGGTAAGCTTAAGTGGCGTTACGGCACCATTCGTGTGATTTATTAAAACACGAAGTTGAACCAGATGCCGGAGAAGAGGAAAAACGAAGGAAAACAAAGGTGATTTGTTAGGGTTTTGTATTTTCAGCCTTTAAGGTTCAATTTCTGGTATTTGGAAGCTCAAATGTTATTGATAAGCCATCTTTTAACTCTTCCCTGCATTTCTCTTCAAGTTTTACAGAAGGTTTTTCATGGTTTTGGTTAGGATTCCGATTTAGTTAAGTTTTCATTGATTAAATTGTGTTTAAATGTGTTATAGAAGTTGTCGCACCCGAAAAAATGCGACGGAGGAAAAAAAGAGAACAAATCTTGTTTTCGGGTGAAAACCGACTTGTGAGGAGTCGCCACCAAAATTTTGAGGAAAATCTTGGGAAACCGCATTAAAGAGGAAAGGGTGGTCTGCGTAACCAGAGTTGGATTCGGGAGTCGATTGTGTGTGGGGAAGGTGTTAGGCACCCCACAACACCCGTTCCTAGGAACGGTTACCTTACATTGATTGTGTAAATTAATATGGCTTTTAAAATATATTTTGGTTTTCCTTTTATGATTCACATGCGAGAAAGTGGGTAGAGAAAAAAGAAATTAAGAAAATTTGGATAATAGGATAAGGAAAATAAATTACTTTAGAAATTTAAGGAGATTAAAAAAAATGAGGAAAAAAGGGTTTAAGAAAATAAATTGGGAAATATTTATTAAGGGAAAAAACACCAAATAAACTAGAAAATATTTATTTATTTACAAAGGCGGACTTGACCCAGGATCAGAGCCTGGGGCCTACGTACCCTGCGATGGGGGATCAAAGTCCACGTAGTTCGGGACTAGAAATACGTGTCTGTTGGTTGATATTTTTTAATTTTAATTTTGTGTAATTTCGTAATAAAAGGAAGTTAATGGAAAATAATTTAACTTTTTGCAAACAGAACAATTTTCTAAGATTGAGTTGGTGTGTTTTAATTTGCAAAAAGATAATTTAATTCCTCTTACTTACCCTTGTTTTATTTTGCTTGGAAAATATTTTTTTATTTTTCTTTAATTTTGGAAATGTATTTATTTGATTTTTACTTTTTTGAAAAGGCCTTGTATTCTTACTTTTATTTTTCTTTTATACTTTTGAACATTTTTTCAAATAAAGAAAATTAATCTACCTATTGCAGACTCACAGTCATGCCTGATAGACCAATTCCTTAATTACCTGCGGAAGTTCTAAACCTCGCGGTATAAAGGTTTTATCGCATTTTAAAATGCCATATAATACTTTTCTTTTTTTTAAAATATTTTTAAAATAAAATTTAGAAAAACTTGTCACATTATTTTATTTTTGAAATATGATTATTTTCTTAGAAAAGTTGTTTAACTGATATATCTACGTGGATTCACAATCTCACGCAATAAATCAGCGAGCCGGAATACCTACGTGGGTTCCAAAACCTCACGTGGTATAGTTATATAAGCCAATCAGTTATTTATTTATTTTATTATTTTATTTCTTATTTACTTTTCATGAGAAAATGATATTTTGAAAGGAAAGGTCATTGGGACCAGTTATAAATACATTTTTGTGATACACTCGCGCAGCCCCATAGGCTCATACGGTGTGAATATTTTAGGGGTCTGCGAAAGCCCTAGAAACCTTCGTGAACAACCCTAAATATTCCCACTTATAGGTATATTATTATTGTTATTATTATTATTTTTTATTTATTATTTTGCTTACTTTTACCCCTTTTTTTTTTGAAACCCCCATAATATCATTTTAACATTCCACATGAACATTTAGTGTCATCTTTATGCAGCAGAAATATCCATCAACTCAATTACCAATCAAAGCAAAGTTTTTTTTCTAACACCCTAAACAGTGGAAATCCTAACAAACCAAAGGTAACAAAGAACAAGTCTATCTGTGGAAGAGAATGAGAAAATTCCAGCAACTAGATTCACTGCCCGCGACTCTCAAATAGGATTTGTAAAACAAAATTACCTGTTGAAAACAATTCCAGCAAATTCGCCGTCTAATTCCTCTTCTTGCTCTTTTCACCTGGGTTCGGACTGAAGCTCCCTCTGTTTTCTCATCTTGTCTCACGCTTGCTCCCTCCATCTCGGCTTTGCGTGCTCTAGCTCTGCTTCTCGTGTCCTCGGTTTCCGGTGCTCACCCGCGGCTGCTTCCATTTCTTCTCTCCCCGTGCCTCTGTTTTTCAGTTCTAGCTCCCTCGGACTCCCTCTGTTTTTCGGATTCGCATTCCCTTGGCTTCCTCTGTTTTTATGCTCTCCGTCCTTGAGTGCCCTGCTTCTCCAGACCCTCCTTGCCTCTCTTGTGCTTGAGCCCTCTTTCTCTCCTCAGCTCTCGGTCTCTCGGTCTTCGCAGCTCTGTTTTTTTCGGTGCCTCCAGCTTCAACTCCCTCGGCAGCTTTCTGTTTTTTCTTTGCGGAAGCTTCCTCTCGGTTTTTTCTTCGGTTCCTTTCTTGCTCCCTCTGGTTTTCGGTTCTCCTCGGCCCCCTGCTCCTTTCTTTCCTCGGTTGCCTCCTCCCCTCGGCTTTTCTTTTCCTGTCACACCCCCTTCATTCCTGACTCCCTTTTCTTTTTCTTCAGTCTCGGTGCTCACGTGCCAGCTTCTTGCTCGGTGCTCTCTGCCTATTTCTCTCTGAGTCCCCCTCCTCCCATGCTGCCTCTCTTCCTTTTATGCCTGCACACCGCTCCCTCTGTTTTGCTTTTCGTGCACGTCTCTCCATCCTCACTCGTGCTCCGTGGCCAGCTTTTTCAGTCCTTCCTTTCTGGCGCCTGACTCCCTCAGTTTCTTTTCTTCCGGTGTCACGCTCCCTCTCATTTCTTTAGGGCTCTTGGTGGCCCAATTTCACAAGCCCACAATTGGGCTTGTGACTTATTGGGCTGAGATGCTGATTCTCAGCCCAAAACTTCCTCTTTTTTTTGTTTTAATTTAGTTTAGTTTTTTTTTATCCTTCTATTTCATTTTTCTTTTATTTTTCCCTTTTGCATTGTTATTATTATTCTTTGTTATTATTTTTTTTTTTATAAAATACCCGGACAAAATGGGGTGTTCACAGAAGTATTTGATGTTTATATGGCTTGGGTGTCAATTTTACATTGGTTGAGTGGTATATTTCCCAAACCCTAACCCTTAAATGTTGATATCTTTGGGAATTTGAATATGTGGTAATGTGATTGTAGTTCTATGAGTTATTGTGGATGTTTTGATGAATGAGTATACCTTAGATTACTTTGTTATAGCTAGTTGGTGCTTGGGATTGATAATTATGTATGATGAGGATTGGTAATTTGTGATGGTAATGAGAATTTGATTAGGTATAGTTTGTAATACTGTTCAATTGAGATCTCTTGACTTCGGGTTGTATTTGGAAAGTGTTGAATTAGTGGTGGTTACATCTTTGGGCCTACTGAGGTGTCGAATAGATTGGACGGTTGAGGTAACTAGGATGTCTTATCTTATGTTTCTGTTTGATTATACATATATATGGCTAATCATTTTCATATTATGATATGCATGCTTGATATATTATGTTGTGTTCTTTTATATCATGATATGCATTTAGTACAAATTATGAGTATTTATTTTCATATCATGATATGTGCAGTTACACGCCTAATAAGTTCTCTATCCATGCTCTATATTGTGTTGATATGGCTATTGATGACAACGAACATGTTGTACATATGTTATGATTGAATGTCAACATGTAGTAGTGATTATGCATCCTATGATGTATTATATATGGTCACATGGCATGCTAGCATTGTAAAGTTTAACAAGTATTAATATGTTAGCATGCATTGGGCATTGTCACATGATGTATATTGTTGGGATATATGGTTTGGGTGACGACACTCTATATATCACATGGTACGTTAATCTGCTAAATAGCACTCAAGACCTTGTATTCAGGCGATGCGGCTTATGTTATTCCAATTACTAAATAGTTGTCCTATAGCTAGGAGACTCAGGTGAATGTGAATTGGGGTGTACCTTTAGTCCATTGACATTTGACTGAGTCAAGACTATTGGGAGGAGAGCTGGGTGTGATTCTGAAATCAACTGTCACAGGTTATTAGAAGGGGGCCACTGGTTAAAGTTGCCTTGTCATGATAATTAATTTATGATTCTATCCGTGTATTGATGGGACTAGTGTCTTCATATCATGCATATTTCATTCCGATTGGTTATGGCATTAAATATTTTATGAGAGCATGTTCTATTATTTGTGTATATTCCTATGTATGTACCCCTGGTTATTAGGATATATGTCTCACCCCGTGGCTAACAATTTTCAGGTAAAGGATCTAGCTCTAACAAGGAGAAAACCAAGGAGGGTCTGAGCAAGGAGAATTGAGAGTACTTATAGGTGTTGGGGTTTATCTCCTTCTTGATATTGTATTGCTTTCGTTGTTAGTAAAGTGTCATTCATACTATTGTGTAACATTATATATACCCGATTTATCTCCGTTATTCTGAGGTTGAGCCATAATGTGGCTTCTCTTATACTCTTTATGTTTGATTTATGACCTTTTTGTGTGTTAATGGACATATGGTTATATTACTGATGTGATGAGTACCGATTATGTTCTAGGTATGGTATGTGATGTTTCCAATCTCTAATGTTTGATTGTGTTAGATTTGAGATGGGTAAACCCAAGTCCTTTTGGGTACGTATGTCTTATTTGTGAGCCAGTATGATTATTGGGCTTTTGGTGTATAGAATAGGTTTGAAGTCCAAGGGGGGTCAAAACTCGGAGAAGCGATTTTTTTCAGGTTGAAGCCTTCTTGGATGAATTCCTTGCATCAGATGTAACTTGTAGGAAGGGTCTATAGATGCCAATTGCTCATCTATGGCAAATTAGAGGTGTTATTTCTTTGGTATTGGTAAAAAAAGTGACCAATATAGTTTCAGGTGTCCAAATTCTTTATACAAAAGTGTTTTGAGGTATGGTTAGTGTTTAAGGTTAGAATAAGAATAGAGTGACATGTAAGTTTTGGAATTGGATCAATCAGAGGTTGCAGTGTGAAGTTATGCATGTAGGAAGTTCATCGGATGTATCAGCAAACTATTGATGCAGATTCTATCATTGGCACCATGGTGCTATTCGTCTCAAGTTCCATCTCCTTTTCCTCCAAGAACACCCCTCGCCGCAACTCTATAGTGTGTGGCTGCAGTGCCATCCCGTCAATTGGTCTTCCTTTCCCTATTTCTGAATTCCCTTGGGTATGTTTAGGGTTGATGAGTATAAGATGTTATAGAAGGCTTTGTAGGTGAATGGATCAGATTTTGTTTTTGAATAGTTTTTCAAACTAATCAATTTCAAATCTATTGCATTACATTGTTGCTGTTTGATTTCATTCTACTAATTTGTGAAGCTAAGCATTCGATTGCTTTTGTTCCTTTAATAACATCTCTTCTTTGGAACTATCACTCTAGAGCAAAATAATGCTATGCCAAATAATATTATTTGGATTCATTATCATAATATTAGTAGCTGGGGCTGTGAGGGGATTAGAGACAGTCATTTATGGCATAGCGATCAGTTACAAACGCCTCATGAATGGGAATAATTCTTCCATTGTGTGAAGAGTTGTTAATAAAAGAAATCTTAGGCATTAATCAAACATTTAATATTTTGGGATGAAGTGGCCCTTGATATGGTATTGGAGCTTCTACCACCGAGTGGCTAGAAGTTAGATCATTGCCGCCCCGCTATTAATAATTAGATGGGATTGTGGTTTATCAGTGCTTCAGAGCTTTCATGTATATGGGTGTGTTAAAGTCATAAAAGAAACCTGAATTTTAACCTAACAGCCTGTGCCACTTTGGGATGAAGTTGTCCTTGAAATGTAAAATCATGCATATGTTCGAGCATGTTTTCGTCATTTACATGATTTAGCATGTCTCAAACCTATTATAGTTCTAGAATGGCAATATGTGTATGTTGAAGAGCTATGAATATTCAATTATGTTACTGATTTGCAGTAGAAGCATATATTGATCTTGTTTAAGTTCCTGTTTTACAAGTGGATGTTTTGTAGCATAACTTCCTCTATATTAATTCGTTGTTGGTTCTATAGCTCTCAGAGCGTGAGCAGAAAAAGATCTTGGAATTTACTGAGATTATGCATCTCGACTTGATTTGATTGCCAAATTGCATGGCCTTCAGAAGGCAGAGAGCTACATAGCAAATATTCCAGAATCTTTTAGAGGTGAGGTTATGTACCGAAATTTACTGGCTAACTGCGTTAGTCAGGCCAACATGAAAAAAGCACAACAAGTATTCAATAAAATGAAGGATTTAGAGTTCCATGTTTTAGCATTTGCGTGCAATGAATTGCTTCTCTTGCATCAGAAGATTGACAAGAAGAAAATTGCTGATGTGTTATTGTTAATGGAAAAAGAGAATGTTAAACCTTCTCCTTTCACTTATCAAATCTTGATAACTGCAAAAGGCCCGGCTAATGATATAGCCGGGATGGATCAAATTGTTGATACAATGAAAGCTGAAGGCATTGAACCAGACATCCAAACAAAGGCAATCTTGGCTAAGCATTATGCCTCAGCTGGCTTAAAGAAAAAGCTGAAGATATATTGAGAGAGATGGAAGGGGAAAATTTAACAGAAAGCAGGTGGGTATGCCGTTTTTCGCTTCCCCTCTATGCAGGCCTGGGAAAGACTGATGAAGTAGGAAGGATTTGGGAAGTCTGTGAGTCAAATCCTCGGGTTGATGAGTGTCTGGCTGCAATTGAAGCTTGGGGAAGGTTGAAGAAAATTGAAGAAGCAGAGCAAGTTTTTTGAGATAATAGTGAACAAATGGAAGAAAATTTCTTCTAGGGACTATACGGTACTCCTGAAGGTTTATGCCAGTAACAAGATGCTAATGAAGGGCAAGGTTCTTACTAAGCAAATGGCGGATAGTGGGTGCCGAATTGGCCCATTGACCTGGGATACAATTGTCAAACTTTATGCACAAGCAGGGGAGGTGGAGAAGGCAGTCCAGCAGAAGTACATGAAGCCAATGTTTAGTACTTACATGCAGATTTTAAATCAAAATATGCACGGAGGGGTGACATCCATAATTCAGAAAAGATTTTCTATGGAATGAGACAATCTGGTTATACCTCTCGCTTGGGCCATTATTCCCGAATAAGATCAAGTTGATGCGTTTAAGAAGACGGCAGTTTCCGGTTTGCTTGATTAAGGAAATCAACTGATCTTTCCAGCAGGATAGCTATTTCTTTTTCTCAACTTTCTATACGCGTGCAGTTATCTCTAGACAAATGGTTGAGCATCTTGGATTTTGAATTTTTAGTCCTATAAATTGCCATGTAATGGTGAAAAAGACTTGCCTTTAAGCATATTTTATGTCATGTGTTTTTATTGCATAGCCATTGATACTGCTCTTATCACTTTTCTTGGACCTGTATGGATCATTGGCGACACGTATTTGCAAAGGAAGTGTATTCAAAAGTGGGTTTGAACTTCGAAGACCATCGAATACACTAAACGCAAGCAATGCATTGAATATAATATGATTTTCACACCAATATCAATTTCGGCCATACTGAAGCCGTAAGTAGAGAGACCTGGCAAGTGTAACTTCTAATCCTGGTAGCTGACCACGACCATTTGTATGATTCCTCAGACTGAATGGTTTCACAAAATAAAAGGTTGCCTGGTTTCCGTCAAAAAAAGATTTGGCATTAGGTTAAAACAAGTGATATGGATTAATTTCACGCTTACCAACGCAATGAACTGACGGATTGGCCAGCTAAATTCAGACAAGTGACAGATAAATCAAAGGCACGCAACATTATTATTGTTGTTGTTGTTGTACGTATAACCTGTGATTATGCTTCCAACTGTTATTTGCTTGAAAACAATTGTCTACAATAGCAATTTAAATCAATTATAAGGCTACTCAGGAAGAATTATGAATGTAAAATTCTTGATCTTATAAACATCTTCTGAATGACCAACATTTCATTTTATATGTAGACATTAAAAACATTAAATGTTATTTCTTCTATTTCCTATTACTGGTTACTTTTAATCATTTTACAAATATAAAAAAGTATTTAAAAATTTTTAATTTTATGAAATTTACTATAACTTTTCAATATTACTCTTATTAAATTATACATATTTTAATTATCTCTTTCTTAATCTCTTTTCATCATAATTATTTAATGAAGGATAAATGTAAAAATGAACATTTAATACCCATAAAGTTACTTATATTTAAATTCTTCTAAAACATGATTTGCAATAAAAAAAATAAAGGGATTATGTAAGGTACATGTCCATATACTATTCAAAGTTTGTCGCAAAATTTGTGTAAGTCATTTATTTCTTAAATCAAAATATGAAACATGAACATTAAACTTCATAGACAAATCAGACTTTCCTATCATTCAATTTTAAATGTGTAAATCTATCAGAATATATTTCATAAAAAGAACATGCCCCAGAAACTTCGTTTATTCAAATCTTGAAGTAGAGGTATGTATATTCAGATCCTTTTGCCATTAACTTCAATTATTATTTTTTCTTTTTGCGATGTAAATATGCATATAAATATACAATAGATGGTTTGTCGGAATTCCAGATTTAATAATTTTAATAAAAATTCATCTAAAAAAAGTAGACTTTATACAGTAACCGGCGGGTTAAATCATGTAAAATGGAAAGACTCACCATAATTACGCTTCGATCTTTTTTTTGTCCATTTTCGTGATTAAGTTGATTTACGCTAAAAAAAAATTAGTGATCAGAGTGAATGACAGGTGTGCCAATACGGGATAGAATATGATTTTTGGACATAAACATAATGTCCTGCATCATTGTCATTCATAGCCCCTTTGGAAAATCACGGGGGTTAGTATTGCAAATATATTTTAAGCCAACTTTGTATTTGATTCATTTTAAAAGAGTCACCATATAAATTTATTTTTATCTTTAAATATATTTTTAACCAATAAATTAGAAAAAATTACTTTTTAATTTACAAACATATTTTTATCTTATAAATATTTTGTTAAACTTACTTTGGCAATAAAATTCAAATGTAAATCATATTACAACAAATTTACTTTTATTTAAATTTTATTTGGATAAACCTCATTTTATTCTAATTTATATTTGTAAATTGAAAACTAAACGGTTTCTAAATCTTCATTATAACAATATTCATTTGGAAGATAAAAAGAGAAGTATAATTATATAAAAATATTTTTTAATATAATATCTACTATTTTATTATTATTTTTAAATAAAAAGACGATATTTTTATTCAATTTCACTTACTTTTTTCTTTTCATACTTAATTTTCTCATACTAAACATACTTTTAATAACCTTCAATGGCTGGACTAAACATACTTTTAATAACCTTCAATGGCTGGACGAAAGTATGAATGCAGAAGTATTAGCAATACATACCTTTGCATCCACAAACCATTAAAATACATAAGAAATGAAAGGGAAGAGCTTTTCTGCCCCATACAATCTGATTTATGGAATACAATGAACAGACTCTTAGCCTAAATTACAAATGCTATCACATTTCTTTTCTACTCATCCCTATTTATCACATATCCACATAAACAACTTATTCGAGACTAATTTCAAAATAAAGGAGAAAAAACAAAAGAATAAAAGAAAGGTGTAGCATCCCCGGCTACCAGCAGTACATTCTAAGATATAGTTTATATTAAAGGGGGAGACTTGATCAGATCTAACCTTTACAACACCACGTCTAAAGCTTCTAGAGGAATTCATTCTGTTGCTCAAGAGTGGATGTTCATGTTGATAAATTGATAATATGATGAGTCTTCAGGGATCAAGTTTTTGAAATACCTCAAATAAATGGGGCATTCAGATCCTTCATTCCCTTGGTCGGGCAAGCCACAGTGAGCTTAAGGCTCGAAGCCGAGAGAAATAATCACCTATTGAAAGAAGAGCTCGAGCCGATTGCCGGGTGGTTAATATTCGCAGCATTTGTTGTAATGTTTGCTGCCGCAGATTATCAGCCTAGTATAATGAAAAAAGGAGCATGAATTAATATTCTATTATTTTTCTAAAAAAAGACCAAATACCTATGTTTATTCAAATTATTAATGTAAGCTACCACTTAAATTTTGAAGTTCACCAATTCTTTGGTTCCAAGCTCCTGATTTCTTCTCAAGTTCAATTGGATGAAAGTTTTTGCTTTTGAGATATCGGGAGAAGAATGGGAAACAAGCAAGAAATGAATTACCTGACGAAGGAAACCCTCAAGAGTGCCAAGCTTTCCCATGGCCTTAGCCATTTGCCCCATATAATTTGCCACGTTCGTAGATGAACCTGACAGGTTGGTTGAATTATCAGCTAGTGTCTCGGCCAGTGATTGCTGCAATGCCTCCATTCCTTGGGATAGAGCATCTTCAGCTTGCTGTGAAGACTGCTGCAAGTTGTAGATGCCCATCATTTGTTGCTCGGTTAAAGGCTCCAATTGACTCACAAGTAGCTGCACCAATGTCAATTCAGTTTGAAGTTACATAGCATATTATGAAAGGATAGGTACTTCAGAACAATATCAAGATACTCATCAACTAGTGAAACATGTCAATTCAGTTTGAGGCAATCCTCAAGTGTGAATGAAATCATGACCAAGAAAAGTTTAGTTAGAGTAGTTTCTACCTTCTATAATAATAATACAGGTTAAAAGGATTAGCAAAATATCCGTAGGAAACTCCTCAACATGTCTCATCCAATCTTCAAAAGCACATCAAACCACGTCAAGATACAAGCTAGAAAAAATAAGCAAGTGACATTATTTTTTCATACCATGTTTTAGAAAGGACTCATTGAACAATTTCCAAATAATGTTTCTTGTTCCTTTAAGTACATAATAATTTCCTCCTCTGGCTGGGATAATTCCATCATATTAGGTGGCATAGCAGTTGATTTGGCATTTTCAGATTTGAATCCCAACATGCTGTGTTAGTCAAACCAAACAAATGTATTTACCACACTTCTACTTCAGTACACAATAAACCCTAGATAAAGCATAAGAGAATAGAGTATCTATAAAAGGGATATTCTCACCTTGAGAAGCTCAGATGAGCGGAAGCCTCCAATCCACATGAAACACCTCTCAGTTGGAGTCTTCCACAATCCAGACAGAATGTGGAAGACATCAGCTTTTGCTGCAACACCTTTCAGCCTGAAAATCTCATCAAAATGAGTCATGATGTTGTCAACAATTGTTCGCAGCTCAATATCTCCAGCATGGGAATTGACTGCAGCCCGTAGCTCATTGATTTGTTTATTATACTCTTCTAACCATCGTGCGTACTCCACATCAAATGTCATGGCACCTGCACAGCAAGTCAATTAACACTATTCATTTCCAATTTAGTATCTGAAATACATAACAGCAACCAACTTCCACTTGCTCTTACGGCTGCCAAGTACCATGATCTCCAAGTGCAAAAGCAAATAACAGACATACACTTCTCTAAGCACATACAATACAATCCAATTAAAGTGCATTGCACCCAATAGATATGTTTGTCGATCAAATAGCTGTAGGCTCCCTATCCTCTAATCTGGAAAGTTTGGTTTGTTTCGTGAAAACCATATCATGGAATACTTTATGGAGCACTCTCTCAGGGGGACACCAAAAAGCACATAAGCAAAATTTAACTCTTAGTCCTTGACTCCTTGGGGAAAACCAAAGTTACGTTCATGCATACCATAATGTTAAAGAAAAATTCCTTTTAAATAAGTTTCAGAAGGAGGGAGCTCCATAGCTTGGTTTAGAGCCTAAGTTATAAATTATGAATAAAGAATTAACAGCTAGGCTTGTTTAGAACTTCATATTAGAAAATTAAGTAAATGTAAACATGTACGGATAAAAGTGCAGCCTATTCATAATTGGATGTCAAGCTAAGTGTTAGTGACTTTTGTTTTGACAATATTTACAGATTTGAATTTGATATCAACGCACCCAATACCCAAAACATCTCAAAAAACTGTTCCACCTAGAGGGGACATTAATAATAAAGTCCCCCAGTTTAAGGCACATGGTTAATACCATTTGTACTCAATGAATGGGATTGGTCTTCTGTGCTTGAAATGAAAATGCCCTAAAAAAAAATGAAAACTTGATTAAGATGCATGTAATTATAATCAGATCAAGTTAGCCTTAAAAAATGTGGCTTCAAAGAGGAAAAGCACCAAATTTGAGAAGAAACAGTAAGAAAAGATAACTAAACCTGTTGGCGAGCATGCTGTAGCTCCTGCTCAAGTTGGGTCAGTTTCAACCTGCTACTTTCTAATTGTTGTACATATGCCTGAATGGATTTAAAGGAATGAAATGACAAGGAGGGGAAAAAGAATACACAAGCAATATAGTACAATATGACAAGTTACTGTCTACACTAACATTTAGACAATGCTCCATCCAGCAACTAGCTAATTACTCCATTAAATTTGCAACAGAAAGAACAATGTCACTAGAACATTTGCAATTAAAACAAAAGGAGCCTACCTTTTTCCTTAGTCTGCTTTTTCTGGCAGCCTCACGATTTTGAGCTAGCCGTCGCAGTGTCTGCATGATTATTAAATTAGTCCAAAGTAATGACAAGCTTAGGTTATGTGAATACAATTAATATAAATGACCTTTTGATCTGCTTTATCTTTGGATCTATCATTGGAATCAGAGACTGCAATAGCTGATTGACCCCTTTCAGGCTGCAAAACAAAAGTGAAACACGTTATTTCACGGAAGCATATTTTTATCAACTTAAATATGTGGGACCATTGGCCAAAAATGTTTGTTGAAGCATGAAATCACAACTCCAGGCAGCATCACCCAAAGGCATTAAATTGACGCATGAATTAAATTCCAGATGTAGTATAATGAAAGCCAAAGAATCACCCTTTGAATTTTAGAATCTGTGTCATCTGTTGAAGTATCAGTCCTCGGGCTTGCATCTGCAATGTTGGACTCCCCCCAGTTCTCACGATGGCCAGCAGATGTAGAAGCCAGATTTGGTTGTGAGTCTTTTTGTAATGGCATTATCTGAGATGCCACAATTGCAGCAGAGAGATTCATATCTGAGGTTGCTATTGATGGTATCTTCCATAGGAGAGAAGAGTGTGAAAAGCAGGATTTCCAGTTTCTTTCAAGATTTATTGATTGTTTAACCATATGAATAGAGAGAGAAAATTAGAATTTACCTTACTTAATGCACCAAACTGAACATCAGCACCAAGAACTTGGCTATGTGACTTCATTTGACTGAATATTGGATCTGACAGATAAATTCAGATGATAAAGAAAGTTATTAGAGATTGAATGAGGTACCAACTAGAGGGCACGGCTTCTAAGACCTGCATTTCCATGATTGTTTGTTTAGGTTAAAAGACCTATTTTTCTGCAAAACTGAAGCATACTATTTGTTCCCAATTCATCTATTACCATATTCTTACAAGTCACAACTTGTAATTATGTTTGACCGATCATACTTGAGCAAACAAGCATCTTTCTTCCAAGAAAAGTAATTAAGATTTTACCCATGAGGGAGAAATAACTTGAAAGGCTAATGTTGATAGCAAGTTAAGCACGTGTGAGAACAATTAGAGAGAATAAGATTAATTGGGTTTCCAATGTAACAAAATACTGTGAGGTACGGAAATGTGGCAAAAGAATACTAGAACGTGGTGAGTTGACAAAATCAAAGTAAGAAAAACACTTTCCAATTGGAAAATCAAGGAACCAAAATTTCACGAGGTAGAAATAAACTGATAGATGAACTTATAGCATTATAGCAGCAAATGAAAACAGATGGAAAGAATGTGATTCTTCAGTTGATATACAACGATCTAGCTAGGCACAGAATCCTCACAAAAAGAAGACAATTGGGGGCATCACAAAGCAGTAGTATAATACACAGAAAAAATGAGCCTTTCATGAAAAAGACAGTAATTGATCAAAATGTGACCAACATACTTCTGCTAAGATTGATAGCATCTTCTACACGAAATCCAAGTGATTGCTCAAGGGCTCCAAATTCAGAAATTTGAGAATGATGAACAGAAGATCTTTCTATGCCCCTGAAAATCAAAATCATAACAACTACTTGTCAAAGGGTGATGCATGTAAATCCATGCCAGATTTTGAAAGCCAAGCAACCACTGAAATCCATATTTCCGAGCTTAAGAAGAAAACGCCAAAAGGTAAACTCACGGCATGACAAGACATTCACGAAAAAATCTCAATACTAAAACTCATAAAAATCTACCCGGCAAAGCCTGAAGACACCAAAATATGCATGAATGTACAGTTTCAAGAATTTGAAAAACTTCAACACTCCTTTACAGTGAGGATCACTGAAACAGTACCATACGAAGTCAAAAAGCGAATTTGTCAACTAAAACCCAAATTTAAGGGTGAAATTGCAGTAAAATACATAGTTCGACTGACTCCCTCCAACAGCATCAGTTCTCTAATAAACATGACAAGCTACTCAGTTATAAAGTTTTAGCATTATAGTATATCCACCGGCTGCCCATATGCGAATAAACCAAAACGGAAGCAAAATTTGGAGCGAGGGAGGATTTGTTTTCTTTAATAGTCTGAAAAGGGAAAGCTAAAAAGCAGCAGTTCGTTACCAAAACCTATTGAGAACGACCACAAGTAAAATAAATGTTAGGGGAAAAGAGTCGTCCGAATGATTTACATGGAATTCGAAGAAGGCAACTGAGGAGCATAGCTGGGCATCCCGTTCACAACGTTGTTAGTGTCCTGAATGTTAACGTTTACAGTTCTACTACCCATGAATAACCATCCAAATCACGACCATCTTGTCTCCCACAAACCGCAGTCCGAGGAGGCCCTGACCTGAGCCCGTTTCATAAAACATTTAAGAACCCAGCTCGAAAGAAACCTTAAATTTGCAAATTTTTCAGAGGAGATTGCACATTGAATGCTGCTAAAAGGCGAATTTCCAGAGAAATCGCTAGCTCTAAAAGCAGAAACCAATGAAAACACTGTAAACTCGTGTCATGGCAATGGCAGCAAAATACGTTCTTGGACAAAAATAGCTAGGCAGGGAACGAAGTATGAACTCGTACTTCCACTGGGATCAAGGCCCCAAAACTAATGAGACAATCTTTACTGCACTAGATATATTTTTAAGAAAAAAGGCAACCTTTTTAAAAAACAAAGTGCACAAAGATAAGCTTCAGTCAGAAAAAGCTCCCCAAAATGGTAGCAAGAGAAAGTCTCTAATAAATTTAGCAGACATAATCATAAAACATCAATAATCCACAGATTAAGCAATTCCCATGAAGGAGCAACTGAAGGAATAACCACGAAACCCTAACCAATGCAATGAGAAGTTGAAGATAAATACCGGGCCTTTTTTTTGACTTTCTTGATTCAATAAAATGGTATTTTAATATTAGGACAAAGCATTTTTGCTCCACAAGATTTTCCCAAATTTTCATAATCGCGCATGGTTTGATTTTGATCAAATAATTACTTATATTGTAGGTTAGTTTGTATTATAAGGTTCTATTACAAAGTAATATTTTTTCTTCTTATTTCACTTTTATTTTTAATTTTTTTTATTCTTTATTTATAATTCTATAGTAATAATAGAATGAGATATTTAATAAGAATAAAATGAGAAATATTAGTATTTTTGGTATTGATTTCAGATAAAAAATAATTTTTTTAATATGCTTGTAATTTATACAAAATATCTTATAATATGATTGAAATAAGTATAGTTTTATATTATTAAAAAGTTAGTTTTTAATATTTCAAAAACTCAATAATTAATTTCTTTGTCCCATAGGATGGTATTAATACTATTAAAATTGAGATGATATACCTAACAGTTAGCTGATTTAAATTGACACATAGATTATAAGACTGATTGGACTATTTTTTTTCTTAAAAACTGTAAGAATACAATAATAAAATTCTAAATCATAAGTGAATGTTTATATTTTAAAAAATAATACAATCTAGTTACTCTTAATTATTTATAAGTCAATTCAAGTATACTAACTATTAGTTACATTACTTTAATTTTACCAGTATTAATGTCATCCTCAATGAAAGAGAGATTAAAATACTGAATTTTTTAAATATTAAGAATTAATTTTTTAATAATATAAAACTATAGAAAGTTATTTGGTTAAAATGAAACCGAAAAATTTTTAGGATAAAAAGTGCATCACCCTTTAATATTTAATTAATTCTAAACAGTATGTTTTGTTCTCAAACCCTGATTTTTTTTTTTTTGTCTTTTCCCATTCGCTGATTGAAACTTTTGTTTGCGGCCATTTGTGAAAAGGTTTTGCTATTACCACACATTTAAAAGAGAAGAATCAAGTCATCAAGTTAAACTTTTGATCTTTCTGATGTTGTTAAAGGGAGGGGGAGAGTGCGAGTGGACGAAGCGTGACGTTTAGGCCATTCCAATTCTTTCATACGTCCTTTTCGTCTGAATCTGTCCTCCATTTTTTAGAAATCTGATTCTGACCTTTCCTCGCATTCTCATTTCAGTTATCTTTTACCGGCCGCTTTTTGAATTTGTCTTTTCCTCTTCATGTTTTGATCAAAACCGCCCTAACTTGATCTCATGCTTGGACTTTGTACCCTCTAGGCTCTAACTTTTCTTCTTAATATTCATCACTAGTCATTGACCTTCTAACTCACAATCACAATTACTGCACTGGAAAAAAAAAAAAAAAAGATAATCCTAGTGCTCCGCAATGTTGTGGATCCTCAATTTTCATAATAACCATACTCAGATTTTTGCCCTTCATTCATAACAGATTAACCAATCGACTCTGAGATTCTTCCATAATAAAGGGTCTCTAATACCTCTACCAACTAAAAATAAAAAATTTCTAATTTAAATTTGATCCATGAGGATATTATGCACTTGATATTGATAGTAAATCATCTGTTGGCTATGAATCCAACTTGCTTCATCTCAAGGTTCATCTAAAGACTGATAGGGCGTTGTGTTTTGAAGGCAGGTCCTTATGATATTTTGAACTCCTTTTTAAAGATTTGATGCCTGAGGTGGCAAAAAGATGAGACCAGACATGAATGAATGAATGAATTGAATGAAATTAAAATTTTGTATGGCAAACAGATTCGGTCCTCAGTCACAAGAATCCCCCAAAAGCAGGCCCTCCCATGCACGTGAAATCACAATATAACCAGTACCACTGGCTGCCATCACTAGCCAGGTGGCAGGAGAACATGGAAGTGAACCCTAAAAAAAAAAAAGTGGGGGTATGTCAATGTGCAGCATCGCAGTGTTGCAGTGTATACTAGCTTTTGTGCGGAGAGAAGGAGGAAGTTTCGTGGAGAAGGTGGAATGACAATGATACCCCTTTGTGCCCAAGTCAAACAGGGAACTTGGAATCGAAGGAATTGAATTTGAATTCCGCCAGATCTAATAATCAAAGACCCACCTGCTCTTATTATATTATCAATTTCCATTGTCACTATCCATTCCAAGACCTTTAATTTCATGCTATTTTGTCCGCGATTATTAGTCAAAAAAGCCAACTCATTTCTCTTATTCCTTTTTTTGTCATCACATTCTCCCTCACCCACCATAAGCTTATGCATTCCTCCCATTCAAAACTAATTAAATCATTTATAAACTGCCATCAAATTAATTCAGGGCTGGCTGGCTGGCTGGCTGGTTTTTTAATCTTTTAATGTGATGTTTGGTGGAAGTAATGAACTAGTGTTGTTCTTGCATTTTACTTGATCTTTTACTTTTCTTCTTCTCTTACTTTTTATCCTTCTATTTGACCTTGATGCTTCAACCACCCCTATTTTAAATTTTAAATTTACTTATATTACACTGCTAAATGTGAACACTGAATTCTTCATAAATAACTATTAATTAATTATAGTATTTTAATTTTCGCTGACTTGTGATCAGATTTAATCACAGTTTTTTCATCGCCGTTGGTTAATTTGAATCATTCCTAAAAGACCAAAACTGCCTTTTTTATTGATGAGCATTATTTAAAGTTAGTTAAGGAACAAAAAAAGCTAAAATATATTTTTATTTCTTACTCTCATATTAAGTTTCATTTTTAAACTTTAACTTATTTTTCAAATTATCTCTTTATTTTATCATGAATTTATTTTTATTATTAGTTTTATTTCGTTTGAATATAATCCCTTGATTATATATATTTTTTATTTTGTTCTAATATGATTCTCTAAATTCACATTAGATTTCATTATGATCTCTTGATTTTATTTTATTTTTTCATAGCTTACAAACTACTCAATTGTTTCATTTTTCCGACTTCTCCATTGTTGTCTCAGATTTTAAATACGGTGGATGGTAATAAAAAGGGGAATTTATTCTAACCTGTGAATCCAAATTAATGAAAGGTTTTCAAAATGTCATGAGAGAGTCACAATTTTTTTTTCACCATTTCAATTTGATAGTGTTAGGTGAAAACAACAATTTGAATAATTTTTTTTTTAAGTCAGTAGAAATTCCAACGACATAAAATAGAATCATTTACCCTCAATCAATTCATTTGGATGATTTTGAGTGACTCAAGCTAGAAGAAGCACGGGCTGTAGGATAATGACGGATGGGGATTGCCTATTGGTGGGCTTGAAACATGTTTCTAGCCCACAATCTTGTATAATAGGCTACTGGGCTCCCATGTATGTCCGAACATGGCCTTGGCAAGTCAACAAAATCCCTTCTCGTGATTCCCACCAAAAAAAAATCCCGTCTCGTGATTAAAAATAACCCACTTTCACGAGATATTTCATTGACTATTAATAAATAAATTCACGATACGATGTTAATCCAGAACATGATAGACATGTAGTTTTTGGATCATATTATAGGAGATTTTATTTAATAAATTTTTAGTTCAAAATATAGAATAGGAGATATTTTTTTTGTTACTTTATCTTCATTTTTATTTATTTCATACCCCCTAATTTATAACTCTATAATAACAATAAAATATAGTACTCCATCTAATCCTTAATATAAGACCATTTTAATTGAATCACATGAATTAAGAATTAAAATTAAACCTAATTAATTATCTCGATTTCTCTGAAAATTCCAATACTTTTCTAAAACTATCCTTATTTAATTTATTTTTCTTTGAATATATTAAATAGGGATATATTTTTTAAAATATATAATAAATATTATCTCATATATTATAAAGGGTCTTATATTTAAAATTAGAATAAAAAATCATATATATAAAACTGGAGGTAGTATTTAATAAGGATAAAATAAAAAATATTAATACTTTAATTTTATATGAAAAATAATTTGCTTATTATATATGTAATTGATAAAAAATAAACATATTGTGAACCAGAGCAGTAAAATTTAAGCCCAAAAGAAGCACGTGCCTGGCAAGTAAGAAATGAGATTTTTTTTACACTAATTGATTTATTGATGTTGACGACGTAGGAATACTGATCGGTAACGCAATCATGACATGAGGCAAGAGAGTTTACTGGTGTAAAAGCTTTTCGTTGATTTACGGTGTAAATATTCCACAACTTGGTGAATGGATAACTATGAATCTGTGATAAGAAGGGGGCGTGTTTAGTGGGAAGTCATGTTAAATAATACTCCCTCAGCTGCTAATTATTACTCATATTCTAGAAGAATTAAAGGACTTAAAATGTGATTAAAAAATATTTATAAATATAAGTAGCTTTTTGAATATTAAATATTTATTTCTATGTTTATTCATAATTAAATAATTAAAATAGAAAAAAAACAAAAAAGATACTACATCTAGTTCGTACAGACTATAATTTTATAATTTTTTTATGCAAATTAAAGAAGTCATGATTTAAAATATTATAAAATTTAATTATATTTATTAAAATGACCATAATTTAAATATCATCTTAAATGATTCATTTGATATAAATAAATAGTAAAATAAGTAATTTATATTTCATTAAAATTCTAAAAAGATAAATATTGTGAAAAACTTAAAAAAATCTATAGTGACAATTTTTGTGAACTTGAAGAAATATAAGTAAGATAATTTATAATTTAATAAAGGTAATATTAAAAAGTAATAGTAAATTTTTCATAATTTAAAATTTTTAATTACTTGAAACAATTTTTTTAATATGTATAAATAAATTAAAAGTAAGTTATGATAAGAAATAAAGGGAGTAGTATTACTTACGGATAATCCTTTGTGATAATGATAGAAGTTTTGATAAGTGAGAATTAATTGAAGCAGGCACGTTATTATATATGTTGACCATTAACGTCCTAATGAACTTGATAAACGATATTAATTGAATGGACTTCTAAAGCCCACCTCGTTCGGGGGTGGCGGTGATCCAGTCCACTCCATCATGTCTGTTGTTGTCCACATCCCTAGCTTCATTAAACTCCTAATAAGTCTTTTTGTCAGCATGTGATTATTTTTTATTCATTCAATTAATAATTTATTAGAAAAAAATTTCAAATTAATTCAATATTGAAAGAGTGATATCGGAAGCAATCTTGGTGACGGGCTGCCAGGCTGGTGAGAATATTAAATTTCAATGATAAGTAAATTTGTTTAACCAGAAAGTGAAGGTTAAAATTACTCAAATGATAACTAAACTATTCAAATCAGCAAGTGAGTTTTTTTTTTGTTTTTTAGGTTTATAGCCAGTGAGAATCTTGAATTTCAACGATAGGTTAAGGTGGTGTAGACACTTGATAATAAAGGAGTTGGCGTAGAAGATTAGGTTTTCAATGTTTTGGATTTTGCAGTAATTGGTGGATTAATGATAGACATAACGTGAGGCACGGTGAATAATTAAGCAAATGCTTGGATCTAATGAGCCTTTTCAAAGTTGGAGATGGACATCCACCAATGAAGTATTATAACGTGTCACCCTCTCGTACAGGTCTTGAGCTACTTACATGATCTTACCATCCACGTGTCCTTAAATTTAATCAAGTCATACTACCAAGTACTTGGTTTAATCCGTAAAGAGTTATACCAGCTTAACTATAAATCTCGAATTTGAGTCTAAAAAATACATCTGTATTAAATACTCAGTGATAGAGCTAGTTACACAGAAAAGATCCAACCCAATTTGATATAGATTAATTTAAACTCTAATAAGTCCTCTAGTTATAATGGATTAAATTCAGAACAACAAGTTTACATGAAAAAAAAAAACATCTAATCAGGTCATTTTCCCTCAAATTTTAGTAAATACTCAGTTAATTGCATAGTGCCACCTTGGCCACTCATTACAGTATTACAGTTAGTATCGATCTCTTAATTCTATCTCACTTATCAACATCAGTTCCGTTAAGGAACAGATGACTTTCTCACCTTTGTCCTCGCCCATCATTTCCATTTAATTGATGTTAATTAGATATAGTTTCGATATAATTATATCACTTCAATGTCCTGTAAAAAAATCATTGAATAATTTCAATTATAATAGTAAAATTACTGAAATGCTACTTTATTAAATACTCTTTTTTCTAAATTAATTAAGGGTAAAATAGTAAACAACAATAACAACAATAATAAACCTTATCAAATTAAATGAAGTAGATTGTATGAATCATTTATCATAAAATCCCATTTTATAACTTCATTTTTTTAACATATAAGTGCATGTTTGGTTTCACGTTTTGCAAATATAACCATGGTTTTCAATCATGATTTTCTAAAATATGTGTTTGGCCAAATACAGATGAAATATAAACTGACTTTTTGAAAAATGAAAAGTGGATTAAACTGTGGTTTTAGAAAAGGAGGGGAACAATTACTTTTCTTTTAACAAAATGTGGGTTTTGAAAAAGGAGAAATAAATTTACTCTATATTATACATCTAAAAGTACTTTTAACCCTTATCATCTAAACAGATTTTTTGTCAAACTTACTTTTACAAAAAGAATATCCAAACATAACAACTTCCAACAAACTTACTTTATCTAAATTTTATTTTTACAAACTTCATTTATCTTAATTTAATTTTACAAAATGGAGAACCAAACGAGCCCTAAATTTCTTAATTTAGTTCATTATGATCTTCCCCTGCATTTTCTCATATAAAAATCTATTTGATGAGGTCTTCTAAAATGTGCCTTAAATGAGTCTCTTTGCATATGTCAAAATTATCTTAAAGAATTTTTAACCATTTTTTTAATATGTGGTACACTGACTTTTTTTTCATATATATATATATATATATAATCATTACAAATCTTGTTATTTTAATATATCCACAGATTTATTTTAATATTTAACATCATGAAATTTGCGACCCCATTTTTTGCTTCAATGCCTAGTTGCCTACCACGAAAAACCCAGAAAATTAGCTTACGTGTTGTCGCAGCTTCCGCTGCGTCTGTCCAAAAAAGTGGAAATTGGAGGTCAAGTGTTGCGCTGGCAGCGTACCCCACCCTAGGCAATAGGTTGTAATTAAGACTCAAAATTTTGTACCATTTTAAATTTGTGTAAATAGTCATCTGAATTTGATTTTTGTTTATTTAAAAATCATATGCATTTAAAAAAAATAGCAGGGGGTTTGATGGTTGAAAGTTTTGAATTAAGTAGGAGAGGAAATAATGAAGTGTAAGATTCAAAGACTGATGTAACATGACCTAGCGAACATGATAAGCATGTCAAATGAGAAAACTAATACTTTTTATTAATCATATTTTATAAATTTTTTATAATCTTTAATATTGGTCATCTTTAATAAGTTTTTAAAGTATTAATTATTTTATTCTTAAAATATCTCTATTTATAAGTAAAGGAAATAGTAAATTATTTAAATTTTGTAGTATATTGATTAGGAATGAGAATGGAAATTAAATTAATTTTAATATTTTAATATTTTTTTTTAATTCTATAAATTAGTTGGAGAAAACTTGTATTAAGAAGGGAAGGAAATAGAAAAGGAGTAAAAAGGGTGAACGGTACATCATCATTAATTGTCTGTTGTGCTAATGAGTTGAACCGTTATATTTTACAACTGTACTTTAATATCCCTAGCGAAAGATTGATCGATTTAAGGTCCACGTAGGTACTATACATTGCAATTTAAAAAATCATAAAGGAAGATACCTTTATGCTTGCTTCTTTTTCAAATCTCTTTTTGGTTACAGAGAGGAAGGCGGAAGTTTGGGGGTGGAGGGAGAAATCGCCATCATGGATCAGCTTGGGGCAATTAAGTGCCTGTAATTTGGGTAGAAGCAGTTTAGGAAAAAACTGATTTTAGATAAAAATAGGGGAATGTTGCATTTATATTAACTAGGTTTTGGGCTTATGACTTAGATTTGCATTTTAATAGTTTTGTTTAACAATAACGGAGAAAACTGAATTTTAAGGTCAAATGTGATTTCAAACATAAAAGTGATAAACCGAAACAGGCCTGACAAAAAGTGTAGACATAGTATTGATTAAATTAAATGTGTGTGAGAGGGGGTGAGGCATGGGGTCGGTTTGAGTCATTATCGGAAGGGATGGTGTAAATACATAGTACAAATAAATAATTGAAGAGGGGGTGATGCGGATGGTCCATGTGTACGTGAAGTGTGATGCTAGTTGAAGCCAATTGGAGGAGGTGCAGATGGGTAGTGGCACACTATAAGAAAAGCAAGTAGCTCTCTAAGGGGAAAGATGGATGCACTGCATGCCATGAGAGAGAGAGAGAGAGAGGGAGGGAGAGAGGGAAACACTATTTTGGCTTTTTGCTCATTCCATTGATTGAAGATGACCACAGAAATTGTAGACGGACACCCCACTTCTCATGATGAATCATGAGTCTCGAGTTTCTCTTTTTTCATGAGTTTAAGGATAATTCATATATATATATAGCTGTCGGATTTATAATCATCTCCTCCCTCGTCGGTTCCCTAGCTATCTATTAGGGTGCAGTATTTTTCGGACCACAAATATTTTAGATGTTGGATGTTTTATACTCCTCAGATTCCTATTATAAGATATTTTTAATTATCGTATGTGGATTAAGAAAAGTTGGTTACAATATAAAATTAATGAAAAAAAATTCTGACATTCTTATTTTGCCCTTAAGGAGAGAATAAAAATATATTAAATTAATGATAGTAGGAGCAGAGAGAAATTAATTGATACTTGTAGTGAAAGCATTCAATAGAGACAAAATTGAGACTAAAATTAAATTTATTACTTAACATCTTATATTTTGGACCAGACAAGTTTTCTAAATAACACCCTATAATAGGGACCGGAGGGAGTACTTACTTGAATTGAATGTTGGAATATATTTATATTAAGATTTAATTACTAAATTAAATATTCTGATTTATTATTGTGGTTTCTTTCTTAAAAAAAAAATTGGGAGGGAGTTTTCTTAGAAGTGGGTGCATGGTTAAGGGATTAAGTGGACTTAACTGGTCAGATAATGAGTTTATGGATAACTCTTAATGTGATGGTGAAGGATGTTATTTCAGATTGATCGCACTTGAGAGGTTTTAATTTTCATTAGAAAGACCTTTACAGATAGTCATTATCACTAAAATCCTACTAGTGATCAAATATTTGACTTTTTTCCCTTACAGATTATCATTACTACAAATCAAGGGATATTCTATTTCATATTTAAATATACATGCATACATATATATATATATATATATAGGTTGGTGGGATGTGTGTTTATATCATCTTCTAATGCACTATATATCAATACAGGATCGATCCTTCTTTTATAGAAAATTTCATGTGATTAATTCGATATGGTACGGCCGAAAGAATTAATTTATCCTACATTATATATATATATATATATGTGTGTTTTTTAATACTACAAAATACAAACAAAAAAAATCACAAGGTTGTGTAATATGCTATATAGTTCAAATGTCTGCTGATCTTGATGGAGGTTATATATGTTAATATTGTTGGGCGTCATTAGTATCACCTCATGATGAAAAGATAACTAATAAAGAGAGAAAGGTATATATATGGCGATATGCAGAGAAGCTGCTACAACTTCCAGAGCACGTACGTGTCGGTGTCGGTGTCGGTGGCTACTTGCCTAAGAGATGAAGAGAAGCTGCTAAAGGTACTTGGTACGTGGGGTTGGGTTGGATAAGACACATTTTTGTTTTTGCCGAATTGTGTGTTTTTTTCTAAATTCATACTAGTACTGTGTATATTTTTCAAAAACAAATTACATTTTGTAGTAATTTAGGAGTAACATAAAGAAAGGGTGGAGCACGTGGGAGGCCCTCAACTCTTGCGGGTGTGGCCAATCTCCTTCAACAATCTTTTAGGATCCCATTAATTGCTTCCATTGTAGGGCAGATCACAGCCTGTCACTGTACTTGATTGTTTACACCCCGCTCCTTACTACCTGCCCTTTCTTTAGTTTATTTGGTGAGTCTAAAAAGTTCCCAGTCACATTCATTGCATACACACACACACACACACACACACACACACATATATATATATATAGTAAATTATAGTATTAATTAATTACCACACGTAATTGATTATATATACTCCTTCTTTTTTTTTAATAAACTAAAGTTTTTCTAGTTTTTTTTATAAAATATTTTATAATATTAAGTAATACTATTCTTTTCTGGTTATTTACTTTTAAATCTCATAAATTGTCATCTTGAGAAGTGGAGTTTTTGGTGGAAATAGGTATATGATATGGTAGAGGTAAATTGTCATCTCATTGTCAAAAATATTTTTGTACCTATTTGATTTGTCTTTTTATAAAAATGCTTTTAGAATAACCACAATTTACAAAATTAAAATTTGGATAAAAGTAGAGAAGTTTACTAAAAACCTATTTGGATGAAAAGGAAGAAAATGATGGTTAGAAACCATGATTTGGTTTGCAAAAATGCAAACCAAACAGGCCCTTCATTGGTGAATTGTGTTTTCATTAGGATTATGAACTCAGGCTTGATTGGTCAGCTTTGAGTTAAGTACAATTCCCAGCCCATGTTTTAATTGGTTTTACATCCTCTCCCACGCAATCATAATTGATGGCTTAATTTAATAAAGATTACATTATTTTAATTAATATGAGTAAAAATGGAATGTTTGGATTTTTTTTTAGAAATTTATGTAAGTAACTAACTTTTCTTCATCTATGTGAGATAATTGAAAATATCTTATAAAAAGAATTGGATGGAGTATATTTACTTGACTAGTTTTCGTTAATTTACTTTGTTGAATTGCAACATAATGTGTATCAAATATTTTTCAGGGAATCAAAATTAAAGAGTAGTGGAGGGAATTAATTACAAAGAAAGTAAAGAATGATAAAATTGGAAGACTGAGTAGTAAAATTGAAAAAATAAGTAGTAAAAAAATTTATTTTGTAATAAATTTTGTTATTTTGGTTCCAAAATGTGATTCCCCCAATATTTTTCGATGTCAATAATAAGAATAAGCATATTATAATCAGATAGTTAATTAACCGTCCCTTTATATTTGAAAAAAAAACTAAAATCCAAAAATTTATTACTATTATACTACATACAGTACAAAACAATATGGGATATTCATATAAAATTTTCAGTCAAATGTCCATGATACAAGAACTTTTAATCTAACTAGATTTCGTAAGAAGTTGATGACCCTAGAATTGGAAAAAAAAAATAATTAAGCTGGTAGTTTATTGACTCGCGCGGCCTTTGCATGCTTATAGCTTAATTATTTATTTAATAATTGACGGGCACATGATTGTTTGTACGTAACATGCATGATCAATTGCTTCATGACCTGATTAAGTTAATAGAGATTATTATATCAGCCAACAAGCAGACAACAAGATGATGAGGAATTAATTATGGTTCACATACTATTGCGTACGTGTTTATATGTAGTTATAGTCAAGATGCGTTTGTTAAATTGAAATTGACATTGCGTGCATTTGTGCATATATATGGGTAACATGTATATATTCAAAACATGTGCGTACCTTTTTGTGCTTGGGTTGGGGGTTGGTATTCAAAAGGCGATGAATTGGGTGTTTCAGAGGATAGGATATTTACCTTAATTAATTATATCCTATACTATATCACTGTACTTCCTCCCATTGACGAACTTTATTTTATCTATCCTGAAATATTAGACTACCGATCACCACACACACACACACACATAACTGTAGTTGTGTGGAGTATATATCTTATCTTGACATTACTGGTAATATATAATTGAAAATATATAATCTTAATTAATTCATTTGACAAAAGTCAAGGCACGTGCTATGGAAAAACTACTCAGCCATATATGATATGTGTTTGTTTCGATGCGATAGATAATATCAATTCACAAATTCTTCCGACTTCTGCACAACCTCACCGGCCACCGCCACGTTTGCTTGGTAGCTTTGAAACTCTACACACACATTTCAGATATTTCTGTTTCAATCATTGATGTTGACCTATACTAATTCCGTCCCAGCACAAATACCAGCAATTCACACGCGCGCGCTAGCTGATTAATTACTTCGTTTGTGTTTTGCTCAAGGTCTAATTGGCTTCTCAATTGTCCTGTGTCTGTGCTGTGCATACAAAGTTTAAGTAATTGATTTAATCAATGCACAAATTTAAGAGAGTTTCGTTATCCCCTATAACACGGAAATTTTTAAAAATAATTAAAATACTTACATAAAAAACTTGCTTGTACAAAAAATAAATATTTTTGTTCTTTAATTTATTGTTATTTATATATATTTAATTCACTTCAAGTTCAAACAATATAAATTTTAAATTCTATTAATTTCGTGTCATAAAATTTTAAAATATCAGATCATTAAAAAAATTATTCTTGCATAATGTTAGAGAGTTTCTCAAATTTGAAATACGTTATCATGAGTAATCTCCGAATACTATTAGATAATTTTTTTCTCAAAAAATATTCATAACATGCAATTCTTCTTTTCGTCAAAATGCATAGTTTAACGATAAAAAGGTTAAAATATCTGCAGCAAAATTGCATTATTCGTTCATAATTAGGTTGCATGGTTAATTTACCCAAGAATGGAGTTGGATGAGAGCGCTGAGACGCAGCGGACCACTTCCAGCAGGAACCCACTTGAGTTTCCCTGACGTCATCATGAATCTCACCCTTTGCGTCAGCAATCCACGTGGCAGAATTATTTTCTGCTATTCTCCCTTATCTCCATTCGCACAGACGGAGCGTGAGCCACACTCACAACAATCTTTTGTAATTTGTACGAACAAATTTTCCATTCCATTATCAACTACTTTCTCCATTTTATATTATAAAACATGCTGTGTTAGAAATTTTTTTTTAAAATACAGAATATTAGATTTTTTTTTATTTTATCTATATTTTTAATATTTTATTTTTTTCATTTATAACTCTCCAATAATAATATAATAAAATATTTAATAAAAATAAAATAAAAATATGAATATTTTTTATATTAATTTGAATTGAAAAAATAATTTTTTTAATATACTTATAATCAATACAAAATAGCTTATATAGTCCGGAGGGAGTAATTTATATATAAATTGCTGTGCCGCTGGACCCCTTGGCATTCAGTGCTCGCCTCGCCTCACCTTCCCTTCTCTTCCCTTCCGTTTCCGTCTATAATATCATTTCGCCTGGATTTTCTCTATTCAATCTTTCCCAGAAATTAGCCGACATAGAATCGATCGAGGCCCTCTGACCCCATTTTCATGTACAGTTGAAATCTTGAAGAGCAATGGATAACAGTGTGCAACAGAGGACGCCAACCAAAAGAAGCAACAAATCCAACAATAAGAAACCCATCAAGGTCGTGTACATATCCAACCCCGTGACAGTCAAGGTCATTGCGTCTGAGTTCAGGGCCTTAGTGCAAGAGCTTACCGGTCAAGACGCCGAGTTCCCGACGGATCTTTCCAGATTCCAGAACCCCAACAGCGACGGCGGCCATCAGACGTCGGATTCTGATAATTCGATCACAAAAAGTACTAGCAGTCATGAAAGTGATCACACACTGGTGATTCCTCAGTTGGACCCTAACTACAATAATTTTGAGGGCCAACTTGGAAGCTCAATCGAGGAATTCGATCCATTTGATCATCATGTTTTCGCTCCTGATCAGATGATGGACGACATTTCTGCTTTCTTACCACCGACTGTATTCCACGAATACCCTCAGGTTGATGATGAAGTGCTGCGCAGGTTTGATGCGGTGTAATAACTAAATTTACTCAGTAATTAACTTCAATTATTCTCTCCAGACAAGTTCTATTTCTGGGAAATTTTTTAAATTTTCGACTATATTATATGTATTGCCTTTGTCAATATATAATATAATTACTGTATGTACGTCACTAAACATGTTATTGATTAACTGTAACCTTGACAATAACTTTTGTTCAATTTGATTTGATGTTCGATTTGGGTTTCATAGAATAGAAATCCCTAACAGCTAGGAATGAGCTCTTAGTCTTAATTTCTTGAACAAGATTAATTGGCAGCAACAGCAGTTGTTGCGGAGTGGAGGGAAACCCGGCTAATCCTTGTTTCATAAAGTGCTTCTAATCACTATTGATTAGTTGAATTGAAGATGGCGGTGCGGTCTGTTTTGAAAGTCTGATTAATAAAGAGTAAAGTAAAACTAGTGGTTCAAATTGATTGCGTTCCCTATGCATATCTATACATGATGACGACGCTTATTACGTATATTGTTCCGGAGCACTGTCACCTAGCTAGGGAACTGTGAAAACAGAGTATGTGATGGAGCTTAAGGTTTTAATTGTGGTAGTATTCTATTAAAGAGTGTTTGAGTTGAGGTGACTGAGGCAAGAAACTTCAGAGGGTCACCCTTGGTCCTTCTGAGTAAGTCTAAATCAGATTTTTCTCCAGCACGGAGAGGCTTTATATGAATCAAGTGCAGTATATAGCGAATAATAATCAGGGATAATATTCATTCACGGAAAAGATCATTGTGGCTTTTTGAATTCTATGTCATGTGTTCCAATGCTATAAAAATTATATGCGTAGTACTGATAGACACTTATAGAGTGCGCAGCTTGAGTTAAGATAATTAAGCTTGAATGTCCGGATGGGAGAGAAATTAATTTGGAAAAATCTTTAATTACAACTTTAATTAGTTGTTCAAAGCTGGTGAGCTTTCCAGCTTGCTGTGGTATAGGGTTAAATTAACTATCTAAGTAATTGTCTTTCGTTTGCTATTTGTAGGGTTTCAATTTCCATAGATACATGTTTGGGTTGTTATGATTTTAGATGCAATATGTGATCATGAGATATTTAGAGCTAGGAAAGTGATCTTAATCAACCCTTCTTGTCTCTTTGTATCTGTGGTGGCGGTCTCATTCTGTGACCATAGCAAAACTACATAGCCCAACTTGGTACTCCCTGCTATTTTCTGTCCAAACCAAAATATCAATGGCACATCTTATTTATAACGCTGAAGTTGCCCGTCTTTCACTTATTAGTTATTTTGCGTCAAGAATATATATATATATATATATTAGCAAATAATTAAAGAGCTTTCCATTATGTTGGTTTCAAAAAGATTAATTTCAATATTTTCAGTTTAGTTCTTACATAAAATTTACTATCATCAATTTAGTTATGATATTTAAAAAATATATATTACTTTATAGGCGACTGATCTCAATTTTCATAGTAATACTGATATACACTAGCTCGTGGGTGAGAGAGAATTGATAGCAACAGTATCTTTTCAGAATCCAATTCTGAATAGTTTGCAAACTGCGTGATAAAAAGTCATATATTGATGTATACGTAGAAGACAATTAGAAAAAAATGCGAAAAGAGAAGCCTAAAGATTTTTTAATTGAATCAAATGCGAAATCGTATTACCTTTGAATTAGGATCTCAAATCATATGCGGGTACATACGTATGTATATGTACGTACGTATATTGATTTCCTTTCATTTAACATTGCCGGGAAAGGATGAATTAATTAACAAAGGCAGAGTGGTTTTAACCTCACAAACTTAAATTAAAACAAAATGAAGTTTTAATAAAAGTAAATTTAATATAACATAATTTATATTTGATTTTTTTTGCAAGAATAAATTTGACAAATTGATTATGAAATAAAAGTAAGTTTGTGAACTCAAAAATATCTTTTTAATCTGTTGGCCAAATCTTGGTTTAGAGGTAAAAGTTACATAATAACTTTTATGCAGAGAATGGAGCTTGAGCTCAGTGAAAGAAAACATGTGAATTGATTTCATTTGTACCCTTCGGCGCGCTTCAGTACTAATTAATATTTCTTTGGAGTGCTTGTATTATTCTCTGCTTGCCGTTTCTGTTAGCAAGCCTTTAAGACCTTTGTTCGAAGTGTCTGGAAAAAGCTGAAGCATATACATATATACGTACGTACGTACATATATATATATATATATCAGACAGGATGGACGAAATATGAACTAGTAGCGAGCTAGGTTCTCCCACAACTTGCCGTGAAAAGCATCGGCATATGAAAAGAAACGCCGTCTCAACAATCTATTTGCACTTTTAAAAATGTATAACGACAGTACTGCAATTTGCAAACAGTCCAGCCACTTGCTATTTGATCCCAGACGAAAATAAAATACTTTAAATATGGTGGTGTGTACACACACACACACACAGAAATAAAAAAAAAAACTATATTGATTGTCAATTGATTTTTTAAGAGCTTAGCCCTATGAAAGTAGTTGATTATTAATTGCTTTTATGGATTTCTTCTTCTTCATCATCATTTTTTTCCCAGTTTTTGAAGGGCCTTGACAGTGAATAGTGAAATTAATTCAGGAGCTTTTTGACTTCGCAAGTGAAACTTACAATTTTTAGAATTTAACCACACTTGGACACGGAAAGGCTTGCAACTTGCAACTTCTACGTTGACCTGGTCGAGAGGAAGTAACTTTTTCTTCTCTTTTCTATCAAGTTACTGAGTGTGGGCTTCAATAATTTCTCTCAGTATATTTATGCTTTGATAAAAAGTTAATTATAAAAGGACTTTGTCACTTTGTATTGTCAGTTTCATGGGTACTTATTTCTGTTTTTTCACTCCTCTGAGTATGGCATGGGATTAAACAGCTTTATATATGTCTCACAAATTTAATGTACAATGAATCATATGTAAGATTTTCCCCCCTGCATGCATGCATGCAGACAGTATACATAAACCCAGTTATTAGTAATTGATGTACTATTAATTTTTTTAAAACAAAAAAATAAGAAAAGTTGTTAAAACTCCTATTTATATAATGACGACCTATATATGTATTTAAAAAGAAAAGAAAAATAAAAAATCACTTAGTATGCTAGCTTTAGAAATTACGAAATTTCATCAACATTTAAATGAAACATTACACACACTCTTTAGTTATTTTGAAAAAGAATGTTGGAAGTTTAGTAGGGGAGATATATATATATATCATTACATAATGTGACCAGCAGAAATAGTACTAAATTGCTAGCTCTATGCAGATAAGGAGTTAGGATTAATGTTTGGTGTGACTGGTTAGTGAAGTGTTTTTAATTTGTGAGGCCAGCGTGAGGGCGCGTTTATAGTTTGTTGGAGAAGCACAAGTGAGTGAAGTATTGCCGACAACAAATTTATTCAATGCGTTAAATTAAAATTAAAATGATGGAATGATGCATGTGCCTCTTCAAGCATGAAGCGTTAGGACTTGCTAGCTACTAGTTGATATTTTTTGATGAATTGAACAGCGCAATACGATCACGCCACTTTAATTAGCTTTCAATTTGTTGCCTTAAAGCTCTATTATATCTAATTAATCATTTAACTTTATTATAAGAAAAATTAATCTTTCACCCCGCGCCCACGAAACTCCGTAACTTATTCTTCATCATCATGCCACTCAACCGTGATTAATTATGTACTACTCTCTCTGTTTTATATTATAGAGCATATTTTTAAAGAAATAAAAATTCAAAATATAAGTTATTTTATGAAATCTAAGTATAATTTAATATTTAATTTTTAGTTTTATCCTTTTTGGAAATAGTAAAAAGAATTAGAGTGGAAAAAGATATATTTCAGATTAATTATAATTTAATGAAGATAATTTTGAAAAGTTATGATAATTTTTTAAAACATCAATTAATTTCTTAGATAGATGTGAGATATATAAATATATGACTTATAATACGGAATATATTGAGTATATATTATAATTAAAACGGTCTCAACTGTGTCCACTTTGGGATCAATAAAATTAAAGAAAACAATTATGTTAAATTACACACACATCAACAAATATATATACACACACATATATATCATGTTGAACCACGGTGGAAAAAAAAAAAAGAAGAAAAACTGCTGGACCACTGGCTTTAGCATTTATGTATTTGAATCAATTCATTTTTTTTGTTCTTCCACCATAAGTAACTAGATAATTAGAAGTGGGTTGGGCGAAATTTGATACATTATTTATAACTAATCAATGTTGTGCTTTCTTATGGATTTTATTATATGTATAAGTGATTTATTGTTTATTGTTTTTGGATGATTATTACTTTTCTTTAAAATTCAAATATTGTGATAGAGCGGTGGACCAGTTGGAGGGGAGTGTAGTAACGGGAGTGGACAGTGAACGCAAGTTTTGATATGCAATTTTTTAAATTTTACTTCAAATTTTGAGACAAAAATTCATTCATTTTAGATGGCTTTTTCATGCATAATATAAATTAAGACAACTGAAACTTTAAGGTATGATATGAATTTATTTTAGAAAATAATTAATTATGATATAACTTAAGCCTTAGCAAATCACCTGTTTTTTTTTAAATAGAATATATTTTACATGAGATATTTTTATCATGTTATATATATATATAGGTTGAATTAAAATGCAATATTAGTGATATCTATATCTTTCAAATTGTTTTTGGACCGACAAAAATAAAAAGAAATATCTTGAGGAGAATAATTAGAATAAGAAAATAGATGGAGACACATCCACTTGTTAGTAATTAACACAGTTGTATGTTGTATATATTGTTGTCGAAAAGGAAAAGACACAGGCTATGTGCATTGTAAGTATCGACATCACTGTGGCTTTTAATTTCCAAGGCTCAGCATGCTTTGATTCTTTCTTTCCAACAGTCCATACATATAATCACGGGCATTGATTGGGTAAGCCCCCACATAAAACCCGCCACTTTTACCTTTCTCCAGTAAAGTTTATACTCCCTCCCTCTCCGGTCCTCTATATATATATATATATATATAAAATCTTTAATTCTAATTCTAAATATAAGGTCATTTATAATATATTAGATAATATTTATTATATATTTTTAGAAAAATACCCCTATTTAATGTATTAAAGGAGAAAGAGAGAGAGATTAAATAAGAGTAGTTTTAAAAAAATATTGAAATTTTTGGAGAAATCGAGGTAGTTAATTAGTTTTAATTTCAATTCTTAATTCGCGTAATTTGGTTAAAAGGGTCTTATATTAAAGATCAGAGGGAGTATAACTTTTGTAACGACAATTTCTCTGATAATATACTTAAGCAAATTAATATTAAGATACATGCATGGTCAGAAATTTTGAGAGAGAGAGAGAAACCTTCGAATATGTCGGAAGCACAAAAAGCATCTATGGTCAACAACTAGTTGTATGCATGCTTTAGAATTTTCCTTTATCAACGTTAAAAAACTAAGGGTCATGATGTTTATACACATGCATGTGATATATATACACACACATATGAGTGAAGAATGACGGAATTTGGAGGCTGCTGCCATTTGCAGCTGGTCTTCTCTCTTACTAGCACATGATGTCGTGTGGATATGTATTACTGGTGTGAACATGATGACCACGCACGTCAAAGAATGTTGCTGCAGAAAGCAACAGATCCCATTCAGATTGTCCTACACACACACACACACACACACACTACTTATACTTCATTCTCACAAATTGAGCCCTTTTTCATAGGCATCTCCAAAGCATATGGGAAGAGTTTAGAGTTTATACTTTATACTGAGCTCCATGGAATCTCTTCTGTTGCTTTTACCACGACGTTTATTCCCCGTCTGAATCTAAGCCCGGAGATTAGATAAACATTATCCCTCCGTCATATTTTCACTTTTTTACGATCTTTAATGATCTTCGTCACTCTCCAAATAACGAACCACGCTTCTGGATTTACTTTTACATTCCACCAACATCGATCACATCCACTCCCTGGAGCTGGAACTGCTTTAATCACAGCCTCATCCTCAGAATCCTCAGGGCCGGGAGCAGGCCTTAATGATTGATGGGTGGGGAAGTGGTCACGCTCACGCCACATTCAACCGAAACCAAATACAACACACACACACACACACACACACATTAGTATCTTCTCACATTTTATGGATCACAATCACGGCCCAAGTATGCAAATGCCCAACACAGTATTACCGTATATCTTAAGCCCACATTTAAAAAAATAGGGAACATTACCATTTAGGACCAAGATCTCAGTTTAATTATAGAATATGGCCAACTGTTCATTTAATCACAAAAAAAGACAAACTTTTTAAAATTAAATATAAAATATGAAATTATTAAAATACCCCCATGTGTTATATCTCTTGGTGATAGTCAACGGCCACCGACCCCTTGTCAATGACGGTCATCAACCAACGACTGCCAGTCAATGATCGGCGACCACTAGTCAGCTGTGGTCGATGATAGTCAATGGTCGCCAGTAACCCGTCAACAGAACTAGCGACCGGTCAACATTCGTCGGAAAAAATGTCTTATAACTTATTTCTCTAGATTTTGCAACTTGTTTAATCTAAATTTACAACTTAGTTTTCAAATTTTTATTTTATGATTTCTTTTCCACAATTTGCAATTTCTTTATTTTAAATTTATAACTTATTTTCTAAATTTTTTATATGAATTGTTTCAATACTTTTGTAACTTCCTTTCTTAAATTTATAGTTTACTTACTCTGAATTTACAATTTGTTTTCAAAATTTTTACTGTGAATGTTGGTCCTTTTCTGTGGGGGGAGATATAACACATGGAGTTATTTTGGTAATTCTATATTTTTATATTTAATTTTAAAAGGTTGGTCATTTTTTATGATTAAATTAATGAACAGTAGATCCTATGTTATAATTAAATTGGAATCTTGGTCCTAAATGGTAATTTCCCAAAAAAATCTCTCTCTCTCTCTCTCTCTCTCTCTCTTAAGAAAAAACTTTTTTATCATTATCTTTTCCCTTCTCAATCATTTCAAGCTCATGGTGAGACGGGGAGAGAGGGAGACAGAAAGAAAACCCAAAACTACACTTTCGGATTACTGCGCCTATTGAGTCTAAGTCCTCCGCATCTTCCGCACAAGATGGCAAGGTGTATTTTCTAAAATTCGATATTAGTAATTTATGATTATTCAACTTATTATATCATTTCATGAAGACAAGAAGCAACTAATTATTTCTTTCGTTACTTATTGCCATAAAAACTCTGACATTGACTATCTATCCAAATTTCCGACTTGGGATACAAATAATCAAATAAATTAGATGTATTTGGGACTAGCAAACCAATCATCTCAACTGTGACTAATGATGAAAAAATGATTAGTGGCAAGAGTAGAAAATAATATTCACCAACATTATAAATAAAATTGCAAGGGAACAAGATTTTTCATGTCATTAAAATTCTATATACATTTTGGACAAACTTCCACCACATCGAACACTAGGCTTAGCCAGTAATTAATGGCTAGGAAGTGATCTTAAAATTGGTTAACTTTCCACCTTTGCCTTGTAACTTTCAAATGTAGACATCCCAACTAAAGAAACAAAGGGAGAGACAAGATCAAAACCTAATTAAATTCGCAAAATCCTATCCACTAACAACCCAGTACTTGTTAAAACTTTACATACTGAGAAAGCGTCTTCAATGAGAGAGGAAAGCACTCCTATACCAGGTACTGCCCAGTTCAACTTTCGTGAGGCAATGAATTGGGCAATATTTGATTTTGATGGTTCTCCTTTTGTGTAACTCATCACCTGATCTTCAGAAATCCTTCCTCAAGAGCACTTGTCATCCATTGATCTCGGAAGGAATGTACATACATATAGCTTCTCTTGCCAATTTTGGAGTTCCCCTTTCACAAGCAAAGTGACACATAGCAACAGCTTTGCATAAACCCTTAGGACATCACTCATCCTGCTGGCTCTTTCTCTTGAACTCATAATTCCTGGAATATTTAAACGATCACTCATCGAGAGGAATTACATACCACAATGCCAAGAGAACTCAAGAAAATTTAGATTTATCATATTATAGGATACCTCGTAAATTTAGGATGCCTATAAAACCAGAGGGCAAGGGGCAACCATATGACACTTATATATAAGCCCACTTATTTCATTGTGTAGAAGCGGAGACACTACTTGAAATAGGAGTTTGTCCGTGATTGACATGTGGGGGAAAATACAATCAGGTGTGATTTAAATTTGACACATCTCATAGTACTTAGACTCTTTTAGATTTATCATGTTATAGGATGTCTCGTAAGTGAAGGGATGTAAAATAAAGGAAATTAAAACATAAAAAGAATGACTAAACGGGGATCAAGCAATTCATCATTAGTTTTAGTTTGGATGATACTTAATAGAGCATAATCAGATTTGGAAGTACCATCAAATTCTTTTCTCCATGCTTTATTCTTTTACCCTTCTCAGCTCTTTCATATGATGTGTATAGAGAACATTATTATGAAGTATAATCAAACATTTTCATGATTTCTTAAAAGCATCAAATCAAGATCTCTATTTAAGAGTACTCAAGCAACCTGGTATAGTTGTGAGTTTCTAAATACTCTACTTCCATGAAATAGGAAGAGAAATGTTCAATATCCAATCATCCCAGGGGGCCCAAACCAACTATGTGTGTGAGAGAGAAGGGTGATCTTATATGAGGTGCGAGGAGAAAACATTTATGACAATTTTTTTTTCGAATGAAAACCATTCAATTTTGATCAAAGGGTGAAATTTTCTCACTTCCTACACAGTTTGGTCCCTGACCCATATCTGAGATTGAGACGCTTGAAAACCACATTATCAGCAGAGGCCTCGAGTACTCAGTGATACCCCAATGTGTCGGAGTTGTGATATTGAGTTGCATTCAATAACTGGTGAATTTTCTGTGAAATCGGCTTATAGGATCATTATGGAGAATGAATTGTTTGGCCCACCTGGTCCTTAGAAGCAAATATGGAAGTGGCAGGGTGTAGAGAGAATAAGAGTCTTCATGTGGCTTGCTTTCCAAAACAAATTGCTAACAAATGAAAGAAACAGTAAATGGGCTGGAACTAACCCATTGAGTCCTCCATGCCAAGACAAAGTGGAAGATGTTATGCATGTGATAAGAGACTGTAATTATGCTTGAAAAGTGTGGGATTCTCTTGTTGATAATAGAATCAAGAGTGATTTCTTTGCTCTCCATCTAGAAGACTGGTTCATGTTCTATCTGAAAAAAAAAAGAAGTTGGTAGCAGTATCTCTTTGCCATGGGCTGGTATACGGGGCTATGGGATTTGACAGCTTTGGAAATGGAGAAACACCGGTATATTTGACCCTTCCTTTATTAGACCACAAATCCTTCAGTTATTATCACTAGGAATTTTTCCAATCTTATTTTGCAGGCTAGGCACAACATCAAAAGAGATACAGTGGAGCAGGGAAATTATAACAGAAAAAGGACGTGTCCCCCTTATGCTTGGGTCAAACTTAATGTTGATGGCTTGGTGCAACAAGACCTTAGCTAGTGGAAGAGGCGTTATAACAGACAACAAAGGATAGTGGTTACTTGGATATAGACAAGTAATAGTGGAATCTGATGCTTTGACATTGATAAAAAAATTTCAAAGCAGCAGTTTTAATCTACAGACTGTAAGTTCTACTGTCTGCCAAATTTTGCAGTGTATCAACCGGCAGTGTGGAGTGTCAAATTTTGGTACGTGAGAAGAGAAGCCAACGTGATTGTAGATGGCTTAGCGAAACTGAGCTCTGTTGGATATATTTAATTTAATAATATTTAATTTGAATTTATTCAAATTATATATTTATATTTTTTAATTAATTAAATATATCTTAACTTGATGTGGTCCTTATCTTTAAGAGAATATATTGTCAGTTGAGCGATTTTAGGGAATAAGGGATAAACTTAGTATCTTTATTTGAATTCAAATTCAAATTTAAATTTAATAAACGATGATGACCAAGGTTATTTAAATAGAGACAGACTGAGTTGAGTATGATATACGCTCTGGTTCCCTGACTAGTTGAGACTAAATCCCAGGCTCCATTACTGAGTTTCATAACTAGTTAGAAGAACTGTCTGCATAGATTATTTTCTGAGATTTCCTTCTAACTAATTTTATATGTGATTTCAGATCTAATATTTAGATTGAGTAACGCCAAAGATATCTGCATCAGATCATCTACTATGACAAGAGGTATTTATAAAGTCTTCCGCTGCTCTTATAATTTTGTGGAAAAATTCAATATATGAAATTTATATTAAAAATTGAATTTGTCTTACATGTGGTATCAGAGCCTTAATTATCTCTGCTTGCATATATGAATTTTGATCTGGTGTGAAATTTGTAATTTCCATTAGGAGAAAATGCATGCTATGTAATATGTGTTGTTATTGTCCTGTCATGTGATGGAAACGTGAAATTGAACCACTATATAAATAAATAAATAAATCTTTCCAAATGCCGCTTTTTATGCCTATGGGGTTATTTTGTTTTGAAATCTGGGAGTAGGAACCATAGTATGCGTATCAAATCACGCTTCTTCAATTAACAATTTGGCTGTCTTGGACTGATTTGATTGAGAATTAATCGGATTGTGTATAGCATCATAGATGTTGAAATTGCATGCTTATCCTTTCTGGAAATAATTCTATAGCTCATATTCTTGTGATTAAATTTTATATGAGCAATATTTTTGTGTTATTTAAATTTTCAGAATTTAGATATTGGTTTAATTGTTTGTTTTGATATGTCTTGAACCATATTTTTTATATTAGACCAGACGTTGGTTGATTATTTATTTTGTGCTATCTTTTTGCTTGTTTAAAATATGTAAAGTTAATTTGGGCTATTAAAAAAAATAAAAAATATTTTGTAAAATATTATATGTGTTAGTTTTAAGTGCCTAAAATTTGGAAAATTTTATTTAGGCAATTATAACACTATTTGTAATTTTGCAAAATAATCAAGTTATTTATTAGCCTAATATTAATTTTTAAACAATTGTTAGGCACATTAAATAAATAAAATAGTGGGAGAATTTGTTTAATTATTTAATCACATTCTTGTTTGGTTGATTAAATTAATTATTTAAATTCTCATAATGATTGTGCATATATATATATATTTTAATTGCATGTAATCTATGATATTTGTGATTAGCATGCATTTAATTAATTAGTCAATTAATAATTTATAATTGTTGCATGCATTGTTATTTCAATAAAATCACATATGGATTTAAAATATCAATTCTAATTATATGTGTAATTGTAATTTATCTTTACCCACAGGAAGATAATTATAATTGCGCATTTAATTATGATGGAATCGGATGGCCTTATGTTTCCTAAGTAGCCCACAGGTATTAGGAAATATGAATGCATTCTAGTTTCATTAAGTTAATAGGACAAAATATTGCACATTTATGATTTAATCATATGGGGAGAATTTTTTAATTAATTAGTCATATATCTGATTTAATTGATTAATTAATTAAATGATTCTCATTACGTGATGCCTATATGAGTGCATATGTATGTCCTTTAAGCATAATGATTCTATATGTCTTGTGATTAGCATATATAGTTAAGGAGTAGCCGCAACATCCTTACATGACTGAATATATGCATTCTTGATTTGTTTTAACAAACAAAGATATCACATAAGGACTTAAAGACATCAATTCTAATTAAGTGTATAATTATAATATATTTTTGCCCACAGGTAGATAATTATAAATATATATACTTAATTAGGATGAAATAGATGTTGCCTTGTGCTTTCTAAGTAGCCCACAGATATTAAGAAGTATGAATGCATTCTAGTTTCATTATAAATGATATATAAATTTATGCTATGCTGAAATCTTTGCCCACAGGTAGATTTTAGTGATACGAAATTTATGTTTAGTATGTGTTACATTGGTAAGCATATATTTTTGTTAAAATGTGATGGATGATTGCCTCATATAGAATTGATATAAGCATGTTTTAAGTTGAATCCTGAAAAATTGCAGTGTTATTATCATCTCTTGGATTGTTTGGTTAGGGACAACTATAGAATTCAAAGGAGAAAAACCTTAACTATTTGGGAGATACTGACATAAAGTTCCTGTACCCATTAATGTTAGTATGAGATAATATAGTATGAATGATATGAGTAATACAATTCTCTCAATACAATAATAATGAAATCTCAATGCAGAGCTAAATATTTGGGTACATAATTGATTTGAGGATGTCAATATTCATTTATAGGCAATAATTGAAATTATGGTATAAGTCACTATTTAATATTCTAACTCTAAAATAATTCTCCGTAAAGTAAATAGACACTAAAGGTATGTAATTGACATACCATACAGGTGAGAGACATGTCTCTTAAGATAAGAGAATCTCCATTGATCTTTGTGCACACAATTCTTGATTAGATATCTCATCAGTATAAACTATTATAAATTTCTCACAACATGCATAAAGAGATATATATAGTTAATATTTATTGGATATATGTGTGGAAAGGAATATTAGGCTCAAATTTGGATTAAAAGTGAGATTCTAATAAGGGATTTAGTTCCAAAGGTAGACCATGGAGAAAGAGGCATATAAAGAGTAATTACCTCACAAAAGGGTCTTATTGGAGAATAATAGTTATACTCTTATCTTTAATATCTTTTTTAATCTCCTTTAGTTAAAGCATATCAAGGATAAAAATTCTTTCTATTATGTGATAGAGGAGAATACTAATGTCTCCACTATAGAGAGTTAACAAGGTTTTTATTTAATCTCAAAATCTCATTAACTCTAATTCATATATGAAATGCTGGAAGAATTTAATTGCTAGAAATTGTAAATGCTAGTGTCTAGTTTTTGTATTTATGTTCTAATTGTTTAAAATGATCATTCCCTATTATTATTAATTTCTCACAATTCATGAATACTACTTGTTTTATAATTAAGATAAGGCATATGATGCCTTAATAAGGATGTAAAGTAAAAGTAGAGAATTAATCCTATAAACGGGTTAATATAGTGAGATTAATTAAGGGAATGAAAGTTATTATAAGTACATTAGTGATGGATAAATTCACTCAAGACAACAATATACATTTAAAAATAAGATTCCAATTTTTTTGTAATTAAATACATCTTTTGAAGCCCATAAGGTTGGAATATTATTTTTAATGATTTACTCTCATTAACTTGTCTTGTAAAGGTAAGAGTGAATGGAGGTTGTTCCTTAAGTTTTCATTACATATTTGGATGAAATGCAAAGAAGCTTAAAGGATAAAAACTATAATATCTATCACATATAGAATATGTAGAGATTAGGAATGCCAAGTTTATTGAGGAATGTCATAATTAGTGGGAGTGATCAAATATATGACAAATCTATCAGGAATGATCACATAAAGATGAATGAAACCACTAATTATGATGAAATACTGGTTTTACATGAAATTTATTTTTATAAGATGAATGTAAAACATAATAAAGTTTTGAAATCTAATTGGTCATGCTGAAAATTAAAAGTGTCAATGTCTTGGATTCTATTAACTATTGAAAAGAAATCTCATAAAAAATAAGAGATATATGAATATAGTTATAAATGGAACTCTTATTATGCAACTTCAATCTTAATAATAGATTGAATTATGACCAATTATGATTGAGAATTTGGCAATCATTGGCAATTATATAGTGTACATTAAGAAACTTGATTAGAACATGAATATTAAGAATAATCTCATTTGTTCTTACATGCAATGAAGTAAATTCCAAATTAACACATGATCTCATGATATATAAGAGATCTTAAAGCAAATAATATTTGGGAATTTGTATAATTACCAGTGAGGTTAAGAAAATTAGCCATGAATGAGTCTTTAAGATCAGAAGGAATTCACTAATCAATATTATGTATTACAAATTAAAGATTATTTGCTAAAGGTTGTCTTTATAAAGGAAGGGATTGATGACAGTGGGACTTTTCTCCTACATTAATGAATAATTCCTTCATTATTATCATGAATCTATATGCCAATTTTTATTTGGAATATTAGGGAAACTATCACTCTCATTATGATTATAAGAAAGAGATGTATGTGAAATAATGTAAAAGATTAAATTATTACTAAGGAGAATTTAGTTAGGTAAGACTTCCCATGGTAGTGGTAGTTGAAGACTCATGATAGGATTATATTTCTTATAATGTCGAGAACATCATAAATCCTTGTTTATATCACTGGATTAGTGGGAGTTGAGTCATCTATTTAATTTTAGTTATAGATGACATATTGCTTATGATGAATGACTTGAGATGTCACAAAAGGCATAATAACTTTGTTCAAGAGCTATGATGTAAAAGATAGGTAAAATGTCTTTAAAGATCTATAAAGAGATAATTCTCAAAATTTTTAGAATTATCATAAAGAACCTATATTTGTAAGCACTTGAATATTAATGAATAAAGTCTATTTGCCATATGTGACACCTATGTTTGCCATATGTCCCTGATGAGATTTGGAAAGAGATAAGAATAATATTTCTTTCATGCTAGTAGTGAGAGGCATAATGTATGTCTAAATTTGCACATAAATTGACATAGCCTTTGTGAAAAGAAATATTATAAAGATTCCAAAGCAATTTATACTTAGATAATAAATGATAAGCTGCAAAGAATACTAGAAATTCATGCTTATATATAAAAGATCAATAATTAGGAAAATACAGTATTTGTTCAATTTAGTAGGATAAGTTGACTTTAAAAAGTCAATATTATGACACATCCTAATGCAAGATGAACAAATTATGTTATGGAGGAGTGCAAGATTGCTAAGCAATACCTAATTGCTTACTTCCACCATAAATGCTGGATTTGATCTTCAATTTGAGGCAAGTTTACATAAATGTTAAATTTCATCTTGGGTTTCAAATTGAGGATTCATTTGAGGCCATAAAAAAATGTGTTGACCATATAAGGTTAAATGGTCATATAACACATAAAGAGAAGATCCTTAACTAAAAGCATGCAATTAAAGAATATGAAGGATCATACATCTCATATGAAACAGATCATATTGGGGTGATCTAAATGAGGTGTGTTTAAGTGATGAAATTCGTGTTGTAGTTCATCAACTCAATATATATATTGTATACAATTCTGGTGAGATTGATGAACATTAAGGTAGGAACCGAATAAACATTTAAGGTTTATTCATAAAGATAATTTCTCATAAAGTAAGGATATTACTTGTGATACATGGAAGGTAATACTCACATGATTAGAGGACCTACCGCCATGATTTTTGTAATATTGCTTAAATATTCCTTGATATATCAACTGACTAATCAAGATCGGACCAAGTGGGAGAATGTTAGATATATTTAATTTAATAATATTTAATTTGAATTCATTCAAATTATATATTTATATTTTTTAATTAATTAAATATATTTTAACTTGATGTGGTCCTTATCTTCAAGAGAAGATATTGTCAGTTGAGTGATTTTAGGGAATAAGGGATAAACTCAGTATCTTTATTTGAATTCAAATTCAAATTTAAATTTAATAACCGATGATGGCCAAGGTTATTTAAATAGAGGCAGACTGAGTTGAGTATGATATATGCTCTGGTTCCCTGACTAGTTGAGACTAAATCCCAGGCTCCATCACTGAGTCTCATAACTAGTTGGAAGAACTGTCTGCATAGATTATTTTCTGAGATTTCCTTCTAACTAATTTTATATGTGATTTCAGATCTAATATTTAGATTGAGTAAAGCCAAAGATATCTGCATCAGATCATCTAGCATGACGAGAGGTATTTATAAATTCTTCCGCTGCTCTTATAATTTTGTGGGAAAATTCAATATATGGGATTTATATTAAAAATTGAATTTGTCTTACAGGGTCTTCATCACACAACCTCACTTGCTACAACTCTGTTCAGCAGTGACTTAGCTTGGATTCAATATCCCCATCTTGTAGTTTGTGTTTTTCTTTTAGGGTTAGCCCCTTGTTTCATATAAAAAAATAATAAATATTCGAGGTGAGAGAAAAATAAGATGTAAAAATTAGTGAAAATTTATATGAAGGAAAAGTTAATAGAGGAGGATTTGTTTTTTTTTTTTTATGTGAATGGCATATGAAAAGATGTGGAAAGAGTGAAGTTTGAAATTGAAATATAAGACCCACACATGTATTTCAACGTATGATATCGTGGGGCTCACAATAATAAAGCAAAGGAGAGAAAAATGTAAAAAGAAAAGAAGAAAAATGGACAAGTGGCAGAAGATTAAGAAGAGAAAGGCATGAAACAGTAAAAGAAGCAACCAGCACACAACCTGAAAGAAAGCCGATACTTTTTAGTTGATGCACAGTATAGCTCAATTATACTTAATTATACTCTCCCTTATTCTTAATATAAAATTATTTTAATTAAATTATACAGATTAATAATTAAAATTAAAATTAATTAACTACTTTAATTTCTCTGAAAATTTTAATATTTTTCCAAAACTACTCTTATTTAATATCTCTCTCTTTCTCTTTGAATACATTAAATAAGATCATTTTTCTAAAAATGTATAATAAATACTATCTCGTATATTGTAAAGGATCTTATATTTAGGACCAGGGTAAAAGATCCTATATATAGGGCTGGAAGTAGTAATATACTCCCTCTGATCCTTAATATAAGACAATTTTAACCGAATTATGCGAATTAAGAATGAGTTAAAACTAATTAACTACCTCAATTTCTCCGAAAATCCCAATATTTTTTTTCAAAACTACCCTTATTTAATCTCTCTCTTTTTCTCTTTGAATACATTAACTAGGGACATTTTTTGAAAATATATAATAAATACCCCCTCGTATATCGTAAAGGGTTTTATATTCAGGATTAAGGTAAAAGGTCCTATATATAGGATTGGAGTGAGTATTTGATTGATTGTTTCAAATTTTAAATTTTTATATATTATTTATTTGTATGTATTATTTTATTAAATATATTATCTATATCTCACACTAATTCTCATCCTAGGACTTAAAAATATTCATATTCAATGTAACGTATCATATGGTGCTCCATATATATATCTGTATTTGTTCATTCTAGGTGCAACCTAAATTTATACCAAAAAAGATTGACAACCAAGAGTATACTTAATCACAATATACAGTAACATTCAAATGAATGCTGATGATAATAATAATTTAAATAATGGATCAAAAAATAATAACAATTTAAATAATAAAATTTAGACAATCTTTTATGAACATTTTTGTGGGGTTCAAAGATGGAGTTTCATTCTTCTGGCTGGACAAAAGAAAAAATAGAGTTTCTTTTATGATAAAGGAAAAAAAAGATAAAGTGCCTGTTTGATAGTTGTTTCCAAAATAATTTTTTTTATTTTCAAAAATAGAAAAACCAAAAAACTTGTTTAGCAAATCTGTTTTTTATAAAATATTCTAAAAAAAATAAAAATAAAAGAATAGAAAACTAAGAATATTTCCAAGGTGTTTTATAATTTTTGTTCTGAAAAATACAAGACATGGTAAAAAATACTCATATCATTACTGGTAAAGTTAGAGGTGTACAAAGATCGGATAAGATTGGGTTGATAATCAACCTGATGCTTGATCCTTATGAGATAGAACGAGACCAGGCCAACCCGACATATGAGACTGAGGTTGGCCTGATCTTAAAAATATTTAAAAATAAAAAATAAATTAATTTTATTTATTAATAGAAATATAATTATATTCATTAAAAATATGTTTTCTTAAAAAATAATATTATAATAAAAAACAATATTTATTAAAATTATAAATACTTAATAATCATGTATTATTTTTACACAATATTAAGAAATTAATTTAAAGTTTTAAATAAAATTAAAATATTATATTTTTAAAATATCCATAATAATGATATAACCAATTTATTATATATATTATATATAAAAAATACCATATAAAATCAATATTTATAAATTTTTTTAAAATATATATAAGCATATATGTACCGGAAGTGGGTAAGATGGAGTTTGACCTCAACTCGGTGTCCAATCCGGCCCAGTCTCAAGGCCAACCCGGCATGTCAGGTAGGACCGGGCTATCAGGTTGGTTAAACGCCTCTAGATAAAGTTATAAATTTTAAATAACTTATTTAACAGCTACTTATTAACAATTATTCAAACTAATTTTTTTTTTATTTTCAAAACTTGCTCTTAAAAATAATTTTATAAAATTATTTTAAGAATAATAAAATAGAAAACGCTATTAAACTAAACTGGTATAGAATTTCACTCCAGCACGCATAGCATTTTTTTTGGTACAACAAGCAAGTGAAACTCGCAGTCCAGTTCTCCTGAGCATGGACCTGGGCTCCTTTGAAATGGGTTTCCTCTTTCTCATCCTACAGATTTTTGCTTTTACTTTTTTTAATATTTCATCTATCTAGATTATAAAATATTTTTAAAAAATCACATAGATTAAAAAGGTGATAAAAATTAGTTGAAAGTTTTAATTTTGTAAAAAAAAAAATACTATCTTTCCAAAAATGCTATACATTAATTTCATTAACTTTTCTTTTAAAAAGATAGTTGGGTGAGTTGTAGAATAAATTTACGAATATTATTATTAAAAAAAGTCTATAAATGTTGTATTAAATTTTATAAAAAGTCTTATATTATAGGATTAGAAAGTTTGTAAAATTTGTTATAATAAGGGAGGGATGAAAGGAGTATTTGGATAGAAGATGTTTTACTATTTTATCATAAATTTATTTTTTTTAAAGCCACAATCAATACGTTCTTCACTGTGATGCTTAAACTCATCAAACTTGAATGGTTGAATTAAAAAACGCACGCGCGCACAAGCACACACACGAGATCTTGTAGCATTGACTTACTATGCCTAGTATATAAATGGGTCTAACATGCATTCATAAGAGGAAATTTTTTAAATGAAGAAAATGACGAATGAAAAAGATTCTTTACTTTTATTTATATTAAAAAAAGATTCCTTTCGTTGGGCCAATATTGAAGCAGCCTCTTACTGAAAAATATATATCCAATGCGTGTGTAAGCTTTTGCTTATAGCCCGAGAGATGCAATGTTCTCTGCCCGCCGAGCAAGATTGTAATCTTTTGTTTGTATAAAGGTCCCATCACTTTGTTTCTTTTATTATACCTCTGCCTTGTTTGTTCCCCATCGTCTCAAATCATAACCCTTTCAAATTCAAAGACAAAGGAGAAGCAGAAGATGGGTCAGAAGATTTCGGCTGGTACCGGTACCATATCTCTCTCTGTCTGTCTGTCTCTCTCTCTTCCTGTTATATTCCCTTCCTTATTTTACTCTTGCAATGGATCCACCTAACACGGTAGACACATACTTGTTGAAACTTGATTCATGCAAGTGCTGCCCATGCGATTTAAGATCGATTGGACATTGATAAAATCAACTTGCGTTTTCAATATGTATACATATAGATATGAGGGTGTGGGAAATTTGTTGCAGGAAGTAATATTCAGGGAAAGAAGGAGGAGGGGGATGTTGGTACAGTATTCGTGGACAATTGGTATGAACGTTTTTTAAAATCTGATGGGGACGTTAGAACTGAAAGTGAATTCTACCAAGCAATATGCGAGATAGTGGGGTAATTACTGAACTGATCACCTCAAGTTTTATTTAATATATATATATCAGGCTCATTAATTAACTATATATGTTTATATGATCATATATATATACAATTTGACAGGAAAATCAATCGTAATCGGGGATTGCAGATAAAAATCCCAACTACGGATCAGCTGAAACGTCTATTCGAAGTAAGCATATAAATAAATGAAATGGAATTATTATTAATAATTATATATCAGTGTAAATAATTAAGGAATGAATGAATGGCATATGTATATACTTATATATCTGTGCAGGTGCATCACACGGACAAGCGGCGGCCACTGTCGAAGGAAGAGTTCAAGAAGATTCTGGAAGAAGTGGCGAAGGATGCAAAGATGAGTGGTTCAGGAGGGTGGGACGCACTGTTGTACACCTTTGGTGTGCCGGCGGCGGCTACGTTGGTAAAGAATGCAGTGATGCCAAACATAGTTCAGAACGAAATACTCATCCCTTTCATCACTTCCCTCACTGTCCTCGTTCTTGCTAAGCTTAACAAGATCTGATCCCATCTCTCCCTTTCTTCTGCTTCTACCTCTCCTCACTCTATGTATTCATTTCAACTCACCCCTCCCCCTCAAAATTTAAATAAATCCAACTCATCCATCTCCCACCTCATTTCATTCATGCTTCTCTAGCTATTTATCTCTTGTATAATTCACACTACAAATTATATATATATATGCTCCCATCATTCTAGTTGATACCACTCCTTCATCTTATTACTGTGTGCTAAGCCTTAATCTTACATTAATTATTACATGACAGGCTTCAATTAACCAATAAGCGTCGTGGACCATTTATCATTATTATTTCGCTACAGGAAAAAAAAATAATATATAACAGAGTATAAGACAAACATATGTTTCATTTTCATCATATCTCAGTTGGGGTATCCAAAAAAGAAAGAAAAAACAGTTGGTTGTTTCATGGATCATCAAATATAAATAACACAGCTTGTTTGCTGTATTACTTCTCCCTTTTTCTAACATTTTTAAGGGAGATCATTATCATAAGAAATATTATAGTTAAGGACCGCCAAATTTTAAAATTTCTCAAAACAAGCAAAGTCTTGGGAGAGAGAAAAAAATATTCCTTACTAGACAAAAATTTTCGAAATCTGAATACTGTACTAAAATATTATATGTTTAAGATTGAAAATTGAACCTTGAGTTGAAAATATTTTGATTACATAAAATTAATAGGTTTACTATTGAAAACATAAAGGTTGTGTTAGAAATACCTTGACTTTTGAAAATTGAAAGATTTATATTACTAAAAATAAAAAGGTTGGGTTGAAATTTTTGTCCAATAAAAAAATATTTTTCTTTTTGTAGTCTTAAAATTGCATGATTTTTAAATGAAATTGTATTTCTTACATGGTCCTCAACTATCATTTTCCCTTTTTTAATTGTTTATTATTTCTTTATTCCTTACATAGCAAAACAAGGGGAAAAGCAAAATATGGGGCTGACAAATATTCTACTTTTAAGGTTAATGATCATCTGTGTTAATATTGTAGGCCATTTAGTTCAATTACTAGGAGATTATGGGATATAATAGGAAGAAATGTAAATAAATTACATGAGAGCTTGTTTCGTATGATATTGAAGGAGATGTGAAATGAATTTATTTTTTATATTCTTCATAAAGGGTATTGTAGTATTTTTATTTCATTTACTGTAATCCGGATTAAATAAGCTTTTGAATATGACGCCATTTACATGTTAGCATGTAATCAGTATTACATGAGTTTTGGCAAATCACATGTAGCGACATCTATGATATAAACCCATTTACATCTCTTCACATGACATATAAATGAACCAGATGGGGTGTAACAGCCAGTTTGGTTCAATTACTCGAGAAATTAGGTGATGTAATGGTAAAATTATAAAGGGATGTAATGGAATGATAATTATATGCGAGTTTGTTTGATTTGATATTAGGGGGTGGGAAATATATTTATATTTTATATTTAATTAAACATAAATAAATGAGAAAAGACTAAACTGCCCTTACATCAAAACAAAATTTCCCTTCCATCCTTCTTACCTCCTTGACCACTTAGCCACCATATCGTGTTCCTCAACACCGACGGCCATTCCATTTTTGTCTTCGAACTTAGAGGTGGAAGGATGAAAGACGCTAAAGGAGGAAAGGCTGACAGGGATGGATGAAAGAATGAAGGTCACTGGAAAGGGAGCATCAACGGAGATGGATGAGAGAATGGAGGCGAGTTCACTGATGGGGGATGGTTCAAGTTATGGGTTTCAGGGAGGGTAATGTGGTCTTTTGTAAATGATCACAGTGAGGTGATCATCTTCACCTAACAAAATAGGGGTGAGGAGCTTGGGGTGAAGATTATCACATCAAGTAATATCATTTTCCTGTGATCTGTGCAACCAAACGGCACTAACTGAGGTGATGTAAAACTCATTACTTCACGTAACTCTAATGTGAGCAAACCAAACGGACTGTAAATTAATTTGTATAACAAGTCAAACCAAAGGGGGAATAGGTCCTTCATCCAATTCTGCTAGTGACAGTTGTCAATATTTTAACATACATTCACGGATAATATGCATCGCCTGTAAGATTAGCACGTGCCCAAACTATCTGGAAAATGAGAGCCCAAACATCTCATGCTTGTTGCCTGTTGGTGTTAAAAAAAAAAAATCTCACGCTTGTTGCCTGCTTGTCGGGAAAAAAAAGGCAATCCTTACTTTGCTTCAATAGCTCTTCTTCACCAAAACGAAGAAAACACCATTCCATAAAGAAATACACAATGAGAGGAAGCATTTGAATTTAAACTCATATTCTCCGGCATGCTCCGAAACATCATTTAATTTCAAATTTATCATTTGGGTATAATGATTTCCCATAAACAAGCTTAAATCCGAGAGGGAAAGAGTTTCCAGATGTGAAAATAGTAACAATACAGAAGGACAAAAAAGGAAAGAAAGCAAGAGATCGAAATGATGGGTGGAGAAAGCGGTGCTATAAAGTCATGTGACATGACGGTTCGGAGGATGCACGCAGGTGTGAAGAAGTGTGCCCATAGCATATTCGGGGCTTACATTGACTCGCATGCAAATGAAGAAGTCCTGAATATCGAGGAAAAGGAAGCGAAGTCCAATACAAAACATACCACGCAGAGAAGTTTTTCCCTAATGGGAATTACTACAGTGGTGGATGCACAGATAATTTTAGTCACAGTGTGGCCAAATACTTGTGGACCGATGTGTGCATGTATGTGGGAGGATGGTGTAAAGGCAAAACCATGGGAAGGGGAACCTTCAGTTGGCCTTCAGGGGCTACATATGAAGGCCAATTCACCAATGGTTATATACACGGCACAGGTATGTACACAGGGTCCAAAGGGGATACTTATGAGGGCAAATGGGTAATGAATTTGAAGCACGGTTATGACGTGAGGAATTTTGCTAATGGGGATTGTTATGAAGGGAAATGGCGATGAGGGTGTCCGAATGGACAGGGGAGATATCAATGGCAAAATAGGAACCACTATATTGGGGAGTGGAAGAATGGGTTTGTTTATGGGCAATTTTACTAGGATACTATAAAAAAAATACAAAATTTTCAATATACTACAGATACAAAAATAATTTCTCAAATGCAATAAAAATCATATCTCGGTGCCTTAGGCACCGAGATGTACTATTTTAATTTTTTTTAAAATTTTATGGATAGATCTCGGTGTCTTTGGTACGGAGATCTTCCATGAATTTTGTAGGGGTCAATGCTTGACCCCATACACTAACCCCCCTCCCTCACCTTTTTTTTTTCTTAAAATTTTATTTTTCAAATTTCTTTTCATAAAAAAATATCAAAATAAATAAATATAAATTATATAAATAATATATACTAAATAATATTAATTAATTAATTAATAGAGTATATTCTTTAATATTTTTAAAATTATATAGATTTATCTATATTTTCAAAACATAAATTTTAGTCAAACTTTTAATACAAAAAATACATTTTTATTAACTAAAATTCATATTAATATACTGAATAATTATAATAACATAATATATTATCATTTCTTTAATATTATTAAAATTATATAATTTTTTTTAATTGTCAAAACATAGATAAATTTTAATTTTGTTAATAATGTAAATAGGAAGAATAAGGGAAGAGATAAAAAAATATGATGAAAAAAATAAAACTAATATTTTAAATTTAAGATAATTTATTAAGAGTTTTTTTATTTTAAAATTTTAATAGAATTAAGATTTAAATTTTATAAATATGAGATTTTTAAGTAATATTCTTCTCTCTTCTATAATTTTAGTAATATTAAAGAAAGGGTAATATATTCTTTTTTTTATAATTATTCAATATATTAATATAAATTTTAATTAATAAAAATGTATTTTTTATATTAAAGGTTTATCTATATTTTCAAAACATAAATTTTAGTCAAACTTTTAATATAAAAAATATATTTTTATTAATTAAAATTTATATTAATATACTGAATAATTATAAAAGAAGAATATATTACCTTTTCTTTAATATTACTAAAATTATATAAGAGAGAGAAATATCACTTAAAAATCTCTTATTTACAAAATTTAAATCTTAGTTTTATTAGAATTTTAAAATAAGAAAACTCTTAATAAATTATCTTAAATTTAAAATATTAGTTATATTTTCTCCATCATATTTTTTTATCTCTTCTTTTATTCTTTCTATTTATATTATTAACAGAATTAAAAATTTATCTATGTTTTGAAAATTGAAAAAAATTTATATAATTTTAATAATATTAAAGGAATGATAATATATTATGTTCATATAATTATTCAATATATTAATATGAATTTTAGCTAATAAAAATGTATTTTTTGTATTAAAAGTTTGATTAAAATTTATGTTTTGAAAATATAGATAAACCCATATAATTTTAAAAATATTAAAGAATATACTCTATTAATTAATTAATTAATATTATTTAGTATATATTATTTATATAATTTATATTTATTTATTTTGATATTTTTTTATAAAAAGAAATTTGGAGAATAAAATTAAAAAAAAACTAAAAAAAGAGGTGGGGTTGGGGGTTAGTGCAGGATCAGTACGCCTGACCCCCTATAAATTCATGGAAGTCATAAAATTTTAAAAATAATTAAAATAGTATATCTCGGTATCTAAGATATTAAGATATGATTTTTGTTATATATAAAAAATTATTTTTATATTTATAGTATAATGGGAATTATATATTTTTTTATTGTATCCTAGCAAAAAATTTCCTATTTGTGTGTTTAGGGGGGGTGGGCCCACACAAATGGGAATAGTTATGATGGCTTTTGGGAAGATGGTTTTCCTAAAGGGAATGGCAATTACGGAAGTAATCTCTCTGCATTACTTTATTATACCGCTCCTTTTTGCTGAAAAAAAGTAAAATTTTATAAAACTTACAAAAAAAAAAAAGGAAAAAACCCCACTTTTTTTAGAAAAATATAAAGAATTATAGGGGATAAGTTAAAAAAAAAATCCAGAGCTTCCGGTCTCGACACTTGCGAGTGGTCTGATGGTAGTGTTTATGTGGGTAATTGGAGCAAGGATCCAAAAGATCATCACGGAACATACTATCCCTCTGAACAACCCAGGGGAGCCATTCTGATTGGGACCCTCAAGTGCTGTATAATGAGTTAAATCAATGCAAAATACGTCCTGGGGAGAAGTTTTCAGTTCTGCCATCTCAGAAGAAACCTGCTGTTTGAAGTCCACCAAGTCTGGGAGAACCACAGTGGATCCCAGGGCCGGTGAAAAGTGAAGCGATGGCACGGTTTCTGCGGAGGGTGAAGTTAGTGGCGATGGAAGTTCGGCTGCAGGCAATGAAATGTTAGAAGAGTTATTGGGTTTACATATAGATGATGTTAATGAAGATGGCGAGACTCAGCTCCAGGTTCTTAAAGTACCAAGGATAACAAAGAGGCAGGGACAAAACATATCCCCAGGCCACAAAAGTTATGATCTCATGCTTAATTTACAGTTGGGGATTAGGTATTTTATATTTTGGCACAAAGTGCTCGGTTTTAATGATCTAGTCCTGTGTTGTTTTCTTTTTTTTGCCAGAAGTCCTGTGCTGTTTTCAGTTGCCTTTGTTTCTGTATTACTATTTACTTATCTGTCAAAAAGGAAAGCATTATTAAGTCAAAATAATCCTACAACCTGAGGGCCTAATAAGCCGGAGAGGAGAGACAACTGAAAAGGTTACCTGTGTCCTGCATCCTTCTTCTAGCAGCCTTCCGTTTATTGCTATTTTTTTACCTCCATCGTCTTGCCTGGTAAAGCATTAGTTCATTCCTTTGACCATGACAATCAATTCTGATGTGCCATGTGTCTAGATTTTAGTTTTTCTATCAACAGTTCATCCTGATTGCTTCAAGAATAAAACATGTTTCTTCTTTTATTCATTTAAACTTGCTCATGTAGTTCCAGCCGACACAGTTCTTCAAAACTTCCTGTATTCTGTACATCCACTTTCTTAGTTACAAGTGATGCATGTATTTATTCATTTTACTTTCATTATACTTGATTGCTGGCTCTGTAACCTAGCTTGTAGAATATCATTCATTGGAACTTCACAGGCATTCCATGGCAAGAACTGGTCCCACAGCAAATTATGATTTGAGTCCTTCAGCTTTTGATCCCAGGGATAAAATTTGGACAAGATTTCCCCAAGAAGGATCCGAACATACTCCGGGACATGGATGCCCAGAGTTTAAGTGGAAGGACTATTACCCAGTTGTTTTTAGGTTAGGCCTTTGAATACCCTTTTATATGTCACTACCTCCAATTGCTTATTGCCAGATGCTTCTACGAATAGTCCTTTTGTCGTCAAGTTAACTGTGAATAGTTTCTTGTCAATAGGACTTTAAGGAGTTTATTCAAAGTGGATGTGGCTGAATACATGTTATCCATATGTGGAGACGATGCCCTACGTGAACTTTCTGCTTCTCCTGGGAAAAGTGGCAGCTTCTTTTACTTGACCAATGATGACCGTTACATGATTAAGACAATAAAGAAAGCTGAAGTGAAAGCCAGTTCCTTCCGCCCTCTCCCGCCAATTTGAAATTTCTTACAAGTCAATCTAGGTTCTTATTTTGTTAAACTGGATCTCTCTCACAGGTGCTCTTGAGAATGCTTCCAGCTTATTACAACCATTTTCGATCCTTTGAGAATACTCTAGTCACCAAATTTTATGGCCTGCATTGTGTAATATTTGTTGGACCTGCCCAGAAGAAGGTATATTTTCACTATTAGTCATCTTGTTATGCAATATTCTAAATTGCTTGTTTGACTCAAATAACAAAATATGAATAATTAGTGTAAGGGTTGTAAGTTTCACAATATGTTTGGTCTTCTAGGATCGATTTATCATAATGGGAAACCTCTTCTGTACTAATTGTGCCATCCATAGACGCTTTGATTTGAAGGGTTCTTCACTTGGTCGCATAACAGCTAAGCCTGAGAAAGAGATTGATGCAAACACCATTTTTAAATATCTTGATCTTAATTTTATATTTCGTTCGCGAAAGTTATGGTTTCAAGAATTTACCAGGTAACAAATGACTTCGGTAACTTACTCCTTTCTTGTATCGCTCATCCTTTTGCCATCTAACCTGCTAAGCTGAATCATGTGTTACAGTTTTATCTCTTTTCTAATTTTCTGTCATCTGTTACAGTTTTATCTCTCTTCTAATTTTCTGTCATCTTCTACTCAATTGAATTGAGGATGTCAAGAATGCTTTTGTTGTCTCAGGCAAATTGATAAGGACTGTGAGATCTTGGAACAGGAGGGAATTATGGACTATAGTCTGCTAGTGGGCATTCATTTCAAAGATGTATCAGAAGATGGGGATATATCCTTCCCATGACTGCAGGAACTCCACACAGTTCAAAAGTAGACGCAGATCTCTCAGACCCATCCAGGTGAAATATCTGCAGCTTAAAAATTAATCTAGTTTCAATCTGTCGTTTTAGCACATACAGATTGATTAACTAAGCAGTGATTACCATGTCCCCATGAATGACATGGTAGTATTTTTGGTTTGGGTTAATACAACTTGGGGGTTTGAAGGTCGGAGGGTGCCAGATTGGGTGTGAAAACGCCAGCAAGGGTTGAAAGGACAGTGAGAACTGGTAAATGTGAATTGCAACTTTTAGGAGAACAAATTGGAGAGTTCTATGAGGTTGTGTTGTTCATTGGAGTTATAGACATATTCAGGACTATGACATTAGCAAGAAGCTTGAGCATGCGTACAAATCCATTCAGTATGACTCAACCTCCATATCAGTTGTTGATCCTAGACTCTACTCTAAGCTTTTCCGTGACTTCATCTTCAGAATATTTTCCGATGACTCTGGAGAGGCATAAATATGATTTTGCATTTCTTTTCTGGTCATATGGCAACTTTCAGGTTGAGCCAAGCTAGCCTGCCTTGTTCGTTGCTATTCATTTTTTGAATATTGTGGAGGCCATATATGTTTTCCTCTTTAATTTTTTTTTTGGTTTTATTCTTAATGATATTTCATACTAGGCATGAAGCAGTAACTATATATAAATATATGGGAACAGAACAAGGATATTGCTTGGAAAGCAAGAGAGGCGTTGTGTGTGTGTGATTGTAATAATGTCTCCCGGATCATTTCTTTACTCCTGGTGGATAAAGAAAGGATCACAAGGCGTTTTATCATTTTTGTATCAGAGTTGTATATAGGAAATGAGAAATGAATCATTGTGTATGTATCCAATTTTCTCTCCTTCGATTTTTGTTATTAAAAAAAAAAAAAGAAGCGAATATATATCCGCGTGAATTATGTGGATTGAATTATGAGTTAGTTTGGGCTCACTTTTTTTTTTAATGAATTTTTGCTGTTTAAGGAGAGCTTTTTCTACCTGTACTCTAAGATTAATGCTTCATTTACCCCCAAATGTCATCAATAAATTCTACCATTAGTTTATACTTACAGTTGTCAAGGATATATAAGATTGCTATAGTTGCTTAAGAATTTCTTTTAATTAGTTTGATCTGCACTAAATTTGAAGCATATTTTGGACATGTTTGATTGTCAATCTTGTTGTGTTTGACCTTTTTTATGCTAAATAATAAATATTATGGATATGTTTATCCTTTTTTTAAAAGAAAATATCGATATGTTTATCTGCTTACTTGCAGTCTTGAAAAGTTTGGATTAGTGTATATATACACACGTACTTTGGGTTAGTGTATATATTTGTTTTTATTAATTGTTACCTAAAGGCTAAAACACCACTTAATATGCTACTAATTTTTTAATTACTTTTTTTCCTTTTAAATGAGTTGGTCTCTATAATCTATCAATGTTCTTTAAATGAGTTACACTAATTCAATTAACTAATTTTAAAACTAATGAGTCAACCCAACTAATTCATTTTAATTAATATATAATATTAATTAACTAGATATATTCATTTTAAATGAATTTCATTATTCATAATTTATAAATAGTGGAGCTTATTATAAATTTTACTATTGATATACTTCCTCCAATCCTTTTTTATAGCCTTAATTTTAACTCAGGCAAGTAATTAAAATTAATAAGAAGCATTTGATTTCATAAAAAATTATTATAAGATCCTTAAAATATCCTTGATAAAAACTATTAACTTTTATCATACATTAATATTTGGAGAGAAGGGCATATATAGATATCACACATCAATATTTCAATATATTTTGTAAAAGCCCTATATTGAGATAATAAAAATATTTTAAAATGATCCTTATATTAAGGATTTGAGAGAGTATAAGTTAGAGTTAGAACTAGAAAAACAACAACTTTTTTTTTTCTTTTAAGGTAACCTGAGACGTCTTTCCCGTTAACAAGGGAAAGCCTTCAATGAAAGTAATTGCGTCCAGTGAAACTTCTGTTCTCCATTACAAGTCGAAGGTCCTATATTGCTAGGTTTGTATGTAAAAAATTCTGGTCTCCGTATTTATCAGCGAAACAGGAATTTAGATTGTCTCAATTGAGAAATTTATAAAGTGAGATAGATATATCAAAAGAAAGATTAAAGAAAGACAGGTATGGTGAAAACGAAAGAAAATGAAAGACGTAGATATAACACACACAGACGTGATAATATAATTAAGGAAATGGATTATAGTGGGGTTGAAAAGTAACTATTTTGTATCAATTTATACTCTGTTAATTCATGTAACTGACGCAAATGATGCGAAGCAGGATTATATATATAATTATTGTAATTAGTAATTCTTATCCTTCAAAGTTTGGAAGCAACCCTTAATTATTAAACCATGCAAACCCAAGAGCATACTGAAGGCTCGTGGATGCCATGCTTCCCCACGCGCACTCCCCAATTTCACAGGCTTCGTCCTTCATTATGTTTACAAGCTCTTAATTATATATTAATTTTCATTGACACATGGACAATGGCATGGTGTGGCTTAATTTTAATTTGAGAAATAACTAAAACACTTGGGACCAAATTATGAACATACTTTACTATTAATGATCTCTCTCTTTCGCATATATATACATCAAATACAGAAGCTTGCATGGCGGGTTAATATGACAATTAATTAATGCGATACCGATCGGAGTTTAGTTAGTTTACTTGTCTTCTCCATTCTTTCTATATTTCATAAACCTTAAAATTACCATACATGCTTAATGAGTTTATGTCTTTTTCTTTTTTATAGGTTCGATGGACTCATCAGAGTTCAGTTCATGCAAAGAATCAAGCTTGGAACTTTTCAGGAAGCAAATAAACGAAAAGCAAATAAAATAAGCGGCACGTGTTAGGGTTTCCATCCACGCTCTTCCTCCTCGATCATCACACGCTGAAACGCATAGATGACACGTTGCAGACATGCGCTCGCATGCGTGCCGACCAAATCATCCTCTATTCTTCCCAGTATAATGCAGTATTATATAATTACAATGTCACAACTGAAAGTTAAAAAATCAAATATATATTAAAAGTAAAAAAACATTAATCATTACTTTTCGATTCATTTTTATAATTTTTAACAATCATTCTTTAATTCTTCGTACATTAAAGAAAACGGATGCTTACGTAGAGGATAGGTGTTTATATATAGATATATACTAGTCATGACCAGTCACCGTTAATGTAATTGCAATAACTTGTTAACAGCTCCTAACTAATCCTATTATGTTATCACCCTCTCTGTTCTCCCCCATTGAATGGGCCATGGATGAGCCCACAAGTCAGAATGAGCAGAACTTGATGTACAAAGACGGAACTGCTCTTGAGTTTATTTGCTCCCCAGATCAGGTTCAGGTTCAGGAGGCTCAGGCTCAGAGATCTACTACACCAATATCCCTCTCCATAAGCAGCGACCCTACCATGGTCAAAAAGCTTAACCACAATGTTAGTGAACGCGATCGTCGCAAGAAGATCAATGGCTTGTATTCCTCACTTCGTTCTCTGCTTCCTTTGGCTGATCAAACGGTACGTACTTAATTTCCTCTCTCTCTCTGCCCCGCCCCCTACCTATTTTCACTTGGATCAAAGGATTAGTTTGTAGAAACCACTCTGAGGGAGGTGGAGAAAGAAAGGGTGGAGAATTAAAATAGGTATGGATCTTAATATCAAGCCTTAATGGAGGTTCTGATCTTTGCTTTTATGTTTACTTGACATAATTTTTTCATTCCTTATTGGGAACGTCGTCAGAAACTATGAAGTTCGACCTGCTTTTCTTTTGGTTTTTGAAAGGACTTCGTTATATATCGGAGGCCTATCTAATCATTTTCAATATGGTGTGTGTGTGTGTGTGTGTGTGTGTGTAGCTACGGAAGAGAGTTGCAACTAATTAATTAGAAGCTAATATGTGGCTTGCAGAAAAAATTGAGCATTCCGGCAACAATTTCACGAGTCCTAAAGCACATACCGGAGTTACTGCAGCAAGTGGAAGGGCTTATCAAGAAAAAGGAGGAGCTTTTGTTGAGAATCTCTCAGCAAGGAGATGCCGCAGCAAGCAAAGAATCTCGAAGGAAAATGGCTCATCACTACGCTGCCACTGCTTGTGTAGTTTCATCGAGTAGGCTCAATGATAGTGAAGCTGTTATTCAGATTTCCTCTGACAAGTGCCACAAAACACCCTTTTCTGAGATATTGCAGTGTTTAGAAAAGGAAGGGCTTCTACTGCTAAATGCTTCCATCTTTGAGACCTTTGGAGACAGGGTCTTCTATAACTTGCATTTGCAGGTATAATATGCTTAATTTCTAACATGTATTCTTCTATGTGAGATCCATGGATTGTAATTAAATTTCTGAGCTAATGAAAGTGCCTACGTACTGGTGTTTCTGCAGGTGGATAAAACTTGTAGAATAGAGCCAGAAAATCTAAGCGACAAACTTGTGTCAATATCTGAGAATAAGCAAGGGATTTTCGAATGTTTCTAAATTACGATATATATATATATATAAGCAAATAATTTAGGTGCTACCTCTCATATGTAGTCTGATGGCGCCTGAAAGGTGTGCATATTCTGTAAGCATGCGTTCTGAGTTTGCAAAGAAGTAAATTGGAGATGGGCATCATGTTAAATACGAACTAATTAGATAATATCAACTGAACATTTTCGGAATCTGTGACGGTTGTCTTATTTGTTCAATATATATATAATTATAATTTGATTAGTATGTATGTGTGCCTTCCCGGTCTAACATATCATTCCTCCTAGCCAGAGGTGTTATTGTCCAAGAAGAGTTGGAGCAAATAAATGTCCCCAACACATAGGTCTTTGTGTTGGAAATTAAAATTTCAGCATGTGGTGTGACATATGTAAATATTAAAATGTGTGTCTATTATTTAATTAAGCATAATTAAAGTGATCTAATTAAGAATTAAGGTTTTATGGCTTAGAGGTATATTTGTTAAGGGAATTAAGTGTAGATGCCAAAAGTAATATTTTTAATTTGATGAGGAACCAAATTAGAAATATTACATAAAGGAATGATCATACCGATTGACTGTAAAAGAAACGTTGGTTGATCCCCGAGTTAAATTATTGTAGGATAAATTCTCTGTCTCCTCTTCCAGAGGATATCCAAGAATATCTACACATTCACAATCTAGAAGATCAAACCTAATATCTAATCTTTCAAAATCATCTCTTGAATCTCTTAAAGTTATATTTTAATTCATGGATTCATCAGGTACGCTTCCGCTTCATACTTTGATCTGTTGAATTGATATGATATAGAATAAGGAAATTGGATTAGGTATAACCTACAATTGGTATCAGAGCCACCATATTCAATTCTACAGGATGCTTAATTATATACATGTTAAAATATTTTGAACCCTAGAGTCATGAATTTGGGGATTTTGATATCTTCGACTAAATCTGTGAAATTGGTTTATGCAAGTATTTGATTTCTAATTGTGGCTGATGCTTGCATAGTTTAATTATATTATTTCATGCAAGACACTCACGAATTTCGGATTTCAAAGAAATTCCCAAATTTTTGCACTCATGAACCCTTGGAATAGGGAATTCTTGATTTTGCATCTAATTCATCAAATTGGCTTTACTTTCTTGTTTCTTGATGTTATGGGATGTATTTGGAATGTCTAATTTGATTGTAATCATCTTACTATGCAACGGATTTGAAGTTCTCAATTTGAAATTTTTTTAATATCGTATGGTTCTTTGATTCGGTCCTTTGGGTAGTCTTGCTGCAATTACATTATGTATATTGCTTCAATGATTAACTTGAATGTTTGTGAAGTAATTAATTGGATTTATAAAGCCGAATTCATAAAAGCTCAAGAAATCCCAATTCGAAAATTTTATATAATCGGGTTTCATGTTCTTGGACATAATTTCTTCAATTGATTTTTTAATATTGGTATTTGGATGTATTATAACATTTTTCTGGGAAGAAATGCATAAAAAAAACTCAATTTTCGAAAGGTCCCTGCAATCCACCATTGTTGAATGATAAAAGTGGGAGGTTGAAGATGAACCCTCTACACATAGGCCATTGGCGCCTCTAAGAGAGTGAGAGAGAGTGCGATTTTGTTTTTCAGTGGTTTAATCTAGAGATTGGTCCATCCCACTTAATTTTTCATTTTCTAATTAATGGTGATTTTTCTGGAATTATTTGAAGGCTGGAAATATTTTTATGGTATTTGTTAAATATTTTATAGTGGAAAATTATACTTTACGATTGGAATTTTGGCATGAAGATTTTCGTACTTAAAGTGTATATGATTATGACTTATGGTGTTTATCCACTCTCTCTGGTTATTGAGTTTACTATGTTAAAAAAATTTAAGAATGTTTTAAGTCATTTATGTATTACATAAAGAAATGCCGAAATTCATTAATATAGTTTTTTTTGTTTTGTTTATTATTTTGAGTGGATTAATGGATACAATGCGTCACCAAAGTGACCTCTATTGTGAAGATATTTTTTTCCACATGAAATAATAGATGTTATGTGTGTGTAATATCATGCATCTATAATGATAAATATGTTATAATAATAAGGTTTTACATGCGAATAATAATTTGATTCCAAGCACTACTACAGAAATGAGCTTCCGGGACGTTTAATTTTTTACTTCCGGAACGTTTTTGAAGCATTTCATATGTGACTGTTTTGGAAAAATTAGGGAACGCTTTACTTTTTAATGGAATTGTTCCCAAATATCTGTCTTTAGGCATCCTTCCAAGTAGAAAACGTCCTTGGATACTAGTTTTGGGGCACGTGTATTAGTTGTAAAGGAGCCCAAACACTCCTTTTCGGGAACGTTTCTGTAAGGGGAACGTGTCCAAATATCAGTATTTGGGCACGCTTTATATAAGTAAGCGTTCCCGAATGTATATATATTTTTTTAAAATTTCGTTTTTTCCTTGCAATCCCTATTTCAACAACTATTCCAACAATATGAAAATAAAAAAATAAATAATAATCCAATCATTCTGAAAATTTCATTAGATATGTATAGAAATTAAAAAGTACATGCTTTTTCCAAAAAGAAAAAGTTGATATCAATTACTTATCTATCAATATTAACTTACAAATGTCTAATTATCACCAAAAAATATTTCTAAACCATAAAATAGCTCTAAGCAATATCTCAAATATTATAAACATTCTATAAGTTACATTCTTTTAACACATATTTTGCCCATTCTTCTACGACTTTTTGTATGTCTTCTTTGGAGTAGGAAGCATGATATGTGTCAGAAAAATACTGCAAAATGAAGCATCACATACAATAAGTTAAATGAATTTGGTACAATTTAAAAACTTATGTAATATAAGATAGAGTTGAAGTACACACAGTGTCAAGGATGATGGATTGACCGTGTGTAATGACATCTCTCATAAATTTCATAACATAACTTCCACAATAAATTTCATCGGGTTGGTATGGGCATTAGAAGGAAAATAAGATCATATCAATTTGTGTCTGCAATAAAAATATTCACAATAATTGCTTCAATTTAAATATATCAATACTTGTATTGTTATCCATTTATAGGATCTCCCTTTAGTTTGTATCCACAATCCACGGCTTCCTCGAAAGGTGTTAAATGCTCTAATAAGAATAAATAGTAAAAAAACTAATTAAAATATAATGACATGAGAAAATATAGACACATAATAAGAAAGAAATAAAGCATATATATGGATACGGATTAAATAACTTTTGCATGTCTCTGTGGGCTTCTGGCTCCGCATGCTTGGAATCCATGTAATATATTGTTGCAATTAAAGGATTCATAGCAACTAATATCCAGTGCTCCCTAAAAAATTTAAATCTTGCATTAAAAAATTCTAAATATATTCCACATTGAAAGTATTCATAATTGGAAATTTAATAAATAACTCACCCAACATTACATGGTGACAAGAACAACATATCATCTGCTGCTCTAGCTTCAAACAAATTTGATACAACGCGTGCTTGTTCCATATACTTACATCCTTTATGTGCTCCAATTTCATGGGGATTGATGAAAGAGAACCTTCCCATTAACCCATTTGGCACCAAGAGATGATGATACAAGTATCTTAAATAAAAATACATTATTAATATCATTCACAAAAATGAAAAAAAGGAAAGTAAAGGATTTCATTCACAAGTTATGGTACAAGTACCCGATATATAGGTTAATGACAGTGGCACCTATCCATTCATGATCAAGGATTTCAATAATTTGTTCTTTAGAAATATGATCAACTGTATCCTTATAGTAAATTTGAAAATCAAAGTTTATGGATTTTGATTCTTCCTCCTCAAGAGCATTCACAACAATTCTAAGAGCATTGCAATATGGTGATGCTTTCTTGTTAACTTTAGGGGCAGGCATTTGCTTCATGGGAGAAATGATCGATCCGTTTGAATGGCCCATCCCTTGGATTTGTTTTCCCTTCTTTTTGGATTGTGTAGGTAACTGTGTTGGCAACAAAAATCATGAGATGAAGTGACATATCATTTCAACAATGATTATAGGTATAACACATTATAATGATATGTCAATGACATACCATCTCAACTAGCTCGACGAGGCTACTAGGCCATGCAACAAAATAACCTATTGCCTCACCAACTATTGTTACTTCATCAACAGCACCGGCAGCTCAGCTCCATGCTCCTCAGCTTTTTCAATTCTAACTATTAGGTAACTGTTAGGTAGTGGTGAATTATGCAAAAGTGTATCATTATTATTATACACACTACCCTTTGCAACCAAATGACACTTAGGGGATTCCAACCATAGTTGGCACTTTGATTCACCCTACACCAAGCATAAAGTAATAAATTAAGAAATAAGAAATTACAATGAACTCAATAGGGAAAGAAATTACCTGAGGGAATTGAGATGTAGGTGTGCAACTATCCTTCATGCTGGGGCTATCTTGTGCTACTAGCCTCCCTATCCCTTACATCTGTTTGAGTTGTTCAAACATCTCATCATATTTTTGTAATCGATCTTGTAGGTTGGCTACCTTTCCTTTTAGTTGTGCAACCTTGCTATTAGTTTGGGACTTTGAATACTTTTGAGTCTCAAAGTAATCTCTCTGACAAACCCTAAATCCAACACCCCTAACATGATTGGGGACCTCGAGGACTTGTAATACCCTACCCAATATATCATTATGTCCACAGTTTTGGACCTCATCTTGTGTTACTATCTAGGACAATTGCTCCTATCAAACAAATTTAAAAGTAAACGGTAAGGATTATCATTTAAAGTAAAATAATTTATCGATGCATATATTTTATACTTACACATTCATCCGAAACTCTCTGAACATGTTCATCATCAATATTACCATCCTTGTTCTCCCTGCCCTTTTTCCACAGCACATGACGAGATATAATGGATGCATTAGATCCCTCCTCCTGGATCTATATATTAAAATCAATTAATCCAAATGATTAGTAACAACTAAAAGTCACTCAGTATATCTTTGTACTTACAATCTGTTATTCAATTAATGCATATGTCATGCATCCTTTTCTGTAAGGATATGGTTGATTGGATGCTCTTTCACGATTTTCCTTGCTTATTTTCTGTTTTAATACAAAGCATTTGTATCAATACATATTGGTTGCAAAGAAAGAGGAAAAACTAGACTGATACAATAAAATAGACCTGAAAAGATGGGTCTTGACGTGTATTAGCAAAAGCATCCCACTGTTCTTGAGAGATGATATTAGAATGTATTTTAGGAGGCTTCTCATTAATATTCCCATCATCACCTTTTAAGTTTGTCCTTGTAAGGCGTGAATGCCACTTTCTATGACAGTAAGCAGTTGCATGAAGCACATATCTCCTTCAACTAATATCAATATTAAAAGAAGCCTGCAAGTAATATAACCAAAATATAGTTAAAACTAGTGGGATGATATAGATACATAATAAACAATAAAATGAAAACAAGTACAGTAGTGAGTTACAGCTATTTCATCCCAAATGCCATCCTTGATTTTGCTTGGGACATCTTTCCATTTAGTATAAATAATCGGCACTGTTCTTCGTGTGACAACCCCAATATAATTAGAAACTGTAGATGCGTTGGGGTTAACTAGTTGATTCTTCTTATTCCATCCAATATCTAATTTATGACCGGTGCTTCTTACACGAGTCACCTCTTTCAACATGATCCTCCCTCTCTTTTTCACTTTCTTAGTACTATGTGAAGGAACATTGCCATCATTTAGTGGAGAAGCCATTTACCTACAAGAAAATCAAAACATATAAGTAAGACATCAATATAGAATATGAAAATAAAATATACAAGTTAAAGAGTGTTAAGAAAAAAGGAAACAAAATTTACATATTTAAGTCAATCTTTTATGTTTTCTTGTTGGATTTATACTTGTGTTTTCCCTCCTAACACGAATTAATGGATTAACCCAAATCCTTTCTTTATGATCATCTCTTAAATACAATGCATCATCATTGGTGAAGTCACTAGTAAGTGATTATGATGTTCCAAAAAAAGGATCATCCTCTAAATCGATATCTTGATGGTCAGGAACATCATCCTTGGTCTCGTCATTCATTTTGTTAGTTAAAAGAACAATGGACCACTTCTTATTAGCAGGATCGGTGACATAGAACACTTGTTGTGCTTGTGAAGTTAAAATAAAAGGTTCATCTTTATACCCCACTTTATTAAAGTCCACTTGTATGAAACCTAACTCATCGATCTTAAGGCCATTCTTATTGTCAACCCACCTACAACCGAAGACTGGAACACGAAACATGATGTAATCCAACTCCCATATGCACTCAATGACCCCAAAGTATGACATATTCGCATATATTGGGTTCTTATCTTTGGCACTAGAGATATGCATAGATTGAACTATAAGTGTCACACCACTATTTTGCATTGTACTTCAATCATCTTGCTCTTTTGTATAGAATATATAGCCATTGATTAGGTAACCAGTGTAAAAGAAGACATCCACACTTGGACCTGTTGCTAACCATTTTAATCTTTCTTAAACTGAAGTGGGACTGTTATCTGAATATGAAAAAATGTGATCTTTTAGCCAACCTATAAATAGCGATTGTATTCTTTCGTTATCCAACTTTCACTCCTATTTGGGTTCAAGCTCCTAAGTATGTCCTTGTGTTTTTCAACATAAGGCTCAACCTCATCACTATTGTGTAGAACATAAAGGTGTGCTTGCTCCCATTCTGTCATTGATATGCTAAGTATTGACTTTCCAATAATTTCTTCCTCTATTGTTCTTCCTGTGTGACGAGACTTTGGAAGCCCTATGCTATCAATATTGGAGATATATTCAGTACATAATTCAACTGCTTCTTCCACTATGTATCGTTCAACAATACAACCCTCTAGCTGACTTCGATTTTTCACATACCCTTTCAATATCTTCATATAACGTTCAATTGGGTACATCCATCTTAAATAAGTCGGGCCACACATTAGTGTCTCTCGAACCAAGTGTATAGTTAGGTGAACCATTATGTCAAAAAATGAAAGTGGAAAATACATCTCAAGCTCACACAGAGTAACAACAATTTCTCTTTGCAATGCCAGCAACTTTGTTGGGTCAATAACTTTGCTACAAATTGATTTAAAGAAAAAACATAGCTTAGTGATGGTACCTCGCACCTTTTTGGGCAAAATGGAGCATATACCAATGGGCATCAAATGCTCCATGAGAACATGACAGTCATGAGACTTAAGACCTTTTAGCTTCAGGTCTTTCATTGACACAAGGTTTTTTATATTTGATTAGTACCCCTTTGGAACTTTAACTCCATGAAGAAACTCACAAAAGACAATTTTCTCCTTCCTAGATAGTGTATAAGCTGCCGGAGGCAAGTAAGTACGACGTCCTTTCTTCACTGGTGCCAACTCATCTCTTATTCCCATAGTAACCATGTCCAACCTCACATTAACACCATCTTTACTCTTTCCTGGGACATTGAGTAATGTACCAATCACACTATCACAAACATTTTTTTCAACATGCATCACATCAAGGAAATGTCTTAAATATAATGACTTCCAATATGGCAGTTCAAAAAATATTGACTTTTTCTTCCATCCACTAGTCACAAGGTCTCTTGTAAAAGGTTTGCCAAAGTTATTAGTTAAATTCTTCACCTTTTCGAACAATTGATCACCAGTTAAGGGCTTTGAAGCTATACCTTCTTCTGAATTCCCATTAAAAGCTTTTCTGCACCACCGATAATGATGTGTTAGAGACAAAAATCTACGATGACCGAGGTAGACATTTTTCCTACAATGTTCCAACCACATTGAATTCGTGCCCTCTTCACATATAGGGCATCCACATTGTCCTTTGACACTGTATCCTGATAGATTACTATATGCCGGGAAATCATTGATCATACTAAATAATATTGCTCTCAAATTGAAACTTTCTTCCCTATACCCATCATAGACCTCCACACCCATCTCCCACGTTAACTTTAGATCTTCAATTAAGGGAGTCAAGTATATGTCTATATCATTTTCAGGTTGTTTGGGCCCAGAAATTAATATAGACAATATCATAAACTTGTGCTTCATGCATAACCATGGAGGAAGGTTATAAATCACCAAAATCACGGGCTATGTGCTGTAGGTACTACTTTGCATACCATGCAGATTAATTCCATTAGTAGACAATGCAAGACGTACGTTTCTCTCTTCTTCCCCGAAGTCAGGGAAATCATCATCAATATTTTTCCACTGAGGAGAATCTGCAAGGTGCCAAAATTTGCCATCCTTAATCCTTCCATCCGCATGCCATGTCAATTGTTTAGCAACTTCTACACTACTATACATATGCTTAAATCTTGAAATGATTGGAAAATACCATACCACCTTTGATGGAGCCGATTCTTTCTTCTTATATCGTGAGGCATTACACTTAGGACACTTCTCTAATAATGCATATTTATTTTGAAATAGAATGCAATCATTAGGACATGCATGTATTCTTTCATAGCTCATGTCAATGGAGTATAAAATTTGCTTAGCCTTATATGTTCAACTAGGAAGCTCATTATCCCCTGGCAACATTTTTTTGACAAGTTCAAGTAATTCTGTGAAACTCTTATCACTCCAACCATTACCTGCTTTCAAGTTGTACAATTTCAAAATCGCAGATAGTCTTGTGAATTTAGTGCATTCGGTATGCAATGGCTTCTCTGCATCATTTTTCAACCTCTCAAACATTTTGGGACAATCTCGAAGATACTCCTCAACCATATTTACCATCTCTTCAAGATGGTCGGCCTCATATGTGCTCGTGTCGAATTCATTTGATGCATAACTCGCACTATAACCCCAATCATCAGACACATCCTTGGTCTCACCATGCTTTGTCTAACATGTATAACTTTGATCAATTCCATTACACAATAAATGATCTAGCAACTCATCGGCACTAATTCACCTTTCATAGCAACATTGTAAGTAAGGGCATATAATTCTACAAGGTCTTCTGCATGTTTAGTTGCAAAATTAATGAACTCTCTCACTCCATCCTCATATTCATTTGACAATCTATTGGCAAACATCTACTTTCGATACCTGGCCATTTGTTCTGGAAAAATTTCAGTAGAGTCTCTCCTTAAAATTGGAGGTCCCAGTAATTCTACAGTATGAAAAGTAAACTTGTTCAGTCCATCACAGCAACAACAAGTATATACAACATCATTTTCATCAAGTTTAAATGTAAGATTAACATACCTTGTGAGATTCTGCTACCCAATGTCACAAACAATTCCCTTTAAATTTGTTGCCTCAAATCTTCTCAAATCTAGACATAAATGAACAATTGAGAATATCTATATTAAAAAATGTTAATTAACAAAAAATTGGCGTGAATCTATTTTTTTTAAATATATATATACATATAAATTGGCATGAATCTTAAATTGCAATGTTTGTCAAAAATTCACGATGTTGAATCTTTAGAATTGAGGATGAACATGAGGGCAACTTGTTCAATGTCAACACGATGAGGATCCATTTATCCTTTCATAATTGCCCATACAATGTCTTTCCACCTTTTGTGAAAGACATATATATTCTGTGGCCGGTGGGCAGAAACAAATTCATTTTATCCCCCAAAAAAAAATAGTAAGCAACATATATAGAATATCCAAGTTCTGGAGACTTAATTTATAATTATTTTTTATATGATTTTAAATACTTTATAAGAATGTCTGTAACACGAGTTGGTGAGAGAATACTTTATAACTAATTAATTATATATTACACGAATTGGCGAGTTAGAGAATCAAAAGTTAACTTTATTAACATGCAATGTACTACACACACATGTATAAGCTACTATGCAATTGAAAACTAAGTCTACAATAACTATTTATTTGATTTAGAAAATTCTAACCATTCTCCCTTAATATCTGTTAGTAGGTTTGGCCAGACAAAAAAAAAGGAGGTTTTAAGTTCTAATAAGTCATCAAAAGCCAATTAACATAAACTTTATATTAAAAAATTTTAGGTATAGACGTATAGCTATCTAGTTGTTTACTATATATGTGGTTGGAGATTAATGAAATCCAAGAATTCAAACTTATTCATCACAATGAACTTTGTCTTATATCATTATAGTGGATAGCTCCATCAAAGCCACATGCATCGAACCTTGTTGAGTAATTGTAATGAAAACAAAAGTACAACTATATACATATACATATACCTAGCTGGAGTCTCACATATACGTGTGTGTGTGTGTGTGTGTGTGTGAAACTTTCACACACATATAGAATGATGCATCATGCATATCAATGATATTAACAATAAAGGAGAGACAAATCTTATAGGGCATTCATTAAACTATTTTTTCGAAGCTGGTAGGTGGGTTACCTCAAGAGTGCAGATCTGAGGAAAGTGATTTTCTGCAGATCTGGGTTACCTCAAGAGTGAATAGAAGAAGAAGAGGGGGAGGGCCGAAGGGGAGAATAGTAATTTGCTGAAGGAAGCAATTGTGGTCACGAATGGAAGGGAGGGCCAGAGCGAACCGAGCTTGTGGATGGAACGAAAGATCCGTGGAGGAAGCAACTGCTTGCATAGCATGAACTCACGAAGCTACAGTCATAGAGGGAAAAATAAAGGTCCGAAGATGGAGCTGGAGTAACAGAGTTGCGGTAGTGGACGGAATAACAGCTATGGTGCATGGACGGAGGAAGGCAGAGATGGTGGCAAATGTACGATGGAGCGAGGCTGAGCAGCTATGAATGCAAGTGTGATGCGAATGGTTTGTGACTTGCGTAGTGAACTGACTTAGAGCGTGAAATCGAAAAGAAATTAGGGATTTTGGAATTTGGGGATTTTTTGTACACAATATTCTGCAACCTTCTGGAATGCTTTAATTTAAAAAACGTGCCAGAAGGTGTTTAACAAGATTCATTGTGTTAGATGCCCAACTTTTCGGAACGCTTTCTTTAAAAAAGTTCCCGAAGATCAAAATTTTTGGCACGTTTGCTAGAAAAGCGTTCCCGAAATGATTTTGCAGCACGTTTTATCAATAAACGTTCCAGAATCAGCGTTCCTAATGGCCAATTCTATAATAGTGAAGATTGTTTTGTTATTTGGCAGTAATTATTGTTAATATTTGATCATTGCAACAAAAATTCCATTTATGATTAATATTATTGTCCAAAGACTTAGTATTAATGGTGTACCGGGTTCTTGAAATAAGTTTTAATTATTTGAATTTATTGCTTCTATTTTTTTTTTTGAGTGTGCTAATTGTGCTATAATCTTTTCTTTTAGCTATTGTTTCTTCAATATCTGCCAACTTGAATTCCATTTCTATTTTGAATGGCACCAATTTCAAGGAATGGAAAAAAAATATACAAATTGTTTTGGGGTGTATGGATCTTAACCTTGCATTAAGGACTGAGCAACCTGCTTCTTTTCAGATGCAAGTTCCTTTAATGAACGGATGAGTCTGATGATCATCAAGCGAGACATTCCTAAAGCTTTTAGGGGTGCAGTGTTAGATGAGATTACCAATGCTAAGGATTTCCTTGCTGAAATTGAGAAACCTTATAAAAAGTGATAAGGCAGAAACAAGTACACTTTTGCAATGCTTGATTTCTATGAAGTATAAAGGCAAAGGACACATCAAGGAATACATCATGGAGATGTGCCACATGGCTACTAAGCTTAAACAACTAAAGCTTGAGCTACCCGAGAATTTACTAGTGCATTTGGTACTCATATCTCTTCCTATGCAATACAGCCACTTTAAGGTCAATCATAACTACCAGAAGGATAAATAGACTCTTAATGAGCCCATTTCTTATCTTATGCAAGAAGAAGAAAGGCTGAAGCAAGATAGCATTGGAAATGTTAATCTAGCAACCACCTCTAAAGGCAAAGACAAAAAAAGAAAGAGATATGAGGTTGCTAAGGGTCTAGATCAGAAGAAACATATCCAAGACAAGGATAAGTGTTTCTTTTGTAAGAAAATTGGACATAAAATAAAAAGATTGCATCAAGTACCACGCATGGCGTGTAAAGAGAGGTATGCATCTTGCTTTACTTTGTTATGAGGTTAATTTAGCTTTAGTACCTAGAAACACATGGTGGTTAGATTCGGGTACTACTATTCATATAAGTGTTTTTATGCAGAGTTGCCTGAGCTACCAAAAGCCAATTGATGCTGAAAGCTGCATTTATGTGGGAGATGGTGAGTCAATAGATGTAGAAGCAATTGGTCATTTTAGGTTATTATTAGGAACTAGTCATTATTTAGATTTGATTGACATTTTTGTTGTACAGTCATTTAGACGGAATTTAGTTTCTGTTTCTGAATTGGACAAATCTGGTTTCTTTTGTACATTTGGAGATAATAAGGTTGTAATATCTACTAATTCAAATGTTGTTGGACATGGTTCTTTGATATTTTATGACAATTTTTATTTACTTGACACGATTGAATCTTATCAAGAAGCCTTGCATGCATCATCACGTGGTACTAAGCGTAAAATTAACCAAGAAAACTTGGGGTCATTATAGCACAAACAATTAGGTCATATTTCTAAACCAAGAATTGAACGTCTTGTGTCTAATGGCATTTTGAGTAATATAAACTTTACACACTTTAATGTTTGTATTGGCTGTATCAAAGGCAAACAAACCAAAGTTAAAAGAGTAGGTACCCATAAAAGTTTAGATGTCTTAGAATTGATACATACGGACGTTTGTGGACCATTTCCTAAACCTTTGTAGAATGGTCAACAATATTTTGTATCATTCATAGATAACTATTCCAGGTATGGGTATCTATATTTGATTCATGAAAAATCAAAGGTCTTGAATATGTTCAAAATCTTTAAGGTTGAAGTTGAAAATCAACTCAATAAGAGAATTAAGAGCATTAGGTCTGATTGTGGTGGTGAATACTATGGTAGATATGAAGGTTCAGGTGAACAACAACCAGGACCATTTGCTAGATTCCTAGAGGAATCGGGAATAATCCCACGGTACACAATGCCAGAATTGCCTAGTGTGAATGATGTAGCAAAGAGACAAAATCGAACTCATCAAGATATGGTAAGGAGTATGATTAGTCATTCCACCTTGCCAAAATCACTCTAGAGAGAAGCATTTAATACAACAGCCAACATTTTGAATAGAGTGTCAACTAAATTAACTACTAAAACACCTTATGAGTTTTGGACTGGTCAAAAACCTAGTCTTAAGCACTTTCACATTTGGGGATGCCCAGCGGAAGCACACCTTAATAGGCCTCAAGGAAAGAAGCTGGATTCCAAAATAGTTAGTAGTTACTTTATTGGCTACTCTGAATAGTCTAGGGTTATAAGTTTTATGATCCCACACTTAAGACAATATTTGAGACGAGAACTACATAATTCTTTGAGGATGTCGAGTTTATGGGGAGAAATAAGGTAAGAGACATTACCTTTGAGGAAGAATTAGACTCAATTTTTGAACTAATTCTTGCAGTTCCTTTTGAACATATACAGGTTACCATACCTATTGTTGTTCAAGAAGTGAATTCAGAACCTCAACAGGATAATATTGATCAAAACCCCATTCAATATGAGGTATTTGTTCCATATAACAAACTCAACAGCCTGTGGAATAAACTCAATAGCCTTAACAACCACTTTCATTGCATAGATCTACTAGAGAAAGAAGAAAAGCAATTCCAGATGACTTCGTTGTGTTCCTTCAAGAACATGATGGAGAAAATGGTATGATGGATGATGATCCAATCAATGTCCATCAAGCCATGCAAGACTCTAACTCTCAAAAGTGAATTGAAGCAATGAATGAGGAGTATAAGTCTATGCAAGACAATAAAGTTTGGGAACTTATCCTATTACTAGAAGGTGCAAAACCCATTGGTTGCAAATGGATGCTTAAAACCAAACGGGATGCAAATGATAATGTGGAAAAATATAAGGCTTGTCTTGTGGCAAAGGGCTTTACTCAAAAGGAAGGGATTAACTATAAAGAGACTTTTTCTCCAATTTTCATGAAAGATTCTTTAGGACAATCATGACCTTAGTTGTATATTTTGATTTTGAGCTTCATCAAATGGATGTCAAAATGGTATTTCTCAATGGCGACATTGATGAAACAATATATGGTGCAGCCAGAAAAATTTGTGTCGGGAGACCCAAAGAAAATGGTTTGCAAATTAACTAAATCCATCTATGGACTCAAGCAAGCTTCCCAATAGTGGTACCACAAATTTCATCAAGTGATTATCTCTTTTGGTTTTGAAGTAAGCTTGTTGATAATTGTGTGTATCAAAAATTTAGTGGGAATAAATTCATATTCTTGGTTTTGTATGTGGATGACATATTACTAGCCACTAATGATATAGGTGTACTGAATGAAACTAAGAGATTTCTATCAAAGAATTTTAAGATGAAAGATCTTGGTGAAGCTTCACTTGTATTAGGTATCCAAATGCATCGAAACTCGAGGTATTCTTGGATTATCACAAAGAAGCTATATGGAGAAAGTTCTCAAAAGATTTAGCATGCAAGATTGCAAACCAGGTAATACCCTTGTTGCTAAAGGTGACAAGTTCAGCCTCAGCCAGTGCCCTAAATCTTACCTTGAAACTATAGAAATGTAAAAGATTCCCTATGCATTAGCTATTGAGAGTCTGATGTATGCTCAGGTTTGTACGCGTCCAGATATTGCTTACATTATTGGTATGTTAGACAGATATTTGATTAATCCTACAATGGATCATTGGAAAGCAACCAAATAGGTCATGCACTATCTGAAAAGAATGAAGGATTACATGCTCACATATCGAAGATCAAATCAGTTAGAGATCATAGGGTATATTGATTCTGACTTTGTTGGATGTCAAGATAGTAAAAGATCCACATTAGGCTATATTTTTATGTTAGCCTGTAGAGCCATTTCCTAAAGAAGTGCCAAACAGACACTAATAGCTTCCTCCACCATGGAAGCAGAATTTGTAGCATGTTGTGAGGTATCCAGTCATGGAATATGGTTGTGAAACTTTGTCACTAGGCTGTGTATTTTGGGAAAGATAGAAAGACCACTAAAGTTGTATTGTGATAGTAGGGCGGCAGTTCTGCATTCCAATAACAACAAGAGCTCATCTAAGGCAAAACACATTGATATTAAGTTCCTAGTTGTGAAAGAAAGAGTACAGAGTGAACAAATATCCATTGAACATATTGGAACAGACTCCATGATAGCATATCCTCTTACTAAAGAATTACCACCCATGATCTTCATGAGCCTATTGCTAATATGGGTGTTATTGTGTATGAGGATACTTCAGTATAGTAGGAGTATGTATTTTGTGTTTAATGCAAGAAAGATTTGAATTATGATATTTTCTGATCAGAACTAAAGTTATCCAATATTTTACTATTGTGTTTCACTTTGTTACATTATGCTAAAGTACTGATCTCATTATAGTAAAGTAGGGCTAGTTGGAAAATAGACATGTAAAGATCACGTTGCATGCAATTTTCTATGCTACACTTCCTTAATTGATTTATGTCATTTAATTGCATTAGTATATGTGACCATTGTTGGGTTTAGTCATACTAAATATGACGACAACCTCTTTGATCCTATATTGATGTAATTAATGGACCAAATTGTGTATATCTTGTACACATAATGGCAAAATTTTGAGCTCATAAAGATAAACACATTTTTATTAAGTTACATCTGTGGCCTAGTGGGAGATTGTTGGAATTGAAATTTCAGTATGTGGGGTCACACATGTAAATATTAAAATGTGTGTCTATTATTTAATTAAGCCTAATTAAAGTGATCTAATTAAGAATTAAGGTTTTATGGCTTAGAGGTATATTTGTTAAGGGAATTAAGTGTAGATGCCAAAAGTAATATTTCTAATTTGATGAGGAGCCAAATTAGAAATATTACATAATGGAACCGTCATACCGATTGACTATAAAAGAAACGTCAGTTGGTCCTCAAGTTGGATTGTCGTAGGATAAATTCTCTGCCTCCCCTTCCAGAGGATATCCAAGAACATCCACACATTCACAACCTTGAAGATCAAACCTAACATTCAATCTCTCAAAATTATCTCTTGAATCTCTTAAAGTCATCTTAATTCATGGATTCATCAAGTATGCTTCCACTTCATACTTTATTCTGTTGAATTAATATGGTATAGAATAAGGAAATTGGATTAGGTATGACCTACACTTAGGAAATGTTATAAGACTCGACCTATGTGTCCAAGCAATGATTCATTAATTTTATGGGAACAGATAACACGTAGAAAATAGAGGAGGGCTAGTTTAAGTATAAGCGTGCATTGGCCATTGGGCAAAATATATATAGTTAACGTGCTCGGCCAGGTCTTGTGTTATCTGTACGAAGTGGGAATTAATTGCAAGGGTTTTAGAACAAGACGATCCTGATGGACATATTACTCCCTTAACTAATATATATATATATATATATATATACCTGTATGCTAATAGTGCTAGCATAGAGTTTAATCAATCAAAATATAATCAAGACTAGTCACAAACCCATTGATGACAACAGGTAGAGTATGATTCCTATGAAACATATATAATTATATTGATATATTCCATTCGATTTACATTACAAGGCATTTTGTATTAATTACATATATATTAAGAAAATCACCTTTTCACCTGAAATTAATGTAAAAATTATCAATATTTCATATTTTACTCTTATTAAATACATATTCTATTATCATTGTAGTGTTATAAATAAGAAGTAAGGAATAATTAAAGACAGAGGTAAGATATGAAGAAAAATATCTAATACCCTATATTTTGGATCAGAAATTTATCATGCAAAATATCTTATAATATGAACTAAAGAGAGTATATATATATATGTATATGCATTTCACATTTAGTTCAAACAACTACATATAAATTTCTTATGGTTTGATTTAATTGATTATATATATCTCTATTGTCAAATATACCTTTCTGATTCTAGTGGCATTACACCCAAACACTTCTCATCTTTTTATCCATCAAAGTTTGAAAGTAGAGATATGAAGTTTTTGGTTGCCGTTGAAAATCACACATTCGATGACCATATTTGGTGTTGCCACCAAAAGCATGACTTTCATAGACAATTATTTTTAGTTGCCACTAAAAATCATCATTCAAAAGTTTTTTTTTTTTTTGTGTAACTATCATTTTGCATAGTAGAAAAAAATTTAGATACTTAAACTTATATGTTTAACATACTTTATTTTAATCAAATTAGGTTAAGTGTATTTTTTCATATATTATTTATTCTACAACTAGCTTTTGTTATTAATATTATTAACATATTTTTAAATTTAAAATCCATATACTCTAATTTGATTTCAGAAAAGTACATTAGGTGTGTAAGTTTAAATAGATAAGTCTTCTCTTATATATAATATATATTCGGAATACAATTATTTAATTACTTTTATTGTCCTAATAAGAACAAATGCACACTAATCTTCGCCAAATGAATATTATAATCTCATATTAAAGTTCAATATCCATTTAACATACTTACGGTCACATTTAAGAATAAAATCATAGTTTATATTAAAAAAGGTTCATTTTCATTAAACAAAACAAGTCAAATTAACGATTTTGTGTGTGTGCGCGCACCAAACATGAAACCAGTGAATCAAGAGAACAAGCAAGTATGCTACAAAGCAAAATTTACTCTTATAAAACTTAAATCACTTCTTTTTATGCGCATAGTCGATCGGTTGGGTAAGAAGAACCAAATTTGTGAACAGGAAATGAACAAGAAGCCAAGAGTTTCTCCCTATTGAACTAATTATTGCGGTTTAAATTTGTGGTTTAATTTTTCTCTATGTTTGAGAACTGACGCAATCCGCATACATACATATAGCCCGACTTTTTAAAGATCGTATCCTGATGCAAAGAAACCAACCACAGCCACTTGCTTTCACGTGTAATAATAATACCATCAGAATAAGATGCAGCAAATTAACCACGTTGACACCATAAAGATAAGATGCAGCAAATCAACCATAGCTGTAATATTGTCAATGCCCTCATGTTATTTAGGATAAAGGTCTACAAATATATATATATAAATATATATATTATAGCTGTAATATTGTCAATGCCCTCATGTTATTTAGGATAAAGGTCTACAAATATATATATATAAATATATATATTTATATTTGTAGACCTTTATCCTAAATAACATGAGGGTATTATATATATATATATATATATATAGCTCATAGAGATACCAAAAAACTAACTTTTCAACATCTCGACAAAAAAAAATTTTCCAGAGAAAAAGATCTAGCGAAGAAAAGAAAATCCGTCGCTTGGTTAAAATAGAGGGAATTTTGTGAAAGGTCCAACATAGTACGCGAGGGATATTGAAAATGTGATGTTGCAGAAGGAGTGGAGTAGAGTGGAGTGCAGAACAAGACATAAAGTTATTGGAAATGGACAAAAGCTCATATATGATGCCGAGTTAGGCATTGACATTTAATATATAGCTTGCACTGCTGTACTGCTTCTGAGTATGACCCCCTCAAACAGCTTTATGTTATAGTCAAGATGCATCGAATATGTTTCAGACAACGTCTCTGATTTTAATCATTTTATATATATATGCTTTGCATTGCAGTAAACTCTAGTCAGTAGCCACCCACGCAAATCATTCCAAGTCTACGTGTCTACTTGATACCCAACAATATATATATATATATATCCCCTTCACACCACCGTATCTATATATATATATATATATATAATTAATCATAAATTTGTTGGCATAAAAAAGTCATATATAGCCGATGATACAGTACCTAATAATGATCGGCTAGACATTCATGTTGTTGCAGATTATGATCTACGTACGTAATTATAAAAGATCCACATATATATACAAACAGCTGAGAAGAAAGCGGTGTCTCTACGTTTAGAAGAATCTACACGAATAATAAAGAGGAGACAGGAACCTAAACTCTCTTTTATGTTTAACCAATGAATAGTAATGCGCACAATGGACAAGGCTATATATATTGGAAAAGGTCAATGAGCTAACCCATCTCTACGATTATGTCTCTCAACTAATTAATACCATTAAAGACCATGTATGAAATAATAATTAACTTGGTGAATTTCTCTGAAATTCCAACGGCACGACCATGCACCTGACCAAACCCGGCAGCAGGTTACAAATTTCAAACTATATAATTGTTGCCAAGATAGATATATATATATACATATTAGATTAATTTGACCCAGTGGCATGTGCCAAGATGCATGAACTTTGCCCTAACGTCTTGTCAGTCTACGTCTTCATCTTCTTCCTTCTCTTTTGTGTGGTTTAAATTTCAGACCAGGACTTCAAGTTCTTCGTACAAATAGTATAGATATTTCCCTGTACATTTTCTTGTTTCTATATAAAGTGGAGTTCAATTATGTATCCTTCTCAGTCAAACCCAAGATCGGGCCTTTCGGTGCTACACAAGGATACTTCAATGGTGTTTAGATCATTTTTTCAAGAAGGCATATGATTAGGTCATTTATTCACATCACAATAAATGTAACACTGTGAAGAGTTACTGTTTTATTTAAATCTTATTCTAATTTAACACAGATCCTACTCGCTGTATATATGAGATTCTTGTTTAATCTGGCCTTGCTTTGCATGCAGGCCTTAATCGTTTGTAAAAATATTTTCAAAAAAAATTTACCATATATGCTGATATGAACTATTCTTATTTGTGGCTTGATGAGATAAAAATAGATTGAGAAAGGTTTTTTGTTTTTTACAAAAGAGAGGACGATACATTTGAATTTAAATTTTCTGTGACGGAAGACTTAAAGCAAACTAACAGATACGGAATTAATTGAAACATATAATTAAGAGTCCACAACGCCAACGCGCGCGTGTAAATGCTCCTCGGCTTTTAAATATAAAGCGTTTTCTAGAAGTATTATTTAGTTATAAATATAAGAAATTTTATAATATTATTTAGTGAATTAATTATTTTTTTATATTTTTTATTTATAATTAATAGGTGAGAGATAAATGATATAAGAAATATGAGAGATAATATAATTAATAAAGATAAATAGTAAAAAATATTAGAATTTCTTAATAAATTTAATAATTTAACTTTTTTTCTTAAGGTATATGAGGTAGTTAAAAGTATCTTATATTTAAAATTGGAGGGATATATATATATAAACCCTGAAAATAAATACCCGAAGAGAAAATGAAAACAAGCAAAAGAAAAATGAAGTCTGAAAAAGCGACAAAAAGGAAGGATTGAGAGAATATTGAATAATTAAGCTCTCCGTTGGAGAGAAGTGGTCTTCATTATAATACACAAAATGTCTCAATATATTGATATCTATTTACGTTCTCTTAATATTAACAACCCTTATTTTTTATTTTATCTTTTTATTTGAGCACACAATATATATTATTTATTTTTTTCTTTTATTGAACCATTGGATATCTTGTAATTTGGATTTTGACTAATTCAAGTTAAGTAAAGTAATAATAGTATATTATTTCATTTTTTATGTAAAAGAAGAAGCATAATGTTGGGTAGCATTTGGTCTTGCCAGCATGCACGAAATTTGGATAATCACTTTTTATGAGAACATTATGATTAAGAGCCTCCATCACACCTGTGATGATGAAGTTGGGTATCACTTTAGGTTTAAACGTATATACTTTTTATCCTATTTTTTAATTAAAATTTAACACGTAAATTTTTTAATTTTTTTTAACTTCAAGAAATTAATATTTTTACTATAATTAATGACTAAATCTATAATGTATTAAAAAATAATTCATATATTAACTTTTAGTTAAAAAATAATATGAAGAACATATAAGAAAAAATAAATAAGTATTTTCTCAGCACATTAACTAGCACTCAAGCTACTATCATACAATTCATAGGTGTTGGATTTATCCGCCTATCATGGATATAAATTCTAAACTAATTAAATATTTCTATCTAAATTTTTTAATTAAGACATTATGAATTTATGATATAATCATTTTGATTGAGATATCATGTAGTTAATTATTAGAATATTTACAGTCTTTCAAAAACAATTGAAATACTTAATTATTCAATAATTATCCATTAATTAATACTTATATCAAAATATAATAAAATCTATAACAATATTATCATTTTTTATTTTAATATGAATCTTCAATTTTCATTTTTTTATAAAAAAACAAATATTTCTTGTTATGCATGAGAGCAATTATTCTAATTTTTCATTGTAAGTAAACATCTCTCTAACTCATTATTTATTATTTTTCTTGATACATTCATTATTTATTATTTTAACAGAAGGCCTTTGCTTTTGAATAAAGATTAACTCTTTACCAAGTTCACCAAATCTTGACATTTAAAAATAGTAATTATATTTTTGGAAAAATAGTATCTATTTAATTTAAGTGAAAAAACCAGCAGCTTTGATCCTGGTACGGTAAGTTTTTAAAGACTTAACCTTGTGTTTATATATTTTCTAATGCTGGTAGCACCGAAAAAAATTGAAGTGAAATTAAATAAAAGCCCACACAGGAGATAAAGATGATATTTATTTGAATTTGGATTACAAAAATATGGTCTCAAATGGAGGGGTTAGTTATGGGGCAGGTTCAATTTACACCATCATTTAAATTATGTATATTACATGCCTAAAAAGCAGAGAAAAACCAGAATAACAATAAAAAATTGAAGGAGGGTGCAGGGTGGGACGACATTCCGTACACATGTAATTTCTTATAATTTTATTTTATTTTGTTTTTATATCGACATTTATAATACATGGATAATGGATAATGCCATAATAGTTGATTGATATATTAACAATATTAATGTCCGACTATACATATTTTTCATTAAATTTTAAGAAATAAATTTATTATTTATACTTTATCAATAGTATTTCTACTTTAATTTTTATTATATATATTAATATAGTTTTTCCTTTGATACATATAAAAATTTAGAAGAGTTAAATTTTAGGAGTTCATTACTTCATTATGACAAAATATATTAAAATATTAATATCGATTTCTAGTAAACAATAAAAAAAGTTTTTATTATAAAAATATTCAATGTAGAAAAGAAAAGTACAGATTACGGAACATTCTTTCCCTCAAACAATTGTAAGCATGCGATGCACGTGCCAGATGGATTTAGATAAAATTTAATCAATTTTTTTGTCCGAATAATTAGTTTATCACTAGTACGGCTTTCTTGCATTTATCCTAGGCAACATTTTATCTTTTTATCTTTTTTAAAACTATAATTTATCTTTATGTTATTTTATAAAATTAAAATAATTTTCACTTTACTTAATAAACAAATCCCATATAAATTATTTTTACAAATTTTAATGATGCAATTTTTTAGAAAAATAATCAGATTAATTTTATGTTTAAACTCATTATTAATTTTTTATTTCTTAAAATAATTTTTAATGATTCATTTTTTCAAAAAATAAATTTTTTATTATGTGTAGATGGAGAATTGTTTTAGTCAAGAGCAATGCTGGAATAATACAAAAAGTGTGAGGTTAATTTAATTATCATAATTTTTTTTACCCATTTTTCTCTCCCAAATCCTCTATTTTTGCTGGCCAAAAATCCTCTATTTTTCGGAATGAGGGACAGAAGTGGAGAGGATGAACAATTTATTAAAGTTTTCTCTTTCCACTCTCAATTTTACTAAACCAAATTTGAAAAAGTCTCAATTTTTTCTCAAATTTTCCCAAATCTCTCCAACTCAATGTTGTAAGAACTAAACTGAATCGACTAGTTTGACCAGATATTGATAACAAATCTGGTCCGGACATAAGTAAAGACCTACTAATTCAAGAACCAGGACGAATCGATCGAACCGACCTTAAATTGATTTGAACTAGTCCCTTTTTAATTTTTTAAAAAATTTATTTACAACAATTTTTTATTTTTAAGATAAAATAGCACTATTTTTAGCACAAAATAATTTTTCTTTTATATTATAATATTATTTAAGCATTATTATGATATATAATTAGTAAAAATAATAAATTTACTCAAAAAATAATATAATAATAAATTATTAGTTAATTATTTTAAATTCAAAATATGATTGTAAATGAATATAAATTTATTTAGATTTAAATACTGAATTATGAAACTTATTAATGATTTATCTGTAGTGGATCATATATTAATAATTTAATATTATTTAATTTAAAATTTTAATTATTTTAATTACTATAAAATTTGTTTAAACTAATATTATTTATTTAAAATATATTATTTTAATTATTATCGGTTCAACTTCTATTAGATCATAATTGAACTATTTAATTTTGAATCAACATCTAATTTGATAGATCAAGGTTGAACTATTGAATTTTAAACCAATATCTTGTTCGATTTAACAACATTGCTACAACTAAATAACATGTATTGTTCACTCTTAAACCTCTTCTTCCTCCTTCTCTCGGTCATTATTTTCCCCCGGATCCTTCTTAGTCTTATAATCCATAGTAATATTGAACTTAAAAAAAAAAAAAAAACCTTTTGCCCGAGTTTCTAAAAGAAAATCAAGACTACCTAGAAAAAGCAAAATAATAAGTTCTGCAAATTCGTGGGACGCAACACAATCTGCGGGTAAAACAGCTGAAAGAGATTAAAATAATCCATATCCTTTTAAATTAAGCTGCTATTTAGTGTTGATTCAAATGGTTTAATGGACACAGCTCATCCATAGTACTGCGTGGTTTCTCTCGCAGGATTCCCGAGTGTGCGTGTGTGACTTTTTTTTGTTTGTAAAAAAGTAGTTGCGGTCATGTTAAAGCTAGCTCACCCACACCTCGATTTTCACAAATCTGATTTTTTTTGGTAAAAGTTTTCATAAATCTGATTTAGTCAAATGAGAGTATATACATATATTTTGTAAGAAAAATAATTTGTTTGATTAGATGCAAGCTGAGCAATCCAGAGGCATCAAATGAAGCAATTTGCACCGCTAGACAAATTCTTCAAAGTTGATGAAGAGCATTCATGTCCAAACAAATGGTCACTTAGAATTGTTTAAAGTGGCAATTAAATACATAATTGGGCTTAGTCCTTTCACTTAAACTAATGCTACTTGTTGATGTAAAGTAAGTTTTAGTTCACTGATTCATTAAACAAGGCTATAAAACAAACCTTGATATCTGAGACCTTTTGGACGTAACATCATTACTGTTTTTTATTAATCCTCAACTCTCTCTGATTCCCCCAACTAATCTAATCATCAATTCTACATATCTACGGCCATGGAAAAAAAATATAACACTTCTCAAGTTGCAAGTAATGCTGATTAATTTAATATAATTAAAATACGGAGATAACTGAATCGGGAAAATTGAATTAAATAAAAAAGAAGGGAACATCCAACATCAAATTGTTGTGAAAATTAAAAAAAGTGAAATTACTAACCATGTTTGATCACAGTTGTATCTTTAAATTTATTGTCTTGAATTCTATCTTGATTATATGCGTAAGAAAAACAATTTTATTGTAAGGGACAAAGTCCATTTTTGGTTGTCTAATTCCCAGAAGAAAGAGAAGAAAGAAGGGGAAAAAAAAAGGAGGGAGAAATATAGGAGGCGGGTAAAACAAAGAGGAGTAGGGGAGGGCATGGGGGAAAGGAATAATTAGAAATTACTAGTAGAAATGGGATTGAAGATACATGGAAGTTATTTGAACCGAGACATTTCTTTGATCTTAGACAGCGACTCCTTTGGCATTTTACAATGACTATGACTTGACCCCTTCTTTCTTGTCCCTATCCTACCCTCTCATATAAGCCCCCCTTCCCCCTCTCCGCCATTTTCACCTCCAAATCTCTCCCTCTTATCATATTCCTACCTACCTTCCTCTATTTCTCACACCCCCAACCTCTGCTTATGCATAGATCGGTCGCCTCCAGGCATTCTCTATATTCCCTGTGAGGTTTCGCCATATATGATGCGCCAGGTGGAGAAAGCTCCAGTACTGTGTCAAGGAAGAAACGGCCGAGTCCGAGCGACATATTGATGCATGTTAAGGTACTCCATCATGATTCTGCTTCTTCTCACTCTCTCCATTCTGGTGCTTCCTCTGGTTTTGCCTCCCCTGCCTCCCCCACCTTCCCTCCTTCTTTTCCTTCCCGTTTTCATCTTGGTCCTTCTCTTCTTCCTAGCTTTCTCTTCTTCCAGAATCCCTAATGTGTCCCTCCTCTCTTCTTGATTTCAATTTTTCTTTTCTTTCCTTTTTTTTTTGTCAATTTCTATGCGAGAAAAAGGAAAAAGAAGAATAAACGGGTTGAGTTGGAATCTGAGTTTTATTTTTAGTTTCGCATGCAGATCAAAAGTATTGTACACATGAGAGATATTTTTTTGATTTTATGGTTGTTTTCCATTATGTTTCCTTGTTGGCTGTCTCTCTGATTGTGATGAAATTGTTATTTGTTTGATATGTATCGAACAAGTTATTACATCGATCGACGGGAAAATTGCGATGCGCACTGAAATGGGTTGACTAACAATGCAATAGCGTGTATTTAAAACTAATTAATACTAGATATGCAAACTATTGTTGTTCGATGAAGCACAAATATATGTTATCTTGTACATTTCGTCGTGTGATTGCCGATTAGGAAGAAGAAGAAGAAAGAGGAGAACAAATTATTTGATGTTTTAATTAATCTCTTTTCAGAAGATAAGAAATGCGTGATATTATGAATTTATTTATTTTAATAGGCCTTAAGTTTCAAATTCAGATATAATGTCTTCCGTGTTGACTTGGTTGGGGCGAATTAAAATTCCATTCGTTGGCAGAAAAGAAGAATTAGAATTCCATTCATGTGTGCTTACAGCATATAGTTCTTAGCTGATCCTCGCAAAGAAATCGAACAAAATTTAAAAAAAAAAATCGAACAAAATAAAAATGGAATTCCTCTCACAGCGTGCTTGCTAGCGAAGGAAAATAGTAACGAAAGGAACGAGTTGGGGAGGAATCGTGAGAGTACACGGGATGAGAGCTGAGAGGAATTCCAAGTCAGATAACGTGTTGACGTGGAGTTGGTCGAGAAGAGGTGTGGATTAAATATAGTGACTGTGTAAGGAATAGAAACAATGGACACCAAACACCACAGATTAATATATATATAGAAAGAAATGTGATAAAAAATCGTATCTAATATTTTCATTTTTAGATGTTTAAGTAGATTAGACCTAAAAGAAAATAAAAACTAAAACATTCCACTCCTTTTGGCAAACCATAGTTCCATAATCCACTGATTCATCTCTCCCCTTTAACCAAAAGGGCAGGTTTCACAAACAAAATTCTCACACGGTTGGTGAATAATTGAGTTGTTAAGCAAAAGATTATACCCTGATGCTGAAGAATAAAAAAGGTGGAATGAGTTGCAGCCAATATTGTGATCTAAACACGGTGGGGATGGTGAACAGTGCGGGATCTGGATGAACAGAGGGTGGAGATGTCAGATGAGGGTGAAGAACTGGAACTGGAACTGGAACTGGAGATAGAACTTTTGAGTGACGACTGACGACAGAGATGATTGGTCAGACGGAGAAGCACAAGCACGCGCGGTGGAGAGAGTGGTAGGGTGGAATTTGTAGAAGCACAGTGGTGGACAAGTTGGTGTGGCAGTGAGGAAGAAGAAGATGAACAATTAATAGTATACAGCGTGAATTGTGATGGTGGGCATATGTTGTTTGTTATTGGCCATAGCCAATGAGAAATCATTAGGAATCAAGCCTTGGCTTCCAATTTTGAAATGAAGCTTTCATTCTCTTATGTGAGAGAATCTGAATTCTCTAGAAAGATCTAATATGGCGACCAAAGTATTGAAAAAGAAAAAACTAATGGGATGGAGAGCGCATTTCCTTTTCATTGACACGTAGTAATAATTGAGCGTCAAAAAACGACCCAAAGTCCAGGAGTATAGTATACAAAAAGACAAATTCATACATTGAAAGGAGGGAGGGGAGAGACATGATTTGAGAGAAGAGAAGAGATGAGATTGGTTTCATTGTACCTAGCTTAGCCTTGTCAGTAATGTGGAGTGGAATGATACTCTGTGAAACGGAAAGTAAAGGTTACAATAATTGGAGCTTGACTCGTACAACAACACACTGATGCGGGGGCCAGAAGCTGTGGCTGTGGCTGTGGCTTGTGGGTGAGGGATTCACATCAATGTTCATCAAACCAACACTGATAATGGGTGGCGCCACGTTGCCAAGTATTTCTAGAGCATGTTTGGTCAATGGCAGAAAAAAAGTTGTTCATTTCTTTTAAAATATAAATTGGCTTTTATATATATATATTTCTTCTTTCTGTATTAAATAATATAAATCAATTAAAATTTTATTAGAAAACATCCACAATAAAGATTTTCATCACAAGAAGGGGATTCACTATTTCTTCCTACAATATGAATCAAATTTGAATAAATTTTGTCATTCGCAAAATCAATTTACTAAATTTAATTAAATTTGTTTAAAACAAAACTAGGTTGACCTTTTAAAAAAAAAACTAAAGGAAATAGAGCATAACTTTTTTTTAAGGAAAAAGAAAAAGCATACATGAAACTTCTTTCCTAGAAATCTAGAAAAAAAAATATATATATATATATGTATATATATATATGGTATTCAATTCAAAATAAATATAACAGGTTGGATGGATCTACAACAGCCGGCAAAGCAACTATGGGTCTATTCCATAGCCTAACAATTGAGAAAATTTAGTTGACAATGGACAGTATTTTAATGAAATGCGCAATTTGTTCAAACCCATTAAAATGAAGATACTAGTATATCGGCTGACCTAATTAATGTGAGTGCTGAGTAATCCTGTGCGCATAAATTTAATTAGACGTATGAAACAAGCAAATGAGAAAGACAGACAAAATTTGAACCACGAAAAGAGGAAAGAGCATAAAATAAAATAGTAAAGCTGGGCTTCCTCCGAAAATGAGTTTTTGAGAGGGTCCAAGTTGCAACAAAATCCAACATGAAAGCAACCATTTGGGCCAGAAAACGACAACATTAGGTCACAAAAATATCATTCATACTTTCCCAAGCTACCCTCGAACCACGAATCAACCTTAATACCCCATCTTGTGCTTCACTTCCCCCCCTTTATTACTTTTCAAGTGCCTTTCTTTATTGCCCATACAATAATGACAAGTCAGTGAGGTGCATTGTTTGTTGCCAATAAAGCTGGGGTTGTAACTCACCTCAAGTGTGCGTTTTGAATTGAAATAGTATATGCTTAGCATCCCTATTCTTGTCGTCCACCTGAATTGGATTTATTACAGTTTTAATTTTAAATATAAGTGCCCTGTGGGGACCATTACCCAATATATCCCTCAAAATTAAAACACCCGGCCAAATTAATTAATTAGTTAATCTACGAAACCATTCGTAGCTAGCTAACACGACCTCTCGTACGTTATGCATTATTATTATTATTTAATTAAATGTTTGGATCTTACTAATTTACACAATTAATTTATAGTATAATAGTGTCATATTTGGTGTGGCTTCATAAGCGGGGGCACACGTAGAATGGCAATACGTGGTGCGTAAGGAATATTGGTATTCTGATCATGATCGAGAAGGAAAAATTAAGATTCATAGGCAACTACATATCTTTTATATATATATATATATATATATCTGTTTCGGCAGAATCCCGTAAGTAAAACAGCAAGATTAGATTAGATTAGATATGGTTGAGTAATTGGATAAATATTGGGAATGGACCATAATATATGAAATGATTGAGCTGGACTCGACGGTCAATGATCAGTGATAGCGATCAATCCGTGTTTGTTACAGCATAGTAGTGATCAGAACTGAGTTGTGTTAGGGAACCAACGGACTCTTTTATTTTATTTTTTGAGATATATATATATTTCATTTTCAATCTGGGATAGTGACTCGTGACTGCATGGTTCTCACTTCTAGTTGAATGTGATTCCACCCCACCCTTTATTTTAGTTTACCTTTGATTTGATGGGTTTCATTTTATGTGCCTGTGCACTAAGCACTATAATATATATATATATACTAATTTTATTTTGATGATCTTAATATCACATTTTTTACATTTAGATTTAGTATTGTTTTTTATTAATGTTATTTTTATTTTCTGTATTTATTTATTATTTCCGAGAGTGTATTATAATAAAGACAATAAAAATACTCTTTTAAGTGCTAAAAAAAAAACTCTTTTAAGTTTTAACATTTCGTGAACATTTTTATCTCATACTGATAGTTCCACATGTTTATTAACGCTCTCAGGAAAATGAGAATAAAAATTTTTATGACATTAATTTGGAATCCTGATATTGCAATTCCTAAATTCTCATATTGTTTACTTTATGTAGCATCCATACATATATGTGTGCTAGATACAATACAACATGATACAAAAGATATATCAATTTCTAAAATTTTAGGATACAGATGTAGGAAATATTTATATATATATACAATATTATTTATGTAATTATTTATATGTATAATTAATAAATCTACTTATTAAAAAACTAACTATTAAATATTCTAAAAATTTTAGTATAAATGGTAAAACAAATCATAAAATATTTATAACAACTTCAAATAATCATATTTTACGGTAAAAATTTAAAATGATACATATGAATACAAAGTAGTACTGATATATATGTATATACAAGTACAGCACACATATCGTATTATATTATGTATCGGATATAGATATATTTACATTTTTTAAATATCGGTGCTTCATGATGTTTACTTTAGTAATACCTTGTTCGTTATTTGAAACAACACTAAACGTCTCATTTGGTATGTTTAATTATATATGTGCTATAAAAGCAACTTAATTACAAGCAAATTCTATTGTGATAATAGAATTTGCCTTCTCACTATATTGCTAGGAAATCTTTTCTTTCTTTCTTTTCTTTTCTTGTTTTTTTTTTGTTATTTTGTGATCATGTAGAATTTATATAATACGATTTTAGAAACTCATGTTTACATGTAAAAAAATTTTATTTATTAAAGGCACATTCCTTTTCTTTGTCTCAATTTCATTCCTTTAAAAATTGCTTCTACAATATCAAACGGGCACTGCCAACAGATTGGGATTCCCTCTTTTTTCAAATGCATGATAAACCATCTTTATAAAATTGCTAGCATTATTGCATTGATAATCAACTTTGGAAGAGTTACTAACTCACCCCGGTATGAGTAGTAGATACACTCTTTTTTTAAGTGAATGGTTGGAGATTCAATTCTTAACTAGCAAATATAGTTGGAAGGAATTTACTCATTTACCCTCTATACCCTGAGAAATTAGTCTTTACTATCGATGAGAGATACTTATGATCGTTACCAATAAAAAATAAAAAGAACTCTAGAAGAGTTTGAAAAATGGAGTACAAAAATTAATTGAAACAGCTTACTTAGGGCATGTTTGGTTTACCTTTTTCAAAACCAAACCATGGTTTTCCAAGAACATGTGTTTGGTCAAACACAAATTGTCTTTTAAAAAATGAAAAAGTGGGTTAAACTATGATTTTGGAAAAGAAGGGAGATAATTACTTTTCGATTAGTAAAACTATGATTTTGAAAAATGTGGGCATACTGACTTTGTATTATACATCTAAAAGTATATTTAACTCTTATTATCTAAATAAGTTTTTGGTTAAACTATGATTTTACAAAAAACATTTCCAAATATAATAACTTACAACAAATTTATTTTTATTAAATTTCATTTTTACAAACTTCATTTATTCTAACTTATTTTTGCGTAACTGAAAACCAAACCAGGCCTAGAAGAATCCATTTAATTCTTTTTTTTAATCAATACTCACTAATCCAATAGGAATCAGTTGTAACTTCACTCTTTTTCAAAAGGCACAAGAGGCACGGAAACTAAAGTTTAATGCTTAATTGCTTATATTTTGGGTGGCTTTTCAATGAGATGGAGTAATGCTAGATATAATAGCCTATTTAGTTGGTTCACAGGAAGGGGGTTGTGTGAGGTGTTAGTCCTTACATCTCATCAGTTGCTCCAAAATCATGTGACCAACACTACTTGAGATGAACCTCATCACCTCAATTAATCTAATCAACTTCACTCTCAATTTGCCATGTGAAAGGGATCATCTCACTGTAATCATTTGTAAAATACCACAATAACCCCATGAAGCAACAAAAAATCTCAAACCCAACTTCATTCTCCATCCCTCTCCTGTCTGAGCCCAGTCCCTTCCTCCTTCCCTCTACCTTCAACCAACACCCTCCCTTCCTCCCTCCACCATCTTGCTCTTCCACCGTTGCCTTTGCGTTCATCTCTAAAGCTATGACCGTGTTCATCTCCACCACCACCTTCGAAGTTCGCATTCATCTGTCATTGTTCGAGTTCCTCCCCATTCGAGCCTGAGTTCACCTTCCCCAAATCTTCAAAGTTCGTTCATTGCCTCCGAAGTTGCAGAATTTATCACCGATTTGGAACACCCTTTAGATCTCATCGTTCACCTCCAAATCTAAACCTTCTTCTATTTTTTTTTTCTCTTTTAATGAGCTACTAATTTGAGGGCTGAGGAGAAAGATGGAGGAAGGAGAATGATTGTGTGATGATATGGGTGAGTGGTAGTGGTGGTGATGCTGCCGGGGATGCTGTCGTCACCAGGAAGAGGATGACAAGGGAGGAAGGGGAATTTTTTTCTTCTACCAAGGATAAAATGGTATTTTCACATTTATTTGTATTTTTATTTGCTTAAAGATGAACATCATCATCATCTCCTATCTAAATATTATACTAAACAAACTCCTAAATAATTATCATCCTCTCACATTTTTTTATACTCTTCACATTACATCATTTAATCCCTTGGTAATTGAACCAAAGGGGTTGTAAAGGTAATATTGCTCAATTACGTACAGCACTAAGGCTTCTATTATGAACCACAATTTGAACCGTATTACAAGTTTAGCTCTCTCTAGGTTTCACGGTTTGATTGCTAAATTTTGGGGAAAAAAAAAGAGAAAGTAAGAGATTTTAAAGGTCAAATTTCCACATTACAAGATTCGCGAACATATAAATATATAAATATGTATTTGAAGTTACATAATGTGAATCCACTACATATTATGACGAAGATTAGGAGAAAAACAAGTAGGGAAAGTATAGATATATATATATATATATATATAATTATTTATTAGTCAGCGATTACCAAATCAATAAGAGATAAAGAGGGGGATCGAAACCGGGATACCACCGTGGGTTAAGTTGGAAGAGATTTCGTTTTCAAAAATAAAGGAAAGAAAATATTCTAGCTAGCATGATCATTAATTTATTTATTTTGTTTCTTTGGCCCTAGTAAATGCTACCTACCAGTTATTACTCAATTAGGATAGAGTTTTCTTCGATGAATAATCATTTAGATCCAAAAAATAATCAATTAAAAAAGAATCCCATAGGCCTCTTTTTAACACAAGTTGTGATTGTGTCTATTTAGATACAAAGTCCACTTCCCACACATTATATATAACGACATGGATTCGTAATTTTGTTTTTCCATACTTTCAATATTCACTAACGAGAAGTCCACGACTAGCTAGTACGTACATGCATTCATCTATTGATCTATATAATTCGTCAAAAGCATATATAATGGGAAAAAATTGCGTAATATTCATAATGTACGTACTGATGTATTTCTGATGTTTATATATATAGTATATGTATATATATATATATAATTATATCATTAGATAATATGAGCAAGAAATCCGAAGAATAAAAGACATGTAGCTAGCTATCAAGGAAGCTTTTTGATAGTCAATGTTAAAATTCTGGAAGACTAAAAATAATAGCTAATTAATTAAGTGATATATATGGGTGCATATATATGTATTAATTGAAAAATGGATTGAGACATCAGCTCAAATATTTACAAAATGAGCATTGCCGTCGGGACAAAACCTTTCCTCATTTTGGTGATACTTCCATGCCAACAAATCACAGTTGCTTTCAGATCATAACCCATGACAATGACGCCTTAACCATATACAAGATCAACAAACTCATCAGCCGCCGGTTATATAAATTTCACTCACGAAAATATAAACACATATTTGTTGTATATTATATATATTAATTATCAACAATCTCATCATGTATATAACTAAGCTCAACATCAGACTCACATTAATTAATGAAGACCTTACTCTTTTTTTTTTTTTATCTCTCATCAACTTTTAAAAGTGAAAGAGAAAAGTCGGAGGTGCTAATGTGATCACAGGAAATTAAGAAAGATTGAGGCAATGTAAAAGGTAAAAAGTTGTGATAATTAGAAAAATACTATATGTGTGTGTGTGTGTGTGACTCTATAAAAGTAAGTAATGGCATCTAATACGAAATATTGCTATAGATGCTGAGGATGAGGTGTTTTTGCTTCGTTTTTCAAAGATCAAATTACTTAAATTTAAAAGTAAAGTATATTTCTCATATACGTAAATTATAAAGCACATTGAACTGTTTGGGAGGAACCCTTCCAGACGAAGATTCCCAAAGTCACGTCAAAGTGGAATAACAGTGATAGAATTGGTGAATAACAAGCTAGGGTTTTACATATAGTATAACTAGTAAAATTTTGTGTTATATCAGATGGAGATTAGCTAGGGTAGCTGGACAGTGATTGCCAAATTGCACAATATGTGTGTGTGTGTGTGTGTGTGTGTGTGTGTGTGTGTGTGTATATAGAGAGAGTTATATATATATATATAGAGAGAGAGAGAGAGAGCTATTGAAGTGGTCCTGCTTAATTAGCGATTTGGTGGAACTATAATAAGTCTAATTAAATTTAATCAGATCAAATAATATATATCCCACTTTGCCAATTGGTTGTAAATAGGTACTCACTTCAATTTAATCAAACGGATAGGGTATTGGGGGACGAACCTGTCAATTTTTTCTTTATTTTTTTTCAGTTACAGGAGTTAATAAATTGGCAAGATATTAGAACGATCTTAAGAGATCCTTACAAATTTCCAATCAAGGTCACTGAATTAATGAAACTATTAATTTGCATTCTTCTTCTTTTTAAGTACTGGTATAATAATACTATAATATATATCGCATTCTTTATTTCTTTCTCCAATTCAAATATTTAGAAAAGGAATTCTTGTTTTTGAATGGAAAAGCTCCCCTGCAGCCATTATGAGTTATGACTTTCATGTACGTAGAGATATTATACTATGAAATTATTGTAGCGTTACGTACGATTATATAATACGATAGATATATAATGCCATAAAAATGATGTTTTTTTAATAGTTATTCTCTCTTATTTACGGTTTTACCTCTATTAAATTATAAATTATTTAAACAATTTGAGTTCATGAAAAATACGGTTGAGAATTCACTGTAAATCAATGTTATTAGAAATGGATTGAATATTAAACTGGATAGAGCATTGATTTAAAATTCAATGATTCAACTATTATCTAACTGGGGTTAGATCACTAGTGATTAAAATAATATATTTTAAACAAATAATACAAGTTTAAACTAATTTTATGATTTAATTAAAATGTAAAACTAAATAATACTGAATTATCAATATATTATCCACCACAAATAAATTATTAATAGTTTCATAACTCAATATTTAAATATAAATCTAAATAAATTAATATTATTTGTTAAGTTTAAAATAAACTATTTAAATTTTAAAATAAACTATTTATTTTAATCACTATTTAAAGTTTAAAATAGTCAATTAATAATTCATTATTATATTATTTGTTAAATAAATTTATAATTTTTAATAATTATATATCATAATAATACTTATATAATATTATAATATAAAAAATATTTTATATTAAAAATGATGTTATTTTATTTTAAAAAATAAAAAAATAAAATTGAGACCAATTTGAGGCCGATTCCACTGGTTCCTAAACCTATCATTCGAATATTATAACCAGACTAGATTTGGCCTCGGTTATACCCATACTGTTCTACTAGTCATATCTATCATAATTAGTGTTAAAGGAGGTACAAGAAGGTTATTTTGAGAATAACACCACCATTGACGGTTCAATGTATGCATCTCCAATGAGGTGTATTCCTCTGGGCCTTACACATTTTTAGTAGTTGCTATCTGCATAAGAATTAATACTAAACGTATAATCATTCAATTAATTACGACTCCTATATTTACCAGGGATGCATGCACTGGGCATAACATGACAAAATAAGTTGATGCATATATTTGACATTCCATTTTAATTTTGGGTCAAAAGAAACTAAAAAATTCAAATCGTAATGGTCATGGGATCCACACATAGTATCAGAAATACTCTTCCCTATTTGCATAGGGAAGAGGGCCACCCTTGAAGGATAGATACGTGTACCGTAGTGATATATATCAGTAATTGGCTCAATCAGAAGATTGGCCAGAAAAAAAAAAAAGGCTCAATCAGTAGAACGCTATAAAGATTTTCTTAGTCCTTTCAAGCGTGAACGGTGACTTTGTAACCACCGTTTAAGAGTTAAACCAGAATCCCACCTCTCTTCTCTCTCTCTCTCTCTCTCTCTCTGTTCAAGCCCTTCCAGCAGAATCAGCGCGCCATGTTTCTGAAAAGTCCTTGTCACTATCTCAGAGGCGAGATATCATCTGGGTTTTGATGTGGAGGAGGGAATTTGGGGAAAGTGGATGAGCATTTATCCATTGGGCTGAATCATCACTTGCAAGAGATATATGTTAATTAGAAAGAAAGGAGATTATTGTTAATATTTGTGGAGGGGATTTATATATGTTAAAGGTGTTTGGGTTGAAATCAACCATGTTTATGGTAGCATTGAGCATCGGACTGTTGGTGCTGCCATTAGTGTTGCCACCGCTTCCTCCGCCGCCGATGGTGCTGATGCTGGTGCCCATTTTGATAATGTCGCTGCTGGTGATGGTGGCGTTCTCTCCTTCGTCGACGTCGTCCGTGTTGACAGCCCCAACTGCCTCCAGGTAGCACCATGCATGCACTTGAAAACACTGCTTGGGTTTTCTATATTTACGTGTTTAATTAGTTAGTTAGGTTTTCAGAAATGTAAATATTGAATTAATCCAGACCTGGCGCTACAATGAATGAATGTATCCCTATTCCCTAATGTCACTGCTGTGTTTACTTTAAATTAAATTTTGAATTGCTGACTCTGTGTGGCTAACCTAACTGAGTAGGTAGGAAGCATAATTAAGCTCGTCAAAATGCTCGGAGCATTCAAACCAGAACTGGTCAGTCTGGAAAGATAGAGAGAGAGTGTGTGTGAGTGAGTGCTAACCAATTTGACCATGTAAACACAAGCGCCAAGAATCAAGGTAGGAAGCGCGTCTCAGTAAAAAATGTTTACTACATTTTTAATTAATGGAAAGGAAAAAAGGAACAAGTTTCCTTTCCTGGGGAGAGTACAGCGTGAAACAGCATAGAGGAAGGAATTAAGGAAAATGAGACGCAGCAACGGAAAAGGTATGAAATTTCCCAAGACAATAGAGAAGACGGAGAGAACGATGAAATTAAAGACAGTACTGGAAATTAAAGCGAGAGAGATGGGGATGACACGTGGATAGGGGAGGGAGGATTGGGAATTCCAAGGAAAGGGAAAGGAGAAGAAAGAAGAAAGAAGAAAGGCATCTTCATCTTCTGCATCTCATTTACTTTTTTCTAACCGTCCCATATTATAAATATTTTATATCAATTACATATTTTTTCCATTTTTTATTATAAGATATTTTTAACTACTACACAATAAATTAAAAAAAATTGATTACAATCTAAAATTGATGAAAAAAAATTATGACATTCCTATTTTACTCTTAAGGAGAGAATAAAAATACATTAAATTAATAATGATGGTAGGAAGAGAGAGAAGTTAATTAAGACTTATAATAAAAGCATTCAATAAGGGTAAAATTAAGACTAAAATTAAATTTATTACTCAACATTTTATATTTTGAACTAGACAAATTTTTTAACTAACACCCTATAATAGGGACCGGAGGGAGTATATATTAAGAAAATTATTTTTTTAATTGAAATCAATGTAAAAAATATCCATATTTCCTATTTTACACTCATTAAATACCTCATTTTATTATCATTGTGGGGTTATAAATAAGGAGAAAGAAAATATTAAAGATAGGGGTAAAATATGAAGAAAAATGTCTAATGTTCTGTATTTTAAATAAAAAACTTATCATATAAAATGTCTTATAATATAGATCGGAGAAAATATGTATCTAAGCTATTGTGCCCGCTCACTGAATTTCTCCTGCAGTTCACTTAATCGGATGCATTATTTATACATTTCGAAAAAGACAGTTTATAACACACAATATGTGAATATAGTACATGCATGGATCTACATTTGTTCCCTCCTTTACTTTATCTCTCTCAACATATATCATAAACTTCTACTATAAAATTAAAAAATATAGAAAATCCATACTACATATTCACACCATTTAAAGTAACCCAAACAAGATAACAAATTTACTGTTAAGCCTCATTTCATAACTAAATGAATACTACCACCTCAATTTCGTTCTATAAAGCATTTCTAACTTCTGCATAAGGATTAAAAATGGTAGTTAATAACTAAAAAGAAACTTCATCATTTTTTAATTTATTCCTATTTAATATTATTTAATATAGCTAACATATAAATTAAATTCCTTAACATTATTAAATTTCACCATTTCATAAGGACATTTTGGATGAAACAAAATTAAATACATTAGGTGTTTTGTAAAATGGCTTATCTTATAAAATACTATAAATTTATCATAAATGCGCCAACATAAACTAAGACAGAGGGAGTATTAATTATTATGTTGATCTATTTTTTTCACACTTTTTTTGTACCAACAACACCTCTTATATTTTTAAAAAATAATTTCTTGCAACTTCTTCTTCTTCTTCTTCTTGATTTTTTTTTTCTGTTGGCCAACGTATAATCTAGCTTAATTACATTTGATTATTTTAATTTTGCATAAATTTCAATTTATTTTTAAAAAATAAAAATCTGATTCAATTCAATTTAAAATTAAAATTAAATCAAACCAAACAAGTCAATTTTATAAAATAAATATTTATTAAATTTTAAATTAAATTATTTTAAATCAATTTTAATTTGTTAAAATTTATTTTTAAAAAAAATAAGTTATTTCTACATGCTTTTTTTAAACTAACTATTATAAATAGTATGACTTGTTATAAATTCAAATTTTATAATTTATATTGATTTTTCAAATTTTATAATTTATATTGATTGATTATTTACTCTATTTTTAAACGTAAGCTAATCTGATTGAGCAAAGTAGTTATTCAAGTAAACAAAGTTATAATTAAATTTAAATTTACCTTTAAATTTTAGATAGTCTGACAAAGTAGTAAAATTAAAATTTTTTTAAAATAAAAAAGTAATATTTTTTTTTCAATTTAGGGAAACAAAATATAACACTTTTTTTAAAAATAAACTGAAAATGTATTAACTGATTTGTACATACACAGGATGAACAAGAAAAGAAGTAATTATGTGAAAGAAAACCATGTACTTATTTTGATAAAAATAACAAAAAATTATTTTAAAGTAATAATAACAAAAACATGATATATGTTATATATATAAATTATAATTTTTACCTTCACCTTTTTTCTTTCGTTATACCAAATGGGCTCAAAGGTTATAATTATAAATATAAATAATACTCCCTCCATGCCTAAGTATTGAATCATTTGTTATGGTCCTAAATATAGGACTTTTATAATATATGAAGTAGTATTTATTATGCATTTTCAAAAGACACCCCTATTTAATGTATCCCAATGAGAGAAAAATAGATTAAATAAGAGTAATTTTAAAAAAATATTGTAATTTTTAAAAAAATTGAGGTAATTAGTTAACTTTAACTCACATTCTTAATCCATGTTATTCAGTTAAAAAGATATTATATTAATAATGATTATTATATAAATATTTTTTAAAAGATTTTTTGTCTAAAACGATATTATTGTATGAATTAAAATGCACATTGCACATTCTCTCAAGAGTGCTGGGGACTGTTGGTGTTTCTCCGTGTTCAGTGACTAGCATTGCCAGTGACAAGGCTTTGACGTAATTTTCAGCATATTATCAAATGTTTGATTTCCGACATTTGTATAATAAAAAGCTTTATTAAAAGACATTAAACCCATTTCAATAATTTTTATTCTTTGTAAGAGATTTCTTCAATTATTGGCTAGAGATATCCTTAGTGAGAAAAAAAAAACTAATTGTATAAGATATAAGTTGGATATATTTTTCATGTATTACTCTCTCCAGTTTTAAGTATAAGATTTTTTTATCTTAATCCTAAATATAAGATTATCTTCAAAATATAAGATAGTATTTATTATACATTTTTAAAAAATGTCCTTACTTAATTTATTCCTAAGAGAGAAATAAAAAAAATTAAATAACAGTAATTTTGAAAAAATATTTTGATTTTCATAAAAATTAAAATAGTAAACTAATTTTAACTCATATCTCTAACCCGCTAATTTAATTAAAAGAGTCTTATATTAAGAAATGAAAGTGTCATATAAAATTTAAAAAATAAATTATATTAGCGATCATGAACCTTTTATGACGAGCCTCTAGTAATGCTGAGAAATACTACAAGCTACCATGAATAGTACGATTTGCGATGGCATACTTGTTCTCAGTGGTGAGCCATTAAAGGTTTAGTATCTATTTTATTTGTATTTTTATAAATTAAATTATGATTTCTAATTATTATTATTTTTATTTAAATAAATTTATAATAAATTTTTTTATTTTTATCTAAATTTTATTTTTATAAATTGTGATTATCTAAAAAAATATAATTTAAATGGACACTTACTCTTGGGGTCTTGAGTTTAGTGCTGGTGTGATGAAGATGAAGATGAAGATGGTAAAATAGTACGATTTGCAGCGTATAACAGCAGTGCAGACTTTATGGTAAATTACGCGTGTACTTGCTCTTGCCTTGGGTTGGTTATATGTTAGGAAAAAAAAAAAAAAAAGAAGTGTCCTTGAAGTGCACTGGTTTGATAGGAACTGTCCCCTGGCTTTGTCGTATGAGAAGGGTGTTTGTGCCCCTGTATCTCCATTTTGTGAAAAAGATAATAATAATAATCATTTACCTTCTCAACTACTCCCTCCAGTCCCTATTATAAGATGTTTTTAACTACCGCACGTGGATTAAGAAAAGTTGGTTGCAGTCTAAAATTAATGAAAAAAATTTCTGACATTCCCATTTTATCCTTAAGGAGAGAATAAAAATACATTAAATAGGAGGAGAGAGAAGTTAATTAAGACTTATAATGAAAGCATTTAATAGGGGCAAAATTGAGACTAAAATTAAATTTATTATTTAACACCTTATATTTTGGACCAGACAAATTTTCTAAATAACACCCTATAATAAGGACCGGAGGGAGTACATTGGAATTTTTGGGCCTGAGCTCAACCACAAATTAAGCTCATTCCAATCAGTCGCAAGGGCTCCAACTTGGATGTTTTTATCATCAAATCCAAAGAGGTGGTTAAAAAAAATGAAAATTATTAGCTTAAATTAAGTTTTTTTGGGGAAAAAAACTGTTGAACTCTATAAAGCCCCTATTATAAACCATAAATCGGCTTGGTCCGAAGTGTGCAGTAAATTGATCAAGAGTTCCTAAAAGGACAATTATTGGTAATAGAAATAATTTCCTTCACCATTAATCGCCTACTTGAGTTATGATATTCTTCTACTGGTCAACAATGCCTCGTCTGCATTCGGACAACTAACTATCTATCATTTGTAGTCTTCTGACAATTAATTCAATGATAAAGTTTTAATTATTTTAAGGTGTTTTTGTCATTTGCTTTACTCCCTCCGATTCAAAAGTTGTTATTTAAAATTTTGACATATAAATTAAAAAATTATTAATTATTGTATATATTGATAAGAACACCCTCACTATTCCATTATTCAATTTGGTTTAACTCACCAGTATCATTGTTCGCCACAATCAAAGTCGCCTCTCTGAAATTTGCTGGTTCATATCTATGTGATTTTTTTTTTCGGTTAAACATCCATGAAAACTTTTATAGCTCTCTTCAATTGACCTCTCAACTCAATCTCTTCTTATTTTTAATTCGTTACTGTCACTTTGTATCACTCACCACTATCATCACCATTGCCGAGTTATCAACACCACTTCTGTCATTGTAATCTTTCTAGAATCGTACTATTATCTTCTAAACAATACTAACTTTGGTCTCAAAAGTCCTGAATTATTTGTGAAGTCTTATTAGTGTTTTTTTCCAATTTTTACTATCATTTCCCATGCTATTTTTATTATACTACTGCTACTATTACACAAAAACAACTACAATAATAATTAATATTTAAGATTTTAAGATTAGATATAAAATTACAACATATAATTAGAGCAAAATACCTGAACAGTTTAACCCACACTGCAGCAAAAGCAAAAAAGGAATTCATGGGACACATTGGCACCTGACACAAAGCCACCAAATGTCATATTCACAAGAAAGTGATTACCGATGGTTTCTTCCACCTCTCCCTCTTCCCCTTCCTCGACCGAAACTCGACTTGTTTAGCTTAAGCCCCAAAGATTGAACTCCCCTTCTCTTCTGAGCTTGCTCTTCTTCGTCTTCCTTGTACTTGGCTGAGCTTCTAGTGGTGAAAGTAACCTCTCTTGACCCTCCAGGACCCTTCTTAACACCATCTGGCATAGCGGTAGACCTTTGGTCATCTTTCAGAGCGGCTACTCTATCTCCCATTGGAAGTGAGTCCTCCTCTGCAAGCGACTTTTGCTTCAAGAATGCCTCCGCATGCAGCTCATTCTTAATTTCATACATCCTGCATGTTATGACAAAAATATTCCCCAGTCACTACAAGAATGAGTCAAACACCTTCCTTTAATTAAAAACAAGCCGGAATATTTTCACAAAATATCAGAGAAAATAATTCTGATTTCAGTAAACCAAGTAAAATGCACCAAAACCAGATGAACCACCCCGTTTTATCTTCATTAAAAGGAAAAATCCCAACAATTTTTTATTGCGGTCCCACCTTGGAGCCTGCGATTTAGGTTTCAATTTATTTGCAGGTTCATCTTCTGATGATGCTGACCCATCATCAGAATCACTTGAACTCTGATCTTCATCGGACATGACAGGTTCAAAATGTTCCTTCAGTAAGGAAGTATGCTTCTTAGAAGCCATGGGATGTAAAGCCAGATAATCTTGCGAGGATGTATTAATCTCATAATCCTGAAACAGAATTAGAATAAAGTACTCGTCAGAAATAAAAATCGCTTACTTAAAACCAATTTGATCACCAACAAAACTGCACAGTAAAGCCGACTTTCAACCACGAGCTTTCACATATTTTTATACCGCAACTGAATTTGAAAATTCCATGATAAAACTTCTGTAAGGAGAAGATCAGGCAAGATGCAAAATAAGTTTGACGATGAATAATATATGTTCAACAGAAAACACAAAAACCAGTTCAAGCATGTCATCAAATTAATTAAAACACAAAAATGCTGTCACAACAAACCTTGCTTGTAAATATTGCAGCAAATCGATCATCTTTAAGATCTTGCATACTAAGTCCCTTCTTTTTCTTAGAAACCTTTTTAGCTTCATCATCATTGGCATCTTTCTTTTCATTTTCAGCTTCTTCACTTTCAAGAAGGCGAGCTGCGAGTGCCCGATTAACTTTAGGTAGTTTTCTTCTAATCTGCAGGGAAAAAAAAATAAATTAGAGGCTAAGGAATTAACATGGATTCAGGATTGAATCTAAACCAGTTTATCACACTTATGAGTAAGCAAAAAATCATGAAACTGCTTTACAACAACCAAATCAAAAGCTGTCCCCAAAACCAACACGCCCAATAAATCTAAGAAACACATTTTTTTAATTAAATCTAATTCAGTTTTTCTACCCAAAAAAAAAATCTAATTCTGCTTGATTGAAAAAGAGCATCATGAAGAGTGAGGCCATAAAACACAGCAGTGTAAATCTTATATACCATAATAGAATCATGAATAAACACTGAATAGAATGGCAAGAAAATTGTACAATAAAAAAAGGTGTATTGAAGTAGGATGCTTCATTTACTCAGGAGACACAATAAGTTCATAGAAATGAGAAAGCAATAAATCACAGGGATTCAATTTTTACTGAATCTAAATCTTCAGGATGACATGAAAATCATAACCACTGAGCAGAGTAAATCACATTCAAGCAGTATATATATATATGTACACACATATATATGAGCAATTTTCCAAAAATTAAAGGAATCCAAGAGATAAACCGTGATCCGTGAAGCACGTTCAGCTTCCAGTTTTTCTTGCTTCTGCTGTTCAATATAAGTTTCATACTCAAAAGGATCTGCCAGTGCTTTTGCCTACAAAAGAGTTACACGTCATATGATACGAGAAATATGAGATCCGGAAATGTCAAACAAAATTAACTCCTATATGAATAAGATTAATGATAACCATTACTTCTACCAATCAAGAAAATATGGTTAATTTTAACACGATATGGAGAAGAAAAGGATTCTGCTCAGGTGATGAAAAAAATAAAAAAGGAAGCACATATAACCAAGTGGTATAACCATTATTATCAAGTTTTGAGCCTAGAATGACTTTGCTTTTATATTATTATTCAGGTAGTAACACAACATATAGCTATAGCTCTATCCAGGACAGCACAGTCATAGATTGATAGAAGTACAAATAAACTCTAACAAAATAGGCTCTAAAGTCAAAATAAGGATGACATTGGTTCTTGTATTCAAATACCACTAATATGTCATTCCAAGGCCCAAAATGCCCTATCCACCTACAACACCTAAGATATCAAAGGCATAACAAACTTTCACCCCAACTTCTCCCCAGCATTTATTTCAAGTCCTAACATGCTGATATTAGCAAACTGAACATCTAAATGAGCTTTCTTTTTACAACCAATAAATAAATAAATCAGAAATCAAATAATTTAAAATAATGTTTAGGTTGATCATCGTGCATATGCACTACCCCATGGGCATCAACAATATTATATTTGAAATAACAGAATTAATAAAATAAATGGGAAGATTATGCAGGTAGACCAGGACCCCCTTCCAAGACCCCCAAAAAAGAAATGAAAAGAAGAAAAACATATGCTCAGAAGAGCAAACTAGTCCCTTTGCATATCAAAGACAAATGAAACCCCCTTAAAACACCCATAAGCTGAAACCCAAAAGGAAGTTAATTAAACAAACCTATCTCAAAAAAGATGAGGAGAAAAAAAAATCTTGGGCTACAAATTGAATGGTCTTGTCCTCAACCAAGTGATCAGATTACCATAATGACCCCCAAGGCTGGAATCTAGAGAAATGGCTGGCATCACATAATACCTTTCTCAACTAAGCCAGAGGTGTAAGTACATGTTTCTCATTCCAGAATGCAATAAGAGTTTCCAGCTTTAGAATTTAAGTCTTGAGAAGCTGAAGAGTCTTGTGTTTTTAATTAAAATAGGGTAGCTGATGTCAATTTCCTTGACCTTCCTTTACATCCACTAGCATACCCTCATAAAAAACCTAAGTAACCTTAGGAGCTTGGGAAAATCAGGAAATTCTAGGCAACATTTGTTTAATTCCCCAAAACAAAAAGGGAGGCCCGCAAGAGTCAGAGAAAACTAAGGAAGGTTGGAGTATATTACTCCAAAACATGACACGTCCAACCTCTCAGCCTCTTTTCCTGTCCTAATCACAACTTGCTTAAAGTTCATTGGATGTTATTACATTCAACAACCACAATCAACGAAATAATGTCACCTTTGAAACATAACATGACCATATGAAGCTTGCTCCAATCAACACTCACACATTAGAACATAAAGAATAGAAGGAAGACCCTTTTTTCCATCAAGTTATCAAAGAAAACTACTATGGGTTACCAACTTAACATTATCAATATTACGACGCTGACAAAAATAAAGAGGAAAATTCAGTCAGGTTCTCAGCAGAAGAAACACAAGGTCTGAGCATCACACTGCTGACAAAAATAAAGAGGGGAAAATTCAGTCATGTTCCAACCAGAAGAAAAATCATGGTCTGAGCATCTCAATAACTCATACCATGCATGTAGACAAAGAAGTAAGCAAAAATTGCCAAGGAGAATCCACCTTGTTGTATATTGAATACGGAATAGAGAAGCCATGCATATTGGCTATTAGTGCATCGGTACCAATCAAGTTGGTCAAATTTAACCTCTCAAGTTCTTCTTTTGTCAAAAATTTTCTCTCCTCATCAATAAATGTTTGTCCAGCCATCTCTAGCTCCTCCTGTTTAATGAATATCATGTCAAAGAAAGAAAGCTAAATCATAGATTGATTTAATAATAAATTATAACATTAACAACGTACTGTAAAATTTTCTAGGGAAGAACACCACTTGGGAGCAGGTCCAAGGGCTGGTATAAAGTATGAAGGTATTTGGCTGCAGTCTAAGGCCAGCAAGACCAAACCACTGCCACTAAATGTACACACATCATTTATTATTCCCATTGTTGGTTCAATGCTGGTCATGCCTTCTCCCTGAAACCAATGACTGAATTCAATCTTACAATAAACTGTGGATGAAAAAATACCCTACCGAAGCTATTACCTAAAATAGTTTTGAAAAGCATAGCAACACAATGTTGTCAAAGGCAAGCGCCGAAGGCGCAAATCAGACTCATCGCCTCACCTCACTAGAGAGGCAATGGGTTCAATCTAGAGCCAGCAATATGAGTCAAACTCAATGGGTCAGTCTGTTTAACCCGATAAAATAAGCAGGTTGGATTTTAAAAATGAAAGCCCGAATAGAAAACAGGTTTTTGGGCTCAAGCCCACATGGGCGGGCTCAAGCAGGTCACAGGCCGGCCTGTTTGGCCCATTTTCTTTTTTTTTAATGTTAAAAAACATATTTTATTAGTTAGTGATGTATACATTGTAAAATTTAAATATTACGTTGGTTTTTGATAAATGATGATGATGCTTAGTTATATTAATTTAAATAATTATATAGAAAAAAACATAAAAAAAATATTATAAAAAAAAAAAAAGAAGGCCCGCATCCATGTCATACCGGGCTTGGACTTTCAAATCTAGGCCCATTTTGGTAATCGGGCTTCTTGGCCCAACCCAGCCCGGCCGATTTTGTTGACTCTATTTCAATCAGGCGCACACCTTTTGCCGAAAGGAAGAATAAAAAAGAACCAAGCACACCTTTTGCATGCTTTGGCTTTGCTATGCTTTGATTTTGCTATTGTGGAGTTTGCCCATTATGCCACCACATTGCCACAACTTTTTTTCATACTTATGGGTAGTTTGTTTCTTTCCCTGACTTAAGAATTAAGATAATGATGAGACCCAAGAATTATTTTACTGATAAAAGAGAATTAGTATACTAATCCCACTAAAACTAAGGGAATAATGAAGACAAAATTCTAATCCTCTCTGCTACAGTGCCTCAGAAACAATAAACTAATTACAGAATTGGAAATATAGCATAAGAACAGTAGAAAGCTTCCCCGTCATTTGAGAGGCAGGTCTCTCCTAATCAGCTAACACCTTTCTGCTTAGCTCATTCCTAGGGCACACTGCCCCAGAAAACCTTCTGGGTGGGTCCCACGCTGTTTGCCTCAAAATGGGCTTGATTGCTGGGCTGTAAATCCTCTCTGGCTTTCTTTCTACTAGCTGCTGAACCTTTAGTCCTATTCTTCTTATATGCCCAGCCCATAAAAGTATTGGGCCCATCAGATAGTTAATTATTATAAATTTTAATGCAAGATAGAAAAGTTTTATGCTTAAGAAATTATATAAGTCACTAACAGGAAAGTTTATATTATACTCTATATATCATCTATTTTTTATTGTTGTGCCTCACTTCACTTAGGCTCACGTCTTTCTAACGCATCTCACCTCAGGCATTTTATAGGCCTTGAGTCTCAAATGCGTCTTTTGCCTTTGACTACCTTGGCAACACCATCTAAAGAAAGCAAGATTTATACATAGGCGTTCAAAGAGGGTTAAGAATTTGCAAAATCATATTATTTATATAAATTCCAGAATGATAAAAGAAATGCCATTCAATCTTCCTTATCGACTAAGGAGGTATACTGATCATTTTTTATATAACACAATTGTTGATCAGAAAATACAAGAACCAGAAGGACTACTTTACCGATTCAGGATCCCATATTCTAACAACATGCTTATCACTGGTAATCAACTTTGGTCGTTCATAATTAAGAGTATGATGCCACTTAATATCCAATATGGCACTGCCATACCTGCACAAGACATTTTTTTTTTATTTTTTTACTGCAACATTAATAAAAGACATAAATTAAAATTAGCAAAAATCTCAAGCACAAGCATGTTCACTTACATGTGATCCTTAATTTGTATAGGATTTGATGAGCGCAGGTCATAGATGAGAACCTGCACGTTTGCTCAAGGAAAAAAGAACAAAAAGAAAAGTTAGACATATCGAGGCTTAGCAGGCAAATTTTATTGTTATATGATGTAAGTTACCATCAAATAAAAACTTGTATTTAACATAAGTTACATACAACATATTGTTGAAAAAAAACTAGGATAAGTGTTACAAATTGAGCAGAATATTTTCTTCATATCATATTTCTGTCAACCCTAAATTTCAACATCGTCTAAGAGCGGTTTCTACAGTCAAAATTTAGGCTAGAGCATGAATTCACCCCATTGAGAAGCTTTGGGTTTTGTTGTCTGAGTGATTCTGTGCAAGAATGGAATTGTTGCTTTGCTCTAAATTATTGCCAGTCTTTCTGTTGGTTAGCTGTTTCTTTTCAATGTTCTGGCAATTTGAAGTTTAATGCTTGGACACCCTAGAAAGCTTTTGTGAATGTTCCAAATAAAATGATGATACCTATGTCACAAAATACTATGCCAATTGCCACAATAATGGCATAATTATAATGATTTTGCATCATACCTTCCCTGCACTGCTTCCAACAGCCATTAAATAACCTCCATCATCAAACTCTATGGCAGTGACCTCCTACACATATATTTAAAAGGAATTAGCAATAAGGATGTCCATTATTCAGGAAAACCTTTCAAAACTTCTACAACCTCATCAGCACAAACATGATGGTGGACTAATAAAGAACACTTTTCAGTGGCACATTCAAAATTCAAAATTATTAAAAAAAAAAGGGGTACCCTTGCAACATTCAAATTTCCTTAAACTTGTATGGGCAACCATAAAAGAAGAGAAACCACTACCTGGTCAACATCACCACTTGGTCCAGTGGCATCAATTCTACCGATTGAAGATCTTGCTCGCACATCAAAACATTCTACAGCACCATCTTCACCACCGCAGGCAACTAGACCATGAAGCTTGCTAAAATTCCAAGGAAGTTTCACAAACTTAATACAAGACACAAGAACAAAATATACAAGGCTCCTACAACTGAAGGAAACAAAGCATGGCAAAATAATGATGATTTCCACAAATTACCTTCGAGATACTACATTCAAAGCCAGGGATTGTGTGGTGAGGGAGGGGAGAAACTGTCCCTGACAAATCAGAGATATCATCAAAAAACACAATCCAAAAAGCTAGTCTATAACTTTAACATATGGATATCAGTATCTAGTCTGTGTAAACAACTACAAATTATATGCTACATGACAAAGGAAAATTCATAAAAGGTAATTTAAACAATGGAGTGAGAATCCAAGCATAAGCATATAATAATTTCTACATTGAACCAATTTGAGGAGGTGCCCTTTTGGCTTTTGTTATTAGTGATGTGTTCATAACAGCAAATTATATGCTAGATACCTGCTGCAAATTAATTCTGTATAAATCTGGCGAAGAGGCAGCACAAAGCAAGTCACACGACCAGCAGTCATAAGCAATATCCCTACCCATCCTGTAAAGTGAAAATACCAATAAAATCCACTGCAATTCCTCACAAAAGAAACTGAATATATATGAATCATTGAACAGAGGACTGCATACTAAATACTTTCTCAAACATCTGTGCTTACAATGTAACTTTTCAAAAATCTCCTAAGCATATTAACTTGGCTAGCAGTATAACTCTGGAGTTTTCAACGAAAAATGTAGTAATTGTAGAAACATCCATAAGACACATGATCTCAGCAGTAAACACAAACTTCTTAAAGGCTTTCAATATTTCATCATCTACAGTGTGTTTTGTCCATCAAACTATGAGATGAAGAAATCTCATTTTCTATCAATAAAATCTACTGTTCTACAATTGGGACTGAGGCCAATGTTTATAATTAATGCCTCAATTTCCATAGACAACAAGGACTTCTTTTAGACCAAGAAAACTTCATTATAAGAGAAGGATACAAGGGGGGAGAATAAGATATACGAGCAGCAAGAGGGGGAAAGAGAAAAGAAAGGCCAACAACAACAATATTAGTCTTATCCTACTAAGTGAGGTCGACTACATGGGTCATAAAAGGCCATTGAACTCTAAAAAACCATCTCTTCAGATAATTATTTATCAAGACATCCTGTCTTCTAACCTTCCTCAGTGTCCTTTTCTATCTCCCTCTACACCTTTTTATAGTGTTAAAAGTCATCTGATCAACTCTTCTCACTAGCTCCTCTGGTCTTCTTCTTTGTATAAGTCCATACCATTTTAAATGATTTTTCACCATTTTCTCTTCAATAGGTGTTACTCCAACTTTTTTCACATACAATTATTTTTATTTTATCCATTCTTGTATAGCCACACATCTACCTTAACATTCTCATTTCTGCTACTCTTATCTTATACTCTTATTGACTCTTCAAAGCCCAACATTCATAACTATATGGCATCGCTAGTTTTACAATAGTTCAATAAAATTTTCCTTTATACTTAGTAAGCACTTTGCAATAACAAATGACTTTTAAAACTTTTCTCCACTTTAACCACCCAACTTGTATTCTATGCATAATATTTCCATTAATTTCACTGTCACTCAGTTAAATCGAATCCAAATATTTGAACTTTGACACTTGTGGTATAGTTTACTCTCCAATTTTTACCTCTGAATCATTTCTACCTTCCATCTTGCTAAATTTGCAATGCACAAATTTGATCTTAAAGATGCAACAAAACTACCCAATGCTGTGGTTGCATATCTAATCGGGGAACTCCCTCTAAAAACCCATGAGCATAACTCTAAAGCACTAAACCCAATCCTACCTCATAAGGAATCCAATGTAGAACACCAAACAGATGAATTTATAGAGCAAGCTAAGCACCACAGACCAAAAGAAAGGAATGTGATTCATAAACTAGCACTCAAACTTCAAACAACCATGACTTTCAACTTGGGAGTAATTTTGGGCCTTATAACAACAAATCAACACAAAGCCCTTTTCAGGCTTACATTATCCCAACTAAGTCTACCTAGTTTAGGCCATTTTTAGCCTAAAATCCATCATTTCAAAAAGCTTCAGCACTATTTGTTATTTTTCAGGTTTTATTGATATTTTAAAGAGCAACAACATCAATTATCCATTCAACTACAAAAATAGTATACAATCTGATGGAGAATGGATAATTAGAATTTTAAATAAAATTATTTTATTAGAATCTTTAAGATTATAATTTAGATTTAATTAGATTTCATAATATCTCTCAGAATTATTAAGATTTATATTATCTTTTATTTATTTCCTATTTTATGATTTCTTTTCTTTAAGTTTAGATAAGAATGTTCTAAAATGTTTTAGTTTTTCAGAAATTTTTAAATAAGTGAGATTCTTGCAATCTCTCTAGATTGAGTCATTAGGCTAAGTAATTTTCTATTTTATTAGATTGAGTCAATTTTCTAGAAAATTCCATTGAGTCCTATAAATAACTATCATTGTAATTCAAATTGCAAACTTCGTTGATGAATTGAATAGTATTGATTATTTGGAATTTTCTCTTCCCATTTTCATTCTTACATCATTTGATATCAGAGCATAGAGTCCCTACATTCCTTATAGCTTCCTTAGAGCGCTTTGAACATTCATTTGATTACCTTGGTCGCTTGGATGAAACAAGGCATAAGCTTGATGAATTAAAGATGTTGTCCAAAGACATTTTTTATACCCTTAAGTTGCTAAATGAGGGTATAGAAATAACTCCTCAAGCTTTAAAGGAAAAGCGCAAATGTCAAATGGAAGAAGAGCAAACATACCAGGAGGTTAAAGTTATAGAGCAAAAAGTAACACCCTCTATAGAGACTCCAATATTCGTACTTGCAAATAGTACTCTGAACAAGGAACAAGCTTCGAAACAATCTCTACCATTAGAAGTTTTGTCCTCTAAAGTTGTTGATACTCAACTTCAACATGCTCTTGCTCCACCTCACCAAAAGCTGTTATGGAAAAGTATGTTGTCTTTCTACATAAGGATCTCTTGCACCATTATCTTGTCCATTGCAAGGGATTTCCAACATCGAAGAATATTTGGATCTCCGAAAAGAAGTTCCTTTATTCAGATCCCATCTTTCGCTTTCTTGCTTGCTACAAAGGTTTCCTAGATCTAGATGCCATGTAGAGTTTCAACTCTCCGGGAAACAGTTCTTTCAAGCGGGAGAGAATGATGGAAAAAGGATAATTAGGACTTCAAATAAAATTATTTTATTAGAATAGTTTATATTATATTTTAGATTTAATTAGATTTCATAACATCTTTTAGGATTATTAGGATTTGTATTATCTTTTATTTATTTCCTATTCTATGATTTCTTTTTCTTTAAATTTAGTTTAAAATGTTCTAGAATGCTATAGTTTTTAAGAAATTTCTAAATAAGCAAAATTCTCACAATCTCCCTAAATTGAGTCATTAGGTTAAGTAATTTTTTATTTTATTAAATTGAGTCAATCTTCTAGAAAGTTCTATTAAGTCTTATAAATAGTCATCATTATAATTAGAATGAGAAGACAAGATTGAATGGAATTGAGTTGAGTTTCGGTTATCTTCTTTCCCTCTAAACTCTTGTATTTTCCCTTCCCTTGTTCTATCTCTCCCTCCCTCCCTTGAGTTCTTCCTTTTTTCCCTCTTATTTTTTGTCTACCCTCTCTCTCCCCATTTTCGTTCTTACATCACAAACGAACTAGCAGCTTCTAATAAACAAGAACTCCTTTTCATGCTAACATAAGGAAGTGTATTCTAACCCTCAACAAATGTAGACATGCTATTTTCTTTTCTTTTCTTAATAAATGATGTTGACTTATAAATAGCCTTTGTTCCATTTTTGACAGCATCTATCAATAAAATCTCCAGATTTGAACTTCATATTAGCAATTAATTTTCTTCTTTCACATAGTTTCACTGTCAGTATTTGAAGGGAAGTACGTGCCCCTAAAAATGCAAGTGTTCCTCTCTAACCCAACACACCACTACACAACAACTTATTCTGTGAGGAAGTAAACATTGGACAACAAAAAGATAAGTGTGCAACTGTTTCAGCATCTGCTAAGCACAATATACAATTATTAGGTGAGCTGTGAATGATCAATGAATCTTCAACACATAGCCTTAATCCTTGGGTGACTTTAAAATGAAGTCACATGCATAGGAAAAACAGAACAGAGGCTCCGCCTTCTATACAGCTAATGTCAGCTTTTAAAAAATTAATCTTTTTCTTGTCACAGAGCCATCGAGAAAGAGAATATTAGTGTATAGGTGTTATGGACTTTAGATATTAGGCCCAGGCCCACAACTGTATCAGATAGAAGTATAGTGTTTTGGCTATATATACGCTGTAAAATAATCAAAAGAATTCAAGATGAGTTGATCACAAATTATGGCTTAATCTCTGATTATTAGCAGGGAGAATCATAACATGTGACAGAAAAAATTCTAAAGCATAATGCCTGATTCTATTCTTCAAGATTAATAAACATCAAGGATAAAGAGGAAACCTTGGTATTCGCAAACTGTAATGTTTTCCGTATTTGGCATGAAGACAAACAGATCGATCAGCACATAAAAATGCAATTTTTGAATAGTCATCGCTTAAAACCTGCATAAGCAACAACATGCTCGATTATCAACATAAAATAGTTTTAAAATAGGTAGAAAAAGTCTATAAATTAACCTGGTCTGAACAACTGAAATTCTAAATCACTAACAGATGAAAAGAAATTAAAAATTGATACAACTTAAAACAAACAAAAGCACCAGAACAATTATTGAAAGAAAATTAAACAATGAAATATGAGAACTGAATCAAAATAAGTGTCCCTGTACATACATTCCAAAATAGTGATGACATGAAAATGAAACAATTTTGAGAAACAATAGCTAGAGCATAATAAATTTGTCTGCCTATACGTTTCAAATTGAGGATAACATGAAAACCAAAGCATTCAAGCTAAAAATGAGATGTCATGGCTTAAAAAAAAGAGCTATAGATGAGGTTTACAAAATGCAGGGAACCATAGTCAATGAAACAGATATATAAAAGAATTCTCATGGTACTCAAGATATGAAGCCATAAGGGGAGAAATGAAGACGAGTAACTACAATAAAGTATTGCAGTACTTAAAAAAAAAATGGAAGGATGCATTCTTCTTATCCTTGAAAGATTACAATTTAAGGGGGGGCACGTAATTGTCTCCAAAGAGGCCAAAAAGAAAGTTGCATCTTGCTTACATTCTTCATTTCTTTGAAAGGACTTCTTTATTGTAGTTTAGTGTAATTGAATAAAGAATCATATTGAAAATCTTCCTAGAAACTATATTCCATGCATCTATCATTAACTAGAACAATAAAAAGGGTTCGTGCCAACAAACCCATTGTCATAGTCAGAAGTCAGAACTAAGCAAGAGATTATTATTCTAAAAGGAGTTATGGCCAGGGAAAATATTTTCCCTATTCCTCCACTTACCCATAAAAAGTTTTAAAATTAAAAAAAATAACAGGCAAAAAAGTTAAATGGAAATAAAATTACAATAAGCCATGATACCACGCTTATTCCTCTCAATGTCAACAAAGGAATATATTATTGACAATAGGAGAAAGAAATAAATTTCCAGTTTGATGATCCAAAAAGGCTTTTAGAAATTAGAAACTGATCAAAAAGTATTATAAGCCTTCATAACTCACAATAGCCTAAGTCATAGTAAAAAGCTACTAAATAAAAATGTCATAAAGATGTGGGGATTATAGCTGTGACAAACAATGAAACATAATATATGTACTAATTCAAACCCAAGTGCAGAAGGGCTGAGTGAATTTTGAGACAGAACAGAACTTTAGAAGCATAATACGGGTAGAAAACACAGAGAATTAGCAGCATTAGGAAAAAAGAAAAAACAAACAATTTACATGCGGCATAAATTGCACAAAGAAGGAAATACATTAATGAGGATCAATGCCTCAAGACAGCAGTTTTTTACACTAAAACCAGTTTCTATACCTGAAAATCAACAATCTCAGAATCTAAGTGCCTTTCAAACTTCAATCCCAGCTCCCTAACCTCATATACTTTTACTTGAGGTGGATATATACCTAAAATTAACAATTGTATCAACATTAGTGATTGGCTTCTGAATCAACATTTATTTTTTATTAACTTATTTTCATTAATTTCATTAAAATGCTTAAAATGCATTTCTAAGATGAAGGTTATACACTAATATAACCTTGTGATTGCTAGATAAGTAAACACGTCAGGAATCCCTAAATAATAAGGAATAAACCTCTACAGCAATATTGAATTTAAAAATCAAGTCCAAATGCAAGGTAAGAAAATCTGCCATATGAAACTTGTATAAATCGACCCCACATAGTGGGATAAGGCTATTGTTGTTGTTGTTGTTGTTGTTGTTGAAACTTGTATAAATCATAACATCATCTCCATCCCCTTATGGCTCATCTCCCCAACCACACACACACAGATTTAAAGTACCTGATGCAACGAGATATTCCCCATCAGGAGTTGCCTTGATCTTAGTTGTTGCATTATCAAATCTCAAATCTTGTAGCAATTGAACATTTTCAGCGTAACCTAATAAACAAGTATGTGAATAAAAGAAAAGAGTAAATAAGATCTAAAAAAGAAGGGGGAAATTCATGATGCTAAATACAGTTAGCAAAAAGGCAATTATAAGAAATATAAACATAATTATTTACATTTTTTCTGGTAATATTTACACAAACATATTTACATATTTATTTAAAAGAACGTCCAGCTACAAAATATTTTGACAATGCTTTTCTTGTGATGCCCATATCTACTTTATTGATGAAAATAAACATTGAGTAAATAACCAAAAACATAGCTAAAATATAACATCATTCACCATGAAAATTGGCCATCTTATACACACAATTCAAATTGCCTGGTAATTTTACTCCTTATTATTCAATCGAGTTTATATACCCATAAGGATGCCTAGTCTGTTAGATCCTGAAATCCCCTCAACTGTCAGTTATTTACTCTTTCACTGGCTACCGCTATTTTCCTTAGTTACCACAATTCCAGCATAACACCGCTCACATGGAAATCAATTTAACACTAGAACACAGCAAAAAGCAATTTGAACTAAAGAATAATATTTAAACAAAAACATAACTGTAGAAATTTTGAGAAATATAAAATTGTGAAATTTACAAGAAATAATGATAATGAATTACTCTTTATCTTGCAGTGAGACATCTGCTTCTTGGAAGGAAGCCATGAAGCACATGAGGGTCGTTGGGATGCTATAGTATACAACTTAACGCCGTTTATGGAGGTGGCCTTGATACCACCATGTCCCGTCGCCATTGTTTCCGACACGGCTAGGAAACCTGACCAGTCACTGAATCGGTCGAGACACTAGTTCAAGGCTCAATAGTCACACTGGTTGTAATTAAATTAATATATTTTAAATGATATATACTTGAAAGATGGAAAAAAAATTAACCATCTAAAGTCAAAAAAGGAATATTTAATTGCAAAGAAAGTAAATCTCTTGAAAAAAAAAAAAAGACAACATGGAAAGATGATACCTAAAAAGGTACAACAACAAAGTAATTGAGTTTCATTCAAATCCATAATTATATAAAGTTACAAACAGCTCACCCCGTAGTTTTCATTCAAATCCATAAGCATAAAAAATCACTCCATAGTTTTCAACCAACTGACAAATCCATAATCATACAAGTAGCCCACTCCATAATTTTCAATATCCAAATCCATAATCATACAAGTAGCCCACTCCATAATTTTCAATATCCAAATCCATAATCATACAAATAGCTTCTTAGTTCTATCACACAACAAACATGTTACCCGGAAAAGTATTATCATCAGCTTAAGCACTAGGATTAGGCGAAATATCCATACTTTTAGAGGACAAAGAAGACTTTTGTGAGTATATCAGCTTACAAGGAATAAAATTATGCATTAACACAAATTGGAAACTAACAGAATGAAGCAACTTAAACATTGGCAATTTATAAAGAAGAGACCAAATGTCCTACTTAACCATTGAAGATGGTCAACAAAGTTATGTCCAATCCCAAAAAATGCATTTCTGGTTAGTTTCATAACTATTTAATGAAATATATTTTTCCCCGAGTCCAAAGCAAGACAACAAAATATTTTAGTGTATAATTAAGAACCAATATCCAATTTAGATGTTGTAAGATTTACATTGCAAGAAAAATCTCTTCAAAATGAAAAAAAGTATCCACTTTCTTATTAATATCTCCATCATTTCAAATGACATTACCAGTCCATATAGTTTCGGCAATTATTTATTTCGGGTATATATATACAAATAAAAATGACCAACGATGATCAGTTTCAACCTTCAATGGTTAGAGTAGAACACTGTGATAAGAAGACTAAATAAACATGACATGAACAATCCAATCTAATCTAGAAATTAAAGAAAGTAAAGTGCCTTTCTACATGTTATAACCTATCAGCATTATAACTTCCGCAATTTTAAACCTACAATCAAAGATATCGATAGCATCACACAAAGGCAGTCCCATTCCAAAAGCATCTAATTAAATGCGCGGCATCTGATCTAAAATTATGACTAGATACACTCATTAAAAGTAAGTTACTTATTACAGGCTTGCAGCAGATTCATTAAAAGAAAGTTAAACTGGCCAAATTAGAACAAAGAACAGAGAAATTGAGAACAGAGTTGCAGCCAAAATTAAGAACAGAGTCACAGAAATTATCAAATTAAACAGAGTGGCAGGAAATTGCAGCAGAGTCAATAAGCTTTACAAGCATGCAGCAGATTCATTAAACAGAGTTGCAGCCAAAAAAAAACGCCACAGGCCAATGAGAAACGGAGAAGCGAATGAGAAGCAGAGAACTAAGTGAGAACTCACGTGAGGACGTCGGTGAAGGATGCACGAACTTGTGAGAAACGAAGAACTCAGTAACTCAGCCGCGAGCTTGTGAGAAACGAAGAAGGAGCCTGAGCCAAAAAAAAATGAGTGGGAAGGAGGAGAATGATGAAATGGAAGAAGGAAGCAAAGAAAGACGGACTAGTCCACGACGGAGGAGAGAGAACGCCGAAACCGGAAGCTCTGCCTGGACTGGACAACGACGGCGGCGAGGGATTGCGATGTTGAAGCCTTAGCGCTTTCAGGGAGGAGAGGGAAGGGGAGAGATTCGGTGAGTGGAATGCAGGGAAGGAGATGCGAGGGAAGTGGAGGGTTGTAATGATGCTTGTTTGGCTTGATTGCGAGGCAGCAAAAGTCAGGAATTTTATTGATTTTGTTTTTTCGATCACTCGAAGCTGTAGGAATTTTAATGAGGCTCAGAGTAATGAGATGATAGGCACCACAATGAACGTCCTTGACAGTGATGAATGGCTCTGACCACTTACGCAAACTTGTAATCATTTTTTTGTTTGGTTGAAAGGGTATACAAGTTATGGCCATAAAGGAAAAAATGAATGAGTACAGGAGTTAATGACAACTAAGAACGTGAATGAAATTAAGGATTTATTTGATTTGTATTTTTACAAACTAAACTGTAACTTTTAATTATTATTATTTTTTTATTTAATAGTTTTTCAGTAAATTTTTTTATTTTTATCAAAATTTTATTTTTGTAAACTGTGATTATTCTAAAAGTATTTTTATAAAAAGATAAATTAAACGGGTACTAAATTTTTTTATTTTTCTTTTGTTTTGATAATTATTTTTTTATTAATGTTTTATTTTAATATTATCAATAGAGTATTCACCAGTCAAGCCAATTCAAACATCACCTTGACTCGGAACAATCTGAAAAAATTGCCTGTGATGGTCCGGTCTAGGTTGACCCTATACAAAATGAAATTTAAAAATAAAAACTAAAAAAAATAAATAGATAGTAAACTAAAATAAATAAATAAATAATAAACTAACTTAATTTCTTAACAAAAAAAATATAATTACTTTTATTTTAAATATATTTCTATAGAAAATGCTATTAGGATTAAAAGTAATATTTATTAAAATTATAAATATTCAACAATTATATATTATTTACTTTTATATAACATTAAATTGAGAAATAAATTTGAAATTTGAAATAAAATTAAAGATTGGAATAATAAAATACCATTATCATAATTATAAAATTAACTTATTATATAAGATATGTTAAAAAAATCATATAAAATTATTCAATATCCATGAATACTCATGAAAAATAATGGAAAAGAAATTTTTTTTAAATATACATACTCTAGGCTGAGCCAACACGGGCCTATGTCTTGTTCGAGATCTAACCTAGCTCTATATTTGTTCCAACCCAAAGTTATAACCTGTTTTATCTATTTCTTTTTTATCCGACCTAATTCGACCCAAATTAACCAAAATAGAGTTGGTAAAATAGGTTAAAGCCCGTAGGTCAGCCCGCTTAACCCAAAAAAAATGGCGAGGTGGGTTAAAAAAATTAAAATACTTCATAATGGGTGTCAAAAACTTGGCCCGCCTTGCCAGCCCGCCAGTTTAAACAAGTTGGTTTGCTTTTTTTTTTTTTACATTTTTTTACTCTATACAATTATATCTAAAAAAATAAAAACTAAAAAAAAGGTCTTAGGCATCAATTTCTTTCTCAATCTTTCTTGTATTATAATTTTAGTTGTATTTTATTTTATTGAACTAAATATTACTTATGGTATTATCATATTAATATATTAATATATCATGCTTTAAGACTTTATGTACCGATAGAAGATTTCGTAGATATAGTTATTTAGTTCATGATAGTAAATAAAAAATTAATAATTTAACCAACTACGAGAAAAAAAGAGACTAGCCAAACAAAAAGAGAAAAAAAATGAGGAATTTCATTATTTAACCAAATAAACAAAAAAAAAAAAACAAGGTGATCCATTTGGCTCACCAGCCCATGTATGATGGGACGGATTGGGAATTTCCAAGCCCGCCCCTATGGGTGCCTCAACTTGCCCTACCCTGCCAAAAAGCAAGCCTGTGGCGAGCCGGTCTATTTAAGGCAAGTTGACCCGCTTTACTACTTCTACCAAGATATATTGGGTCTACTGGGTCACGAGTCACAATGTACAGCCCTAATTATCAAAACCTTTGTCTCCTAAAATTTTTTGTTAATCTATTTTTCAAGAAAAGTTATTTACTTAATTTTACTACATGCGATTATCAAGGTTAACAACTTAATTTTTTTAATACTTTTATAGCGGGTTAGTTGGAAAAAATACAACCCGTTGTACATCAAACTTTTTCCATGTGTTGGCCCACAATTTTTTTAACATGTTTCATTTTTTTTATGATGTTAAAGTTGAATAAACTTATTGTTCATGATAATTCAAGGTTGATGAACAACCTTTGTTTGAATTTTATGAAAAGTTTCATATTTTAATTGTGAATTGTAATTATATTATTTAATATTGTTGCATACTTAGAATTAAGGAATATAAAATCGGATCGAAAATCAATGTCAAATTTGATCCGATCATAGATCACAACCGGCTATATCCAAAACCGATAAGAACTAGCAAAAAAATGGTTAAACTAGTCATAAAACAATATTGAATCAGTGCAAAACCAATTGAACCTATCAACTTTTTTTTATTTTACTTTTTTAGTTTTTAAGATAAAATAATATTATTTTTTATACATTTTTTCTTTTTATATTATGTTATTGTATAAGCATTATTATGATATATAATTATTAATAATGATAAATTTACTTAACAAATAATATGTGAATTGACTAACTTGAATATAAAATATGATTATAGATAAATATTAACTTGATTATATTTTAATATTAGGTTATGAAACTTATTAATAATATTTTTAATTTTTTATATAATATATAAAACTATTAAATTATTAAATTTATTATCACCGGTTTAATCCCGGTTGAATCATGATTGAACCATTGAAATTGATGTGGATATTATGTATAGGATACAAGTTGAATGGTTAAAGTGGATAAAAGTTTGAAAAGTTATTTATTACCGTAAAGTACCTGCTAAGCTTAAAAAGAAATTTTATTGAACTGCTATAAAGTCAGTGATGCTATATGGTAGTGAATGTTAGCCTTTGAAAAGACAACAAGAGTTTAAGATGGGAGTAGCAAAGATGAGAATGTTGAGATAGATGTGCAGTCATATAAAAATGAATGAAATACGAAATGATTATATACAAGAAAAAATCGGAATAGCACCTATCGAGAAGAAAATTGTGAAAAATCATTTAAAATGGTTTAGGCATGTACAAAGAGAAAGACAAGAGGAGCCAGTAAAGAAAGTTGATCAAATGATTTTGAGCTCTATTAAAAGATGTACAGGAAGACCAGAAAGAACACTAAAAAAAATTATTAGGTGTGATCTCTTGATAAATGATTTATCTGAAGACATAGTGTTTATAGAACACATTGAAATCGTATGATCCATGTAGTCTACCTTACTTAATGAGATAAGACTAATATTGTTATTGTTGTTAAATCACGATTAAACCATTAAATCTTGAACTCATATCTTAACCTGTTCAATATCCGATCCATTTTTGTAAACCTTACTTAGAATTGAATTTCCCGTATGATATCATATATATATCATGGTTTAGACTTTAAAAAATTAAATTTGAGAATTGGAACATGATAAGCTATAATGAATTATGACTTGTTAGTATATAATTATTGAAATTAGTATTAAATTATCAAAAAATAATTGAAAAACATATATATACATGAAGAGTTGGTGGGTTAAGCGATCCAACCCACCAACCTACCTTGACAAGCTTGGATTAGGAAAATCCCCACTATCAAAAAAGGGGTCAACTCACACCTCGCTCATTTTATGACCAACTTACAAGAGTCAACCTGTTTGGGTTGAACTAACCCATTTGTCCACCTCTAAATAAATATGAGGAAAGAAGTATGAGGAAAGGGATTTTTCCTCTTATCCCCCCTAAAAAAATGTGAGGAATTAAGGGGAAAGTGGCCAAATTTCATTCATACTTGTTTATTCATGCTTTTCCATTCATATAAGATTATATATAAAATTAATAATGAGATTAAAAAAAATAAGATGACGTTAAACATATAATTAATGTAATTATTTTAAAAAATGCATTATTGAAAAAATGTATAATGAATAATATATAAGATTTTTATGGAGAAAAATAATATATATGATATTTGTTTATTAAGTAAAGTAAAAAACATCTTGTCTAAAATAAAATAAAGATGAATTGTAATTTGTAATTTAAAAAATGGACAAAAAAAACTAAAAATGGATAATAGTATAATTGTTCGTATATTATTATTTTTCTTTCCCTTATCTCTTAAACCAAATAAGGTGATATTAAAAATCATTTCCCTTCACTCTCTTCATTAAATCAATCAATGCTTAGGTTAGGGATGTAGCCATCTTAAAATTACAACTTCTGATTTTCATTTAATGTTATTAGTTACTTATTCATTTTAAAAAAAGATAATAGCCCAAAATAATGTAGTTTTGAGATATTACATTAAAAAAAATGATAAAAAGCCAACTCCAAAATGGTTGAATTGGTTAGTTCACTCCAATTTTCAAAACCTTTGTCACCGATCTTTAGAAGAGGATGAGGTTCATTTTTAAATCTTCAAAAACAAATATGGAGTGCGAGCATAACTATTGTGGTTGAAGAAGAGAAGAAGAACCAACACAATGTTATTGTGGAAGCAATAACACCAAATATTAAAAAAAAAAAACAAAGAGAGAGAGAGAACAAAACGAATTAGAAACCTAAATGGCTAGCAAGGGATCTGGAATTAAACCCAAAAAAACTAAGAGAGGGAGAAAGTTTATAATTAAGCAATAAAGGAAAATTAATAAGAAATTTTAGGAGGTAGAAAACTAATTAACCAGAAAGTAAGGAATAAACTTAGTAATTTCTCCAAAATGATATAAAATACCTACCTACAACATATACTGCTTGATTTCTTGGGAGGTGGTCCCCCATTTCTCACAAGGTAAGTCTATCCCCTGCAAGAGATGATAGTGAAAGTGACAACTAGTAGTAGGAGTGGGATGCATGTATGCACAAGAAAGCAGAAGAAACAAGCAGTAATGAAGAAAGAATGAACCAAGCAGAGTTGGAACAATTATAAAAAATTAAAGGCAATTTTAAAATAATATAAATTATTTTACAAAAAAAAAAGAAATAATAGAAATTATCGAGTTCAGTTTAATCATAAAATTATAACTTTCAGTATGATTTACATGATGTATAAAGTTTAATTCATGATGGTATGTATGAAAAATACCTTATTTAAATAAGCAAAACTCAATTTAGTTATTTCTATATGACACTCATAGATCTAAATTATAATTATGGAGCTTGATTAATTGAGTTTTTCAACTAATTAATGTAAAACTGTTGTTTGGGAAAAGCTCCTTAGGAACAAATTTATATAACTCTGCCAAAATGAGGTTAAAAGAAATAAAGAAAAGTCCAAAGCCAAATAAAAAAATAGAAATTTTTAAAAGATAAAGGAAAAAGAGGAGAAATGGACGTTCCTTTCTCTTAAAAAGAAAGTAACAACCCATTTAATTTAATTATCAAGGGTTAGGTGATGTAATGTAAATAATGTGAAGGGATGTGAGGAGATGAAAATTACATTTCAGTTTATTTGATATGTCATGGTAAGTGAAAGTTTTTAAATTAAAAATTTGTTTGGTCAGATAAAAAAAAAAGATGTAATAGGATGTAATGATGAGGGAAAAGACAAAAATACCCTTTAATAAAAAATCATAATTTACCTAAAAATATACAATATCTTTCACTTATGAAAAGGTATATTTGTCATTTTAACCCTCATTCACCTCATAGTAAGGGTTTTCACCTAATTGGTTGGAGAGGATCTCTTTCATCTTAAATTGTGTAATGAAGCTCACCTTAGTAATCACATTTATTTGAGTTATAGCCAACCAAACAAGTTAAGTAAGGTGATATGATAAGAATCAGCTTCACCTAGCCCCCTTGTGCGTGAATCAAATGGGTTGTAAGGCTTGATGCCTTCATTATTTGCAAAAGGAGGAAGTTGTGAAGCGTGGTTTAGGTTTAGGATCAAAACAAGTGAAGGCAACTTAAAAGAGGCAAAAGTAGTATGAGAAATTTTTTTTTAGTTCTAGTGTTTGGTTTATTTATGAATTTTTGGCATAAAATTTTAAGGTAATTATCATTGTTAAAAAAAACTGGACCGGACCAACTAGTTCAATCTATTGGATCGAGAATCGGTATCAAGTCTAGTTTAATCATAAATCTTGATTGGTTATTTTTAGAACTGGTAAAAAATGGTGGTAAACTGATTAAAACAATCATGAATTGGTGTCGAACCTGTCTAATTTTTTTTATTATTATTATTTAAAAAATTATTTTTTTTTATTTTTTATAGTTTTTAAGATAAATTAATATTATTTTTTAATACTAAATAGCATTATTTGTTTGGAAAATTTATCCTTTAGTCTTCAAACTTTATACCAATTTGGAAAATCAGTCCTTGAAATATATTTTTTTTAAATCAACTCCTCAAAGTCTCTCTCTGTGAAGGTGTTAATCCCTGATATTTGTAGCAATTCATAAATTGATCCTTGAACCTGACACATGGCAAGACGGAGTTAATGATTTGCTAATATGGGAAACCGAATTCTGACATGGCATCCTACTGACATGCTAATATAAAAATGAGGGTTGTTCTCATAATTATCTACCCACCTAAAAATAGGACATTGAAAACGTTGGCTTCAAGTGAGGAAAACAACAGAGTCTCTCCCTCATCTTCATCACTTCTTATTTCAACTTTCATTTATTTTTTTCATTTTCATGCCATTCTCTTTCATTTTTGTGTGATTCTCTTTGCCACAAAAGTTCATGTTTATGAACTTTGGTTCTCAGCTCCCTGGTTCACTTTGTGACAATGATAGGTTTTTGCAAAACTATTCATCTTTCTCTCTCTTCTTTAGCTCAAGACTTTTAACTCACTCCTCCATCCCTCATCTTTCGTTTTGCTTGTATGCATTTTTTTGCTTCACAATTGGCTGGGATTAATATGCAAAACTATAGTTTAAGACCCCTCAAAGCTTTACTATTTCATGCTCTATAGTGACAACTTTGTTTATATGCAAAACTATCTTAACAAGTTTAACACTCTTAACATATACTTTGATTATATGATACTTCCTCTTATCCTTAATATAAAAACCTTCTAACTAAATCACGCGAATTAAAAATTGAAATTAAAACTAATTAACTGTCTTGATTTCTCCAAAAATTTTAATATTTTTTCAAAACTACCCTTATTTAATCTCTTTCTCTTTGGATACATTAAATAGGGGTATTTTTTGGAAGTGTGTAATAAATACTAACTCATATATTGTAAATGGTCTTATATTTAGAATCAGGACAAAAGATCTTATATATAAAACCGGAGGGAGTAATAAACAAAGTATATGTTAAACTTTCAAAACTATTTCATGCTCCACAGTGACAACTTTTTAAAAGAAAATGAATGGAAGCTCAATAAGAATAAATTGTACTGAAATGGATAAAGTCTTGAACAAACTCTACGGAATCATCCATATTTTCTACTTTCTCTGGTTCTATATATAGGATCTTTTATCATGTTCATAAATATAAGACCATTTATAATATACAAAGTAGTATTTATTATATATTTCTAAAAAAATGTCCATATTTAATATATCCAAAAAGAAATAAAAAAATTAAATAAAGATAGTTTTAAAAAAATATTAAGATTTTTGAAAAAATTAAGATAATTAATTAGTTTTAATTTTAATTCTTAATCTGTATTATTCAATTAAAAAAATTTTATATTAAAAATTAGAAAAAATAATAAAATGAGACTGCATCTAATAATAAATAACCAACCTCACTTGATGAATATGATGTCCTTATGTCTCAAACCCCCCCCCCCCCCCCCCAAAAACAAAAGCTTTACATGAACACACACACAAGTTTCAATGTTGGTGGTGGAACCCACTTAATATATTATGTTGTTGGCTCAGTTGTAATAACTCACTTGTCATTAGTTCACTCACTCACGTGGCACTACTAGCTCACAACTCGTGTACATATTTGTCCCTATTCTTCATAATGTGATGCATTCATTCTTTTCCTTTATTCTCTTTCTAACATCTTAATGGATGTTGATAGGCTATGGCTACAACTTGCAAGGTGGGTTATCATCATATTATGACAGTGGAATTGTGGGGAATTTATTAGTTGGCATGAAGGCTTGAGGAAGGAGGAACTTCATTGGGACTTTTTTTGGAGGCCATTAATCTCATGATCAGATGCCATGAAGCTGACCACCTCACTATACCAATTTGAGAAATTATTGGTGCTCAATAATTCGCATTTATCACAAAAATGCCAATTAAAATGGACACAGACAATTTTAGTTGGCGTCTACAACACAAAATACTGATTAAATATATAATATTACTTGACGTTTAGTATGGAGTGCCAATTAACATGATTTAAAATTAAAATAAATAAAAATATATAAATATTAATTAGCGTTTACAAATAAATGCCAACTAAAGTGATTTATAAATTAATAACAAAATAAAAATATAAAAATAATAGTTAGCATTTCCGGTAAAATGCCAATTAAATTTTTTTAAAAATTAATAAAAAAATAAAAATGTAAATTAAAAAAATTGAAAAATTACTTTAGATGGCATTTGGGTTTAAACGTCATCTAAAGTTACAACTTTAAATGGTGTTTTATTGTTAAACGCCATCTAAAGTTTCACTTTAGATGGTGTTTATTGACTAAATGCCATGTGTAATATTTTTAAATATATTTTTGAATTATTTAATTTTTAATGTTTATTTTCCATCGACCAGTATATTGAATGAAAACACTTTGAACCCTTCTTAGTCGATCTCTCACCCTTTTTCTCTTGCTGCCATCGAGCTCTCAAAGTCTCCTCCCCGTCGAGCTCTCTTCTCTCATCACGTAGTCCACCTTGCCCTCTCCTCGCCGACGGGATCTCAATATGCTGCTCCAACTTCACAGTCTTCCTTGATCGGGATCCTGCAAGTATACAGGGTCGATCGCAGTAATAAAAAAAATCTCCGAAGTATTCCAGAGGTCGAACCCAAGGGAGGTAGTAAATTTATAGTCCAAACTTTTAATCCCAAAAATTAATTGATAATCAAATTGATAATTCAAATTTAAAAGGAAAGAAATAGAAAACAATATGAAGTCTAAGGTTCGATTCAATTTTAGAAGCGTCAAGGGATCATGATTCACTTTATGAGATAATTAAATTTTATTTCTTAGTTAGACTCTATATAATTATAGTGATTGTTATTTCTAAAGCGTCCTAATTACCTCTCGGTCAATTAGTCCTAATTTAATTAGAATTCAATTCGCTTTCGCGCAACTAAATTTTCTAATTAAACCTTGAAAACTACAACATATATCACCATGAATTCCTAATTCTATCTCTAGATTAGTTATTCATGTTTATCTCTCTATATCTAGGTTTACTCTTCACCTCTCAGTCCATCAAATTTACCCATTAATTAGATTCTATGGTGATCAAGCATAAAATCCACATGAACGAACAAAAGAGATAAATATAATAAAAAGATAAATTAAATATAACTTGAAGAACAAATCAAATAGTCTTAACTAGATAAATAAATCCAATCCATCCCAGTCAGGCTACATCCCTACCCCCGACTGGGAAATTTAGCTATTTATGGAAATAGAAATTAAATCACAACTAAAATCTCAAATCATAGTGAAAATAATAAGAAAATAGAATTATATTAGAGAAAAATAAATCTATCACTAATACTCCCCGAATCTCCTTGCTCTTTCTCTATAAGATGCTCCTAGTTGCTCCCAGATGCTTTTAAAACCTTGTTCTTTAGCTTTTGAGTGCGTTTCTGAATCCCCCGTTGTGTTGCTATTGTGTATCTTTATATAGAAAAATTTTAGAAGCCCATAAAAGCATAAAATATCATGAAAACACGTAAAAAAAAAGTGTTTTTACGGACCCATGTTGCATGACCCGGCGCCTGATGGTTACTGTTGTACGGACAGTTGCAGCTTTCGACTTCGTAACGTTATCAGCTCATGTTGACACTTTGAGTTCGATTTTCACCATGATAACGTTAGAATTTGGGAAAACTCAAAACATAAAAGTTGTAGATCTATGTCTTAAGCTTTCTAACTCATCTTAAATCACCTCAATCAGAGCTCATATGTCAGAGTTATGATCAAAATACCAAAGAGTGTCATAACTTTTCAACATGAATGATTTGTAACGTTTTTGCTCCGAATGCTTCCAATTGAGCCTATAACATCATGAAATACAAAAATATGTCAAATCATGCTAAAATATATCAATATAAACATATTTAAATATAATTTAGAGCTTAAATATGGGTATTTTATATGTATAAAATGGATACATCATTCCTTAAATCCAATGTTTGTGTAGTGGTTCCTGCTCAAATAGCAATTTATGATTTAGGGCTCTTTTAATCTTCACATTTTATCTTCTGCTCAAATCAGTGGGGTTATTCGCGGATTGTCATTGTCGATCTGTAAGTAATGAAAATTTTTCTTCTATTATTAGTTTATGTACAATAGATCAATATATGTGTATGCCTGAGGATTCAATGTTTGAGAAGTGTGAATATGTGATCTGGAACTTTGAAATGGGGTAGTGATTTCACTCACAACTATCTGAATGGCCCAATCCCAATGAGCTTCGCTAAAGTCCTCCTTGTTATACTATAAGTGACCAAAACTCTTGTGAATATCGAAATGTTATATATTTTCATCTAAGTTTTACATGCATTGATTCATCTATACATGCTTGAATCAACTAAGTAATGCATTGTTCATCTCTTAAAATTATGCTTCAGATCCCTTCTGGGTAATTGAATCAGTGGTCAAATTCCAAAGGAAATCGGTGATATTGCAACTTTGGAGGAACTGTAAGTATGAATCAAATCAATATATCAATGTAATCTATAAAAGTAGAATAGATTGGTATTATTCTTTTAGTTACTCTATAATTTTTAATGTTCCAGGGTATGTGCATAACAACCCTGGAGAGATGCTTCACAATGTACCTGTACCTGCGAACCATCTAAAAGTGTCGATCAAGGTAGTTAGAGAGGAAGGTGCTAGGTTGCCTGTTCCTACAGGGGACATGAAAATAGTAGGTGTTACATCTTACATTTAAAAATGTTTTCTCATGAAAACTGTTTGGTTTTAATATAATAAAACAGTCTTAGAAAACTTAAACCAATTAAAACTTAAAAACTTCCTAAAACTGTTTCTCTCAACTTCTTAGCTCACTGCGCAACAATTTTTTAAAAACCATAATTAAATGTAGAAAAATAATTTATTAGTAATTCAGGTGTCTAAAAATCTTGCACATCTTTAATATTCATGGAAAAATAAGAAACTGGGAAATGAATGTACCAATTTGTACAGTTTATTATAAACATATTACTATTTATTTCATGTCTCTGTTTCTGTTTGAAAATCTGAACCTTAAATTTGAAAATTCATTTCTCTTTATATACAAAGCCATTTGGTACATACTTAGTATCATTCGAAAGCTGTACTTGTCTACTTTCTAACCATTTTTTTCATACATCTATTCTACTCCTACTGCTCAAAGCAGCAATATATGTCATCAGAGGTCAGAAATAATATCTACTCAAGCAGTTTTGGTAAAACAGAAATAATTACCATTATATAGCTCCAAATATAGCCAAACTAGTGTCATTTTGTTCCTAAGACATATATCTATCTATACATATAGACCAATGAATTTTTGGAGATATGTATGAATTTATACAATAACCAAAAGCAGACAGCACATAAACAAAATGTTAACAACTTTCAGCAAGGTTCCATCATCATTATTCCTCATGCTCCACATGCTTCCCGTTACCATGACTTGACCCTAACGTTAGTTAACTATTGGGTGAGATTGGGAAAATCTCAGTAGTCAACTTGTACATGCCATCACAAAAATATTTGAAAACATAACACACTTTCATTAAATCATCAAAATTTCCATGTTATCTAACGAAATTTAACGGTTGAATAAATGAGTATCTCGAGGCTTAGCCCTTAACATAAAACAGCCACCAATCATAGAAAAACATTTATAACAACAACATGGCATCATTTATAAATCATTATAACATATACAACATTGATAAGCAATAGCATTAAGTAATGGTAAGAGACTACCTTAGAGCTTTACTAACTTTTCTTTGAACTTTACTTTCACTTAGCTTTAGATCACTTCCTTAACTTCATTTAAGCCTAAAGCATCATTAAACCTTACTTAGTAATTTATTATCATCATATAAATTTAACTCAATCATGAACCATAAACTCTTCCCTTAAAATCATATTTTGATCCAAATAGAGGAACAAGAAGGAGGAAGAAAATAACTTAAACTCTAACTAATTTTTAAACTAAATAAATAAAGAGAAAATTTAGAAGAGGTCTAGATTAGGAACTTACCTTAGAAAATCCCTACTTGTCTTCCCTTCCTTCTTTTTCATCCTTTTTCTTTTTTCTTTTTTTTTTCTTCCTCTTCTCCGCGGCTCCCTCTCTCCTTCTTTTTCTTCTTTCACGCTCCCTCTTCTCTCACTTGCGTGTGTGTGTGTGTGTGAGAAAATGGGAAAGGGGAGGGGGTATTTATAGGGAGGCTTGAGAATTGTGGATCGTTAGATCGAGATTTAATCCGAGGGCTCATAATTATTCTCACATTTAATATATTAATTACCCATTATACCCCTAGATATTTTTGGGCATGTGAGAGAGTAGAGAAGGGCAAAAATGTCCAACTTTTCCCTCCTTACTTTATGTCAAGTAAAAAAAAGCAGATAGTATACTTTTTACTTTTGCAGATAAATTTGACTTTGCTTTGAGTACTTTTTGAACCGGATTTTTTATGATACTCAGTGTTCTTTCTATTTACTTTATCTAGGAGACCTATTATCTTTCTCTTTTACTTTTTCATGTAAGGTCCACCTATCTTACTTACTTTTTACTATTTATTTCCTCCGGTATTTAATATTTATGTGGCACCCCGTCTTTTACCGGATTTATAATTTTTTCCCTTAGAGTCCACATAACCAGTATTACTTGTACTTTTAACTTGCACTGGAGTATCTAAAATATTATTTTCTTTATCTTATTGAAAATAATAATTTTGCTCTTTTTAAGGCCATTTTTTTTTATATTTTAGGATATTTTGGGCCTTAAACTAATTTAATTAAATATCCAAACTTCCCCAATCATCATAAATTAATCCAGAACAATTAATATCATTTATAAAATTATCTGGTCATAATATTCATACATGAAAAATTGAGATGTTACAGTAGAAATGGTATTGGGTAGCTTCACCGCATAGCCCACACACCTCATCACTGTTGATCCATTAGTGAAGGTATTTCAGTTGATAGTGTACCATCATATTCTGATATACAATATTAATTTGGTTTAACCCAACATTTCTCACTTTGTTGGTTAGTTGAAGGGGAAAAGTAATGTCTAAGGGTCGGGACAATCAAATGAATCAATAACTCAACCACCAAAGCAACCGCTTTAGCATATAGTTCTAAACACCTTTCACAGGATGATTGTCAAGTTTCTACCACAGTCACTTCACGGCAAAGTCGACAACCTTGTTACATTTGACAAAAATATTTACAATAAGGTGGTATATGAAAGTATCAATGCTGAAATTGTTGGTTACATCGTCCATTACAAGTGGATTGGGGTCACAAATGTTAACTTATATATATCTATCTATATGTATAGATAGATATCTGTCTTAGGAACAACATGACATTGGTTTGGCTGTATTTGGAGCTATATAATGGTAGTTATTCCTATTTTACCAAAACTACTCCAGTAGACATTATTTCTGACCTCTGATGACATATATTGCTGCTATGACCAATAGAAGTAGAATAAATGTACGAAAAAAATATAGTTAGAAAGTAAACAAGTACAACTTTCCAATGATACTAAGTATGTGCCAAATGACTTTGTATATAAAGAGAACTGAATTTTCAAATTTAAGGTTCAGATTTTCAGACAGAAATAGAGACGTGAAATGAATAGTAATATGTTTATAATAAACTGTACGAATTGGTACATTCATTTCCTAGTTTCTAATTTTTTCCTGAAAATTAGAGATGTGCATGATTTTTAGAAACTTAAACCAGGAATTTTCTACATTTAGTTATAATTTTTGAAAAATCACTGCGCAATGAACTGTAAACCAACAAAAATGATTTTGTGCAATCTTAAGATTTTAATTGGTTTGAATTTTTCTAAAAATATTTTCATACATCAAATGAGCAGTTTTCATAGAAAAATGTTTCTAAATATAAGATGTAACAGCTTCAATTTTTCTCCTCCAGCAATGTCTTCTTCAATTTCTCCTCTTGCAATAGTGTTCTTCAATTCTTCGCCTTCGACAACAACTTATGCACCTCCAAGCCTCGAAGCTTCCATCAGTGTCAGATCTGAGCCACTGTGTTCTTCGATATGCTTTTTTTTTTTTTTAAATGACTTGTTCATGATAATTGATTTTCTTTTGTGAGTTTGTAAATGGTGTTATGATACTTAACAATAGTGATTTTTTGTTTACGATGATTTTTGGTGGGGTTTTATAGTAGTTTCTAGTGGTGTTTATGGTGGTTGCCGGTGGTGATTCATGGTGATGTCTAGTGGTGGTTCAAGTGTAGTAGCCTTTTTTTAATTTTTTGGAGGGGTATTTTATTACTTTTAGTTTACAAATACAAATATTAAGTAAAAATTATAATATACTTCTATTGTCATACCAAACATTTTTAAATCTCATTTTCTCTTCCATTTCCACTTCTTCTTTCACTTCCATTTCCATTTTTTTAAAAAACACTTCTGCAAACCAAACAGAGTATTATGAATCCAAACTTATAAAATTGAACCAAACAAGCAGCAAGTATGTTTGGTTGGGCCCAATAGAATGGAGGCTTGAATGCTCATTCCTAAATGCGTGGGAATAATGATTCCAGCATCCTCCAATGGAGTAGATTTTATTCCTAAGAATGAAAGTTAAAATTATCATACCCTCACATACAAAATAAAATCACCAAAATGCCATTATATAAATGAAAGGTAAAAGCCTTCTCATTGAGACTTGTTAGTTGACCATGCATAGAGAGGAATAAAATATTATTTTGAAAATTATTAAATAAAAATATTATTTTGCTACTATTATTTTAATTTTTTTTACAAATTAAAAATAAAATATGTTTTTATTAGATATATGTAAAATTTTAAAATAAAAACTGTTTTAATAATTTTATTAGAAACATTTAAAGAATATATTTTACTAATATAAAAAGTTGTTAATAATAAATATTTTAATTTACTTTTATATTAAGGGATTATTATCCAACCAAATATAAAAGTTCATTCCTTTTTATAACATACTAGACATATTGATCTCGTTCTATCAATCATCATTCTTATTCTCGTTCTCATTCACATGCTCAATTATATTCTTATTCCCATTTTTGCAAAATGATCCGTGAATCAAATGTACCAAGCTAAATTTGATAAAATCATTATTTGATCCAAGTCCAACCCAATCATTTAAAAAAAACAAAGAAAAAGAGCCCATTTGGTTTTCATTTTGAATATAAATTAGAATAAAATAAAGTTTAAATAAAAATAAGTTTGCTGTAAATTAAAAAAATTTTATTTTAACAAATTTCATTTTATTTGAACTTAAATTTGTAAATTGAAAAACAAACTTGTTTGGAAAACCTTTGGAGTTGATAAAAGTATATTTTGCAAATATATTTTGAGTTAATCTTATGTTTGACTTATTTTAAAAGATTACAATGTAAATTTATTTTTATTTAAATGTACTTTTAATCAATGGACAACAAAAATTACTTTTTAGTTTATAAACATATTTTTATCTTTGAATCATTTGTTTAAACTTACTTTTATAATAAAAAGGCAAAAGTATACTATTAGTCTTATAACTTTACACTAGATTTCATCTTAATTTCTTAATTTTATTTTCTTTCATTTTAATTCTTTAGTTTTCAAAATATAATCAAACGTTTCCCTATTACTAACATTATTAATTATATTAATAGAAATACTAACAAAACATTAATTAATATTGGCATGTCAATTTTTACTGCCAGGTCATCAATATTTCTTATTAATCTTTGGTTTAAAATATTTTTTAATTAAATTAAAATATTAAAAATAAATAATTATAAATAAAAACATCTAAATAAAATCTTAATCTTAAATTTTTTTGTTATGAAAAATGAGTTAGATAAATATATAAGTATTTAGAAAATGCGTTGTTAGTATTCAGAAATGATTGATCAGTGTTTTCTACGAATACAATTAACTGTGTTAATTATAGAAAAAATTTTAATTATATTTTAAAAATTAAAAGATTAAAAAAAATAAAATAAAGTTAAATGATCAAAATAAAACTTAGTGTAAAATTAAGAAATTAAAAATATATTTTTAATTAATAAAAATATCGAAATATAAATCATATTATAATAAACATATTTTTATCAAAAATTTGTTTTCATAAATGTTATTTTTTAGCTGAAAACCAAATAGGGTGTAACTGCTGTAACCCAACCACCTGCCGTCGCCCGTCGGTGTTTTTTTTTTTGGTTTAATTCGTGTAACGTCTCAGTACTACCTCGGTTTGGGTTATTATCTTTCCATTTTTTTAAAAAAAATTAATAAATAAAAACTAATAACGTTAAATCAAAATCAGAAATTCCTAACCTAAATTGCTTGTCCTCTCCTCCAAGGCTTCACATAGCAATACCTCGCCGCCATCGGTGTCCAGGCCAGGCAGAGCTTCCGGCTTCGGCGTTCTCTTTCCTCCGTCGTCGACTAGTCCGTTTTTCTCTGCATCCCTCTTCAATTTCCTTCTCCTCCTTCCCACTCATTTTTTGGCTCGGGCTCCTTCTTCGTTTCTCACAAACTCGCGGCTGGGTTAGTTACCGAGTTCTTCGTTTCTTACAAGTTCGTGCCTCCTTCACCGACGTCTTCAGGTGAGTTCTATACTTCTTATTCACCTTCTCTGTTTCTCATTAGCTTCTGGCGTTTTTTTTTTGGCTGCAACTCTGTTTAATGAATCTGCTGCCAGCTTGTAAAGCTTTTTGAGTCTGCTGTAATTTCGTGCTACTCTGTTTAATTAGATAATTTCTGTGACTCTGTTCATAAATTTGGCTGCAACTCTGTTCTCAATTTCTCTGTTCTTTGTTCTATATTTTGCCGGTTTAACTTTCTTTTAATGAATCTACTGCATGCCTGTAGTAAGTAACTTACTTTTTATGAGTGTATCTCATCATAGTTTTAGATCAGATGCCGCCCATTTAATTAGATGCTTTTGGGATGGGACTGCTTCTGTGTGATGCTATGGATATCTTTAATTGTAGAGTTTAAAATTAAATTGCGGAAGTAATAATGCTGATAGGTTATGACATATAGAAAGGCAATTTACTTTCTTTAATTATTCTAGATTAGATTAGATTGCTCAAGTCATGTTTAATTAGTCTTCATATCAGTGTTCTAACTGTGAAAGTTGGAACTGATCATCGTTGGTCATCTTTATGTATATTTATCTGGAATAAATGATTGCCGAAACTATATGGACTAGTAATGTCATTTGAAATGATGGAGATATTAATAAGAAAATGAATACTTTTTTCACTTGAATAATGTAGATCTTACGACATCTAAATTGGATATTGGTTCTTAATTATACACTAAAATATTTTGTGGTTCTGCTTTGAACTCGGGAAAAAATATATTTCATTAAATAGGTATGAAATTAACCAGAAATGCATTTTTTGGGATTGGACATAACTTTGGTGACCATCTTCAATGGTTTAGTTGGACATGTGGTCTCCTGTATAAATTGTCAATATTTAAGATGCTTCATTCTGTTAGTTTCCAATTTGTGGTGATGCATAATTTTATTCCTTGTAAGTTGATATATACAAGCTGACCTCACTTAGTGGGATAAGTCTAATGTTGTGATTGTAAGTTGATATACTCATAAAAAGTCTCCCTTGTCCTTTAAAGTTATGGATATTTCGCCTAATCCTAATGCTCAAGCTGATGATAATACTGCTCTGGGTAACTCATTTGTTGTTGTGTGATAGAACTAAGAAGCTATTTGTATGATTGTAGATTTGGATACTGAAAATTATGGAGTGAGCTAGTTGTATGATTATGGATTTGTTGTTTGGTTGAAAATTATGGAATGATTTTGTATGATTATAGATTTGGATGAAAACTACGGAATGAGTTGTTTATAACTTTTTATGATTATGGATTTGATTGAAAACTCAATTACTTTGTAATTGTACCTTCTTAGGCATCACCTTTCCATGTAGCCTTTTATTTAAAGAGATATTACTTTCTTTGTTATTAAATTTTTATTTTTTTTTACTTTGGATAGTTATTATATTAATTTAATTATAACCGTCCGACCTTGGTCATACCATTGAACTTTGAATCAGTGCCTCGATCAATTTAATGACTGGTCAGTTTTACTTAGCATTGATTTTGTTACTGCTTCAGCCAGAGTAAGCAGGTCTTAGATTCTTGAGGAGCTTCAGCGATGACGCGGCCTTATGGCATGAAGGATCGAAAGCGAAAGAAGAGGGAGGAGAAGTATGATCCAGAAGATGATGAAGAAGCGGAACCAATGGAAGCAGCCAAGAGAGCTGTGACAGAGAATTCAAACTCCCATGAGGAAGAAAAGCCTGTTGAAGAAGCACGAGACACGATTGCTATGGATGAACTTGAAGGTATTCCTCCAGCGCCAAGTAACCGCAACAATGACAAATCTAAGGTTATATTTGTGCTTGAAAGGGCTTCCTTGGAAGTTGCCAAAGTTGGTAAGGTACTCATTCACAGTCCAATGTTGTTTTTTTGTTTTTTTCAGTTCATGGTCTTCATTTTGTATTTTAACATTTTGGTATATGTATCCATATAGAAAGGCTATGAATTTGATTCTGAATTACATATGGGTGTTACTTTTATTATTTTTTTATGCTTTTGTGCTCCTTTGCTTTTATTTTGCTGATAGAATGGCACTCAATTCCATTGCTTGAATCTATGGTCTATATGTCTATTCATCTGACTGGCCTTATTTCTGCAGAGTTATCAGATTTTGAATTCAGACGACCACGCCAATTTCCTGCGTAAAAATCACAAGAATCCTGCTGATTACAGGCCAGACATTGTTCATCAGGTTTGTGAAGGCCCTTTCATTTTCTCCTTCTCACAATGTAGTGTATTGGTTATCACTCATAATTTCCTATGGAAGTTGGTTCCATCCTATGTATTGTATTTCTACTTCTTTTGCATTATGGCTTTAACTAGAGTGATGTTTTTGCCCCCTGTCAAGTAAGCCGCATTTGTCTTTACTCTGTTTTTATCCTCTCTCATATTACAGTGAATAATATTTTCAGGCCCTCCTGATGATTTTAGACAGTCCAGTAAATAAAGCAGGCAGGGTGCAAGCTGTGTATGTAAGAACTGAAAAAGGTGTTCTTTTTGAGGTTAAGCCCCACGTTCGTATACCAAGAACTTTCAAGCGATTCTCTGGTGTCATGTGTAAGTTTAGCTATTTTTTTCCTGCACTAATGTCATGTGATTGTGACTCAAGCACCTACCTTTTCTTACGAAGATTAAAGCTCTTGCTTACTGCTCTGAAAATTTACCATCTTGCAGTGCAATTGCTTCAGAAATTGAGCATAACTGCTGTTGGTAAGCGTGAGAAACTTCTCCGTGTGATAAAAAACCCTGTAACCCAGCATTTGCCATTAGACTCACGAAAAATAGGTGAGTTTCTCTAATGATTTGACTTTTATTTACTGATTTAATGTTCACCTTTAAGAGAAGTAATTTAGTCTTAGATACACTAGCCAAATAACATTCGTGTAATATTTAAAAGCTAGAACGGGTGTATTAAAAACTGGACCATATAGGCCAAACACTTGGGAACTAGTGCTTGGTCCAATCTGGTCATAGATGAAGACTGAGCAATTTCAGAACCGATACAAAACCAGTTGAAACGGTTAAGAATTGGTTTGAACCGGTTTGGCTTTTTTTTTTTTTTTTTTTTTAATTTTAAAAATAAAATAACATTATTTTTAGTTCTAAGCAGCGTTATTTTTTGTATAAATTTTTTTCCTTCTATATTATAATATTATATAAGTATTATTATGATACATAATTATTAATAATGATAAATTTACTTAGTAAATAATATGAAAATAGAATATTGATTGATTATTTTGAATTCAAAATATAATTATAGATGAATATTAACTTGTTTAAATTTTAATATTAGGTTGTAAAATTTATTAATAATATTTTTAATTTTCTATATGATATATAAAATTAAAAATTATTAAATTTACTTTTCATCAGAGATTAAATATTAATTTTATAATTATGGATAAATATTTTTATTTTTTCATCTATATTATTTAAAATATATCAATTTATTCACAACTGATTTGACCTCGATCTAACTATTGAATCTTGAACCGACACCTTAGTCAATTCAATAGCTGGTCCGGTTTTTAATACATTGGTTAGAACTTATTATTTTGCTTGTTAGGTCTCTCTTACAGCTCACAAAAGCTGGTAGGTATGGATGATTACGTGGCAACTGTTCCCACCAATATGAACCTTGTCTTTGTGGTAATCTCAGAAGTTCAACTCACGATTTTCTTTGAATCTCAGCTTGGATGTTTTGACTCCCTAATTATCTAATACAAATCTGAAATCAGGTAGGGGCTATGGCCCATGGAAAGATTGAGGCAGATTATACAGATGAATTTATTGCTAGTACGTTCAGCCATCTACGCCTTTTTACTTTCCTCTCTTATTAGTCATTGTATACATACATATAACACTAGTTTGAATTCCATCTAATTTCCTTTTGTTGATTTTTTGCCTATCATGCACATCAACTGATTGCCATGTTCCTTTACATATAATTCTTGCCATATTGGACTCGGTATTTCTAAGTTTTGTTATCACTAGTGAATTTTAGAGGCTTATTGATGTACAAGGTTCTCTGACAATTTTGTTATTATTGACTAGGAGTTTCATTAAATGTTCTGGACCACAATCTAGTCAGCAACCCAATTTCCCTTCATCTTCCCTGTAATTAAAAAAGAAATATTTGGCTTTTGAATCCAAAGTTTAACCATTACAAAATACAGGGTTGTAAAAACTAAATTAGCTCTCCTGCAGAGTTATTTTCAAATCAGAGAGCTCAGGCAGGCTTGGCTAGCAGAAATAACTTCTGTCCCTTTATTATTTGAGCCCAAAATGTTGTGCTGAAGCTTGAATCAGTCAAATGTCTTGTTGATCTCAGGAGTTGAACCCACAATTTTGCATCAGTTTCATTTATCTAAAATATAGATTGTTGCAAATACGGGCCTTTTCCCCTTTCCCCCCGCTTTTGCCATGGTAAATACGTGCTTATGATTGTGCAGAAAATGCAGAATGAGTAAACTTCTGCGTGGATGAGTTGTTTGACATGCATCATCCATTTGAACGGAGTAGTTTCTAACAACACTTAGTTTCTTGATTTCAGTTTCTGGCTACCCTCTTAGTGCTGCGTATTGTCTTACTAGGATTTGCGGAGCCCTTGAAGGAAAATGGAAGATATTGTGAGCTTCAACTTATCAGTCCATGCGTAAAATGCAGTCAGTGATTTGAGTGGTACGTGTATAAATTGTACCATGAGAGAACTTGACCATGAATAGCTTTCATGTGCAAGACTAGCTGTGATCTCTTTAGGGGCTGATGTCTTTGGACCTTTTACCAATGGTGTCAATATTGATTTCTGGTTGGTCAGGGACCAATGGTATGTCTTGGTTACATGTCCCTCGTGCATTTTAAGAGATGATCGGCGTTCTGACATTTTTCATACCCAGATTTTGATGATATAGAGTGTAGGAAATGAACTTGTAATATCATAATTGATAGTTTATGCAAGTTGACAAAGTCTTTTGCTTGCAGTGCGTAGCGGTAAGGGTGAAACCCCAATTTTTCCGTTTTGTTTTTCGGTTGGGAGTTGAACCTCAAATCTGACCCCATGCAATCAACACATACAATTTTGTGATTTGGATTGGTTGAAACATTTTAATGGGTAGGGAGAAAGACATTTAAGGATCCCCATATGAAGATATTTTCTTCCAAGGATCTAGATTAAAAATTTAGTATTCCTATAAACTGAATTCCCAACTCGAATTAATTGAATTCAGTATTTGTACTGTTCATTTGTAAATATTTTTATATGGAGGTCTTTAAATGTCTTTGTCCCTTATGGGTAAGGTTAACCCACATATCCAATGCAACCCACACTTGAAACTTGGGTGCCAATTGGGCTTGCTGGTTGAAGATTTTTAATCCGCATCCAATCTGTCAAATCGGTTAATTTTAGCCTTAAAAAACTTGTTCGATTTTTTTTTTCTTCATGTTCATGAAATTTAATTTTTTCTGTAATTGCTTCACTTCTGTGGAGAATGATTTGATTAAGTATTTTATACTTACTTTTGTTCTTAAAATAATATTTTGTTTTGATGTCTAATTTTTTTTATTCTGAATAATTTTATTCTTATTAATAAAAATTTATAAGAATTGTAAAGTTCTAATTCTAAACTTAATCCAACTCAGTCTAATCATCAAGCCACGGTGAGGAAAAGTCCTTTATGAAGAAGGGAAAAGTAACTTTTTATTATTAAAAATAGCATATATAATATGTATTATGTTTTTGTTATTTAGTATTTAATAATGATTATAAATGAATTTTAAAAATGTAAAATTATTTGTACTTTAATTTTACATCAAACGATAAAGTTTAAATAACAAATTGTATATAATACTTCACCCGTACAATTGTATCATAGTAAGTAATAAAGTGAGATTCAACTGTATAAATTGATATTATTTTAGTAGAAAATACATAAATAATAAACATATGAATCAACATTTAAAAAAAATCCCTCGAATAGTTTAGGCGAAGAGATTACAAATTATCAGGTTTAAAAAAAAAAGGGAGAGAGATTATAAATTATGGTGGTCACTTTGTATGATGATTACAGATCCTGAAACACATGACATGCGAGTTAGCTTAGCATTGAGTATTGGTTCTTGAAGTGTTTGACCAAAAAGGCGACACGAGAAATGAATCCAACTAATAATACTCGTCGTCTCATTCTGAGGACCCAACGACCTGAAATCGATCATTTAAAGCTTCATACTTTGCTACCAAAAGAAGCAGTGCTGTTACAGTCTTTCATGCTGATGACACTTAATGATGAAGATTCGTTCTAATTATGAGGTGCACGACATGACCTAAGCACAGGATTAGACTCATATATCATCATCTGAAACCTTGTTAACAATTTTCTTGGCTCTTGTTGGAGTTTATATATGCGATAGTGATGATGAATGATGCCACCCTTGCATCACCTGTTTTACGGTTGATACGAAACTATTAATCAATTTTCAAGGCTAGCAAAGCAAAAAAAAAAAAAAACTATCAATCAAGCACTAATTACAGCAGTAACACACTAACACTCTGGATATCATTCACTGTATGGATAGTGCATGATTAGTCACTTCAACAAAATTTAATAGCACAAGGACAAAAGTTTCAGGTGAAGAAATTGAATTGAATATTTTAAAGTAAAAAAGACTTAATTTTAAATTTTAAACTATGGAGATTACATTAAAATTGGGAGAAATTATAAAAATAAAATTAAAGAGTAATTTAACTTATTAAACATTTTTTCTTTAATTATCAATTTATTAATAGGCAAAAAGAAATGATACTCCCTTCCTCCATTCCATACAAAATATAAAGGGTTATATAATTTTTAGTGAGAATTTATCCTTTCTATTTCTATTGATTATCGTCTTGTAAGTTTGAAAAGAGAAAAGGGGGATGAATTTTCAAAATATTTTTTATTGGTAATTAATAAATGTAAAATTAAGGTGTTAGTTTTTCTTTTTAATTTTAAGATATGCAGCTATTTTTTCTTAATAAATATGAAAAGTTGGAAGGCCCCTACAACATAACTGGGAGAGAGCACCACTTATCCATTTTACTAGAAGTTTTGTCCAAAGGTTGAAAAGGTGGCTATTAAGTTATACTAACTCCGGTCTTTATTATAAGAGGCTTTTAACTATTTTACGTAGATTAAGAAAGTTAGTTATCTTCTTAAAATCCTAAAAAAAAAATTAAACACTCCTTTTTTACCCCTATTTAATATAATAATATAATCCACATTAAATATCATTTGACTAATTGAGAATGACTCTTTCATCCAAAAAATCCAATAACAATTTACGAAAAAAAATAAATGATGAGGGTAAAATAGGAAAAATCCTACAAAATATTACAAAGTCTCTTATAAAAAGGATCAAACAAAACTTCTGAAAGGTTCCTTATAAATAGGACCGGAGGGAGTAAGTATTAGCATCTTGCCCAACAATATATATATATATACTTCATCTTATCTATATTATAAGATATTTTGTATGAAAATTTTTTTAATTCAAAATATAAGGTATTAGATATTTTTCTTTCTATTTTACCAGTATTTTTAATTCTTTTCTATTCCTCATTTATAACCCTACAATAATAGTATAATGAAGTATTCAATAAAGATAAAATAAAAAATGTGGGTACATTTTACATTGATTTCAAGTGAAAAAGTAAGTTCCTTAATATACGTATAATTGATGTAAAATGCTTTATAATATAAATTGGAGAGAATATATATATATATATATATAAACACTGTTAGCTTCAAAATTCTGTTTATAATTTTTCAACGTACGGATGAATTGTTGGAAGTAGATAATTTTCCAATAAAGGTTTGGAATTTTTTGCAATTCCTATACAAGAAATCTACGTTGTGTACGTCCTTTTTTTTAATCTGAATCTACGTTGTCTAATTGAAGAAAGTAAGAAGCGTAAAACTAATGTGGTGAGAATAATATTAAAAACTAATTTTTTCAATGTTAAAAATTCTCAGTCATTTTCCTTCAAACACATGCACTGTGAACATTATACTGCATTTATATTCATGTTTCATAGATTAGATAATAAATTGTAAGGGTTGAAGACGCACCGAGTTTCACTACTTTTCTTTTCTATCACTAACTTTTCGAATTAAAAAGAATTGTATGCCTAATGCCTTACATACAGAAGAATTATAATAATAATAAGCCTCAAGCCCTGCATGTAAAGAAGACCCGTGAGATGATATCAGTTAAAAGGATTAAAGGGCTATCATCAACACTAACCTGCAAATTAAAGCACACTGAATGAGGTTCTTCTCATAACTGTACATTGTATCATTTCCTTTTTAATTACCCGAATCTATTTCTTTAATATGGATTTATACCATCAAGGAAATTCCAAAGCAATATATATATATACATATATTAATAATATAAAAAAGGCCTCTTTAGAGAGACTGATACAGATGACACTGTCTCTATGGCATTCAATTGAGACACCGAAATTCACTTTGCCCCAATAGGCTACTTTAAGGACACATGAGATGGAGTGGGTTTTCCTTTTGAGTTTTGCTTCACACCCTATTTACTCAATACATATTGTTAATCTCACACACATATAGATCCTAAAATACTATTAAGTAACCAACTAGGTTTTAATATAGTTGATAAATAATTAGATTCTTTAAATATACTGACCTGACTTCGATTCTTGACTATATGTACAGAAAAAATTTTATTGGGAGAGATAAAATCTATTTCAATAATCTCTGCACGTTTTTAGTTATCAATTGGACCTTGAGTGCTTACCAAAGATAATACTACTACCCAAAACCCATTAAAATATTGCAAAAAAAGATTTGGTGCATGAACCAAGTAGCAGCGAAGAGTTGTAAAACATAAAAGTAGTGTTTTGCACAGGATTAGGTGCTGTTCTTCACGCTCTAATTAGCTGGAATATTCGAAGGTGTCGTGGACCACCATAACATATGTACTAACAGTTAAGGGAACAAAAATTTAGTTTAGAATTAATATATGCAGCTTGTAAATGGATCACATTATTGGTTGCTATACTATCAGAATCTACTTATATTGAATAATTCAATCTGTAGAATGCAAACTCTCTCTCTCTCTCTCTCTATATATATATATATATTCTATATATACACCTAACAAATTACTTAAGTGTTAACTACTGCATATATATATATACGGATGGATGGAGCAAGTAAGTTTAATTGGAAATAAAAATAAACCAAAGTATTGGAGCGACCAATATCTTATTAGCAGTATGGGTAGAGTGAATTTGTTTTGGAGGTAAAGGACATGAAGAAGAAGAAGGAAAGCAAGACACTGAATAAAAGGGATGGAATATTAGAGGGAGGGGATGGATTTTCAGAAAAGCAGGAAGTGAAGTGAAGGTGACCCACAATGGCCGGCAGGAATTAATTATGAGTTAGAAAACCCCATAATTTTGTTGTGAAAGATGCTTTTGTTTTCTAGGAAGGAGAGCAGTACCAATCTACTGGGCATTTGGAAAGCCATCCGTATATGTTGATTGGTTCGTGTTGGACCAGTAGTGTAGCCTCATTGGGTTTTGTCCTTGATCACTTTTGGTTTTTGTGGGTTCCAGTAATATCCCACAAGTCAAGCACACACCTGTATCATGTATATATATATATATAGAGAGAGAGAGAGAGAGAGAGAGAGAGCAGTATATATTCACAAATCTTGTTCAACACTCTCCACATTTCTTTTGAAGCTGTACCCTCTACAAAACAAAAGCTTGCTAAGCTAAGGCTCACCTATTGCTTTTCTTCAGGACTGACCACATCTTTAAAGGAAACCTCTTCTAAAGCCAATCACTTTTTCTTTCTTCAAAACAACACTCCTTCCCTCCTTCCCTGTTTGTTGTTCAATCCACTAGGGATATTGTTGACAAGTGGTTAATTTAATTAATTTTTGGTTATGTATATATATATATATATATCCTCTCAGTTACATTTGCTCTCTCTCTCTCTCTCTATATGTATATATATATAAAGGTTTGAAATCAAAGCTCTAATTAATTACTTGTTTAAGGAATCAGACTCTTTGCAGCAACCTGAATCGGTTAGATTAAAAGTTTTAATCAATTAGATAAGTCGAATATGTTGCCTTGTCAAAGTCAAATGATATATATATATATACCTTTTATAGTTTTTTGTTTTAATTTGTTCGAAGCAAATTCAGATTCGAATTGATGAATTTCTCTGGTTAGACTTTGCACGATCAAATTTGATGATTAGGTTCGCATCATCTGCACCATATCTTCTCATGTCAAAGAAGATCTTGGGAAAGCCTACTTTACGATTAATCTCGAGGTGTGTGTGTGTGTGTGTGTGTGTGTGTGTGTGTATATATATGCAAAATTTAATTTATTGTCAAACGCATCTTGTATTTTTCTTCTCTTTCTTTCTGTTCAATTTTATTAGTACTCCACTTTTTCTGACCTTTCCCGGCCCCAGTCAACCTCCATAAATTACTCCAACAAGATACGGACGTAAACTAATAAAATGTACTACTCGCTTAAACTTTATTTGGGTAATATTATTTTCCGAAACTAGAATAAAAATTTTTGTCCACTTTTGTAAATTGGCATTGTGGTCCAAGGCCCATCACAGATTAAATAACCAAAGGCTAAGTGAATCACGATTCTGTGTGGGAAGGATCTACCTAGAAACGATGGATAGCTAACCATATATAATGCTTGAGATTTCCAATTTGGCTTTATATGGTAATTTGATTACAGTATTCTCTGGTGCTTTATTATGCTATATTTGGCAAAAAAAAAATCAGTTTCAAGAAGAAAGGAAAAATAAGAAAGAAAATTCATCTTAATCTGTTTAATTTTAATAAAAGAATTATTATTAATTATAAAAAATATTGAGATTTCAAATAGAAAAGTTATAATTAGTTATTAAATATATTAAAATGAATTTTTTCTTTATTTTTATCAAATATAGTTTCAGAGGGGTTAAAAAATATTTGGGATATATATATATATATATATGTATAGCTGGTGGTGTGTGTGTGATTGAAATATATTCCCGTGATAATACGTACACCATTGACAGCCACGCCTAAATAATTAAATAATTTGACGTGCGATGATTCTACAATCTATATGCTTTCTCTGATAGAGATCTCGAAGTACAACCGTATCTCTTATGCTGATTGCCTGGCTGGACCAATTCGTTTATTGTATCCCTCTTCTACCTAATTTTATTATTCGCTTAAATCATTAACAACACTTATCTTCTATTTGGTTACACCCTCCCCCTCTTGCCCTTCTTTATTAATTTAGTTCTTGTTGAAACTGTGTGTATATATATATATATATAATTCATTTTATTCGAAAACAGTGCTGTATTATAAACATGGGAGATGTGTCCCTTTCTCGCGTTTAGTTGAGTGACATTGAATTTTTTTTTTAATTTTAAAATTGTATTAGAAATCAAAGAATATTTTGAAAAAAAAAAAGAAGAAAGAAAATGAAGTGTCATGTGATAAAAGTTTAACTAAGATATATATATATCTGATATCACTGGCAACTTAAACCCCATTTTCGTCAATTACTCACAAAAAATCAAGCATACCCACATGGTGCCATGTGGAAACAAAAAAGATTTAAACCTGAAAATCGGGTATTATGTTAATCAACCTTTTTTTTTTTTCCAGAAATGTAAATTTAATTTGGTATTCAAGTATTGTCCCTTTTTTTCCCTCTCTAGAAAGCGGATATTACAATTAAACACAAGTTGCGTTTTGGTATTACAAGTTCGGTTGGACTCTTCATGTAAATACGTGTAGTGCAGGGCAGCTCATTTTAAACGACGCATCGTCTTATTCATCATTTAGGTCGCGTTATTTATTTTCCACCAGCATATCTTAGGGAGGTTTTTTTTTTTTGGATATTTTAGTAGTGACACCTTTTTTAATGAGAATAACTACATGAATTAATTGTCGGGTGAGTTTTTTTATATATATATTTTTAAAAAAATAAGATGAGTTGGCAAAATGGAGCAGGTAGGTGGAAAAAAAGAGGAAGGTTACGATGAAAGGGAATTGGATTGAATTGTAGCATACCCAGCTAATGAAAATGATACGAATAATAAATCAAAAGGGGTGAGCAGTTGATGGAAGAATTGAAGAAAGTAATGTTTGGGCGTGGCTAGGGACATGGAGGAGACCTTGAACCAAATAATGGAAATTAATTAATGGAGGGGTCCATTCCCAAATAAAAAGCCCTAAGATATGGAGCAAAGGGCGAGGAGGGACCATGCATCTCTTATTTTCTTTGCATTTTATTGTAACTATTTTTTATTTTAAGTTATATTTATTTATTTTATATATATATAAAAAATTAGTTAAAAATTTTAATATTTTAAAAGATTACCGTAACTTTCCAAAATTATCATTATCAAATTATAATACATTTTAATTCTATATTTCTTAATCTCTCTTCACCATAACTTATTTAACTATTCCAAAAAATGATAAAAATAGAAAATAAATATTAAATAATATATGAATTTCATAAAATAACTTATATTCTAAAATGTTAATTCTCTAAAAATATACATTATAATAAAAAATAGAAACAATATTTTTAATAGTAGTGGAGTGTATATATATATATATATATAAATTTAACCGAAGCAAAAGTTGATGTGAATTTCTATTTATACCTTGCATTGTACTATTCACATTTTGAACGCACAAAATAGAGAATTATGAAAATTTAGAAAAATTTACACATGATATATGGAAGGAACTAAGAAAAGTTGATATTACCTCTTTATTTTTAATATAATATTCTTTTAATCAAATCATGTGGATTAAGAATTATAATTAAAACTAATTAACTATCTCAATTTTTTTAAAAATTTTAATATTTTTTTAAAATTATTCTTATTTAATCTTTCTTTTTCTTTTTAAATATATTAAATATATTTTTTTAAATATAAAATAAATATTATCTTATATATTATAAATAATTTTATATTTAAAATTAGGATATAAAATCTTATATATAAAATAGGAACGGGAAGTAATATTAATGAAAATGGATCCATGCAAGTGGTGTAAATAAAATATTATAGTATTATATTACTACACTGTTAGCAAAAAGTTTTATTAAAAAAAAAAAGGGTGAGTAGTTAAGGAAAAGTGGCTATCAGTCTGGGTCTGACAGGATCCCGAGACTGATATGTTGGTCTGGGAGCATCTATGTGGTTCGAAGCATTGGTGGGGTCCAGGCGGTCCGACGGAAAATTCCTCATGTATCATGTAGCAATAGCAATAGCAATGTAAACCATTCGGGTTTCATATTAAGTAATTTTTTTAAAAAAAATCCAAAATATTTTATTTTATCCATAATAAATATTTTCATTTTTATAATTTCAACATGATTTATAATATTATATATATTATATTACTAAAAAATAAAATGATAAATAAAATCATACTATTGTATATTATAAAAAAATTTATTTATTATTTTATAATATGAGATAGAGAGAATATTTTAATGATTAAAATTCCAATCTAACACACTTAATTATAGTAGACCTTCCAACTATATTTGCTTTATAGATAAAAACTATTAAATCTCTACCCTTTTTTTATACATATCTCTACCCATTTTTTTAAGGAATAAAAGCTGTTACCACTTATATCAACTTGAATTAATATGAAGTTTATATGTTTACTAATATATATATATATATATATATGAAATGGCTTTGTTCATCATTTGATAAAAAAAATTAAAGCTAAGCACTGTGTTTGATTGAAAGATTTTGAAGTAGACAACCAATATTAATTCCAATTATGATTACCTGAGGATACATGGATTTACTTATGTGGTAGAGGAGTGCAACAAGATGCGTACTTTGTATTTTTTCTGTGTTTCTCATTGTAATTCTATTGCACTATGTTTGGCAATTGAGTTATCGTTTACATTCTGAGCGCTGCACAAATCTTACCCGTTCTGTCTTAATCTTTTTCATCCTCCGATAATTTCTGTCGATTTACTAAATTCACCTTTTTCAATGAAAATATTAAATTAACTCCCCTCATCTTCACAATAATTGTCTTGCTGGAGTTGTGCTTTATTTTATTTTTTAATTAATTTCATGAGTCAGATTTAAAATTTCATCCTATTTAATTAGATGAATTTAAATAGATCAATTTATTTAACTTGTGACATGTGGCGAGTTTGCCTATTGATCATTCTGTTGGATAAATTTGGATTTACTGGCGTGCCCACATTTCATGCAATACTCAAGTGTAGTTATAGAGTTAAAATATTCATATTATATTTTTATTTTTATTTTACTTGTAATAGATTTTTTTTTCTTCCCAATGCACTGCACTTTAGCACTTAGACAAATTTTGGCACTGCAGGAAATCCCCAAATCCCTGTTGGATAGACCAATCGATTGTTTTGTCACATGGTTAAATTTGATCTTATTCAGAAAAAAAAATATGGGACGATATTTGTAAAAATAAATATTTTATATTAATGACAAAATAAATGAGTCAGTGTCTCTTTTTTTAAAAGCAATGGTATTGATTATAATTGTGAGTACTCCCTCAAGTTCTAAATATAAAATGTTTTATTTTAGTCCTAAATATAAGATTTTTTTAGAATATAAGGTAATATTTATTACATATTTAAAAAAAATACTCTTATTTAATTCATTCAAAAGAGAAATAAAAAAATTAAATAATGGTAGTTTTAAAAAAATTAATTTTTTAAAAAAATAAGGTAATTAACTGATTTTAACTCTCATTATTAATACACGTAATTTGATTAAAAGAGTTTTACATTAAGTACTAGGGGAGTAGTAAACAACCAAAAAAAATATTAAAAATTTCAAAATATAATATAATAAGCCACAATTATTTGTTAAAATATATAGCACGTAATATTGGGGATTTTTTTTTGTCTAAAGGAAGAAAATATAGTAATAGAAAGGATGCAGCGGCTTTTAAGTTGATAATAACGTAACCCTATGAAATCCACAATAGAATCCTAGTATAAAAGTTAAGAAGGGTATATATTGTTTCTTTTGTGGTGATAATATGGAATCTCAAGAACATCTATTCTTAAAATGTGACTTTGCAACAGCTGATTGGTTAGGTTATTCTCTGTCCTATGAAGTTGATTTTCACAATTTTTCTAATTTCAATGATTGGATGAGTCATTTTTTTCTTTAGATCTATGATGAATCTATTGTTGTTGAGCTCTTCTTGTTCTTTACTATATTTGAAAAGAGAGAAATAAAGTCATTCGTAAGGGAAATAAATGGGATCCCATTAATGTGATTCGTGCCATAAACTAGTCAAAGTTATTATTTTCCTTCTTTGCCTAATTTTCAAAATTTTTATTATGATTTGATATTTTGCCTGGTTTATCCTAGTTGATTTTTCTATTTAAATGTCAAGAAAAAAAGAAGAGTCTAAAATGTTTATTGCAATCTCATATTTTTCAGTTGATCCAAGCCTTAATTAGTGTTGGTTTGGGAGTTTCTATCACAGCTTCTTCTGTAGATGTAAAAGTTTTCTAAAAGGCTTGAGATGAATTCTTATCTAGATTTCGACTAGACATTTTATTGATAATCCTTGATTTTATCCTTTTTACTTTTCTTGTAATAGATCTAGATTTTTATCTTCTCAAGGGAGGTTCTTAACCATGGTCTTTAAGGCTTATCATTTATGATATTATTTACCTCCTTCGTAACTTGAGTTTTTTCTCTTTTTATTTTAACATATATATATATATATGATCATTTTATAAAAAAAGAAGGGTAAATTATTGTGCTTGTACTGTTATACCCTCACATGAGATCCAAGTGACATGGCTAAAATGAGGAACGCGAAAGGCTAAAAGGACGGTTCATTTTAAGTTGGAGCTTAGTACTCATTCTGTCGCATTTATAAACTATTATTTTAAAAAATTATTTGATTTGATTTATAAGGTATTATTTTTTTTATTTGAATTTTTTTTATCCTTTATTTAATGATTTTTTTATCTCATAAATTATTTCAATCTTTAGTCAATAGGAATAAAATTAGAAATTTATAGTAATTTTTTATAAATTCAAAAATATAATTATAGTATCTTCTTAATACTTACTCCCTCTATTCCAGTTTATATAGTGTATTTTTAACTACCACATACATATCAAGATAATGATTAGTAACCGAAATTTTTTTCCATTATTTTCCAAATTACCCTTATTTAATAATATTTCTAATATTAATATGCATACATTCTCTCCTTCATTCTTTTTTCTGAATTCCCATGAGTCATTGATTATAGTGAAAAGTGAAGTTTTTGGAGAAATTCTCCTTCATTCATCTATGATTTGACTAAACTATTAAAGATTTTTTATTAAATACATTGATAACCGTATACTATATAAGCTTATTTATTAGGGGTAATACTGGAAAGACAAAAAAAACACAATGTAATTCACGTAATGCACTATATTTTGAAACATGAATTTCTCATAATAATGTACTATATAATATAATGGAAGGAGTATATAATGAATAAAAATAGCTTATAAATGAATGTGAGGAGTATATTAATTCATGTTAATCAGTGGAAGTACGAAAACTTTCTTTATATTATAGGGCTCTGAAATTAAGAGAGAATTTTAATGGAGAATAGTTTCGGTGAGACAACTTTTTGAGAATGTGGGTGTGAGTGCCACGTGGCAGAGGCAACGGAGGCGGCAAGGATCAAATCCTCCATGGATCCCCGGATCGTGCTTGGCAACCGAATCGACAACTCCTTCTTCGATGGACATTACCCCCTACCCTCCCCCCTCTTTTGCTCTTTCCACAACACAGAATACAGAGGAGGATTAATTATACTTAAGATTTAAGATTACAATGCCTATAGTTCAACAAAGTCATCAAATAATTTAGATTATACCATAAAAGCTTGACAGTACTACTCTAGTAATCTTAATATAAAATCTTTTTAATCAAACCATATAAATTAAATATAAAAGTTATAATTAGTTAACAATATTAATTTTTTTAAAAAATTATATTTTTTTCTAAAACTATTATAATTGAATTTATTTTTCTTTTTCTTTGTTATGAATTAAATGGAGACATATTATATAATAAATATTACAACATATTTTAAAAGAGGTCTTATATTTAAAATTTAGTAAAAAAATCATATATTTAGCACTAATAGAAATATTAGATTAAAACACTCTTTATAGTACTATATAGTATTTTATTTTATTATTATTTTTATACTATCTTAACTGCCTTGCCTTTATTGGAACTACAAAAATTACTTAAGTGACAAATCAGTTTGTGATGTTGATTTTTCAATTACTACTTGTTTGACGTATAAATCACATTAAGTTGTTTAAAGTTGTAAAATTGTGTGTGAAAAATGTTTGGTTGTGAGTGACAAAAAATCTTTATATATTAAAGGGGTTATTCTTTGATTGCCAACCGAAAAATACTCTTAATGTTAAAAAAAACTTATAAAAATATGTAATATTAATAATTAATTTAAGTTGTTGAGTTAAAATATACTCTTTGAACAGTTAAACCTACCTTGGACCTAACCAACCAGAAGATTCCACTTACTTTTGTTAAATAAAGTTATATGGTCAATAGTAGTTAACTTTGGATGGTCTAAGTGTCAAAATAATACAGTACTTTATTTAAAACAAATTATTTATGTTACCTTAAAAATATTTGTTCTTTTTTAAATATATAGTATCATCTGAGTAATCATTTTTCGCAATAAATAATAACATAAGTTGACTTTTTAAGTCTTGAGACTTTAAGGGCTACATGAATCACATGAAAAAAACCATTAAATATTGAGAAGAGCAGACATTTAATCATTATTCCAATTTTTGTGAAATTTTGAAAAGAAAGTCTATCGTTTTGGATATTAGAAGTAAACATTGTAATTTATCCCAAAAAAAACGAAATAAACATTGTTACAGGGAAGCTTTATTTTATTTTAAGTTTAAAGCAAAAAAATAAGAAGAGACATTTGGATTTTGGAAGGAAGAGTAAGGTGAAAACAACAGAGCAGGACGTGTTTTATTTCTTCTCCTTATTATGCCAAGCAAATTCCATTTAGAGGGTTAGTTATTAGATTTATTTTTTAATACTATATTTTGGCCTATAGTTTAGTTTGTCTTTTTTCGCTAGTTTTGATAGCTACGTCCGACCACGCACTCCATGTGTAGGGTCGACATCGCTTTCACCTTTATTGGTTACATTCTTATGTGATATATATATATATATGTGTGTGTGTGTGTGTGTGTGTGTTTTTTTTTCTTTTTTTTAACCTGAATGTATATAGTATATATATGGTTTAAGCGTTGATCTTAACTCAATTAAATTATTTTTGGCCACAACTCAATTAATGAATTGATATTAAATTAATGATAATAAACTAACTTTTGTGTCAAACTAAAATTAATGAATACTCCATCCATCCGGTCTTATATATATATATATATATAAAATCTTTTATCCTGATCTTAAATATAAGATCCTTTACAATATATAAGATAGTATTTATTATATATTTTTAGAAAAATATCCCTATTTAATGTATCAAAAGAAAAAAAGAGAGAAATTAAATAAGGATAGTTTAGAAAAAATATTAAGATTTTCAGAGAAATCGAGATAGTTAATTAGTTTTAATTTTAATTTTTAATTTGCGTGATTCGATTAAAAGAAAAAATATATTAAGTATAGAGAGAGTATATTTGAAAGAATCAATATATTTGTCTATTCCAATAAGATATATATATATATATATATACACATATAAAGAAAAAATAATAACCTTTACCTAAATCCAAATATATATTTTTTTAAAATCGGGTCATTGGCAAATTGATGAATCTTCAATTATATACATTGAAAATAAATAAATCATACTATTTTATCACAATAAAAAATAGTGATTGTGAACTTGTGATCAATTTTCGACCTATTTAACTAAATCTTAATGGATTTATTTTATATATTAATCAGATCAATTCAATGATCAATTTATTAATTTTTCGATTCTATTTTGAATTTTGTTTGGACCAAGTGTAATTTTTTTAATATAATCTTATTAATTTGTTGGATGCGAAAAATGACATATTGGAAGTGTATTATCATATAATAAATTGACGTAAACATGATACATATACCAACAACTTAATGTTAGTTCTGAAGAGAGAGAGAGAGAGAGACTTAATGTTGGCCCAAAAAAAATTCAACGACTTAATGATTTTGCTTTCAATGACTATTTATAAAGGAAACAAAAACAGTTGCGACTTGCGAGTTAAGGTTATTAAAACGCGAATGTGACATTACACATTTTCAAATTCTTAATATAAAATTTTTTTAATTTAATTTAAAAAATAAAAAAATATGAGTTAAAATTAGTTAATTATCTCAATTTAAAAAAAATTATAATTTTTTTAAAATTATCTTTATTTAATCTCTTTTTTTCTCTTTGAAATACATTAAATAGGAATTTTTTTAAATATATAATAAATACTACCTCATATACTATAAAAAATTTTATATTTAAAATTAAAATAAAAAATCTAATATTTAAGATAAGAGAAAATATACAGTATTGACATACGTGATCCTCCACCAAAATATTTAATGGCACCTACCAAAAAAAGCAAAACTTTGATTAACTATCTCCTCTGGAGAAGTTTTATTTAAATATTCTCTCCATTTCTTTCTAATTGTCATTTTAAAAAAAATTATTTCTATTCATATGTCACTTTCAAATTTTAAAATAATATTAAATATTATTTTTTTAATTATATATTTATTTATCCTTTTAAAAATTAAAGATAACAGTAATTGCTCTTCTTATTTATCTATTTATTAAAGAGTATGTTAATAAATTTAAAATAAATTTTAACCCATTAATCATATTTCTCAATCTGTATATTAAAATGTTAAACAACATATAAAAATAAATGAAGGTAGCATACACACATATGTATATATAAAGAGAGAATTTGAACTATTGACATCACTCATATCCGCAAGTGACTTCATCATGCATGTGGGGCTAATATATTTAGCTAGTAGAAAAAAATTCAAGAAATTCGTATCAATACTTGCTTCGTTAAATTACGAAAATATGAGTATAAAATAACCGAAATAATAGGGGTGGCAAGATTTCAAATATATCAGCAAGCAGAGGGTGACCAAAAGATTTAAAAATTTTGGTCCCTCTATCTGAATTGTACATGTGAACATGTCTGTGTGCCTCAAGTGTGATGGGAAAGAAGGGGCTTGGTGGGGTTCAAGCTAATTGGCTGTTGACATTGTTAAGGGTCTCCAATTCCATTATCTAATTAAAGTCCTTTCCCTTTGTGACGCGTGCTTTTCTAATCACTCCAATATTTAAAATATGCATATATGATCGTTGCTTAACGATTTCAAATTTCTATAAAAACTTTGTTTACCATTTGATTTCATCTTGTAATTTGACTCCAAACCATGCACTTGTTTGTATCATTGTTAATTATATTTATTTTATTTAAGATTTCAAGACTAGTATTGACAATTAAAATATCATCATTGCCATCTAGGTCCATTTCAAGTTACGGTCAAATACATCAATTAGTTGCAATTTTATTGTTTTCCTTCTTGTCTCATGGATCACATAGGTTTACAGGGTACATATTTAATTTAAATGAACTTTGAACGATCTAAATTTTATTCATTCTGATCCTTTATATAAGACCTTTTTAACCGAATCACACGGATTAAGAATTGGAATAAAACTAATTAACTATATTGATTTCTCCAAAAATCCCAACATTTTTTTAAAACTATCCTTATTTAATCTCTCTCTCTCTTTCTCTTTGGATATATTAAATAAGGACATTTTTCTGAAAATATATAATAAATACTATCTCGTATATTGTAAAGAGTCTTATATTTAGGATCAGAACAAAAGATCCTATATATAGGACCGGAGGGAATATCATTTTTTCAAAATTTGTAATCTTCCGGATTTGATTCAAACAATTTAAATATGTTATGCGCCTCTTACATATTAAGAAATTTGGGTCGTCCCCTATGATGGAGATCGTTTCGAAACATTGACAATGATATGCATATTAATTATTTATATATATCATAGGATTGACAATAAACTTAACAACCTTTATAAATTAGTATTATCAAATCAGTGTCTCTTATGGGTAGGTATCTGAGAGTTCCAAAATACATAAATTAACTACGTAGCTGGGGTAAAAGTGAATGAGTTACCAGGAAAATCAATCATAATTAAAATTTATTTATTTATTTTATTTCATATTATAAGATATTTTATAAATCTTTTTTATCATCATATAAAACATTTTATAGAACTTAGTTGCGCGTTTATAAGTTTTTTTTCAATAATAACATTTATAATTTTACTTTATAACTAACACAACTCTCTTTAAAAAAAAAAAAGTCAATACAATTAATAAAATTTTTTTTTGAAAAAATATTAATTTTCTTACAGAATTAAGACTCTCAAATAACCTTAATCATCTTCTTAATCTGTGTGATATATATTTTAAATATTTTGTAATATAGGGCTGAGAAAACAATTGGTAAAAATACAGTCACATCTCAAAAAGAGGTGCTTTCAAATTTTGCTATTAATAATAACAATTTTATTAATAAATAATTTACAAGCATATATATGCCATTTAAGCCTGTGAGATTCGTCATAACTTTGATAGATTCTAGGACCAAAGCCGAAGCTTTTACATTTTTTGGAATGGATTTTTCTAACGAAGAGAAGGATATTTGATCTAGAAGAATACTGACACACCGGTTCTGGGGAACTGAGTTTCTTGGTTCGATAAACAACAAAACATGGACCATAGGAATAGACCAGAGATTTTAATGGATGAATTTATATATGAACATTTGACTCTCACCGAGACAAAATGTTTAAAAATAAAAAAGAAAGGAGAAAAAGGGTATGAGTGGCGTAGTGTTGGCGTTGGTGGTGAAACATGCCATGATGGATGTGAAAAAAAAAGGAGGAAGAAGACAATACAAAATCTAAGGGAAATGGCCCACTAAAATTGTGCCATTTCACTTTTTTAATTCCCGGCATGTAACCCCACCCCACCTTTTTTCTCTCCCATTCCCATATATGTATGTATATCAGTAGGTCCACAACATTCGTCCATTTACAGCACTTTCAACTACTGTTGAGAATTCACTCCTTTTGGGGTTCTATTACTTCTAGAGACCCCATCTAATTTAATTTTGCTGCTCAATTCACACGCCAATCATGCTTCATCCCCTTATCATGACAATTTTGAGGGGAAAAATAAACATGTACTACTTTAGTTCTTACTTTGGAAATTTTAATGGTCTAATCTGGACGTTTAGCATGAAGAATCAATTAAAAAAAGATCTGCATAATTAAATCAACCATTTTTTTCTTCTTGTTACCAGAATATAATGCATTACATATATATTGTTTTTTCTACTCAATACAAATATTGTAAGGCATGGGTGATAATAATTTTTGTCCTTTAAATAAGTAGCTGCGATTCAATTTTTTAATTTTAAGCAAATTTAAATGAAAATGTCAGAATGGGGGAAGGCGAAGATAGTAACTCCATGTAGAATATAGATGGATGAAATGGGGATGGGAAGGCATGGGAAGCAAATCTTAAAAGGGAATCAAAGGAAAATGGCCTCTCTTTTCCCACCACCTGCTCTCTCTCTCTCTCTCTCTCTCAAGATACGGTAAGCGCCACATGATTTCACACCCCCCCCCCCCCTTCCCAATAGGAGTATTTGTTTTTATTGAAACTTAAACTAAAAAAAAAGCTCCTTTGCTGACCTCACCTGTATCTCTTGATCGGATTTTATCGGGCCCCACTCGCTCCTTTCTTTTTCCCCCTCATTTCTTCCTCTTCCATTTTCTCACCCTTCTTTGTTCATCAATTTAAAATATCCCCTCCACCCCAGCCCTTTCCAACCTAAAAAATATATTCACTCGGATTTATTTCCCACCCCACCCTTTTTCTCAATTTTATATTCTTTTCTTGTTTGTTTTTTAGTCCCCCGTTTTATAATCCTGCATTGCTTGCCCTGTAATTCAACATCAGCTTGGAAATTTTGCAAGATTTTGGATGAAATCTGGTCGGATCTTGCTTTGTGGGATGTGGATTTTGGTGGGTCTTCTTTCCATACAAAACTCTTCTTCTCCCTTACTCCTCCCCTAGACAATCCCACCCAATCCTCTCTCCTCTCTCCGCTACAACCCCTCTTTCCCTCCTTCTTTGATCTGTTTTCCCCTCCCACCATTCTGGTTGTGCAAATGGGAATGGCTACCGAGTCCCAATTTCACGTTTTGGCCGTTGATGATAGCCTCATCGACAGGAAGCTGATTGAGAAGCTGCTCAAAACCTCTTCTTATCAAGGTACTACTTTTCTTCTCTTTTGCCGCCCTCACTGACAAAACAAAACTCCTCCAATTTCAAATGTTCTCACTGTTCTTTCGTCCACTGATCTCATTTTAATGCACTCTGTTTTCTCAATAACAGTTACTACGGTGGATTCTGGTAGCAAGGCTTTGGAGTTCCTGGGCTTGCGCCAGAATGACCAGATCAACCCTAACACCCCGTCTGTTTCTCCTGGCAATCATCAGGTATTGTATTTTGTTGCTCCTTCTCGAGCTGGTCGAGATTACCCCGACCCCTTTCTGCTATTTTTTTTTCCCGTCATTTTCATTTCGGGGTGTCTCAAACCTCTTGGATTCTTCTGTGTTGATAGGAAGTGCAGGTGAATCTTATTATTACAGACTACTGTATGCCTGGCATGACAGGCTATGATTTGCTCAAGAAAATCAAGGTATGCTTTTGTGCTTTGGTTTCTATTCCTTTGTCCTCTTTCCCTTTTATCATTATATTCCCCCACTTTTCTCGGTCTTTACCCTCAGAATAATCTCCCTGTTGCTCAAATCACCCACCCATGTGAAGACTTTCCATTTTGAAACTCTGCATTCCGAATCCAACTTACTATTGCTGAATGCTGTCAACTTGGGTATCAACTATCAACTATCAAGTTTTATACTTTTATTACTTTAACTGAAAAAAAAAAGAAAAGAAAAGAACTCCCGGAATATTTTCCCTATCGGTTTTCGAAACTAGTCATAAGAAACAAAGCTGACCAGTTATAATCAAAATATTCTATCGTTAAAAAGAGGCATCCTTTAATGGGGACATCAGAGTGAAGAATTGTTTGGGGTGTATCTGAAAACACGATTATGTACTGCCTTGTTCATCTTAGGAACCGACAGACTTGCAAATTTACGGGACTCCCTCTGATTTTTCAGGAATCTTCGTCTTTGAGAAACATACCAGTGGTGATTATGTCGTCGGAGAACGTGCCTTCAAGAATTAGCAGGTAATGGGGGAGACATTTTGAGGATTAGTTTTAATGCCCTGCGGGAACATTTTCTGAGGTGGAATTCTTATGAATATGTGTGTGTGTGTGAACTGGCAACAGATGCTTGAAGGAAGGAGCAGAGGAATTTTTCCTCAAGCCAGTGAGGCTGTCAGATTTGAATAAGCTTCGACCCCATTTGATGAAGACAAAATTGAAAGAACAAAAGCCTGAAACACAAGAAAATCCTGTAAAACCACCAGTTCAACAACAACAACCAAATCAAATTGATGATGAACAACAACCTCGATCACAGCCGCATCTAGATCGACAACAACAACCACCTCCATCACAGCCTCATCTAGATCAACAACAACCACAATCACCACAAGCTGCTAGTAATAACAAGAGAAAAGCCATAGAACAACAGGGGCTTTCCCCCGAGACTGACAGAACAAGACCTAGATACAGTGACATAGCCACAGTGGTATGATCCATCATGTGAATTAAATTTCTTAAATTACTATATGTGACCCCTTTTTCTTTTCCTTTCTTTTTTAAGTTTTAACTTCAGTGTTGGATGATAGAGGCTTTATACGACTGTAGAGAGAGTTGTTTCCTGTACACATCTCCTGGAAAAATTCGCTTCCAATTTTGTTTCCTCAAACATATCAAAACAATGAAAAAAAACAGAGAGAGAGAGAGAGAGAGAGAGAGAATCTCGGGTGATTGTTAATTTCGGGTGTCAATGGATGTGTTCTGGAAAATCAGCCATTCTTGTTCCCGTTCCTCCTCTTTTTTACCCCGATAATAAGAGGGAGCTACAAGATGGACAGACTACATTAAAACATCAGAATGGGCGGACCTAGTAAAAGTTCTTGACCCTTTTTTTCACTCTTACCGGTCACATCCATGCCTGAAGCAAAAAATGGGACCCTAAAAACAGTTATCTTTTTTTTTTTTTTTTTATCTGGGGGCTATTATTAAACTTTTGTTTCATTGTAGTATTATACTGTTCCATACAATATAAACTACATTTTCTCCCTCTTGAAACAAGCATCCTCATGTCATGCTAAGAATTTTTTTTTTCCGGGACGAAAAAAAAAGGTTACTTAAAAACACACTAATTATTAAAATATAAATTTAAAAATTAAAATAAGTTAAATTCATATTGTTAAATAAATAATATTCAAATAAAAGTTGAAGATTATAATTTTTATAAAGCTTTATTTTATAATGTTATATTTAGTAATATTTTGATCAGCTGATGAATATATTTATGATAGAAGGTAATTATTTTTTAGAAGAATAAAATAATTTCAGGAAGTCAAAAGTAACAAAATGCAAATTAGGATTAATTTTCGTTTTGGAAGATGGCCTAAGAAATAGGATTAGTTTACTCTAGTGAATTTGACAAATATCTCCGAGACTTTTTATTTGATTTTCTCATCAAGCCAGTTCGGTTCAGTGCAACAGGGGGGAAAAAGCTTGAACTCTAATTTGGCTAAGAATTCATTAAAAATAAATAGTAGGCAATTGGTCACATATTTTTGGAGTCTGTTTGGATAGAGTCCATTTATTTATTCTTAATCCACATCAGTCCCTTCTAATTAGCTCCGTTAAAATTGCATCAGAGTTGTCCTACATGGGGATTCAGATCCTCTCTTGCAAGGCGCCGCTCCATCCTCTCTCCAGCATGATCTCAACCGAACATTTCATGCCTTCTTCGATGAAAATATCCAAATATCTGTATTAATTTCATTGAAAAATGGCGTCATTTTCTCCCGTGGAAAGGCGCTGCTTTATGATGGAAACCGGAAAGAGCAGCAAAATAAGAAAAGGGAAACAATATTAAATATATTTAATTATTTATTAAATATTTGAATTCTAAAATATTTAAATTATAAGTTTTTATTAGGTATTGTGGTTGTTTATTTAATTAATTGATAAAATATATCCCAATTAAAATGTGCTGTTATTTTTAGGGGAGGATATTGTTTTGTTCATATATAGAGAATATGAGATATGTTCCTATTTTTATAATAATAAATATATGAAATCCTAATATTTTTAATAAGTATTGAAATATACCAACATTGCTTGGATTTTATCAAACATTGGATGAAATATTCGGCGGCTTAGGGCCCGTTTGGATTTCAGTTAGTTAAAAATGAGTTTTAGTAGAATTAATTTGATAACGTAGTTATGATAAAAATTGTTTTGGATTAACGTATTTATGTTTGGATGATTTATTTGAAAATTAGTTTTGACAAAACTCATAATTTTTCTTCAAATTGAGCTTAAACTCTATCCCATGATTAATTTAATTGACTTGAATTAAAATTTAATCTGTATTTATTTAATTAAGAACATAATATATTTGGTGTAATATTTTCTTACAAGTTATAGTCTATAGAGATTAAAGTCTTGAATTGACATTTTGATCATTAAATAGGAGAAATTTTATGAAAATTTTATTTTTAAATTTTTTTCATTTTTTTTTATTTTTATTGGTCTATTTTTATTTGATTTTAAAATAAATATAGATAGAAATAAAAAATTAAAACGGAAAAGCAACTACCCATTTGCTTCTGCTAAGATTACGTTTTGAGAAAAAACTGCTTGTTCAACGGAAAAGCAAAAAATGAGCCAAACATCCACAAATTGCTTCAAACTCCATTTTCACCTAAAAACATGGTTTGAACGGTGATCCCAAACGTGCCCTTCTGCGATGATGCTACGGAAAGCATGGAGAGGCGCCTTGCGGGAGAGGATCCTACATGACGTTGACCCTTAATTTTAGCTGGTTCGCAACTTCTGACGTGGATATAAAACAATAAAACAAAATTTTTCTTTTGCTCTTTTTTCAGTCTCCAGTTTTTTTTTACAAGGGATAAAAGACGAGGCCCGAGGCCCAAAACTACATGCGAATTGCAACGTAGTCTCTAGATTTTCTTCTCTTTCACAACTTCTCCCGTACTTATATAGAACTCGGAAAAACTTCTATATTTATAATGTTTTCATGTGATATTTTTTAAGATTAAAACTTTCAATTCTCTTGCCACAGATTAAAAGTTTTAAAACCTTCAATTTCAAATATAAATTTTGTTTCCAATAATGAGAATGATTTAAGATGTAAGTAGTAACAAGAATTTAAATTCTTACCATGTAAAAAATAAATAAATTGTGTAAACTTTTCATCTCTTAAAAACTATGTGCTGATATACAAGTATAACTAATTTAAATTAATATTCAATCATATATATAATTTGGATTCCGTAAGAGATGTATTCAGTGTATAATTTAGTGTGAGAGGCAAAATGATTCAATGATCAGCATTGAATTAAAACTAACACGTAAGATAAAACGTATAATCACACTCAACGACTAAAAATATTGTTTTTAAGTAATCCGGATTGAGTAAGTTACTCTATCACAAATCACAATCAAGTTTGGTGTCAATCAAGTCAAATTACTACATGAAAATTATGAGTTATGATTTTTAGGTCCCTTCCATGAAACCCACGCTATGCTATCTTTTTTGCGGGAGGGTTATTTTTAAAGTTTACTTTTTTTTTTTTTATAAGTTTACTAATATATATATATATATATATTGTTAGTTTTCTTCATTTATTTTGTACTTTTATGTAATAAAATAATATTTTCTTTGGCACTGAGTAGCAACCCCTCCCCCCTCCCGCCTCGGCGGGGTTGGGGTTTTGTTTTTGTCGTTAGGAATTTCCAAAATAGACTGAGTTTATGGCGCGAAGTTTGGTCCATGATAAATACTAAATAGAACGACTTTGTTAATTGAAAAGGCAAAAATACCTCTGTCGGCCTTTTGGCTAAAATCAAGTGTAGTGAATTGAAAAGGTTAAAAAAAAAGAATGGTTAAAAACTAAGAATGACGTTGAACTTACAAACTACGGGTTGAGGCCAGGATATTAGGCCCAATAATACGTCCACTTCTTTCGAACGGGTTGATTTTATTTTTTCATATTTTTGTGGGATTGGGTTGATTTTAGACCCATCTATTTTGATCTCTTGACCCAACCCGGGTTACCTTCCAAAACAAGAAACACGTATTCAGTTTGCTTAACGAACAGAGAGGATCCTATTATCTCTTGATTTTGCTTAACAATTAAGTTAACCATTTTGCTTTTCTATGATATGTTGATAGTGATAATGTTTTTTTTTTTTCCATTTTTACGACTGTGCATGATAAGGTATGAAACATGAAATGAAAAATAAAACTAATGAAATTGTACCATGAGAGTGTGTGCAACTAACCTAATAGTCTAATAGGTCTAGTCTTACTCAACATATCAAGTTAGTCTGCAGAATATATCGGGTTAGACACCAAATTAAGGTTAAACAAGGTCTTAACTAGTGTGTATACATATGATGTTATTTTAAAAAGATTATAGATATTAATTAATTTCATATAATTATTTTTATTGATACATTATAAATTAACTTATTATTATCATGAATATTTTAAAGATTTTAATCTTTTACTTTTATTTAAATTTTTAAATTGAACTTTTAATATTAAGTAAAATTAATATATGATGATTATTAAGTATTTATAATTTTAGAAAATATTATTTTTTATAAGAAAATATATTTTGAATAAATATAGATATATTTTTGTTAATAAATAATTTTTTATTATTTATTTTTAAATAATTTTCAAGATTAAGTCAAACCCATATACTAAACTAGCCCTATTCGGCCCGAGTTCATAAAAATGGAGCACGGGATTTACGATCAACCCAGTCTATTTGCACACAAATACCATGAGGTAGTAAGTAGTACTAACACCCGTAGGGGAGGGCAGGTAAGTGGTAAGCAGAAGAATCCCAGTCACCTGAGCCCCACGTGCATCCCTCTCTTGCCACGTGTCGCGTTATGGCATGCCGCAGAACCACTTGGCCCAATCGATTGGCTGTCTGGAAGTCCGTAATACTAACACCTGTGGCCCTCATCTCAAAAAAGGAACAAGGTATATAAATAATCAATCAAAATAAATAATAATAATAATAACAATAATGCTGATCATAGAGTTGAAGCATTAAGGGCATTAGCTTCGTCACCTCCTCCTTTTTCTCCCTGCACTTTCCCTCCAGACCTTTCCCCCTCCCCAGGTTCCCCCAATTCCGATCCAATTCAGGTAAAATGCCTAGGGTTTATTCTGGGACTTCTATTTTCCCTTGGTATTTTGAGAATTTCATTCCCAAATCTTTATCAACACGCATGCATGGTTTCGCTTCGAGATTCTCGTGGTTTCTCTTATTTATTTTGTGATCATATGATTCGGTATATGTTAGGCACGACTGAATTAGATTTTCCATCTTTCTCTGTTATTTCTCTGATATAGCATGCTTCCGGAATAGAGAAATCCATCTCTTTGATTCGTCCTATGCAGCAAGGATGAAATGTTGTGTACGCATGATGCCATTCCAAACTTTTTATATGCAGAAAGTCGTATTAAACTTATCCGGGGTTGTTGTTGCCCTTTTCTTTTTTGTTTTCCCTTTTACCTTTTATCCTGTATAAACTCCCCACGTCATTTACCTTCGGCCTATGGTTCTTTGAAGCAAATTATGAGCCTGACTTCTGCATTATAAGACTACTGGCAAAGTTTATAGGAATTGAATTCCTTTCTTTACTGTTATTATGTCTCCGGGTGTTACGTGTAGGACTTGATTTTGAGGTTTCCTAATTCCGCTCCAATTCAGGTAAAATACCCAATATTCGTTATTGGACTTATTATTTTTTTCCTAGTATCTCAGAATTTTAGTTCGAAATCTTCGTCAACAGACACCCATGGTTTAATTAATTTTGTATTGAGATTCTTGTAGTTTCTCTCGTTGATTTTGTGATCAAAGGATTTGGAACCTTGTGAGCACGACTGAATTTGATTTTGCATCTTTTTCTATTGTTTTGCTGATATAGCATGGTTATGGGATCCCTTTGATCCGACCTACGCAGTAAAGACAAAATTTTGTTTGCGCATCAAGCCAATCCAAACAGTTTATATGCAGAAAGTTATATTAACTTGTCCAGGGTTGTTGTTGCCCCTTTTTCCCTGTACCTTATATATCCGTTAATGCGTCATTTACTTTCTGCAGTTGTATTTTTTGAAGTAAGTTATGAGCCTGACTTCTACATTTTAAGATCACAGGCAAAGTTTATATGGTTTGAATTCCTTTCTGAACTGTTATTATGCACCAGGTGGTACATATAGGACTTGTTTGTTGACTTCAAAGTTGAGCTGGAGCTTTACCGAGCAAAACTATAGAACTTCACTGCATTACTTGTTAACAGCAAATTTGGGGACTTAAGATATGTCAAGTGGATCTGAGAGGCGGGTTTCCCGGGAGGATATACAACTGGTAAGCAGTGGCATTCAACTTGACCAATGGTCAAGTATGATTGGAGTACGTACTAAACAATCCATTCAACATCCTAGTTCATAATTGTTTCTAAGCTTGAAATATCTATGCCAACTTCCATCAAAATATCCTCAAGTATATGAAAAAATATGCAGATTTAGCTATTGTCTGTGGACATTGATTGCATAAGTAAGAGATAATGTCGTAAAAAATATCTGCCTAAAAGTTGTCTGATGAAAGTGTCTGGTGCTCTCATAGTTCTCACTTGGCACTTCTTTAGTTGAAGAATTGCCAGTTTAATGGAAGCATCCCTACTTGTAGTGGAAACGGGTAGCCATCAATTTCAATCTGTTGGGTTTTCACATCTGCCTATTGAGAACATTATCCTTTTGTGATATATTAGTTCATGATGCTATGTAATTGGACGATGCTTTCTACTTCCTAACTAGGGCAAACTACAGAAAATGTTCACCTGAATGCAATGTGCACACGCTTGTGTTTGGGAAGGGGTTTTTATATGTACATGTTGGTATTTATTTATGTGTAAGTATATAGGTTGCTACAGAAAATTCCAACCCCAATGCAATGTGCACGCTCACCTATTGGAGGAAGGGTTTCTACATGTACATATTGGTATATGTATGAATGACTATACAGGTGTCTTTGTGTGATTTTCAAAATTATGATATTCTTAGTATTGCTCAAATAAATGAGAGATTGCTTACCATCACTTTTGTCTAATTGCCTCATTCTAGGTGCAAAATCTTATTGAACGATGTTTACAACTATATATGAACCAGAAAGAAGTTGTGAAAATGCTGCTGGATGAAGCAAAAATAGAGCCTGGTTTCACTGAACTTGGTAATAGGAACTTGTTTTCTGTCTTTTATTCCCCTCGCCCCCTTTTCTTAAATTGCCACGAGACTCTTGATGTGATATACTAGTACATTCTACAATTACAATATTAACCTTTTTTTCTTTTAATTTGATTTACTTTTGATATAAATTTTCTTTTTATTTTAGATGTTTGTGGTTTTAGTCATGATTCTCAACTTTATTGCTCTGAACAGAGCACTTCAAATATGATTTAGGTGATCTAAACGTTAGAGCCTAGCTTATAATGTAGTTATACTATTTTATGTGAAAATTTTTAATGTTCAATTGCAGTTCAGAATAGAGGTCAGTGAAAGTAACATAAAATAAAAGAAAGAAGAGAATGAGGTTATTGTTGAGCGGCAAGCTGGAAGTGAATACTTGTTCTATGACTATCAGTACAGGACGCACACACACACTATTGAACTTGGTAATGGGAATTATATTGATAATATCCATTTTATTTTCTATTTTGACTGTATTATTGAGTGACAATCTTGCTATCTTTCAAATCATATTTTCTTTTTATTGAATTCCTTGTTCTCGTCTCTTTGACTTTGTTGATTGTTGGAAATAACTTATGTTTGTCATAGCTCAATATTCAGACTTCTCTTATGAGAAAAACTTGAACATAAATCCAATGCCTAGAAGAACCTGCAACTTGAAGACTTTGTGATATGTAACTACTAGTCATTACTTGCTAACTGCTTCTGAAATTAGTAATTTCATGTGTGCTATAATGGAGTGTGATTGTTTGCCAAGTGGAGTGGTCACTGGGGTTTTAAAAGTTGAAGTAGTTTCAGGTTGATACTTAAAATGGTGATATCAACTTATAAAGGAGGTTTGAACTGCTGAAGTCATAGGGATATTAAGAGCAAAATTTGGTCATTGATTATAAGATATGTTGAAACTGCTTTTTGTTCATGAGGTTGGGCATTGTAGTCCAAAGCCAGAAGTCACTTTTTCACCCATCTTCTATATCTATATTCAATGTTTTGTTTTTTGTTCTTTTTCAGTTTGGCAAAAGCTTGAAGAAGAAAATCAGGAGTTTTTCAAGGCTTATTATTTAAGATTGGTGGTGATGCAGCAAATAACAGAGTTCAACAGGTTGCTTGAGCGACAAATGAATTTAATGAATCAACTGCAACCAACTGCAGTTGCATCAATACCTAACTCAAATGGGTCGCATATTTCTGCCTGTAAGTCTTTATCGCTTTGATGAGTATTGGTTTCATTTATTTTGGCCAAACTTTTCTAGTGCTGTGGAATCCATATGTGCTGAGATTTCAACTTACTCCTTTGGTACTTATTCATCTTTTGAATTGGTGCTTAAATCATATACAATCTAGCTTTCTACCTTAGGCAGAATATTTCCCTTAAGTTATGATGATCCATGAAATTCATTTCGCAGTTGTATTACTTATTTGTGGGCATTTGGGAGGGATAGAAATAGCCATCTTTTTTTTTAAAACTATGCTAGTTAACTCAAGATTTTTCCAATAATGTTTAATTTATTTTCGATGTGTGGGATGAAGATGCAATGATCAATCTGCTATTGCAAATCATAAAATGATGTGTTTTTTAAATATCAGCTTCAACAAGTGTTTGGCATATGATGCGGTGGGTTCATTTAAATGATTAGCACTTGCTCATGTCAGTACGTTACAAAAGATCCAAAGATTGTTCTATGTTCCAATTACAATAGAAGGCATCGTGTATAATTTTTTTAACTAAATAAATTTAAATAAAATTTTGTTCGGTCTTGTATGTTTGCTCACATAGCTATGCTTGTGCCTGTCTGCATATTTAGTGCACAATAATATTGTAGCTTGGAGATAAAAAAACTATTTTTTTATTATAGAAGAGATGATAAGCAATTCAAATATCATGCATTTTTAAATTTTCCTTTTATTTTCTTATGTAAAGAGTTACTAGGGTTATATGACAATAGTAGGTTTGTTGATCCTTGCTCTGACTGCCACGTCAAGATTTAAGAGAAGACATTGTTTTACATGCAACTGATGGAACATAATTCTAAGTAGATGATGTTGAATGGATATAAGATATTAGAGTTTATAGTGTCTTCATATGTTCATTCCAAAAGTTGAGGCTGTAGTATTTGTATTTACAATTTTTTACTGGCAGAAAAACGGTAGGTGTGATTCCTTACCTTGAACATGGTGAGGCTTGACTGAAGTCACATTCTGGTCAATTTTGTTCTAATGGCCTTCATATTTTTTTTGAAACTTTCTTAGTTTCAAAAGCAATATTGGGTGCTGTAATTGTAGAAAATTTGTTAGGGATGCTAAAGGCTTTTTTTAAGGACTATGGGTTAGACCAGGATAAAATTGATTTTATATTTTTCTGACCATTAATTTTGTACTTTTGTCATCATTGGAAAGTTATTTATGTTCCAGAGTAATAAATAAGGTGATAGTCATTGATTAGAAAAAATGGAAAAACAAGAAGAATAAGAAGAAAGACTGGTTACCTGTTTCATTGATTAGATAATACATGTTTGATTCCATCTTTTTTTCGTTTTTTTAATTTCTTTGTTTTCCTCTTTATGTGGCATTGTGGCAAATGTTATTTGTGGTACAGTACACCAGAATCCAGCATGCTATGCCACAGAGCACGTGGGAACAGCCCTGAAGCCTGAAAATATGCAACATCCTGTTGGTTCTAGTTTACAGAGTGTGTTTAATAACGATGGATCATCACTGTGCACAAGTATGCATTCTACAATTGAGATTTCGGCTCATGCCAATAGGATTGATGCCCCACAAAGCTTGCTGTCTGCTCAAAACTCTAACATGGGTCTGATGCAAGGAATTAATGGGAGCATGATCAAATCGGAACCTGGATATTCACGCTGTTCTCCTTATCTGTTTGGTTCTGGAAATAGTGTCTTGGAGACACGACCAATTATTGGTGATGCATCGGTTACATCATACCCAAGTGTGGAGTCCAATTCACTGCCACTTCTGGATGCAGATTCTGCATCTTCATTTGGATTTTTGGGGCAGATTCCAAGGACTTTTAGCCTTTCTGATCTGACTGCTGATTTTTCTCAGAGTTCTGGTTAGTCTTCTCTCTCTTTTTTGTCCATCCATGTGTGCATCTGTGTGCTTACATGTTTCCCCATGGTTCATAATGGAAGGAGGTCAAAAAATACCGGTCAGGTTATGGTTCATGTCAATTGTTTAGAGTTTGATTTCAGTTTGTAGTTTCTTACAGTCAGTTTCTTACTTGTCAGATATACTAGAGAACTATTCTAGATCACCGTTCTTAGTTACTGATGAGAACTTCCTTGAAAGAGGAGAACAAGGTGAGAAACAACCACCCCCTCCTTCTTCAAAAGGGGAAGAAAATGTTCAAAGAGGTCCTCTGTTGTTTTGAAAGATTTGATGGCTAACTTTAATATTGTCTCGATGTTAAAGCAGACAACAAAAGGCTGGATTCCATATCGGAAGGCTTGAGTTATGAAGACTTTGGGAGTGATTAGTTGATGAACAACATCTAGTCATCAGCAACTTTGAGGTATTCTTTTTGTTCTTTTTTTTTTTTGCCCCCTTTTTCTATGGTAGGGATCAAATTACAGCAAAAAACTTCTGTGAAGTATGCTGTGCTAGGGCCAAAGAAAAAGTTAAACTGCTATAGTGCTAAATTACTGTTACTACATGCAAAGAAAAGAGCTTTTGTTGAGTGCCTAATAGCGGTTTACCTTGCCTGCAGGTGCATCAGCATCCTTAGGAATGAAGTCCTTGTAAATAGCAGTCTTTAAGTCGACATGTTTTCTAAATTTGAGTATTTGGTTGAACATATTTATTTGTCTAGTTCTCTGATGTCATTGTGTAGTGATGGGAAATGAAATCTGGAATGCTTGCATGGAAGGGAAAAGCATGGTCCAAATGGTGATGGGGTATTTTTTTGGGTATATTGTGTTGCGTAAAATTATTTCTTTTCCCCCTATATTTTGTTAGATAGTAGAAAATTTACTTTGCATGGATTTCATTTTGATACTTGGAGTTGTGGATTGCTCTTGATAATGTGCCATTTAGGAATAGAATCAGCAGCAAAATGACTTATTGACCAATGGAAACACGGTTAGCAATGATCTGAAGACTTAACGGAAGAACTCTTCAAAGAATTATCCATACAGCAGTTGCTACTGGATATGATCGGAACATGACACGATACTGATCACACAAGCATCTCATATTTCTGATTTGCGTCCTCTTTTGTTGTTGTCTCCCGTGCGAGCATCTTAAGTATGTCCCTTGATTGGAAGTTTCGCCAGTTTTATGTTTCTTTGCGTCCTGCATTAAATTACAGAATCGGAATATTTGTCATAGACAAATGTATGCGACGTCAGACCTTGTGGCATCATTCTCTTAATACAATTTTGTGCTGGTGGCTCCACTTATATTCGCTTTGAACGTGCATAAATTTCTGTTATCATTCCATGTGGTCTTCAACTTTAGGTGTGTTCCTTTACATAGCTGATCCAATAATTGCTGGAACACTAAGAATCTTGGTTAGATCCATGTACGCCTAAGTTTGTAAGATGGACGATTAGATCAAAATAATCGGTTTTAGGAGATTTTTAAGATTATTACCAACAATTTTAATTGTTTTTAATCACTTTATGTCCAGGTTCATGAATGTTACATGGACAAGTTAGAATATAAGAAGGTATCAATCCAAACGTCTTAAAGGGATATTCAGGCCACACCAAAATTTGGTGAGGTTATTATCGATCCTGTTGGCCAAAAAAAAAAAAACTACCTTCTTATGGAATTGTTAGAAACTTCTGAGATTATTACAATATAGAAGAATATTACATGGTAAACTTCTTAAAATTATAATGAAGTTTTATTATTATTACTTTTAAATTTTGGATTTCTTACAACAAGAGGATATTCATTTATTCATGACAAAATTAAGGTCGTCCAAAGATGAATCATCTGAGTTTTTAAGATCTTGCATTGTAAATTATGGAAGGTTATGGTGTCTGGATGTAACTTTCGCTAGTCTCATTAATGTGGGGAGTTGCTATTATTGCTTTCCCGGAGCCATTTACAGCAAGAAAGTTTTATACTTGAAGATGTTTAGGTGGAATAATAATGGACAATCCGTTGCATGTGTAAGGTTTGAATGAGCCAGTAATGGAGCAGTAGGATTATAAATTTTTTACCAACACTGATTAGATTAAATGAAAAGAGACTTAACACTCTTAAAAATAAAGTTTCGAGCTCAAATTTTGTGGATGGAAAAAATTATGTTGGAAGAACTATGATTTAAATATGATAATATTTGCATTTGACCTAGTAATACCAGGTATAAGATAATTATATATACATATACATGAAAAAAAAGAACTACAAAATTTTCGGCATCCCATTTTGCTCTAGTAATGGGGAGGGTCTGCCAAACCATTTATTTACAGATGTGCACAAACTAATGTTGGTTTTGTAGTGTTACAAACTCACCTTCGGTAACAATTGAAAGTAAAAAAAAAGCTATGTGAATACACTCATCAACTTTCACTGTAAGTCTGTTTTATTTTTTTCATCTTCTCTTTCAAAATTTGAAAAGGGTCGTGAGTAAAACGGCAAAAGCAATTGAGACAGCTACTTTAGCTGCTCAGACCCACCACTGGAATAATGCAGTTTTGGCCTGTCTGGGATCTGAGGGATTTCCTCGTGGTCCTCCACACTTATCAAATGGCCGATTCTTTCAGCTTCTGAGGGAACCAATGATGGCAATCGCAACTCCTATTAAAACCTTCACCTCCTTCTTCTTGTTTTTTGTTTTTTGGTGACAAAAACCTTCACCTTCTCATTTGTCATCATGACTCGCTTCTTTTGTTTGCTTCTAGTGTCAATGATCCCTCCCTAATTCATTCATCAAGTGTGTACAATATTTAATATTGCTCGCCTTTATATGAAAATTCTTAGCAGCGTCATCAGGATACAAAGACCGTCATTATCTTCCGGCCTGATCTGCTTAAAATCCCTTAATAGAGAAGGTGAATTCACTCAGAAGAAACTATTAAATGGATGTTGGTGGATGTCACTGTAACATTATAATACCAATTTGACTTGAGACGACGTGATGGGAAGTGTAACCAAATGGAGACTATGATATTGAGTTATGACAAACGGTTCACATCAAATTAATCTTAGTTGGATTTGCTTAATCAGAAGATTATGTGATTTTTCTATCTAATTCTAGAATAGAATATTTTGATGAATATATGACTTACTATTTATTCATATTCTATGCAAGGTATACGAAACCTGTCTAATTCTATTCTAATATACACTCAAACTAGTTAATCACAATAGTAATCTTCGAAATGCTCATTGTTCCCTTTGCCGGAAGAAGATTATCACTTACATATATATATATATATATATCACCTAATAAATTTAAAAGCTCCAAACCGCCATTGCTAATCCCTTTATATTATTAATGCTTGTCATCTTTACCCTCTAACTCTCTTGACAGCACCTTCTCATCCCTGCACCTTTTTTTTTTTCTTTTCTCGCTCTCTTCCTTTCCAGTTCCTTCTAAAGCCTCCATGCATAGTCTCTCAAAATCATAATACCTTTAGAATGCTCTTTCTCTAAAGCACAACAATTAGTCCGCCCAAAAGTGTTCTAAAAGACGAAGACAGACCCAGAAAGTTAAAGTGAAAGAGAGAGAGAGAGAGAAGACCAAAGTAAAAGTCCTAAGAAGCCTAAACAAGGTCAGGTACTCAAGGTAAAGCCAATTAATCAATAGTTGAGATTCTCTCTTCAAAAAAATCAGTAGTCCAGATTCTCTAGCTCTGCATTCATGGGCTGCTCAGCCTCTAAACCCGTCAGTATAGTCGCCAGAAGCTGTGAGGATCGCTCCTCTCCTCTTGCTTGTTCTCCTTCTCCTTCTCCAGTTTCACACCTCTCCAATTCTTCTTCACCAGTTCCTAGACCTCTTTCTTTTCCAATGCCTCTTGTCCATCATCCCCCTACCAGAAAGGGTGACACACACCACCTTGTCTCCCTCACCTCCACCACTTACGGCTCTCTTCTCCTAATTGGCCAATCACATCTTCAAAACCATAACTTTACGTCCTTGGAGTCTCCTTCTTCTCTCCACAAATTCTCTCCTCGAAATAATCTAAACCAAACACAGGCACAGCAATTACTGACCCCAGACTCTGTCATCAACACGTGGGAACTCATGGATGGCCTGGACGATGATTCCAATGACACACCCACGCCTCATTCCACCGTTTTCGATCCTCCTATGAGTGTTCCAAATCAACCCACTTCCGGAGGGTCTGCAAAGATACTCCTTGAATCATATGAATCACGTAAATCCTCAGAAAAAGTAACGGAGAGTAAGCCGCTTTGGCAACATTTATCTGAGGAAGCCTTGCTTGCTAAATTGGACCCAGATGTAGCTTGGAGTTACCGGCGAGCATTATCTTCCAGACGATTAGGAAGCCGTTTTTCCAGAGGATTCAGGTCCACGGGGTCTAGCCCATTAACTTCATCGTTTTCTTACAATCTGCATGGTTCACTTTTACCGGGCTCTGAAGATAAAATAGTGGTTTATTTCACTAGTTTAAGAGGGATCCGAAAGACTTTCGAAGATTGCTGTGCGGTAAGGATGATACTGAGGGGATTCCGAGTAGCGGTGGATGAAAGGGACATCTCTATGGACGCATCATATAGGAAGGAGTTGCAGAATGTGATGGGAGGCAACAAAGCAGTGAGGCTGCCGGAGGTGTTCATAAGGGGAAAGCATGTGGGAGGTGCAGAGGAAATAAAGAAAATGAATGAATCTGGAGAATTGGCAACACTGTTGATGGGTTTTCCCAAGCAGGATGCAGAGTATGAGTGCAAGAGCTGTGGAGGTGTCAGGTTCGTGCCCTGCCTTAATTGCAATGGTAGTAGGAAGTTGTTCGATCAGGGGGAAGCAGGGTTAAGGAGGTGCTCAGACTGCAACGAGAATGGCTTGATAAGATGCCCCGCTTGCTGCTTGTGATAGTCAACTCTGGGTTGGCTGAATTTGAATTTTTCATGATTATTGTCAGCAGATTCTCCTACCACTATGATTGCCTTCAATTCTCTTTTTTGTTCTAGGCTTTGTGGTTGATTTTTGTCAGGCACTTTTACTTCGTGATTCTTCATTACTACTTCATTAGTCTGCTCGTGTCACTTAGAAGATACCATCAGAAGGAATAAATTTACTCAGATCAATGTGTCGTTAAAAATATACAACTAGAGAGATAATAACTGATACCGAAATTACTTCTCTAATAAACTTACAGTCCTGGAAATTGATGATCTGTGATCCAAGTTCTCTGACGGCACTGCGTTTTAGAAACTTTTATTATTAGCCCCGCCAGAATCTATCCGAACAGGCACGTGAGAAAGTTTGTAACTTTCGTGTTGCGTTTATCATTTCTACGTGTTTTTTGCCTGTCTGGAATTACGGATGGGGAAGATAAAGCATTAGCTGCATTAGTAATTGAAAAGAATGCAGTATGCTGCTAATATTTACAAGTATCTCTAAAGGTTGTCCAAAAAATAAAATAAGTATCTCGAAGATATATTCTCAGCTCAAACCAGTACGAATTGAAATGCCAATAATATTTTATAGAATTCCTTTTCCAGTTCATGCATAGAATCGAAAAAGAAACGCTTTTTTCAATGCTTCCTTCCCATCCTTTCTTTGTTGAACCAGAATCGAAAAATCTGTAACATCCTGTCCGCCCTATTTTTTTATTTTCCTCCAAAATCCAAATTCACCCAAACCACTCAAGTTAAGAACAACTGATTGTATTTTTTCTGCTTTAAAGAACAAGTGATCGAATCGAACTATGTGGGTAGGGCTTACAAGAGATGGAAACCATTCTACGGTCACCCAGCAGCATCAACTAAACCATTCCATTGGCCCACTTCAGCTGTAAATCATTGCTACATAAGGTATGCAGTTCAAAATAAAATATGACAATGATTTGCTCTTTATCTAAGGATTTATAATCGCTTCTTCATCAATGACTGCAGAGAAAAGCTACTGATTAAGTGAGTATCATATTGAAAAACAGTAATCCTTTTACGGTTTGTGTTTCTTAAAAACGCTTATTGAGTATCAAAAAAGTTAGACGCAGCAGTTGTCAATGAAGGTTTATTTCTCATTGACATTTTCTAACACCCTTCCTGAAGAAAACTAAAAACAAGAGGCCAAAATCGCAAGCATGTCCCTACGAGGAGGGCTGTATCATCCCCTGCGGGACAATGCTGCTGCAAGTCCACCAGCTATAAGTCCAACAGCAGCGGTAGTGATGCCAATTCCAATGATACCATCTGCATTAAAACAAATGCAAATTTCGATTCCTTTAGTAAATGGTATGTGACGAAGGTAAGCTAAAAAAGCAAATCCCAACACTACCTTTGGCAATTCGGTCTTCAACAGTTTTCTTGAGGGACAGAGCCTGCCTCCAATCAGGTGCAATCTGCAAGAACAAAATGCCCAAATAGGTAACGATGATCAAGTTTTAATGAGGCTATGGTGAAGATAGTATGGCTTAGTATGACCAAATTAATTTACAAAAACTTCGATCACCCCACTAATGTGGTGAAAAATCTCATATGTTAATAATATAAGAATATTTAGCTAATATCAAAGAAACAACAATCATAAATAGATTAGGTCTTGACGACTACGAAAAGAAAAACCTAGATGTTGAAAACAGAAAAATCTCCCAGATCATAAGCAAAATGGCATTTCATGGGGATTATATAGGTCTTAAACTCTTAAGACTCCTAGCCTCCAAGTGGACCAACATAAACTGAATCCAATAATATTATACTATATAGCTTTTGACCAGCAGTATCAACAAACATGAAACATTATAAAAGATGGTCGGGCATCAGGAACAGGAAAAATAGGGCCTCTGGTTAGTAACATATGGAACATAAGTGAGAAAAACGGACCTCCAAACACTGATCCAAAAGCATCCGACACTTTGAATAATCGCTACTCCTATAATATCCAACAGCCAGAAGGTAAAGCTTCTCTCTTTGATGCAAAGGACTGGTATTATTTCCCAGAGAAGCTGCAAATCACACCAACGATCACAAATGATATAGTTCAGGCTGTAAAAGGCCAACTGTGCAAATATAAATCAAGATCTTAGCTAATATTTAACAATTCTGTGTAGGGTAATATTACAAAAGCAAAATAAATAAGGCAAGGGATTGCGGCCCCAGTGGCAGGAACCTCTATTCTCCAAGATGAACAGCAAAGGCTATTTTCTTTTTTGATACTTCCTAAGCATGCTGGAATATAAAGCCCTTTGATAATAATATTGTGCTTTCCGTTGCTCAGGGCAGGATAAATCATGGGGCAACACTAAGTAGAGTGATTTTTTTTTTTTGGGACTTTGGAGCAAATGGGAGTAGCTGTTGGACGTTTGACAGATCTTAGAAGTGGTCCATTGCAAATGCTACTTTGGTTTATCATTTTACATTCAATTTTGCAGGGAAAATCATAAATTCACAATGAACACACTGCAATAATCACAGAGTCAGTTTTATGCCCTACGCTACCATGTATTAGGTCTGGTATAACAAGCAGAGAAATCACTGTCAGCAGCCATATGTGAAGAATAAAAATGCTTATAATTAATGCAGTTTATGCTGTGTTCTGGGGATGAAATGAAATAGCAAGAATAAACAAAATGAGGAATTGAATGTGCAAAGAAAAATAAACTCAGAATCGCGGAAACAAAACCGCTAATAAACCAAAAACATCAGAAACAGAGTAAGAAATCAACTCTCAAAAAACTATGGCTTTATGATCAGGGCAAATAAAAGCATCCTTTTATCGAATATCTACATTATGAAAGAAACACGAAGTACTCAATTTATCTTGAGATATTACTTTCAAGCATGGCTATCCCACGTTGCACATCGTCTGGTTGCCTTGAATGAACAAGTGCCCATGATAACCTCATGATGCTTTCACTCTTCCGCTCCTCAGAGTCACCATTTGAAGCATCAGCAACTTCTCTCTCGCAGCCCTTCAAAATATGCAAAATAGTCTAGACTGATGGAGGAAAATTAGAGATTTCAATGGAGTTTGAAAAATAAAAATAGCAGTAGAAGGCCAGTGCAAGCGAGCGCTCTACGACCAGCATAATATAACAAATCAAAGAGTAAGAACTGCCGTAGCGTCATCACTGCGATTACTCAGAATGTCAACAGAAAATGTCACGGATAAAACTCTTTTCCGTTTACCCTCTTAACTTGGAAAAGAAATATATCTTTTGCTAACGGAACATATGACAAGTAGCGCTCAGATATGAAAAGCTGCGTAAAACTTCGAATTCGGTATACTGATTCTGTTCAAAGTCATTACGATAACAACAATCATCCATAAGGAGTGGACCGAGCTATAAAACAAATCTGTAAATTCATTAAAAAAAAAATTGAAGCGCGCCGGAGTTGAAATTTCTTTTCATATTTCCAAATGACAGCAAAGTCGACACTTCTCGACTACTTAGTGCAAAACAAGGATTTTTTTTTTTTTAAAAAAAAAACCTTGGGTGTCAGATTCGAGCAAGAGATTGTGTCAGCAAATAAAGAGGACTTGAAGGACTTGAAGTGGGGGAACAAGAGATTCAGAAACTTACGGCAATGACGTCGCGGTCGCACCAAGGGATCTGATCGCCGCCGCTGAAGAACGAACCGATGGACTCGAATAGCTTCTCCATTTTGGAGATCGCAAAAGCACGTTATAACCGCCTGAATTGTGCGAAGAATGAACGAGGGTTTGTATATATAGTTTCGGGTTTTAAGAATTTTAGTTTTTTAGCTTATACAAGGGATTTAACAAAAGCCCAGAGGGAAGAATTTTTCGAAATGGAGGATGATGGAGGATAACGTGTAACAAAGCCCAGAGGGAAGAATTTTTAGGCGCAAGTAACTGCAGCTTCTATTTTCTAACTGACCACTTGATAATGGTCAATGGATGTGTTCTTCCATTTAAAAAACTATGACACATGAGCAAATTGTCTTTTTATTAAAAAAAACATTAATAATAAAATTTAAAATTATTTAATTATATTAACCGTAATTTTGAATTTAAAAAATCTACTACATTTGCATTTTTATTTTTATTCTCTCAAAATCTCTTTACTATACTAAATGTGATGTTTGATATGCGATGATCCTTCCAAGAGCTTCTTTGGCCAAAAAACAAAAAAAATCCTCCCAGGACCTAAATAGTACACCCTCTAGTCTTATTTATACTGCAGAATTTAGAAGTAAATTTTGATTTTGTAAGATGTTTTAGAAATTTAATAAGATATTACTAGTAAATCTTTTTCCAAATTTGCCTTTCATGTAAATATTTTTTGTTGAATTTTAGAAGTTTCACGAAACATTAGTAATATAAGATATAAATTTGGAAAGAAAGTTAAATTAATTTTTGAAAAATTTAATATATTAACTAATTTTAATTTACTTCCTTAATTCATGTAAAGTTAGTTAAAATTATCTTATGCATATAGAACTAAGGGAGTTAATCCCACGTCATAGAGCTTATCATAAACAATAATTAAATATTAGGATATCAAGAATATTGATAACTGTAGGCACTCAAATGTTAGTAGGTTGTGCCAATTAGGGTTTCAAGTCCGACATAGATAAGGATAAGTTTTGGTAAAATTGTTCAATATTTAGTTGCCACTTTACTTTTCAACTAATTCGAATCGAGTCGCATTGAGTCCTAGACAAGAAAAAAACTTTTCTAAAGATGATTTTTGCATTCACACAATATTGAGTTTGAAATATTGTGTTTAAACGACTTTAACTCATTTCATTATAATTAACGTTAATTGGTCAAATAAGGATAAGTTTTAAACTTAAAACTTTAGTGCCAAGAAACCACTACACAAAAATGATGGATGTGCTTGCAAATGCGAAGGTGGACATGAGAGCTTCGCAGGATTTTTGGGACGTGGTATCACACACTCAGGAACGAGGACATGGACACACACAAAAACAGGCAGACAAACACATACCTACCAACACTTCCAAAGTTCCCATACTTTCTTTAGTCACCACGGCTAGCTTATCACATCGCTTTGATGAATCACTGTGCTCATGGTATTTATCTTAGGTTCTAGGATTGTTTATCAAGTCCCTGAGATTCAAGGGTGTCTAGATTCATGCGAAGCTGAGAGTTAATCTACTCTAGGTCACGTTCCCATTTCAATTTCTTCACCATACTAGTGTACTCTTTTGATCATTCTATTTTCTTTAGATACTTGGGGAAATTGTAATAAAGAACTTCAAGTGCCCACAATATTTAATTCAAAAGTTATATTATTAATTCAATTTTTTAGGTTTAATGCCTCTAGCACGCCTAACCACTTTTTGTTTTTCCTTTAGATTTTTTAGTGAGCCAACTTACCACATGCCTATATTCTGTTTGAATCTAAATGATACTATGTTGGTCCAAAAAAATAACTATGTGATATTATCATTCTTTTAAAATGATTTTTTGGCTAAATTTAATAATTTGATGTCAATTAACCAATTAATGGATCTTTGTTTGCCCCACTAGGGCACTTATCATATATTTGATTATCATTTCAATTCATTACTTTTCATTATTATTCTTTCTCGTGATGAAATGGGGCCTCACTCTCTCTTTCTAAGCAGTGGTGATAGTTACGGTTTATGACTCCGAACAATATGTTTCCTTCTTTTCATTTTGGCTGTTATTTTTAGAAAATTCTAATTTTATTAATGTTTTATATTGCCAATTATTCTTATTATTTTGTCCTTTATTAAAAATTGTGATAATAAATTGTGATAGGGAGAGTAAAAGTCATGCTTTAGAGCATTTAAGTTAAAAATATTTTAATAAAATACTATTAAATTTTACTCTATAATATAGATTATCCATTGTTTAGTATAAAAAAAATTTAAAGTGACTATGAAGATGGGACTTCTTTTTTGCCTTCAACTGAATACACTATTCGAAACTGAAGCCTTGTGAAAACCCTCGAGTCGGTGACAAAAGCCATGGAGGCACCTTGATAATTCATTCTTATCAGTGTGTATATCTGATAATTTTCCTGATCATGTATGTGTACAGGAGTTTAAACTCGTCAAGGTCGTTATGTGTCTTGTGAATCTTTGATATATAATACATGCAACTAGGGAGTATCAAGTGTTTGATCGGTGTTGTTAATGACATTAAGAAAGTGCAAGCACACGGGCTTATATATGGCATTTACAAGGTTCAGTTGAAGTGGTGCGAAGGGGATCTTAACAAATTCATTTCACATTTTTCTAATCCACAGAATCAAATCAAAGGTATGTTCTATATATAGCACAGTCCCTAGTCCGTTGAATACTCTATTAATTAGCGGTAAAGCAATGATTTTCAAGCATGACTCCCTCCGAATTTTACATGCCAAGAGTCCTCCTGGTTTGGAGGCACATATGGAGGCTTCTACTCGAATATACTTAGGAGAGGGAGTGACTTTGGCAATATGTTGGGAGACAATAAAAAGTTTGATAGTAACATGGAAGGATCTATGCCTATCACATTCGCTTCTTAAGAGTTTAAGTGGAGATAGATACTTACTAATTTTCTCTTCAGGCGTCCCCCACCTTTCCAATTCTGAGATAAACAGGAAACTTGGCAACCTTGGCGTGAGATCCATCTTCAGTCCAAGCACTCTTAAATCTTTCAAAAAAATCCTCCCTCAGAAGCTCCACTCCCCTCTCCTTCGCCGTCTGGTACGCTGACCCCGATCTTAAGTATGTCAAGTAATCATCCAAATCCATCTCCTTCTCCGTCACAAACTCAACCGGTCCTGTGTCATCCGCTCCCTCCACCGGCTCAAATGGAAAATCGATACTCCTGTAATTGTTTTCCACCAACTCACGAGCCGGGTCCCAATAAGGCCTCAGTTCATTAGCGTAGAATTCATCGAACACTTTATCCACCGCGTCCGTCACTCGGGGCACGTTGTAACACCAAGCCGCAATCACCCCGTGAGGTTTCTTGAGCACCCATTTCACTTGGCGGTAGAAGGTTGCGAGGTCAAACCAGTGGAGGGCCTGAGCAATGGTCACGACGTCTACGGTTCCCCCCGGTGCCACCTTCTCTTCCAGCCCCGCCGTTGATATGGTTGAAGCTGTATGCTCGTATCGCACATTCGGCAGCTTCACTGCGTGTTCGAGCTGTTTCTCACTCGCATCCGTGCCTACCACATTCTTGTATATCTCTGCTAACTGAAATTAATTTTGATCGGATTCAGAACATAATCAAACATTTGGCACTTCAATTTGCATAGATTAAATACATATATATATGAAGCAAACTGTAAAGAATTTCTTTTTGAAGCAAGGCTAATTTCTCATAGTTCATGGGGTAATCATCCTCAGTAAGGTTAAATCATTCGATTAAAGGAAAATTCAGACTAGCTATGAATCTTTATTATTATTTTGGTCAGAAAATGGAGCAAATTAAGAGGATTTTGGGTAAGATTATTATAAAGGAGGAGAGAAAAAAGGGAACGCACAGATTGGGCAGCCTGGCCGCTTCCGGTGCCGACGTCCCAAGCGAGTTGGTGAGAGGGGGTCTTGGAAGCGATGAAGCGGAATAGCTGGGAAGGGTAACTTGGCCTTGAATCTGCGTATTGCTTTGCCTGCTTCACAAAGAGGTTTGCCATATTATAATATATTTGTATTCAACTTTCTTTCACAACTATTTCCAGAATATCCAACTAAAAGAACTCGTGATGCGCGTCCTGGAGCCAGCGCCTTACTTAATTTATAGGAAAGAATGGGGATCGTATTCATGGTATCCCATCCTCATGTGTGACATCCGCCATGACATCATGTCTATCTTCATTTATCTCCGAGAGAAGGTGCAAGTGATTTTCCTGACGACTTCCTTTATTGACCTGTCTCCAATTATAAATACGCAAATGTTAAATGTAAAATTCAATTTCTCTTCTTTGGGCTGTAGAGATAAGTATTTTGTTTTTTTTTGCCAAATGTTCTTTTCTAATTCGGTGGCTAATATATATATATATATATATATATATATATAACACTCCGTTTTTTAATATAAGGGATAAAAGACAAAATCACACCAACAAAAAATAAACAAATTTATTTGAAATATAAAATAGTTTCCAAAAACGCCCTCATTTAATACTAATAACTTTTAGATTATGCAATTAATGCAAATAAAAAAATACTATATTAATTAAGGGTATTTTTGAAAAAAAGTTATTAAATACACCAGACAGACCCCCTTATCCCTTATATTTTGAAACATAAAAATTTCGCTACTTATCCCTTATATTAAGGAACGGAGGAAGTGAAATACGACGTCGTCTGGAGGGGTTCATGACCTTATGGCACCAACTGCTCTAGTATTTTACTACTTTGTTCTTTTCTAACGCTCTTTTGCAACTTTGGAGACAGGAAAGTAAATTTTAAAATTTGAAGGATTTAATAGTAACCTACTCTAGCTTTTTAATTTTTTTGGGGTCACTTGCACTCTTGCATTTTGTCATCTGCTTCTGTGTGAAAAGCTGTAAAATTAGAAATGAAAAGAAGTTTGAAAATGGCGTGAAAATTGTTGGAAGAAACAGAAAGGAAAAAGATTGAGATTTTACCAATAATTATTTACTGAAGAATTCAAGTGGAGATCAAAGTGATTTAGAAATTTCCATACATGAATTCCTATATGTTTTGTAATCTGTACTAAATATAGATGACTTTCAGTTCAAAATTGGTCGAGCAACACAGTAAGGCTGATGGAATTTACTTGTTAAATTATTACTTTCATGAAAATGACCTGCCATAAACTTTAGACAAGGATATATTCCAACTTAGCTGAATGAGACGCATGCAGTATAAGTTTATAGTCCTGCTATGAACTTGTAATTTGTCTAATTGATAATGGGACATCATTTTTCCTTCTTTGGTTGGGAAGGGAGTGGACAGTGGATACAAGATTTGTCCAAGAGGGAGAATGAAAGATTCCGGAAGCTTCAAGGGATGTCTGGGGGAGTCTACTGTTTATCATGTTACTTCCCGTAGAATCTTTTGGATCTCTTGTAAAGACATTGTTTGGTTGTTCATTTTGTATGCTTTTCTTTCAGCTATATAGAGGATTGTGAATATGAGTGCGTAGGACTCAATAATGATTTCCTGTTAATTATACTGAGGGTAGATGAAAGACTTTGCACTCATGTTTTGGAGTCAAAGTTGCTTACTGACCATGAGATCAGTAAACAAAGCAGACCGTCACAGAATAACTCCAAACTAAGCATCATATGAAGGAATAGAAAGCATTAATCAAATTAATGTTGGGCATGCCATTTGCAGGAAACATACAAGCACGGAGAATGCATAATATGACCTTTTACGAGGAAAACACTATTTCCACGTGGTGGGAATTCAAGATAACCACTTCTCCAGGAATTTTCCACTCCCAGGTAAAATTTGAACTCAGAACATACCAAACCGAGGACCTGCAAAATTTTGTGCGCCGAATGTCAGAATAATTCTCTGAGAATGAAGATTCTAATTTTTGGTGTCTGTGCCTTAATTTGAAGTGGTGCATTGCAAATGCTACTTTGGAAAGTTTATCATTTTACATTCAATTTTACAGGGAAAAATCATAAATTCACAATGACCGCACTGCAACTTTTTGGAGGGTCATGAAGGATCATGCAATGGGTGCCTTCACCACCTTGCGTATGCTACATTGGCAAAATTCCAATTTATACATTAGGGTTAGCAGAATAATCAAACAACAGACAACAATCACAGAGTCAGTTTTATGCTCTATGCTACCATGTATTAGGTCTGATATAACAAGCAGAGAAATCATTGTCAGCAGCCATATGTGAAGAATAAAAATGCTTATAATTAATGCAATTTATGCTGTGTTATGGAGATGAAATGAAATAGCAAGAATAAACCAAATGAGGATTTGAATGTTTAAAGAAAAATAAACTCAGAACCACGAAAACAACACTGCTATTAAACCAAAAACATCAGAAATTGAGTAAGGAATCTTCTCTCAAAAAACTATGGCTTTATGATCAGGGCAAATAAAAGCAACCTTTCAATGAATATCTACATTATGAAAGAAACACGAAGTACTCAATTTATACCGAAGATATTACTTTCAAGCATTGCTTGAATGAACAAGTGCCCATGACAACCTCATGATGCTTTCACTCTTCCGCTCCTCAGAGTCACCATTTGAAGCATCCGCAACTTCTCTCTCACAGCCCTTCAAAATATGCAAAATAGTCTAGACTGATGGAAGAAAAGCAGAGATTTCATAGAGTTCGAAAAATAAAAGTAGCAGCAGAAGGCCAGTGCAAGCGAGCACCCTACGACCAGCATAATATCCAACTTAAGTTAACAAATCAAAGTGTAAAATCTGCACTAGCGTCATCACAGCGATTACGCAGAATTTCAACAGAAAATATCACCGATAAAACAATTTTCCGTCCGCCCTCTTGACTTGGAAAAGAAATATATCTTTTCTTAACGGAACACATCATGACAAATAGCACTCAGAGATATGAAGAGCTGCGCTAACGCCCCAACCCATCCCAAATTAACAGAAAAAATTCTAAATCTACGTAAAGGAACGCTTCAGTCGAAACTTCGAATTCGGTCTACTGATTCTCTTCAAAGTCATTACGGTAACAACAATCGTCCATAAAGAGTTGACCGAGCTATAAAACAAATCTGTAAATTCATTAAAAAAAAATTTGAAGCGCGCCGGAGTTGAAGAGTCGACACTTCTCAACTACTTAGTGCTAAACAAGGATTTTAAAAAATAAATAAATAAATAAACCTTGGGTATCATATTCGAGCAAGAGATTGTATTAGCAAATAAAGAGGAATTGAAAAGGGGGAAACAAGAGATTCAGAAACTTACAGCAATGACGTCGCGGTCGCACCAAGGGATCTGATCACCGCCGCTGAAGAACGAACAGATGGACTCGCATAGCTTGTCCATTTTGGAGATCGCGAAAACACGTCATAACTGCCTGAAATGTGTGAAGAATGACCGAGGGTTGTCATAAAAAAATAAAATAAAATAAAATGAACGAGGGTTCGTATATATAGTTTCGGGTTTTTAAGAACTTTAATTTTATAGCTTATGCAAGGGATTTTAATTTCAGGGAACCGGGAATGGAGTATGATGGAGGGTAACGCGTAACAAAGCCCCGAGGGAAGAATTTTTATTTTAGCCTCAGGCGTAAGTGGAGCTTTTGTTTGCTAACTACTTAATAATGGATGTGTTCTACACAAGTAAATTGTTTTTTTCTTTAAAAAAGTATTAAAACATTAATAATAAAATTTAAAATTATTGAATTATATTAGACGTAATCTTGAATTGCAAAAATATACTACATTTAAGTTTTTATTCTCTCTAAATCTTTTCACTCTACTAAACTTAGTGCCCGATTAGTTGGATTACAGAGAGACCATGTAAAGGTAATTGGTTTTATATTACATGACTAGTTGCGTTTGGTTGGACGCGTGAGTATTACATGTGTAATCCTGATTACCTCACTTCATGTAATCAGCAACGCTCTCCAAAAGCTAAGCATTAAGCATTACATGCATGTAATAGAGATAAAAAGACTAAATATGAATATGAGTTTTTTTTTTAATAATTAGGCACATTTTAGTTATTTTCTATTTATTCATATTTAATTAAATATACAAAATAATTTTTTCCCCATATCCCCAATATCATATAAAACAAGCTTACATGTAATCATCATTCCATCACATTACATTACATTATATTATATTACATTACATAACCAGTTTGTAATTGAACCAAACATGTTGTTAGTGTTTGATTTGATATGCCATAATCCTTCCAAGACCTAAATTGCAATGCAGAATTTTGAAATAAATTGTAGTTCTTTATGTAAGGCATTTTAGAAATTTAATAAAACATTAATAAATATTTTTCTAAATTTATCTTTTATATAAATACTTTTTATTGACTTTTAAAGGTTTCATGAAACATTAGTAATACAAAGATAAATCTAAAAAGTTAAATAAATATTTAAGAAATTTAATTATATTAGCTAATTTTAACTGACATACTTAAATTGTATGAAATTAGTTAAAATCGAAAGGAGCAAATTTTATGTTATAAAGTTTATCATAAAAAATATTAAATATTAGGATGTCAAGAACGTTGATGACACATGCTATATTCTGTTTGAAACTAGGTAATATTATTTTGGTCCAAAAAGATAACTAAGTAATATTATCATTCTTTTAAAATATTTTTAGAATAATTTTGTTTGGCTAAGTTTAATAATTTGGCGTCATTAAAAAATTATATATGGCATTTGCAAGGTTCAGTTGAAGTGGTGCGAAGGGGATCTTAACATATTCATTTCACATTTTTCTAATCCACAGAATCAAATCAAAGGTATGTTCTATATATAGTACAGTCCTTAGTCTGTTGAATACTCTATTAATTAGCAGTAAAGCAACGATTTTCAAGCATGACTCCCTCTGAATTTTACATGCCAAGAGTCCTCCGGGTTTGGAGGCATATGTGGAGGCTTCTACTCGACTATACTTAGCAGAGGGAGCGACTTGGACATTTGGCAATATGTTGGGAGACAATAAAAGGTTTGATAGTAACATGGAATGATCTATGCATATGACATTCGCTTCTCAAGAGTTTAAGTAGGGATAAATACTTCTTAATTTGCCATTATTAATAGCGTTTCAACGTGATTCGTTTAGATAATATAGAGTAGCATATGAGTTAATGGTGTGTTTGGATATCATCCATAATCACTTATGGGAAGAAGTTTCCAAACACATTTTATTTTTTAACAAGCACTTATATATTAAATTAAGTGACTATGAGGGAAATTAATTTTTCCTACTTATGACAATTATTTATTGTTCTATAATTATTTATTTTATTTTTTTATTATTATTTATCCAATAATCACTTAAATTTTAATATCTAAACACATTTATTTTCTCCAAATTATTTACGAGATAAAAAATCCAAACACAAATTATTTTTAATATAATTACTTATTTTCATAATCGATTATCAATAATCACTTATCCTCGTTAGTAATGAATAAACTAATCCAAATTTTAGCGCATGCTATCAATAAAGGAGGCTGGGACACATTGATATGTCTGCAAACTCAATAAAACAGGCAATCCGACAGCACAAAGAGCACGCTTATCACCATTATGATGAGCATTAGTTTGTTTCCAATTTCAAGCACCAACTTGCCTGAAAGTTCAACATCGTCTTTTTATCCCAATTTTTGCTTCAAAAAGGATCACTACTACTATCGACCTTTGCCTTACCAAAATACGGATAGAAATCACGGCCATTCATTTATAGGAAAGTTAATTATATTTTTAAAATTATCAAAAAATAGTATAGATAATGTTAAAGAAAAAACATTTGACTAGTAAAAATGAATTAAGAGTAATAATTTAGGGATGGACAGTAAAATAATTAAAGATGAAAAAGAAAAAAAAGATAAAATACAGCATAATACCTTGTAAAAAAGAACCAAACAAATTTTTTTGTGATACCCTCCGAAAAGAATGGACTCAATGGAGTTAAAATATGGCTAGTCTGATAATTTTTCCCTTCAAGCGTCCCCCACCCTTCCAATTCTGAGATAAACAGGAAACTTGGCAACCTTGGCGTGAGATCCATCTTCAGTCCAAGCATTCTTAAATCTTTCAATAAAATCCTCCCTCAGAAGCTCCACTCCCCTCTCCTTCGCCGTCTGGTACGGTGACACCGATCTTAAGTATGTCAAGTAATCATCCAAATCCATCTCCTTCTCCGTCACAGACTCAATCGGTCCTGTGTCATCCGCTCCCTCCACCGGCTCAAATGGAAAATCGATACTCCTGTAATTGTTTTCCACCAATTCAAGAGCTGCATCCCAATAAGGCCTCAGTTCAACTGCATAGAACTCATGGAACACTTTATCCACCGCGTCCGTCACTCGGGGCACGTTGTAACACCAAGCCGCAATCACCCCGTGAGGTTTCTTGAGCACCCATTTCACTTGGCGGTAGAAGGTTGCGAGGTCAAACCAGTGGAGGGCCTGCGCAATGGTCACGACGTCTACGGTTCCCTCCGGTGCCACCTTCTCTTCCAGCTCCGCCGTTGATATGGTTGAAGCTGTATGCTCGTATCGCACATTCGGCAGCTTCACTGCGTGTTCGAGCTGTTTCTCACTCGCATCCGTGCCTACCACATTCTTGTATATCTCTGCTAACTGAAATTAATTTCGATCGGATTCAGAACATAATCAAACATTTGGCACTTCAATTTACATAGATTAAATGCATATATATATATATATGAAGCAAACTGTGAAGAATTTCTTTTTGAAGCAAGTCTAACTTCTCATAGTTCATGGAGTAATCATCCTCAGTAAGGTTAAATCATTCGATTAAAGAAAAATTCAGACTAGCTATGAATCTTTATTATTATTTTGGTCAGAAAATGGAGCAAATTAAGAGGATTTTGAGTAAGATTATTATAAAGGAGGAGAGAAAAAAGGGAACGCACAGATTGGGCAGCCTGGCCGCTTCCGGTGCCGACGTCCCAAGCGAGTTGGTGAGAGGGGGTCTTGGAAGCGATGAAGCGGAATAGCTGGGAAGGGTAACTTGGCCTTGAATCTGCATATTGCTTTGCCTGCTTCACAAAGAGGTCTGCCATATTATAATATATTTGTATTTAACTTTCTTTCACAACTATTTCCAGAATATCCAACTAAAAGAACTCGTGATGTGCGTCCTGGAGCCAGCGCCTTACTTAATTTATAGGAAAGAATGGAGATCGTATTCATAGTATCCCATCCTCATGTGTGACATTCGCCATGATATCATGTCTATTTTGAGAGCATGCACTGGCGCCTGAGCACCATAGCTGTCACAATTACCTCTACAGCTCAAGAAAAGAGAAGAGAGAGTAATTGAATTTTACATTTAACATTCGCATATTTATAATTGGAGACAGGTCAATGAAGGAAGTCATCAGGAAAATCACTTGCACCTTCTCTCGGAGATAAATCAAAATAAGGCTTTTTGATCCAGGTGCGATGAAGGAAAAAAAAAAAAACAAATACATGTATACTATTATTTCAAAAAAAATTTTTCAAGATGTTATAATTTTATGAAGTCAGAACTACAAAAATTAAATTCCCAATTCGCTATAAGCTTTAAATTATTAACTGAAATGCTTTAAGTTATTAGATCCTGGCTTTTGTCAAATTGAGACTTTTTTTATTCTTTTCATCTTTTCAATTTTTTTATAGAACTCGGTTTGATTTACCCCGAAATTTTTTCTTTTTATTGCAGACTTCCAGAGCATCTAGGTGTTGCAAGTACCGAAATTCAGATCTTGATTGACAGATACCGAGATTTTTTTTTAATCAACTCTGTGATGTGACCCGGTGAACATGGGTGAAGCTCGTGAAACTACTGCACACCATTTTTCTTTGGGAATATATATATATATATATATTGTACGAAATACTACGTGTTTGGAGGGGTTCATGACCATACAGCACCAATTCCTCTAGCATTTTACTACTTTGTTCTTTTCCATTGCTCTTTTGCAACTTCTGAGACAGGAGGGTAAAATTTAAATTTTGAAGGATTTAATAGTAACCTACTCTAGCTTTTTAATTTTTTTTGGGGTAACTTGCACTCTAGCATTTTGTCATCTGCTTCTGTGTGAAAAGCTATAAAATTAGAAATGAAAAAAGTCCGAAAATGACGTGAAAATTGTTGGAAGAAACAGTAAGGAAAAAGATTGAGATTTTACCAATAATTATTTACTTTTGGACCAAGGCTATACCCAAAGAGTTCTCACCTCTTGGAAGAGTTTCAAGAGGGTGGTCTTGGTTTCTTGAAACTCCAATTTTGAAGAATTCAAGTGGAGACCAAAGTGATTTAGAAATTTCCAGACATCAATTCCTATATGTTGTGTAATCTGTACTAAATATAGATGACTTTCAGTTCAAAATTGGTCGAGCAACACAGTAAGGCTGATGGAATTTAGTTGTTAAATTATTACTTTCATGAAAATGACCTGCCATAAACTTTTGATAAGGATATATTCCACTTAGCCATATATGCAGTATAAGTTTATACTCCTGCCATGAACTTGTAATTTGTCTAATTGATAATGGGACATTATTTTTCCTTCTTTGGTTGGGGAGGGAGTGGACAGTGGGTATGGAATTTGTCCAGGAGGGAGCCTGAAAGATTCCGGAAGCTTCAAATTAAGGATGTCTGAGTGAATCTACAGTAGTACAGTTTATCATGTTATTTCCAGTAGAGTCCTTTGGGCCTCTTGTACAGACATTGTTTGGTTGTTCATTTTGTATGCTTTTCTGTTGGGTATATATTTAGGGACTTGTGAATATGAGTGCGTAGGACTTAATAATGATTTCCTTTTAATTATACTGAGGGTAGATGAAAGGCTTTGCACTCATGTTTTGTAGTGAGTTGCCTGTTTGTGACCATGAGATCAGTAAACAAAGCACCTTGTCACAGAACAATCCCGAACTATGCACCGTATGAAGGAATAGAAAGCATTAATCAGATTAATGTTGGAAATACCATCTGTGGGAAACACAAGCATGAGAAATATGTAATGATAACCACTTCTCTGGGAATTTTCCTCTCCCATGTAAATTCTGTACTCACAACATATCAAACCCACAAAATTTTGTACGCCGAATGTCAGAATAATTCTTGGCGCCTGTACCTTAATTTGTTATCAATAATGGTACACTTTAGGCTCATTTACTGGGTAATATGATTCCACTTGCCCCATTACAAATGATTCCTGGATTTATCTCTCCTTCCCCATTTCTTTTAGCTTCTGACCATGGAAAGCAGGATTACATGCTCTGCGGTTGTCTGGTTTTTTGGAAATAATCGATTTGTTTACGAGAAACTGAAGTACCTTAATTGATCAGTAGCTGTCGACTAGCTTATAGCTTTTTTAGCAATTAATAATGACTTTAGCAGATGGAGGAGCCTGGTACGGAAGTTTGCTTCTTGAATCTCAAGAGTCTGCTTTGGTTCGGTAGGAAAATTGGAGGGGAGGGTATTGAAGGAAATTTTAATAAAGGGGATTGAAGGGAGAAGGATCAGAGGAATTTTAAAATTTTCTTGTTTGGTGGGATTAGAGGAGAGGAAATTGAGAAGATTTAATAAAATCTTATTTGGAGAGGAAATTAAAAGGAATTGGAAGAAATTGAGTTATAATTACTCAATTTTTTCCAAAAAAAAAACTTAATTTGGAGAAAATTTATAAAAGAGTAGGAGAGGGAATTGACGAGAATTAAATTCTTTTCAATTCCCACTAATTTTTCAGTCAAAGAAGAGGAGAGGATTTAATCCCTCTAATTTTTTTCCCTCTCTTTAAAAAACTTCCAATGAAACATAGTCTAAGAAGAGTATGGAAGGACATGACCTGTTATGCTTTTGCATGAATCACATTGCTCAAAGATTTTAGCTTTTTTTTTAAGCCAACAAAGTTTTTAGCTGATGCTGCGGTTGTTGAATTAAAAATGCATAAATATTCCATATTCTATTCTATTCTATGTAAAGTTGATAGAGTAGGTTGTGAACTATGTAGTACTCATATCACTAGATATATCACATACGATAAAATATAATAAAAGAGACATATTAACTTTTAAAATTTTAGAATATATATGCAAGAATATTTATATATATAATATATTTATGTAATTATTTATATATATACCTAATAAATTTATTTATTAAAATAAAATTAAATATTAAATATTTTAAAAATTAAAGTATAAATGATAAAATAAACCATAACATATTTATAATAATTTTAAATAGTTATATTTTATTGTAAAAATTTTAAGTGATATATATGAGTACAATGTGATACGAATAAATACGTATGTATAAATATGATACACGTATCATATTGGGTATATGTATCGTATAGTGTATCAGATATGGGCGCATCTATTTTTTTTAAGTATTGGTGCTTCATAAGTTGCAAGTAGCATGCAGAAATACTCCCTCCGGTCCAATTTATAAGGTGTTACTAGGAGGATTAACTTGATCCTATTTATAAGGTGTTGGCTATTTTTTTACTTGAGCTTCCTATTTTGCCCTTCATGATTATATTCTATCTTGTAAATTGATTCTTCAATAACTCCACACGCATATGCAACAACACCCACGGCTCATGAATACTGTGCCTAACCCTTCCTCTTCCTCTTTGAAGGAGTATCGGCTTCGAAAACAAAAATGCCCATTGTCCTTCCATTCTCTGTACAGCAAAGGAGATCATAGGGCTTCAGCGAGTGATATGAGATTCCATGCTACCAGAGGATGAGTTCGTTTTGGTTCAAGATTCGCTTGATGGTGAGGTGGTTGATGATTCCATCGATCGTGAGGAGGTTGAAGATTTCGTCCATGGTAAGGTTGGAATCTAGTTTGGGAAGGTCGATGAATGGGAACGGAAGAGGTTGATCTCTGGCAATGTTGCAGAATTAGAGCAAGGGCAAAGTTGGAAACTAATTAAGTTCGACCTGAACAATGTATTAGAGGATGATGAGGTGAACTCCGACAACGTTGCAAATGAAGACAAAGGGTAAACACCGAAAGTGAACAAGTTTAATCTCAACAAGTTCCTTGAGGATAATTTTGGCGATGACAGTGTGGAAGAAAAAGAAAGAAAGAAATTCATATTGTAATATCCCAATTTTTCATGTATGAATATTATGACCAGATAATGTTACAAATGATATTAAATTGTTCTTGATTAATTTATGATGATTGAGGAAACCTGAATATATAATTAAATAGGTTTAAAATCCAAAATATTATAGAAATATCAAAAAGGGATTTAAAAGCGAAAAACGGTCATTTTGCTAAAGGTAAGGACAAAATGGTCATTTTACAATAGAAGAGAGAGAAAATAATAATATAATATTTTATGCAGACTAAAAGTATAAGTAATACTGGATATGTGGGTACAGAGAGAAAAAAGTATAAGTCCGGTAAAATGCGAGTTCCACGTGAATAGTGCATGTCGAGGGAGATGAATAGTAGAAAGTAAGCAAGACAGGTGAACCCCACATGAAAAAGTAAATAGGAAAAGACAATGGGTCTCACAGATAAAGAAAATAGAAAAGATAAAAAGTATAATAGAAAACTCAGATAAAAAAATACTCAAACCTGAGCCAAATTTATTTACAAAAGTAAAAAGTAAACTTTCCCCTTTCCTTAATGTGACAAAAATTTAGGAGAAAAAAGTTGGATATTTTTACCCTTACTCATTCCTCTCACACAATCAAAAATATCTTTGGGCAAAATGGTAAAACAACAAAATATTAAAGGAAAAATTTGAGCCCTTAGATCAAGAAGCAATCCAAGAGCTCACACTCATCCACTTTTCCTATAAATAGACCCCTTCCTCCCTTGCCATTTGCTCATTTGTGAAACACCAAGAGGGTGTTAGAGAGAGAAGGAGGAATGGCATGTAAAGAGAGAGAGAGAAAGAAGGAAGCAAAGGAAGAGAGAAAGAAAGGGAGGCCAGAAGAGGTCTCCAAGAGATAAACTTCTTCTTTTAATCTTTTTTAGTGTCTTCATCTTTCATTTAACTTAAGGTTTAATGATGCTCTAGGTTTCAATCAAGTTAAGGAAGTGAAGTAACGTAAATGAAAGCAAGGTTCAAAGAAAAGTTAGTAAAACTCCAAAGTAGCCTCTTATCCTTGCTTAATGTTATTATTTATTAATGTTTTATATGTTATGATAATTTGTAAATGATACCATGTTGCTTTTATGAATGCTTTTCTATGATTGGTGGCTGTTTCATGTTAAGGGTTAAGACTCAAGATGCTCATTTACTAAGTTATTATACTGCCGAAATTTTGTTAAATAACATGGAAGTTTTGATGATCTAATGAAAGTATGTTATGCTTTATATGCTTTCAAATATTTTTGTGATGATATTATGGTATGTGCAAGTTGACTACTGAGATTTCTCAATCTCACCTCATAGTGAACCAATAATAGGGCCAAATCATAATAAAGGAAAGCATGTGAAGCATGAAAAATAATAATGATTGAACATTGTTGAAAACTGTTAACATTATATTTTGTACCATCTAATTCAAACTATTGTATAAAATCAAATATATCTCTAAAAATTCTAGTGTCTACATATATGGATAGATCTATGTCTCAGGATTTATATAATGATAGTTATTTAAGTTTTGCTAAAACTGCTCCAGTAGACATTATTTCTGATCTTTAATGACATATGTTGATGCTCTGGCCAATATAGTTAGAATAAATGTATAAAAAAATATGTTAGAAAGTAGACATGTAAATCTTTTCAAAGATACTAAGTATACACCAAATGACTTTGTATTTCAAGAGAAATGAATTTTCAAAGTTAAGGTTTAGTTTTTAGATAGAAATAGGGACACAAAAATGAATAGTAACGTTTATGTAATAAACTGTATGAATCTGTGAGTCCATTTCCCAGTTTCTAATTTTTCTTGAAAACTCAAGATGTGTACGATTTTTAGACACTTGAACCATTAAAAAATGATTTTTCTACATTTAATTATGCTTTTTGAAAGATTTCTGCACAATAGGCTAAAAAGCTGCAAGAAACAGTTTTAGGAAATTTTAAAGTTTCAATTGGTTAAAGTTTTCTAAAACTATTTTCATGTCTTAAAATCAAGCAGTTTTCATGGCAAAAGCTTTAAAATGTAAGATGTAACACATATGGAGTATGTTGAGAATTTATTTTCCTAATTTTTATTAATTAGAATGTTGTACGGTGGAAGGTTTTCTGCAAATGGAGTTGCAAATTCTACTAGTTGATGGTTTGTTTTCTTGTTCATGGAGGGGACATATGATTGTACTGGGTATTGGGTGATGCTCTGTTTTGTTGTTCGTGGAGTCATACAATTGTACTGTTTGATGGCTTGTTTTGTTGTTCATGGGGGAAGCATAGGATTGTAGTGGATGATGCTATAAACAAGTTCATGCTTTGTTATTTATGAAGTATGCAATTAAATTATGAGTTTCTTTTTTAATTTCTCGATCCTTGCCTTTTTTTTTTTCTGTCAGTTTGTCTTCGTCTGCATCTCTTTGAGATTGAAAAATAATTTAAGATTAAATCAATTCAGTTTTCTAAATTGCACAAGTTCATGACTTGTTTTTTGAACTAATTGTCGTAATTTACAATTATTAAAATGAAAGTACTCTGTCTAGGACTTAAACTGGAGAGCATGTTGGTTTAAAACCATGGCTTAATTCAAGAGGGTGTGGTTGAGAAAGTTTTTGGTCAAAAGGAAAAAAAAACTTATACTTGGTGTATGGGATTTAACACTGGTGTGCTTCAATTATGGCTTAACATTGTGGGACTTAAACTGAACAGACTATGGCTTAACGTTGTGTGGGACTTGAGCTTGGTGTGCTTCGATTTGAATCATTTAGGAGTATACAAAGGCCATTGCAAAATGAACTTAACCTTAAGATGACTATAAAATACATGTACAGTTTTCTAAATCCCAAAAAGCCATTTCACCAAATACAAACAAAAATGTGTACTATTATCATAGGTAGTTAAAAGAGCCAAAATGCCTATACAAGTGCATCGTACAATTACCATACATTTTCCGATCCACCCTTAATTAGTAAAAAAAAAAGCCTTTCAACCCTTAAATAATTAAGGAAGCAAAAATCAACAAAATCCCAATATCATCAAGCACCAACTTCCCTTAAGCAATCAAGTACTGCTTGCACCACTGACATATCATACTTCATCTGTTTTTGGAGGAAACCTTCCTTCTCCATCATTTGTTTGTTCATGTGTGGAAGCTTATACTTGTTGGAACCTTTCTCTTTCATAATCTATTCCATGCAACTTTGTAGTATGACAAAGATCTTGTTAGACTCAACTATTGAAAGTTCTTCAAATGCTTTGACCACAACACCAATGAGGTTATCAATTGTTTGCTTCCTTGTGTTATAATGATTGTATGACATTAAAGAAACCCAAGTCCAAAACATTCAAATTCAGAGAATTTGGAGGTTAATAACATAAACGTATATCAAAGCCACCTTCACGGGTAGCCCGACAAAACTCATCATCATTTTCATTGTTGTAACATGGAGTATTATCTTCTTGTATGAAAATTGTTTCTCCTATATGGTCTCTTGGCCATTTTTCTTTAATAGACGGTAAAACATGTTGAATTAGGAAATGCCTATTAACATCCTTATTCACAGAAATTATGGATTGGTGACCAATGTACTTGCAAATCTGTTAGCACTACTTCTTTTGACAAGCTTTTCAGTGGCAAGAGGAAATACTCCAATCTTACTACAAAAAGTTTGTTTCCCTTCATTATCAAATCTTGGTCTAGTCACAGCTACCACAAACATAACTTTATGAATGAAGTTCTTATTATTGCATGTTCAGTGTGGCTCCTCCTCATCTTGTAAAAGATAATAGTTAACTAACTTCTTTGTCATGTAAAACCATTTTCCATCGATGCGCATGATATTATGCATTGATTTGAATCTAGGATCATATGATATGGTAGCCTCATCAAGCACAGACAAGCAAAACTTTACGCTACCAATCATGTTCTCATCCTTCATCAATGGTTGAATCGCATTAGAGTGTCGACGAATAGTACCTTCTTTCTGAAATATAATCAATGAAGTTTTGTTAATATCCAATGTACAAAATAGTGATCGGAGAGTGGTTAGCTATGATAGAGGAATATCATGAATTCTTTGAAGGTCTAATTCAATTCTTTTTTTACCACAATTTTAGGTCTTCTTGTGAGATGAGTCACCTGCATCTCTCACTTGACGCCAAATGCGATCAATGGTCCTAGAAATATTGAACACTAAAACAAGCTTCTTTATTGTTCTTGGCTTGAGCTTCCCAAAATCAATTAAATGCTTTAATATCAAGCAATAGATTCATGTTGTTCCTTTGTAAAAAAGTTCTAATGCCCAATTGTTTCCTCAATCACGAATTGATCTGCATCACAGTACAAAAGAAAAAATTTTAAAAAAAGCCATTAATATAAAATGCAGGAAAAAATGGTTAATGAAACATAAATATGTGCAAACTAGTACTACTCCATAGTATGCAAAAATTATAATTAAAGGAAAGTTTCAATAATAAAAAAATTCAAAAAAATAATCAACAAGAACGAATATATGAATATGGCAACTAAAATATACTCCATATTATCAATTTTTTTTAATTCATTAATCAACAAGAACGAATCACTATATGATTTTTTTTAAAAAAAAATGCCTATAGGAGTACAAGATGAATAATAAACAAAATTAAAATAAATATACTAAAATAAGACAAGACTAAAAAATCTAAAAAAATTTATAAATTACGAATGTACTCCATATTAAGCAAAATTTGGTGGACTTAAAAACATGACTAATGAAGAAAATTAAAAGAAGCAGCTACTACTCCATATTATGCAAATTTTATTTTGAAAAATTGAATAATCAACGATATAAAATAATCAACAAGGCTGAATTTTTTTAAAATATTAATAAAAGAATAACCAATTACGAATGCATAGCAAAGGCTTTCATAAATTGAAGTTCAATATACCAGAGGGTTTGAGAATTGAAGATCAACAAAAGTAATTAAAAAAAAAAGTAAAGTATGAAAAGCTAATGATCAGGGTATGAGAATTGAAGATCAACAAAAGTAATTAAAAAAAAAAAAGTAAAGTATGAAAAGCTAATGATCAGGGTATGAGAATTGAAGATCAACATAAAAACTCATGATCAGGGTATGAGAATTGGAAATAAACAAAGGCTTTCGAATGCATACCAACATCATGATCAGGGACTGTCTCATGATCATCCAAGTCATCATCCAACTGAAGCTCCTCACCGGGGAACGATTGGATTTCAGAGTGAATCTCGATTGAATGAATGTTTGTGTCATTGTGGGTATCAGGCGTTGACTGCTCATTTCTCTCACGGCTTGTTCCTACGGTAGTTTCATCCACACGATGGCCATCATGATGTTCCGATGATGGGACAACATTTAAGTCAAAGAGCTTGTGTGAAGCTGAGTTATCACCTGGCAATTCTCTCCCATCGTCTAAACAGAGCTTTAACACATCCCAATTATCTTCATCAATTCTCACACCATTTGAAGCGAAATGATCATCATCTGTGTAGCGGAGCTCTACGTTTGAGTCAATCATTTCAATGATACTTAAAGCCGAAGGATAGATGACATAAAAAAACTTCTATCACAGCTGACGATAAAAATAGGGCACGAACATGAAAACAGAGCGTGAGGTGAGGTGAGGTGTTTCATCAGCGTGATATAGACGACATTCTTTCCTCCTCCGTTAATGGCAATGGGATCATTCAAAAACAGAGCATCTGGTGGTGTGTTGAACTATGTTCTTTCTCCCTTGTCTGTTCATACGAATTACTATAGCACTTAAAAAGAAAATGAAGCCCAGTTGTTCATCCGTTTGTTTGTATGCTTCGCCCAGTAGTTTTTTAAATTTTTATTTCAATTTCATGCCTAGTAGTTCACTAGCCTCATGTATAAAAAGTCCTCTTGTGATTGGTGTGCTGCAGTTGAATGAAGATCCTGACAGTAATGTTCATCACAAAATTATTTTCTTCAAGACACTCTCTCCTTCCACACAATATTGATACTTTAATGATAATTATACTATTATTTTAATTGGTAGGGGTATAATAGAAAATTCATGCTTGTTTTTTTGTAAATTTGAGACTATAATTATATCTCTTTGATACCCGTACAAAAAATAGTGACATCTTATAAGTAAGATTAGATGAAGTAAAGTTTTTGTCTTTTCAAACAAGAAATAAAGCTTTTTTTTGGTGATGTACTCCCTCCGGTCATTTTTATTAGAGACTTCCAACTACTTCATGTACATCAAAGAAATCAGTTATTTTCTTAAAATTCTAAAAAAAAAATTAGACATTTTTTTTATTCTTATTTAATATAATAATATAATTCACATTAAATAAAACTTTCAATAATTATTAAATTAAAAAGTATAAAACAAATTGAAAAAAGATTAAAAATATTACTAATTGACCAATTGAAACTATCTCTTTCATCTAAATGTCCAATAAATTTATGAGAAGAAATAAATAATAAAAAATAAAATAGAGAAAATCTTACTAAATATTATAAGCCAGTTATAAAAAAGAATTAGATAAAATTTCTGAAATGTTTTGTAATTGGAGGAAGTATATGTTCGGTTCCAAACTTGAAATACTAATAAAGCTAGATACCCCGATGTTCCTTATCTAAGGTTCATTCCGTGCAGAGTACTTCGCATTATTGTAAGTTATTCAGGGTCCGTAAAGTGGCCGTAATTATTGAACACCCTGGAATTTGTCGAAGAAGTTCGACTAAAACTCACAATCCTTTCAAACATTTGAACGATGGCCAAATCAGAATCATGCTCCTCGCTTCATAGAGTAACAACCCCATCAGATTTGCAATTCAATTTGCAGGGTAGTTTAAGCGAACTGGAAGAGGAAAAGCTCAAACTAAAAGAGGCAAAGACTAAACTAGAGGAGGCAAAGCGAAATGTTGGAAGGGCGAACGATGGCCAAACTCTAAATGCCGTTGCCAAGATACAAAAAATTCAACCATATCTTCGAAATCGACCAGACTTTGCCAAGTACTACTCGCCCAAGCTGGTATCAATTGGACCCATCCATCGTGGGGATAAAGGTAGCCAACAAAATCTGGAGGGAGGAGAGCACTACAAGTTGGGATGGGCAGCAATGTACCTGGAAGATACCAACCAAACTGCTCAAGAGCTATTTCAGAAAGTTCGGTACAACCTATCGGCAATGAAGGAACTCTACACAGAGGACGCGATCGCAGGCTTCCGCGATAAAGATGAGGAGCTAGCCTGGGTATTCCTTTTGGATGGTTGTGCTGTACTTGAGTTGATGGATAAAGTGGACTTTCAGTGCCCGGAGCAAGTACTGAAGATTAAGGTAGACCAACTGCTCCTTGTGGTGCAGGATCTGCTCTTGTTGGAGAACCAACTTCCCTACCAACTGCTCAAGTTATTGAGCAATGACGACGATAATAAGTTGAACGGTTACATAAACAATTTTTTGCAAAGGCACAAGATGATCGGCAAGGAGCCGTCGTTGTCGTCCAAACCGGTGAAAATAAGTGTGGATCCTCAGCCACAACCAAGTCATTTGTTGCATCTTCTGCGCAGAGAGATCCTGGGCGGTGTTGATCGTAAGGGGATTGAAAAGCGGAAGAAAAAATATGAGCAAAAGTTTCAGAGAGCAACATACAGGAGCTGAAAGCGGCAGGGATTTCAATAATTAAGGGAAAGGAGAGGAAAGAACTTACAGAGATCTCTTTCGATTGTGGGATGACTTTGAATGGTTTTGGGAGACTCCACCTTTCGAAACTGATGGTGGACGATTTTACGCTGCCTACTTTCTTGAACTTGATAGCGTACGAGATGTGCCCGGATTTTTCGAACGGGTACGAGATCAGCTCGTATGTAGCGTTTATGGATTCGCTGATCGACCATGCAGAGGATGTGAAAGAGCTGAGGAAAGCTAAGGTTCTGCTCAACGCACTTGGGAGTGACCAAGATGTGGCCGACCTCTTCAACGCTATAAGCACCGACTTGGTGCTCAACACACAAAGATATTGGGACGTAAGATATGAACTGGAGAAGCGTTACAATACGATATACTTCACTTGGATAGCTCAGGTGATTCACAACTACTTCAGCACCCCATGGGCCTTCCTTGCCTTCGCAGCTGCTGTTGTGGCGCTTTTTCTCACTTTCGTGCAGACCTGGTTCGCTATGCACCCACCACCTTCACGTAACTAAGGATTAAATTATTAATGAATACTTTGTGAATTGTGGTCACTGTGGGTATACTGCAGTTTACCACCATACTCCCTGTGCCACGAGAGACGAAGTGGAGTTGATCTGTATCTTTTGCATTTCGTTTTTCTTTTTTTATTTTATTTTTCCCTGTTAAATGTATCTTTCTATTGCTAATAATATATATTTTAATTTTAGACAAATTGAATTGTGGTCATTGTGCATAGTACAGTTTCCCACGATACTCTCCATGCTCTTGTGCCTTGGGGAAGTTGATCTGTATCTTTAATATTTCGTTTTTTGTTTTTTGGTTACATGTATGTTTGTAATTCTAAATAATAATTATTATATCAGACAAATTTTCTTACTTCAGATATTTGCGTCTAATTGTAATATATTCCTTAATTTGACTCTAATTTCATCATAATAATCTAAATTAGATAGATATCTGATTAAAAAGAGATAGTGTAACTTCTGAAATTTTAAGACACCGAGTTAAATCATTTTAACAAATTATAATAATTCCAATGTCTATATATATTTTTTAACTAAGGCATAAGCTTAGGAATTGGAGGTGAAAAATAAATTCGTTAGCACTTGATGTCTAGACTCTGAATTAGCCCTGCTTGATGTCAAGGCTCTTGGTTACAGAGGAGGATTTTTTTTTTTTTTGGGTGCAGGTAACTTCATTCTATGCGTTCGCACATAGGTCGGCTAGATTTTTATTAATTGAACTTGTTAACAGATCTTAAATTTGATTTTACTTGAAAAAAAAATCTACATAATCTATTATATATAGATGTTCCAAATAAATGAAAGTTTGAATATACAGGTTTGGCCAAAAAAAAAAGGAGTAAATAGGATGGAGAAAGGCATTGATCCCCTTGAGATGCACAAGTCCACTAGATAAATTAATATAATCATTGCATGTATGTACGAATAGTTGGGGGAATAAGGAAATTAAACTTTGAACTTGGGCATGCAAGAGCAAAGTGGGAATATATGTATAAGGATCATTATTTCATGCGTGGCAATATATAAGGAAGTATTGTCCTACTACACAAAATCTCTGTCATTGCAGTGCTTAGACACAAAGACATGTCATAGATGTTATAGATTTCATCCAACTTTTCCCTAAATGCAGAAGGTGAGAGAGGTTTTTTAACAGGATAACTCAGAGAGGAACAAAGAAACAATCACTATTTTTATCCTTAACAGGCGTAAAATGTATGTACAGTTGCAAATAGGAATAGGCATGCCCTAGAGGAAGTCTAAGAAATGCTGTTGCTACTTGCTGTCCCGTAGGAATTTGCTGTGAGCTAAGCATAATAGGAATAAAAACTAAGCTAATGTGTTGACATTCAAAAATATCAGTAAACTTACACAAATAGCGTAAAACAAATTAGCAGGCACTCATCTTTTTCTTTATCTTTTACCAAGTTGTTGATCATGTTAACCAAAGCAAGAGATCCTTTTGCCATAATCTCTATCCTGGATGTATTAGAAGCATGAGAGAATAGATCATAGACCAAAAAAAATGAGTTCAGGAAGAAACAGTCTTGATGAGTAATGAGGTTCTAGATCAAAAAATGCATCAAAAAAACTCCTCGTGCCTGGTAAATCAAGCTTCAGTAAGATGTCCATACCAAAACAGAACTCCCTCTGTCTCCTCCTTTGGATGGGCCAAAAATCTCCCCACACCTGCGCAGACAGTTCAAAACCTGAAAGGTCTCTATCAGAACCAAGACACTGGACAATGGTATTAGCAACAACTGGGGCCGTAGCTAGGGTCCTTGCTACCATATACCCGGTTGAAGGATGCACCATCCCGGCAGTACCACCAATTCCAACGACCCTTTGGGGAAGAACAGGAAGAGGGCCACCCATGGGAATGACACAGTGTTCATCTTCTTCGATGCTTTTCACTTTAATGCCCAAATGTTTCAGTCGAACTACCATTCTCCTCTGGATATCAACCATCGGTAACCAGGGCCGAGCAACTAAAGAAGTTTCTTCAAGAAATATCCTGGTGGATGAAAAGGGCATTGCATACAGAAAAATGGGTATTCTGCTATTTCTTTCTTTCAGCTCCACGCTACCATCCAGATGTGAATCATCTTCAGTCATAAAGACCATTTTATCCACATCAAAAAGGTATTCATCAACCTCAGCTACAATTCCATATGCCCCTTGGTAACCTGGATTATACGATTTGTCATACTGAACCAAGACATAGAAATCGGTTGCATCAAGAACTACAGCAGCCTGTATATTGACTCCATTACAAATCAGCAGCCTGAAGAGCTTCTATATATTTAACTAGTTGACTGGTATTGATTATTAGTGGTAGAAAATGAAGTAGTTAATGAACTCATATTTCTTTCAATAAATTACAGTTACATTACCAATCATTTTAGAACTGATTGTGCACTGTTACAAAAGCAAACCATTTCAAATGGTTTCTTCTCTTCGGCCATGACGAGGGTCCAAGTTGAATGCATACAAAGATCACTTTTTTCACGAGCAAGGAGTAAGCTTCCGCGTGTATCCCATTTGGATATATCTTAGTTCAAAGTAATAATAATTCTAAGCTTGCTTGTTACCAGAGAAAGTTCATAAATATTCTGTATTCCTATTCCACGTTAAGCATTGAGAATATGCAATGGACTAGAAATACTACATAAAGAAGAATAGAAAAAGCCAAATAAAATTCCTAAATCAAATAAAAAGAAATGCTAAAAGAATAAGAAGAAGATTAAATTAGATGAAGGAAAAAAAACACTGAAAAAATTGAACGGGGAAAAGAATGGTGCAATAAAAAAGATGGAGGAGGATGAAGTGTAAGCAGGCCCTACCGAAAACAATAAGAATAGATGGGTCTCTCAACTAAAAGAAAACCAAAAAGAGAAGGAGAAGAAGAAGGCTGAAGCGTACGTACATGGTTCCCACAACCTAAAGAAATCAAGTAAAAATAAGAATGGATAGCTGACACTAGGGCTGAATAGCTTAGCCTGATGCCCGGTTGACCCGGCGTGATCAAGCCACTTCGGGCCAACCAGGTTGGACCTGGGTTAGAGCCAAGCACTTTAACCCCGGCCCAACCCAACATATATATATATATATTTTAATTGTTTTTCTAATTTTTTATATATTTTAATTGATTTTTGTAAAAAAAATTTTATGTATCTAATATAATACATTTATTATGTAAATATTATAAAATTTTTTTAAGATTTTAATGTTTCAATTTTTTTAAAATTTTGAATTAATATTTTAACTTATGTAAAAATAATGTATAATGGTTAAATATTAATAAATTTTGAATAATTTTATTTTTTTCTAAGATTATCTTTTAAAAAAATCTATTTTTAAGTATAAATAAATATATTTTTTATTATTAAATAATTTTTTTATTAAATATATATATATATAATATCGGGTCAGCCCGGTACTTGACCTGGTATTGACCCAAGCCACTTCGGACCGGACATCGGGTAGTGGTCAAACTCGACTCAGCACGACCCATGATCACCCGTAACTAGCACAAGTGAGAATAAGGTACAAAGACATGTGGGAGCAAGAGCTTTCATCTGCATAGAGCTCAACAAAAATGCCATCTCTATGCGGCTAATTCATAGTGTGTCTCAATCCTATTTTATTATTATATACTTGATTGATTTGAGCTTTCATGCTCTATGAGAAATTTCATAAATATTCCGCACTCCTAGTCTATGTTAAGCATTGAGAACATATAATGTTCTAGAAATATTACATGAAAAGGAATTGAAAAAGGTATATAAAATTCCTAAATCAAATAAAAAATAAAGCTAAAAGAATAAGAAGACTAACAACTTGGTTGATTGTATTTTTTATTTTTATATTCTCAAAATAGTTTGTAGAAGTGCTTTCTAATTTAAGTTTTAGAAATAAAAAAAAATTGTTTGAATGAATATTATAAAAACTGTTTTTAATAACAGAAAGACAAAAAAAATTATTTTGAGAACATATTTTGAGAATAAAAAAATAAAATTTGTTTGATTTACTTATTTTATGAAACATTATTTATAATAATTGGCACTTTTATTCTATAATTTAATATCTATATCGTATTACTAGACTAATTTAATAATAAAATTTTAAAGAATTCAAATAATAAAAATTTAATAATATATAAATGGCATTTACGTAAAATGTGTAAAATCTGGGTTCTTTGTATATCTTGTATATATACTAGTATTAATTAAAACTTACCGAATCTCTCTTAATCAATTATCACACATTTAGAGAATTCAAATATATAAGTTATAGAGCTTACTAAAAATATGATGAATGACATTAACTCAATTATATTATAAAGCTGGCATGTTTTTCATAGAAATTTGTAATTTTTTAGTTAATTAACCTCCTGGACATCCTATAAAATTGGAAAGGACGATATCACACATAAAAATTCTGATTAAACCACATGTGACGACAACTATAAAAATTCTAATTAATTATTTCACCTCAGAGCAATTATTTGGTCCAACAGATTCTTTCAAGCAATTAGAAATTGCCATCACAGCTGCTTCAATAGATGCATCTTCCCCCTGTTTCAACTTTCAAATCAATAAAAGCCCCAAGGACTTAGAGTTCAGCCATAATTCAATAGAATTGAAAGATTTCGAATGAATTTCAACAATCTATCTCCTGGAGTAACCTGATTGAGAATACAGAAGGCTGGGGAGAAGGACAAGACGACACCATCTTGGATAATGTCCGGATAGTACACTCTTGAACTTGTGCATCACTAGTTGTCAACTTCCTAAAAATCGTAGATTAGTTTTTGACCAAGTTTTTAGGATATTTTATTATGATTTTTCCTGTTATTTACTTATTATTTTCATTAGTGGCTGATATTTATGAATAGTTGTTACTTTAATTCCTACGTTTCTGTTACAAGCTTTTGTATTAAAGCAAACTCTCATTCAATAAAAATCAATCTCTTTCATCCAATTTACTTACGTCTTTCACTTGCTCTGTTTCTATTGCTTTTAGTTAAACTAAACCAAGTTCATATAACCAACATTGTGGTATCAGAGCTCTCTTCTTAAAGGGATCCATGAGTGAACTGAGTGAAACCCTACCATACAAATAAAGGAATCAAGAAACACCATTTACAGCATTGGCACCACCTGTGTTTAATGGAAAGTGGAATGATGATGATGGAATGGAAATATAGATCACTTGGATTTTTATTGACTGAACTTCGCTATTCAACGGATTGATTCAATACACCATTGCAATTCGTCCAAATAAAAATCTAGGTCGCTTGAATTTTTAGATTTTTAAGAAGCTAAGCCCTAGCTGCCTCTTTAGACAACGCTGCAGCTCTTGTGCGAAGGGGAGGGGATTTAAAAAAAAAAAATATTGTCCTTTGTGTTTTATTTATGCCATCTCATATGCCATTTAATCGCTTAGTTGTTGCCACATAAGTGAAAATCAGACAGAATTTTCCTGCATGGCACATGTAGGGAATGGTATCGAAACTTTGTAGAACTATGAGGATCATGGATAAAAGACTAAGAAGTTTATGAAAATTTTTAAACACTGCGGACCAAAAAAATGATATATGTAAACTATGGGAACCAGGTGATGGATTTTCCCTTATAACACTAATATGTTTAGACTCTAAATTAGTGCTACTTCAGCTAAGACTCTTGATTACAAAGGAGACGATTTTTAATATAATTTGAATTTTGAACTTGATAACACGTCTCCAACTCTAATTTGAATGAAAAGGTTCTACAAAATCCATTATATACAAAAGTTGTAAATAAACGAAAGTTCAAGTGAAAAGGATGGAAAAGGCATTACAGTGCGATGAAGAAAAACTCAACCACAAGGCCAGGGATCCCACCTGACATCCACAAGGCTACCGTCCACCTTAATATAATCATTCCATGTATGAAGTAATTATTTGATGAAAATGTAGTAATTATTACACAAGTGCGTTAAGTTCTGTTATTCTTACATATGAAGTTTCAGTTTTTGCACATTTAAGCTCCTTAAATGCAAGCCATATAAATTTTTCACATTTTCCGTTTCATATTAGATCATGAGATGCCTGTTTAAGTAATAAGCAACGCTTCACATCAGAAAACAAGTTAGATACCTTCATGTGAAGCAAGAATCATTGTGTGTCCAAATTCACGAGAGAATTTGTGATCAGGCACGTGCTATAACTGTAAGAAACTTGAGCACGTGATTCTGCGCGTAAGTGGGCTGTATCAACTTACTCTGTTTTTCCATAATATATTGATTCCCTCGGACTAATTAAATGCAAACCATCTTAAATTTTCATATTTTTCTTTTCATATTAAATCATTAGATGCATGGATAAGTGACAAGAAGCCCTTCACATCAGATAACGGTCCTTATGTTACAGAGTTCATCCAAGTTTTCTGGAAATGAAGCATGTGAGAGAGGTTTTTTAACAGGAGAACAGAGTGAGCGACAAAGAAACAATCACTATTTTTATCCATAACAGCCATAAAATGTATGTACAGTTGCAAATAGGAATAGGCATGCCCTAGAGGAAGTCTAAGAAATGCTGTTGCAACTTGCTGTCCCATAGAAATTTGCCTTGAGCTAAGCATAATAGGAATAAAAAACTAAGCTAACGTGTTGACATTCAAAAATATCAGTAAACTTACACAAATAGCGTAAAACAAATTAGCAGGCACTCATCTTATTCTTTATCTTTTACCAAGTTGTTGATCATGTTAGCCAAAGGAAGAGTTCCTTTTGCCATAATCTCTATCCTGGATGTATTAGAAGCATGAGAGAATAGAGATAGACCAAAATAAATGAGTTCAGGAAGAAACAGTCTTGATGATAAGAAACCGTGCCAGTAATGAGGTTCTAGATCAAAAAATGCATCAAAAAACCTCCTCGTGCCTGGTAAATCAAGCTTCAGTAAGATGTCCATACCAAAACAGAAGAACTCCCTCTGTCTCCTCCTTTGGATGGGCCATAAATCTCTCCACACTTGTGCAGACAGTTCAACACCTGAAAGGCGTCTATCAGAACCAAGACACTGGACGATGGTATTAGCAACAACTGGGGCCATAGATAGGGTCCTTGCTACCATATACCCGGTTGAAGGATGCACCATCCCGGCAGTACCACCAATTCCAACAACCCTTTGGGGAAGAACAGGAAGAGGGCCACCCATGGGAATGACACAGTGTTCATCTTCTTCGATGCTTTTCACTTTAATGCCCAAATGTTTCAATCGAGCTACCATTCTCTCCTGGATATCAACCATCGGTAACCCAGGTCGAGCAACTAAAGAAGTTTCTTCAAGAAATATCCTGGTGGATGAAAAAGGCATTGCATATAGAAAAGTGGGTATTCTGCTATTTCTTTCTTTCAGCTCCACGTTACCATCCAGATGTGAATCTCTCCAGTCCATGAAGACCATTTTATCTATGTCAAAAGGGTGTTCATCAACCTCAGCTAAAATTCCGTATGCCACTTGGTAACCTGGATTATACGGTTTGTCATACTGAATAAGACATCTTGAGAAACCGGTTGCATCAAGAACTACAGTAGCCTGAATATTGACTCCATCATTACAAATCAACACAGATTTGGACTCCTCGTGAAATACCTTATTAACTTTAGCTTGATGAAACTTAACACCGTTTGAAATACATTTCTGCAACATCTTTGACTTCAACTGCTTCCTGTTGACCCTCCCATAAGGTCTATCTAGATCCTTCTTGCGTTGTTCATCAATGAAAACAACAGCACCAGACCAAGTAGTGTCAAGGCAATCCAGTAAATCCATAGCTTCAAATTCATCCACCCAAACGCCATAATTATTGGGCCAAATTAATCTGGGATTCGGGTCAATAGCGCAAACCGAAAGACCTGCCTCAGAAACTTGCTGTGCAACTGCAAGCCCTGCAGGGCCTCCTCCCACGACCGCGAGGTCCACCACAACGCCCTTGGACGAGTCATACAGAGGAAGTTCAAAATCCAGGGTCTCCTTCTTAACTTCGGGAACAAGCTCCAAAAGAGCACTGCTCCTAGCCCTTGTACAACAACTACCCCATCTCATATGTGATTTCTTGGGATAAAATCTGAGCTCATGGTTTTGGAACTTAGAGGAGGAATTACTCAATTTTTCTGAATAACCGTGAAGTGGATGCAGAAATTCAAGGTTGTTAGGTGTTTTGAGTAAAGTATCCATAAGCACGAGATATCGCCAGAAATCCTTATCCTAAATCAACCTCCTCAGAGAACCTAACACACCATCTGAGGCCAAACTGGATTGGCACCAACTAGATGTAGCTAACAATAAACGCACAAAATGGAGCTACGGTTAGTCAGAATATATTTTCACAACAGTATATATTTTCAGGGAAAGCAGAATCACAGCAGACCGGCAACAATGTTGAGAAGGGAATTAAATGGTGAATTGAGAAGGAAGGTTGAGTTAATGGCTTACCAGAGAGGAGAGAAGTGGAGCAATCGAATCATTGCACCCACCGACTCGCAGGAAAGGGTAGTGGTGGCTTACCAGATCCAATATCGTAGTGGAGGTCGAGGAGAGGAGGCTCTGGTAATGGTAAAGCTCGTGTGGTGGCCAGGCGTCAAGGACAAATGGAAGTGGGGTCACTTCACAAGATGGAAGAACTGAAATTTTATATTTTATTATTATTAATCAAAAATAAAATTCATAAGGGAGAAGATAACAAAGTCTTTCGTTGGGATCCAGATCCTCTCCCACGTATACTCTCTCAATCGTCCCTACAGCAAAATCACCACCCTTAAATGCATCTTACGCTTTGTTAAAAACCAAACCAAACCAACAATGCAAGCAAAAATGTTCGATGGAGTTAGAGGGGATGATATCCGTATTTTTTTATAAATGAAAAAAAGGCAAATGAAAATTTTCATTCTTATTTTTTGTCCAGAAAATAAAATATATTGCATTAACCATTCCTTAAATCATTAATTAAATTATTCATATAATTCATTTTCTCAATCTCATGTTTTTTCAACTATTTCAGTTATAAAATAAAATTAAGTGAAAGTATACTTTTAATCCCTTAATTTTAAAAGGAATTTTATTATAGTTTTTTAACTTTTAAAAATTTCATCATAATTCTTTAACTTTAAAAATACAGTCAAAAACTTCCAGAATTTAATACCGTTAAACAATTTAATAGAAAATTTACTTTAATTCATCTAATCACTATTATTATATATTAATTAATATAATAATTATAATTATCATTTTTTAGACTCAATAAATAATTAGTAGCTTAGAAAAATAAAAAAATTAAAAAATATATTAATTTAATGCATTAAAAATTATAACCTTAGAATAAATTATTTTTAAAATATTGTGGTAAAATGTTTAAAATTATTATATTAAAATTAATAATTTTTATTTATTTTGGACAAGTTGACAAATTGAAAAATTTAGTTTGAGAATGTAAAGTATAAAAATAAATATTTATTTTTTATAATAAAAATATTTTAATATCTTAAAATAAATATTTAAAACCTAAAAATAAAATTTTTGATTTTAAGGATGTAATATTTAACTTATTCTGTTGACATATTTTTAAAATAGTAAATATTTAAGTCTTAAAATTATTTTTGTTTTAATTTTTATATTAATTAATACATAATAATATTAATGATATAACTTTTAAATAGGTAAATTATTATTTTTCATTAGTTTATTTAACGGTGTTAAGAATTAGGAAGTCTTTAGTTACATATTAATAGTTAAAGGATTAATATGAAATATAATAAAATTAAATGATTAAAATAAAACTTACTTCAAAATTAAAGGAGAAAATGTATACTTTAACCATAAAATTATATATATATTTATAAATGAACAACGGACTAATTAAAAAAATTATTCTTTCAATCATTGAATTATAAAAAAAGTAAATATATAAAAATCAGTAATAAAATAAGTGCTCCCCTCCAAACTCCACGTAACATTTGTTTGTATAATCTGATTTAAATATTAAAAAATATAAAAATATGCTTCTATTTTTAGATGCATCCAACCGACGGCTTTCATTTATTCTGCTGATGCCCTTTTGTTTGCATTGGCAGTTTGGTTTTCATCAGCCGTTAGATGCATTTAAGGGTGAAGATTTTGATGTAGGGAGGATTGAGAGATTATGTGCGGGAGAGGATCTGGATCCCTTTCGTTGTTGTCGAGTGGCCACCACATCTTGGATTTGCCAGATGCCCGTTGCCTAGTGGTCGTACGCATCCACACATTCCTAGGCATCTGAGGATTTCCTTCAAACGAAAAAACTCACTTTTCCTGTTTTTCATTTAAATGTATATTTTGGTAATTATATTTTTTTATTTAATTTTAATTCAATTTCTTAATTTTCAATAATATTAAATTATTTTTCTCTAATATCAACAATTTATGTACTTATAGAATCCATTTCAGTATTATTTTATTATTTAAATATATTTTCTAAAATCCCATGCATTTGCAAGATGATGCACAGGTGGTGTTCCCCTAATCAAATAAAATGATAAAAATACATTATAAAAATGCTGAATGCATTTCATAAATTTTTTTCCTATTTAGATTAGCTTATTATAATTTTTTCTATGAAATTGTTTAGTCCCTTAAATTAATTAAAAAAATCATAATTAACTCACCTAAACTTTTGTTATAACAAAGTGTAGTTTTTAATGTCACAAAAAAATGTAGTTTTTAAATGATAATAATAACAAAATTTGTATATGTAAATATAGATTCAAAGACTATATAATAAATGTAACTTCATTTTAAAGTTAGGATACGATCTGAATACTCAGATCATAAAAAATTCAAGAAAACCGTAAATACTGGAAACTTATTAAATAAAGACATAATATTTTGCAGCACCAATTGTAAATGTAATGGAAGCAAATTCTTACCTTGGACAAGATCCCATTGATATTCTTACCAAAACATAAAAGATCCCACTGATATTTTGCAAATAGCACTACATATATAGGTTAGAACATGAACCTGATAATCAAATCTGTGGGGTAAGAACACATTGTTAAGTTAAACCACGATATTAATGACTATAGCCTTGTACTAAATTTAAAGCAAATTAAATCTCACATTCCTAAATAGTCACGTGGGAAGAAATCAAATTTTAACATGAGATGGTTTTAAAAAAAAAATGAATGATTTAATGGAATCCACTTCTCAAGGAAGCCCATTTCCGGCACAACATACGTCATAAATTATGATTCCTCTTCTATTTCCATTTTCTAAGTCCAAATTTCATGGTACTAAGTACTAATTTATAACACAAGAGTATCTGGCCAAAAAAAATTACCACAAGAGGATATAATATATTAATGTCATAATAGCTGGGTCCTCCCATTTAATATGTTAAAGAAAAAAACGGGCTGTGGCGCTGAAAAGGCCCGTTCTTATATGGGACAATCTGGACCCACCCATTTAGCCCATGGATTAAATAGCTGGCCTTGTTTGGCCCATTTTTTTCTTCTCTATAATACTTACCCTTATCCTAATTTTTTTTTTTCCACCACCCTTATAATGTGAATTGTTATTGAGAATTTCGTACAGAATTAAAGATGTTATTTTGGATTCTAAATTGTGATTTTGATTTGTGAAAAATTAACATTTTCAGAATTTATTTTTATAAATTGTGATTGTAGATTTAAAAATTTTAATTTTTAGAGAAAATAATGTAACTTTTATTCACGCTAAGTGGTTTTGTACAGTTCCCAGTAAATTCATTTGGTAAAAATAGAGAGAGAGGGAGAATAATGTTAATATTAAAAAAAAAGGTGAGCGATTTAACCTATAAACCTATCCTTTATGGGTTGGGCAGAGAAAATTTCAGTTCACATAAGAATTGAATGAATTGGGCGTGTATAAATTCAGCCCCGCACGAGCTACCCCTATTATTTCCATCCCAATGCCGTTGCCTTGCAGGAAGCGTGGAAGTCATGGAACCCATGTATTTTCCAAACAAACTCATTTTAACGTGGAAAAGTGAAATAAAATTAAGTCTGCCACGCGCTCCACGGGGAAGCTAATGGTCTATAATACTAATACAAAGTTGCATTCGTTCTAATCAGCGCACAAAGCCACCGTCGTCGTCCGTGAATTGAGAAAGTAGCAATGGGTAACTCTTCAGATGATTTTCCAGTGCTCGTTTCGGCATCCGACCCTTCCATTGATACAGTAATGGATGACTTCTCCGATCTCGATTCCTTGCATTTCTTTTGTCTTCAAGGCGTCGACAACAACGGCTATCGTATTTTCCGCTTAGTTGGCAAATATTACCCTGGTGTGGTGACCCTACCCTTTCCCCCAATTCATTTATTTGGCGTATACTCTTAAAACTTTCTTGCTCTGACATTTTGCTTGTAGCAAGAGTTGTGAATGGGGAGCGGCTGAAGAGGTATGTTTTGCACAAAATGTACAGTGAGTTGGGAGATGGACCATTCTGCATTGTTTACATAAATAGTATGGTTCAAACGGAGGAAAACTCCCCTGGCCTAACCATTATGCGGTGGATTTATGAAGAACTACCTCCTGATTTCAAAGACAGGCTCCAAATTGTGTATTTCATTCACCCTGGTCTTCGTTCTAGGCTAGTTATCGCCACACTCGGCTGGTTTTTCTTGAGTGCCGGGTAAGTTTTTGTTGATTTCTTGTCACTTAGCATGATGCTGCTGAAAGTGCATATTGGATAATCTTTCTTATGCCAGCAATTAATGGATGGTATCAATTCTCACTTCACATTTATATTTCTTTGTATATATATAGGTTGTATTGGAAAATCAAGTACGTAAATCGTCTTCGGTACCTTTGGGATGATATTAACAAGGAAGAGATAGAGATACCTGAATTTGTGAGGAGTCATGATGATGTTCTGGAACAGAGACCACTCATAGATTATGGCATTGAACCAGACCCTTTTCACTTGACTGAGACGCCTTCCACTGCCTATTCACTTGCTAACCACCAAGACAAGTGGGCAGCAAGGGAGTATATGTCTCAGTTGAGTTGACCTGATCATCTGAGGCACGTCATAGGATAGCTAGGATGCTTCTCATGTTTCTTCACGAGTTCCTTTGTTACTTAAATTATTAGCGTATTTTTCCTTTTAAAGATAAACCTCCATTATATTAATCTATAGAAGGTTCTCAAAGTTGTACCATTTCATCGGCATTGAAGTAGCTTCAGTCTTTTTGCAGCTAATTAAAATAATAACAACAATAGCATGAGACCATCAAGAAGCTTTTTCCTTTACCTTTTGGCCATCTATCTAGTAAATATTCTAGTTCAGAAAAGTCACTAGTAAATATCAAGCGAAAAAACAGATCAGTGAATATCGTCCAACGGTACAGAGATGGTATCCTAAAGCTAAAAATGTCTCATTTTTTCTTTAATCTTATATAAAAATTATATTTAATTTTAACCCTAACAAAATAAAAAGAAAACCAAACTAACGAGAGCAATAATTGAAGTGACAAATCTTGTGAAAACCTCAAAATCAAACCAAATGAAGAAAAAATTGGCAAATCCCTCTGTCCTTTCATTTCCTACATCCAGAAGTTAAGAAGCTCAATTCCAGATCTTGACTTCATAAAAGTATCGATAGAAAATATACTGGATTCATATGTAGAATTTTGATTGGAATTCCACAATATCTACCATTCTTGAATGCTAACTAATAGTGCAGGTATTGGAGATGTAAAGCAAAAGGGAAAAGTTTTCAAAGGATACTCAACTTGATTTCTAGCACAATGTTAATTTTACATAATATGCTACTTCCCGACTTTCAGAGCAATTTTAGTTTACCAGCATCTTTCTTTATTTAAAATGTTTTGGATATGTAGTGTTCCTCAATATTATTTAAAGAATAAACTTAAACTCTGGTTTGATCTTTCTTGAAAGCTCTTATCTCCAGTAGTGCCAGTAGGAAAATGAAAAAAGTCAGAAACGCAGAAAAAGCAACATGAGGAATTTAGTTTTACAGCGGATGTGTGATCGGCGGCAAACTGCAGAAAAGGATGAGGATGGTATATCTTGTGGTTGTATTACAACACTCAGATTTCTGGATCAGGTACGTAGTGATACATTGGATGACTAGTGTGTTCCTCCAAATAAACATCACCAACCTAGAACAATGACTGCTAATGTTCTGACATGGCACTCCCCCTAGAATTGAAGATCAGAAGCAAGCCTCACACAGCCAGCAGCAGCATAGAGCAAAGAGACTGCATCAATCAAATTTGCAACAGATAACGGATTAGCAAATAAAACTAGAAAACCAATAATCCATGTTAGTTTACTTGGAGTTGGATTCATTCCAATAACATATCGTTAATAAATCTGCGTTTAAGATTTTGATTGAAGCCTGAATTATGTATAGCTGTCTTAATTGGCGAGCACTAGATGCATACCATCCCTCAATGAACCCCCTCTCTCCTTTCTTCTTGGAACCAGAGAAGAACTTTCTTCGGCCCGAGGGAGGATTCTCTGTTGGGTATCCTGAAATTAATCATATAGATAGAAGGAAGAACAAATCGAGTTACGTTAGATTCTCGATTAAACTAGAGTGTGTTTGATCTTGTTTAAGAGAGAAGAGAGAAGCGATATTGTAGGGCAACCTGTGGGAGGTTGGTTTCCCTGCGTCTGTGGCTTCTGCATTCTGCACTGGACAGAAGAATAGTTACTTACTGTATTGTCTTTGATTACACTTTGTTTCCAGCTGTGTGTGATGCTGTAATGCTGATAATCCCTCTATGCTAGTTTCTCAGTATATATAACCCATGACATGGCCTAATTTCAGTGGCAATAAAGAATTAAACAACTTGTTCACCAGTTTTTGTTGGCAGCCCTATGTAAGTAGGCTTCACTTGAAGATACCTTTATTTGTTAGACGTTGGTTGGCTGGTCCATCTACTCGAGTCTCATGTGAACAGTCATTATATATTCTTTCCTCTCAATTTTTCGTAAGCCAAACAGTCATTACATATGGAAAAATGGAAAAGAAGATTTGAAGCATCTTAATGATGTTGGATTGAAAGATAACAAGGAATCTCCAGATGTAAAAGCTGTGCTTTTTTGAATTTCTGGATGCTTTGCTTTGGCCGAGGGGACAATCAAGTGACTAAAGAACGCGGGATAGACGCGGTATTGGGTGAGTGTGTCAACAATTTCACACTGATTTGCCCATGAAATCCACTTGGTGCATTAAGTTTAGAAGAAGAATATATGCCTTCTCTTTTGTGAAGAATTGTTTTCCTTTATAATTAATTAATTTTGGTGTGGGAGGAATCACATAATAACTGAGGAAAGGCGCAGTGGAAATAGTTAGAGGAGATGTGGAATCCATTGAAATCAAATGAATTTGGGATTAGCACTGTGCAATAGTGCGAAATTTATATACCAATACTAACTAATAATGAAGATTCTCTCCTATATTACTGACTACTTTCTCACACTTCCTTTTTTTTTTTTTCATGGGATAGCCATTCTAGCTTTGATCAATGTAGCGCACAAAGTAAAACAGTAGCCATTTTACATTCTTTTGAGACAATTCAATATAATATATAATGAATTTTTATCTTCCATTTAGTTAAATAAAAATTCGAAAGTGTTTACTTATTATCAAAGATCTTACATGACTATTGTTGTTAAACTTTTGCATTTGATTTTTTAATAAAAAATTAATAATTACTTTGATTAAAGAGTTTTCAAACCGTCAATGTCAGGAGTCAGAAGCAAGGATTTTCTGCTAATCATCATTGGACTAGTTCATTAATTCAAAATAATTTTTTTTCCTGAAATCAGAAATGTAATACAACAATCATGAGTTACACACACACAAAACTTGCGCAACATACGGTCTAGCATGCAGCTCCAGAAGTTAAATTTTTTTTAAAAAAAAAAACGACAACAACAAACTTTGGTGATTTCATTTGTACATGTCCAGGAATTGGTAATTATGATTCATAATTAGTGTGTGCAAATACTTAACAAAAGTCGGTAGTTCCAAGAAATGTGGATGAGGATCACAAAGTTGGATGCTTGGTCCGCGTATCTCCAAGTCTTGAGTGTAATTTGGTTACATATAGTAAGCCCAACTCGATGAGTTAGCTATCATCGGCCCAGGAAAATTCATTGGTGTACCATAGTGTTTGGGTAATACCACAGTGTAGCATTTCTTCGTATTTTGGTGGTTAAATTGCGTATCTTCAGCACATGCATTATAATTTTAAGCAAGATCTGAGAATAAGAAACAGGAACTATATATAAACAAACAAAATGTGCAAAGGCAAAGAAATAAAAATAAAATAAAAATATACACAGTGGTGAACTGAGTTTGAATAAAAATATATAATTAGGGTCGGTACCACTCTAATACGTTGGCCCTTATCAAAGCTATGCCTCTCGTATTGTTGTGAGGATTTGGCCATTCCAGCGAATACAGAACAGATCATGAGAGAAAAAAGAAAATAAAACTGTATCCCTTGTCCAGAACATGATCACGAGAGGAGATGCCTCTGAATAAATGGAGAATTTAATTTTTTGGCTTGCAATAGTGCACCCAATGACTAGATGAATGAATTAGTGCATAGTACTATATAAATAAAAAAAGTTTAATTGCTAAATGTAATGGAATAATATATTAACGAGGAACATAGACGAAGAGAATAACAATAGGGGTCCTTTTTCTGCGTGTTTGTTGGCGTTTTCCACATGACTTGAGCCTGAGCCTCTATTATTATATATATATATATATATATACCAGATAGAGGGGAGTGGCCCCGAAGGACTTAAAAAGGAAGAGGGGGGAAAATAGAGAAAGTGAAGAAGAGGAGTAGACGGACTACTTAACACATATCAAATTATGTAAATCATGAAGTAAATATGCTAAGGGGATGGTTCAAGAGGAACTTCAGGCGGTAGAACCAGCCAATTCAGTTCATCTGAACAAGGCAAGGATATGAATGCAGAATTTAAACTTGAAAAGAAAGATTTTATTTAAAATAAAACACTTACAAAGATAAATGAAGAGAGAAGGAAGAAGGAAGGAGGCTTTTCTCTCACAGGGATTGGGAAAACTCTTTAGGAAACTCAGTATCTTGTAATACCAAGTGATGATTTCCTTTGAGGCTCCGTGTCCTTATATAGAAAGGAAAAGCAAAGTTCGAACCGAGAAACTGTTAGTGACTGGCACTGTTTGAACAGTTCCGGTTTGTACTTTTGATACTGTTTTGCCGACACTACAGTGTTTATTAGTGACTTGCAAAACGACATCGTTTAAGAAAAAGAAAGGTTTGCTGACATCACATCATTTATTGATGACTAGCAATATTTTAATCTTCTCCTAAATCTATAAGGTCTTCATCATTTTCATCTTGACTTTCAGAAGTTGATGAAGAAGTTTGTTGATTTGAGGAGGATGCCTGATCTTGAGTTTGAAGTAATACCAAGATGGAGTTGAGTTGATTAACTAAGCTGACTTTGTCCGTAGTGGAGGCCAGCATTGATTGAATCCGGGTCCTTTGGTTTAAGAATTTACTTTGTTCTGTTACACAAAGATATTTAGGGTTTTCTTTGAACCATCTTTCGACCGCTTTGTCATCAACTCGTTTGATATCAAATTTAGCCCACCATCTTACTGAGGGTATCCTTTGAAGTATAGGCAAGGTGTTTGATCCTGGAACTATTATTGAAAACTTGTATTTCCAGGTAAAAATCCAGGATACTGATAACTTTGAAAAATAATGAAGATCGATGGGAAAAGGGTCTTCATTCTGGTTAAACTTTTGTTTGAATAATTCATAAGCCTGTTCAACTTTGGGAGGCATAATCTGAGGAACAGGTCCAAAGAAATTCCACCATTGAATGAACCACTGAGGGAAATTATACTGGGTTTTTATTTTAAAATATATGAACCAAGTATGAGACCATGATTCATTTTGAAAATAGAATACATGATACCAAGCGTCCATATAATCCCAGTAATTGTATCCTTCCGGATCATATGGTATTCCAAAAGTTTTGAATTTTTCAAGAGGTTGCCCCCATAACTTGAAAAAATCTCGAGAGTTCTATGAGTTAATTTTGGTTCATTCTGAGTCGATTAACATCGAGCAGAAAAATGATAAGCGAAGTGGACCAATGATAACGCATAGTACCCTTCAGATATTAAAAGTCCTCACTCCTTCTGGATGGGGGCAACCTCTTGAAAAATTCAAAACTTTTGGAATACCATATGATCCGGAAGGATACAATTACTGGGATTATATGGACGCTTGGTATCATGTATTCTATTTTCAAAATGAATCATGGTCTCATACTTGGTTCATATATTTTAAAATAAAAACCCAGTATAATTTCCCTCAGTGGTTCATTCAATGGTGGAATTTCTTTGGACCTGTTCCTCAGATTATGCCTCCCAAAGTTGAACAGGCTTATGAATTATTCAAACAAAAGTTTAACCAGAATGAAGACCCTTTTCCCATCGATCTTCATTATTTTTCAAAGTTATCAGTATCCTGGATTTTTACCTGGAAATACAAGTTTTCAATAATAGTTCCAGGATCAAACACCTTGCCTATACTTCAAAGGATACCCTCAGTAAGATGGTGGGCTAAATTTGATATCAAACGAGTTGATGACAAAGCGGTCGAAAGATGGTTCAAAGAAAACCCTAAATATCTTTGTGTAACAGAACAAAGTAAATTCTTAAACCAAAGGACCCGGATTCAATCAATGCTGGCCTCCACTACGGACAAAGTCAGCTTAGTTAATCAACTCAACTCCATCTTGGTATTACTTCAAACTCAAGATCAGGCATCCTCCTCAAATCAACAAACTTCTTCATCAACTTCTGAAAGTCAAGATGAAAATGATGAAGACCTTATAGATTTAGGAGAAGATTAAAATATTGCTAGTCATCAATAAATGATGTGATGTCAGCAAACCTTTCTTTTTCTTAAACGATGTCGTTTTGCAAGTCACTAATAAACACTGTAGTGTCGGCAAAACAGTATCAAAAGTACAAACCGGAACTGTTCAAACAGTGCCAGTCACTAACAGTTTCTCGGTTCGAACTTTGCTTTTCCTTTCTATATAAGGACACGGAGCCTCAAAGGAAATCATCACTTGGTATTACAAGATACTGAGTTTCCTAAAGAGTTTTCCCAATCCCTGTGAGAGAAAAGCCTCCTTCCTTCTTCCTTCTCTCTTCATTTATCTTTGTAAGTGTTTTATTTTAAATAAAATCTTTCTTTTCAAGTTTAAATTCTGCATTCATATCCTTGCCTTGTTCAGATGAACTGAATTGGCTGGTTCTACCGCCTGAAGTTCCTCTTGAACCATCCCCTTAGCATATTTACTTCATGATTTACATAATTTGATATGTGTTAAGTAGTCCGTCTACTCCTCTTCTTCACTTTCTCTATTTTCCCCCTCTTCCTTTTTAAGTCCTTCGGGGCCACTCCCCTCTATCTGGTATCAATATATATATATATATTATTTTTTAAAATGTAATAATGCAGCATATAGTTTGTCGTGAACTACCGGACATGACAAAAAGATGCGGTGTCTGCAGTATATAATATATCCGTGCATGGCTGCAGCATTAATATGTCCCCAATCGTCCATAGTGGATATATATTGGATAGAACTTTGAAGTTATATATAATTGAGTATTTTTTAAATCATTATGTTTTTGTTGAATAAACTAAATTGTAAGGGCCCGTTTGGTTCGTTTCTTCGGTGCCCATGGAGTGGGAATCCAGATTCTATTCTTACCATTGGACTATTTGGTTAGACATGGGATTAGGAATCTGGACTCTCATAGGAATGAAGATGACCAAAAATTTGGGAGTTAACTTTCCTACTTTGGACCATGACTTTGTTTATTCCTACTACTAGGAATGGAGACCAAATGACAAAAATGACCTTAATTATGAAATATCATTCTTAAAATACCCTTCACAGATTATGTACCCCATTTTCTCTTCAAAATTTTTCATTAATTCATACAAGTTATTTAATGTAATTTTTCTATATAATTTTTTTCTCTAAAAATATTTAATTTAAAAAATTTAAAATAAAAAATAATAAGAATTGAAATATACGTAAGTTTCCCTTTTATTTTTTATATTACAATTTATACTTAGATATTTTTTATTTAATAAAAATAAAAATATGTAAAAACTTAAAATATGAGGTTATTGTCTGAACAAAAAAAAAGATGTCATCGGTTTGTAACTAAAAAATAAATAAAAAAACGTTACGTTACGAGCACAATATTTTAACAATTGATGTTGAGCTAAATTTTTACTTAAGTGCAATTCTGACTTTTTGCACATTATTTATATCTCATTTCATCATTTTTTTTATGTCCAACTAAACAAATTCAAGTTGTTACCTATGTCTTTTCTATGGTGAACCAAACAAAATTTTGGTTTACAAGATTCCATTTCTAACCATTTCATTCCAATCAATTTTCAATAATTTTACGAACCAAACGGATCCTAAGTATATATAAAACATGCACAGTGTTAAGTAAACGTTGTCCTTGTAAAGAAAAAAGGCAGGACACACCATATGCATATGCTGTGTGCGGTTGGGCTCTTTGAATGATAACTCAGGAACAGTAAATAAGATTGTCAGAGGATGACATGAAAATGTGCGTCTGTGTGCGCGCCTCTTTCAAAGGGGGTTACCAACGCTCCACAATGCTTGATGTGCTTCATCAACAAATTAATCAGGTGAAGTGTCAAAAAAAATAAGATTGAAAATAAGCAAACTTTGCAGTTAGCTCCCAAAAATGTCTGATCTGGTGAACAACTTTCTTGCCGAGCAGAAATGTCCAATATATATATACTACGAGTATAATATAATGGTTAACTAATGGGTATAGTCGTAAATTGAAGAAAGAAACTAGTAAATTATTGAATATGTACCAAACAAATCAATCAAAGAGTAGAGGGGCAGCGCCCATTAATTAGATGTACACTTTTTAAGTGAGAGAGGCTTAATTAACACATTAAAGGACTCAGCTATACATATATATATATATATATATATATACACGTGTTATACATGTGTGATGGTGGGGACTAGGGAGCCCATATGTGTTGTCATCAATCAAGTGTGTCTTGGAAGGTAGGATTAATGAACCTGCTTTACTAAAAGAAGAAACAAACTCCCCTTAAAACAAGCATCCATAAAAAGCCATTAGATTACTACATTACAACGACCCATATTAATTAATTAATTCATTAAAAGAAGGAATGAAAGGAATTTTACACCCTACTTTTTGAGCCTTTAATTAAACTGCTGTTTGTAAGAGTGAAAAGAAGGTAATTTCTATTACACTTGAGATGACGAGATAATATAAAATAGATTACAGTTTAGAAGTTAACACGTGCAAATAGGGAAGGTTGAGTGAAGCACAAATATCGGCTTTTCAGGAACAGGGCTCGTGCTTGCTGTGTCGCAGTCATCCCCTGATTATGTTTTTGTTTTCTCAAGTTCTGAGTTGACCATCTACTCACCCCCCCCCCCCAACTGATGCCCCTGCAGTCCACAATGTTTATTGATAATTTCTTCCCAACCAACTTGGAAAAAGAGAACTAATAATTTCCTGATCAGCTATTCCTCAAAAAACCACAACGCAACCACTCCATGACATGACAAGCACTTCACTAGAAAAAGGGGTACAACTCTATGTAATGTAACTAACAACACCTAAACTACATCCTTTTCGGAATTCCATTTCTGTCAGCACCACATATGCAAAATTTAATTTATAGGTTAAACTTTAAAGCTCCTGAGGGGTCTCGTTTTCTTTTAACCTACCCAATATTAAAACCCAACATGTGAACTCTCATGAATCCACTTTGCCCTAACAAGGCCCATGTTCTTCCAAAATGGATTTCAAAGGCCCATAATGTACTATGTTTCAAACAGGTGTTGGGCTTCATTTGTAACACTCATAACGGCATCAGTCACTAACCCTTTGAAATGCATTGCCCAGAAAAAGGAGGAAACAGGTCGTACTTAAACCCAAGAAATGTATGTTGGCCAAAAACACTCAGAAATGAACAGGCGAGAAATTTCTTATCCAGGATTATCCTTCCCTGAACATTCCACCGGGTCAATCGTCCGAGCTCGCATGGCAACGTCCTTCTCTTCTGCTACCCTCGTCCGGTCCCTTGTCAATCCCCAGCAAAACCCTTCTAAAACCCTTGTCCCCTTTCGAGGTACGTGCTCTCATCATAGCATCACGCGCATTATCTTCAATTTTAAATATGACATGTTTTTAGCAATTCTGCAGAATCCTTTCATGGAGTCTCAAATTGCGTAACATACTCCCGGCGCAGCCCAAATGTATTCTCGTGGAGCTCTGCTGCAAGCTATGTGGCTCTAAAGCTCGGTGCTCCCAATAGATTTTCTAGCCGACCCATTGTCCCAATGGGGTCGTTGCCTAGGAGGTCAGCTCGTCGTTCATCTCTTTAGTCCGTGAACAGGGTGATATGAATTCGGGTGTGTCGTGTTTTTTTTTTCCCTTCATTCTTTTTTATATATCCAGAACTGCAATTGTGAGGGCTGCAACTATTGAAGAAATAGAAGCGGAGAAGGCCTCCATTGAGAAGGATGTTGTAAGTATTTTCATGAAGATTGATTTTAAAATATACTATGTGGCTAAATTGGTCGAATTCCTTATTGTACAGGAATGGTTACTGATAGTGTCTCTTCCTATTTGTCTTAGAAAAACCGGATGGAAAAGACTATTGAGACTGTTCGTTCAAATTTCAGTTCCATAAGGACAGGGAGAGCAAACCCAGCTATGCTTGACAAAATAGAGGTGCGAATGCGAGAACTGGCTGATGGTGTTGCTCACTTAATGATATCATTTCTAGAAAATGCATAGAAAACTTTATCAAGGACACGAATTGAGGCTTAAAAAGTGTTGACTCAATGGTTTGTTTTTAATGAAGCTCTTGCATTTGATGAAGGATCATATAATGAGTGTGAGACTGGATAACTCAAATCTCTTCTAACTCACGTTTCTGTTTTCTATTCTGAAGATCTTCTGCTTCAGTCACGCTAGGCCAATCAGATTTACCTTCCTCTAAGATTCGGTCTAATTTTTCTTAATCCTATTCATTCTCGCCATCTACCTCATCATCTCCTTAATGCTATGTCTAATTATCCGCTTTTGCTTTTCCCACTTTTTTTATACTTAAATTCAATTAGTTCAGATTAATTTATTATTTTTGGCTAAAATTCCATCTTATTTTATGTTGTTCTTTCGCGCTACTAATAAAGTTATGTACCCACCAATTGTCAAAGAAAACATCACTTACCAGTTGAGTAAATATACTCATTTGATTTGGCTTACAACACAAGAAACTTTTACCCATACATTGATATATAGGCTTGGCATCAATATGTGCAATGTAACTTGCTTACATTTATCTAGCTTTTAATTTTGTATATAGTTTTGTCCTATAGATGACTTGTTTCACTACGTGCTTTTAGGTGGAATATTATGGAACTCCAGTCAGCTTGAAGGGCATTGCTCAAATTAGCACTCCTGATGCCAGTTCTCTTTTGGTACAGCCATATGACAAATCAAGGTGAGTTATAGTTATAAACTAGAAGAGGTGAAAGAAATTGGAATCATCAAAATAATCTTATCCATGTTTTTTACGTACTACTCTATACAGAGCATGCTGTTGTCTTTAGCCTAATGTTTCTCCATTGACTACGAGTCTTTATGGGGCCTTTTTCTGCCACAAGTTATAAAATACCATGGCAGAATGTGTATTTATGGTATCTTTATCTTGCACTAAATATTTTTTCGGGAACAAAATCTTGGTTATTGATATTGTCTTTATCATGTTTTTTAGCTTGAAGGCTATTGAGAAAGCCATAGTCAACTCTGATGTGGGTATGACTCCAAATAATGATGGAGAATTGATAAGATTGACTATTCCTCCGTTGACATCAGAAAGAAGGAAGGTGTTTTCTCATTCCCTAGAGTCTGTAGTAGGTCATTTTTAACTATTTTACACTAACCAAGAAAAAAAGTTGAAGTTAGTTTGAATTTTTGAAAATTTTAAAAATTATCATAACTTTCCAATATTATCCTTATTAAATCGTAACCTATCATAATTATATCTCTCTTTATCCCTCTCTCTCCATTATAAATGTTTTGGAAAATAGAATTTAATACACTTTGAATATTGCAAAGTGACTTACATTTTGACTACATAAAAAACTTCTAGAATATACCTTATATGTACGAACAGAGGGAGTATCTAGGTGAAATTTCTAACTTTCATGAAGTGAAAGTAATATTCATAATTGATTCTCATTTTTGATCTAGTTAATAACAAAATGCTATAGCATCACCTCTTAAATAGCCAGGAGAGAGAGAGAGAGTGGAAAAAGGGGGGAAAAAAGAAGAGTTATCTAGGAAATAGTTTATTTGATATTCTAGGCGATAATTCCCATAGAGTTGTTTAATTCAACTGTTTATTTTGTTTACAAGATGAGTGTCTCTTCTAATTATGCTTTTCTATACATAGATCCTAAGTGCCTTCTGGAAGAATAAATGAATCTGTGAATTTCATTCAAGGAATTTAAACTATATTTTAATGATTGGTTTACTTTCCAGGAACTATCAAAAGTAGTGGCTAAACAAGCTGAAGAAGGGAAGGTACACTTGTAACATTACCGAAACTTTGAGATTGTAATTTGCTCTTGTTTATTGGCCAATTCGTGATGTAATTTCCTTGGAACTTTTTTCTTCTTCTCAAGGTTCAGATGGAAATAACATTAGCCAATTTTTTTTTAATTGAAAGTACTTCTTTTAAAAAAAATAAAATCTTCTTCTTTTCTTGCTGAAAATTGTAACTGGGTGAGATTTGTAATCATCGAAGAACTAAATATGAGATTGATATTATACTAGTATTTTCTCTACAGTGCTTGTATGACATGTTTTGGCTAAATTGAGGTCATATATAACTTCCTTTTGAATGATTGAGCATTATCTTTTGTTTATAGGTAGCTCTGAGGAATATAAGAAGAGATGCATTGAAAGCTTATGAAAAACTTGAGAAGGTTTAAATTTCCTCACCTTTTTATCTCTCTTCACTAATTACTTCCTTGCCTTTGTTTCCCCCTTTTTCAATGGTTGGATTGGTTTGTTAATCATTTTGTCCGGATTTTTCTTACAGGAGAAAAAACTCTCAGAAGATAATGTGAAGGACTTGACAAATGATTTGCAGGTAACCCGATCCTCTATATTGTCAAAAAAGCAGGGCACTAACTTTTAGCTTTAATCAAACTTCGTGTTGACATGTCTCTTTTTACTTGGGTCTGAGCAATTGTTTGAGATAGAAGTTAGAACAATCTCAAACTATGATGTGGGGTGCAATGAACTATGTGACAAAAGGAACATGCTTTGTTCCTAGAAAAAGAGAGCATAGAGCTCATGGAGAGAGTAGCCAACGAACATTATTTTTTGCATTTTAGCCAAGAGAATGAGAAAAAGAAGCAAAGCAGACTATCTACATTTTCCTGTCGATATGTCAGATCCATTTACTGAAATGTCCTTTTGCAAACTTTATTTTTGTACGTCAACAAAAAATAATGTTAAAGGATTTTCAATGTCTTGAGTTCTTGACTCCATATGGATCTAGCAAAGGGTCTGATTTTTTTATATTGTGGATACTTGTGAATTTTTGTTCATCTTATTTATGCCTTGAGGATGTTCTTCCCCATATACTGGTTCCACTGGAATCTGGGGATTGCCCTTGCTATACCTTCGTGCTATGCATATTCCATCTCACTTCTTACTCCTTTAGGAGAGATAAAAACAGTGATAAGAAAAGAGAAAATTGTTCCCGAAGAAGGAGCTTACCAACTTAATTATGAGTTTCTGTAGCGCTAATTTGATCAATATCAATCGCAAATCTTGCAATTGGCCTCACTGAGGACTTGGTTGGGTTCCTTATATATTTTTGAGATCATTCTAGAATTGATAGTTTTGGTAATGGGGGAATCCCAGTTAGTGTAAATGTGTTTTTCCAATTTGTTCTCCATTTAATTTTCTTATCTTTATGTAGAAATTGACAGATGAGTATATGAAGAAGGTTGAAACTGTCTACAAACAGAAAGAAAAGGTATCATGTGTTTTCCACGTAACTTATATTTAAAGCATGCACAAAGCCTCTTGTCTAAAACTATTTTACTAATTGGTATCAATGACAAAAAGCAGTAAGGAACTCAGTATACCTGAACTTGTGGATCGATTGGATGCCCCTTGACTTAGGGCAAGCTTAATTACCGATCTGTAGTCATACTCAGAAAGACACAGCATTGGTTTTATAAGTTTTCTATCCTTAATAAGTGATGCATTCTGCTTGTCTTTCAGGAGTTGCTAACGGTTTGATGCTTCCATACACAAATGTAAACGTTTCCTCTCTAATGAATGTCAAATTTTGTCTACTTTGTTTCGAGTTGGATAGTTGGTGCGTAAAGTTTATATGTTCCGCAAGACAGCTTTGAATGGATATTATGGTTTTTCCCCCCCAAAAAAGGGTGAATCTATGCGTATGAATACGTAGATTTTCGTGCGTACTTTATCAATTGTTATTTGGACCCTCCGTTTCTACTTTATTATTTTTCTTGAGGGAGAGAGTTCGTGAAATCTAATGGAAGATATAGTAACGATAGTTCAGTCAGATTATAGTTGATGATTTTTTTTTTCTTTGGGTCATCGGGAAATCTGAATTGTGGGTGTAGAGCATACAATTAACTGCTCTGTGATGGAGTATGCAAGAGTCGAGCCTTTTACTAGAAGGAACTTTTAATTGAATATTCGTTCACGTATGCAATAATCTGTGTTGCTCAGGCACTCGAAAAATTTTTGCCTTGAAAGTGTTGCTCGCAATGCCCTCAGATTTTGTTCGTGCAAATGAACCTGATTTCCTGGGCTTCAAGGGTGGAGTCCTCGTGTAATTTTTTACATCTAGTCGTCCAGAGGAGCCAGCAAACATATCCAAAGATCTTACACCAAAGCCATCTTGGCATACTGTTGATACAAACATTTTGTTGAGTGTTCTAGTGTAGCCATTCCTGCAAGTTACAACTAAAAATTACACTAGTGAGGTTAGGGTTAACAAAAAGTTGCCAAACTTGTTTGTTAAAAGAACAATCACGAAGAATGTGTAGAATGTCTTTCTCACTATCACACTCAAAAGAACAGATAGCATTCAAAGTAAGGTTTCTTCGGGCTTAGAACTGGTTTGAAGGAAGTCTCTCATGAAAATCCTTCCACTAGAAGAATTTGATTTTCTCAGGCACCGGCCAGCGCCAAATTTTTCTCCACATTGGGTTAGAATTCCCATAGTTGCATAGAAGGAATCATCGTTTGCAAACCTCCAGCAAAAAGTATCCTCCCTGTGATTATTTAGAGGCTTCACGGTAACCAACTTGTTAATTACCCATTGAGGCAAGAATTTCCTACATTCATGAGTATTCCATTGACCCATTGAGGGTCTGGTGGATTTGAATCACGTTTCCCATGGCTCATGGATTTGTATTTTGTTGCTAATTGCTATGGAAGTTTTCCACGATGTACGGTAATGATCTTTAATATATATTGAACTTCAATGCCACCGACTGCTTGCCATTGATTTTTTCTCAAAATTGATGTAAAATTATTTATTATTGGCTATATAATTTTTCAAACCATTTTTTATCATGAAAATTTTAAATCTTAATTATTATAATTCGCACTCAATTCTTTTTTTTTTTTGAAGTCAACTTGTTTTCAGTTTGGTAATTTTTTTATTGAACCACCCAGCATCCCAGTAGAGTTATGTGCTCATTGTTATTTTTTTAAACAACTAGATAGACAATGAAAAATTGTATAATTAATGTGCTATGTGTAAAGTAAGAAAGATAATTATTTGAAAAAACAAAAGAAAAAAAAGAAGAGTCAAACTGGTGTTATATATTCACATGCCATTTGGTTTTTTATAGGATTCATATATATATATATATATATACACTATGTTTGATAGGAATGGGTCATACTATCAACCACATGTATTTGTATAAAATAAATAAGCTACCAACTTGTATTCTGAATGCCACACTTTAGTAAGTCTATATCTACAACTTGTTCCTTGCACTCTTGTCATTCTCACATCATCCATTCCTGTGGTTCCAATTTCATGTGGGATATCGAGGAGGCCACAATTCCTTATGATCTCGTCTCAACAATCTCTCTTCATAATGCGTTGTTTATATACTTAGGGTTTGTTTAGTTTATATTTTTATAAATGGAATCATGATTTTTAACTATTATTTTTTTTTCTTTTTATCTAAATAGGTTTACAGTAAATTTCTCCACTTTTATTCAAATTTTATTTTTACAAACTGTAGTTATTCTAATAAATTTTACAAAAAAATAATCTGAACGGACACTTAATTTAAGGCATGTGGGACAAAATACACTTCACACACACACATACGTGTTGGAAGAAATGAAAGTAGGGGGAAATGTCAAATGAATGAAGGAAGGAGGTTGAATGTTGGAAAAGCATCCATGTTGGGAGTTTGGTGAAGATTCCTTCTTACAAGCTTGCTACTGGCAACTCCTGTCAGCATCGCTTCGCGCTTTATCTTAATTTCATATCATAATATAAATATTGAATAAATTAAACATATACCCTGACGGCGCCTACAACCAAATTCACATATATTTTTTAAAACGACGTCACATGTTCAGGTCAAATAAAAACAACAACAACAACTTCACATGGGCTAATTTTAATTTTATCGTGAGTACATATAAAATATTCGTTCCATTTATTTCAATGAAATATGAAAAAAAAAATTATATCCACTTATGTAGTGATTTTACTAGTTACAATTAAATCTACTGTGACCAAAACTAGAGTACCCTCAATGATATGATTATTTCTCATTACAATTTTTTAAAAAATCTAATTCTTGAAACTTCCAATAATTAAATTAATTTTGTTTATTTTTTACCAAAACAATAAATTTTACTCATTGTTGTCTGAATTTGTAATAGTATTTCTGTTGAATTAATTTGTGCTTATAAATTTATTATTGAAATTAAATGATTATTATTTTCTTTTAATTTCTTATAGTGTTACAAATGTATGTGGAACAAATGGCATTTAGTTTGAATGCTTTAACACTTATCCTTCTTAAGTAAGGTGAGGTCTCAGGTTCAAATCTTTTGTATGGAGAAAATTGTTGATAAGAGAGTCATATGCCCTTATGGTCTAACATGACTCAATCTAGATTAATTAGTGTCTATAATATATATGACTTTCAAAAATTAGTTGGTATTAATAAAAAAATTGGGAACATATATAATACTTTTTTACTTTTTTTGGTGGGAAACTTATGAAAGAGATTATCTCAATCATTGGAGCATCTTTAGGTTCAATATGTTTAATTTTATTTTTTTAATTCAGGAGACGATTTTGTAATTTTTAGTATAATTAAAGGTGAAAATGCATAATTCAATATTTTTTAATGTATTTTTTTACGTTTTATTTATTAAAATATGCATGATATCGTGGTCCTGAATTTTTATCGTCTTTCAAAATATCCAAATGCAAGTATATGTGCCAAGAAGTTAAGAACAAACGACACTGATTCAAACCAAATTGAATTGAATAGTCTAAACAATAAGCTACGCCATAATTTTTGTCATATCAGCAAATATATATTTCTGCTCGTATAATTCTCTCCCCCCACACCATCATTAAAATGGAGCTGGTTGCAAGACTTGTTAATTGTTAGTTATGTTTGGGCGCTTTGCCCCGTTGATTCACCAAAAAAAAAAAAATGGAGCTGGTTGCTCAACTGATGATTAAGACATTGATTTATATTAATCGGTTTGATCATAATCAGAGTATCAGACTGCAGTCAAATTAATTGTAATTAAATTAATATATTTTTAATTTTTATATCAAAATAAAATGAAAAATATATAATGAAAAAGTAAAAAAATTTCCTAATAACATTCATAACTTAATATTCAAATCTAAAATATATAATATTAATCTATAATGACATATTAAGCTCAAAATAATTAACTAAAATAGTTTGAATTAACATATATGCGGGCACACATATATATGTTTTAAAATTAAAATGATTAAAATAAATTTATTTATATCTTATATTAATCCATAGGAATCAACTCTAAGAATTAAGAACTAGACATAGATAGTAATTTTAAATAACAAATTAAATATAAATAGTATATTTACGTCATCTTATTTTTACTAAGTACATCGATTCATGATTTCTTTTGTTTATTGATTTTATTATTTAAATGATCTCACATAATTATAAAAATATTTGAAAAAAAGATTAAGACGAGATATAATAATTCTCTTGCAAGTAAAATATGTTAAATTACTATTGACAAGGAGTGTAGGCTAAATGTCACTTGTTAATGATTATAGTGAATATTTATAGACTATTTGGTTCAATTAACATGTGGTTAAGTGATGTAATGAAAAAAGTGTGAAGGGATATAATGGAAAGATGATTACAAATTAATTTTGAGTGGGTTTGTTTTGTATAATAGGGGGATGTGAGAAATAAATTTATTTTTTATATTTAATTAAACACAAAGAAATAGAAAATGACTAAAATACCCCTAAATAAAAAAAAAACCTCCTTCTTTCTTCACCCATCTTTGTCAACCACCACCACCACCATTTTTGTCGTTGCCCGCCACTCTCTTTGTCAATGTATCTCCCCTCAACAACAAACAAGCTGGTAAAAAAAAAGAAAAAAAGAAAAGAATGAGTAAAAAATGACAGATTTGTGATTTTGTCTCCTCTCTGTCAATGTCTCCCCCCTCAACAACAAATGAGTTCGAGAACGAGATCTGCAATAGTCTATGGAGAACTAGAAGAGTCAGTGGCCAGAGTTCGCGATCTTGAAGGATGAGTTTGAGATCTTTGGTGTTGGCGACAATTTCTCCCCTTTGCCGGCAAATGAGAAGAGAGATGTGGGCTTAGGGTTCCTAATCTATGATGGAGGACAATGGTGGTGCGAGCCTAGGGAGAGGGAGCTTGGTGGTGGTGGTGGTTAAGATCCAACAATGGAGAAGTTCGGTGGTAGGGAAGAAGAATCCTAACAGTAGAAGTGGTGAGAAAGAAAAAGCTCACGGTGGAGGGGCTCAATGGTGTCAAAGAAGATGAAGAAAGTGAAGGAAGTGGATAAGGAATTATTTGTTTTTATAAGGGCAATAATGTCATTTGGATCTCTTTCATATTAGTGTGAGGCCATTCACATCCAAAAGTTAGTGTAAGCTACTTCATTTTAATTTGGGTAATCAAGATCACAGGCATGAACTTCGTCCTTTCATTTTTTTGCAACCAAACATGGTATTCTTAGGTGATGCAAAGAAGATCCCCTTACAAACCCAATTGTGAACAACCAAATGGGCTGTTTGAGTTAGTGAAAATGAGAAGTATCGTGGGATGATTCTTAGAATATATATATATATATATTCCTTATAATATTTTCCCCTTGTTACTAGCGAGAATCCATTTATAAATATATATATATATATAGTTATTTTTTTCTTTAATTTCTTGCCAAACTGAAGACATTACCTACAAATCTGCAAGGCCTGACGTTGCAGCTGCGACCTTCCATGGGTGTGGTGTGGTCCTGAGGCATTATTCATCGTCGTTATCAAGCTTCCCCCATCATCGTCGTCCCTGTCTTGTCCTCCCTTGGCCCCTAGCTACTCTAGCTCCTAGCTCCCTGCATTGAAAACCTAAGAAATGGCATGGGGTGGCTTGGCTTCATTTCTCATTGTCCTTTTCGTTAATACTCTTATAGCTTTTGCTACGTTTAATTATCATTTCCCCTTTCGGATTGATTTCATTGGGTTTCTTCGTATATATAGCTAGCTTTTGTTTTTTAAAATACTGATTAACCAATGCAATTTTGTTATGAATGATAGAACCATTGTGGATTCAGTTTAAAGATATTATATTTGAAGAGACATGCGTATTTTATAACGCTGTACCTAGCTAGCTCAACGACCAAAATTAAACAGGGCAACGTACGTGACCAGTATTAAATATGGAAATTACATATGGAGGATCCATGATCTTAACATCGTAGTTTGACACTTTATTAGTGGTAGAATCACCTCTGGGACTGAGTGCATCATATCAATTGCCTGAGAAGCATAAATGAACCATTTATTATATGAGCAATTCGTAGGATCGTGAAAGACTCCACACCAAAGACATAGTGATAATTAATATCTTGTCTGAAAAGTTTTTAGCTAATCCGTAATTGGTTTCGCTTTTCTTTCAATTCCTTTTCTAGCTAGTTTGATTAACTTAAAGCTCGATCATTATTATTTCCATTAATCTTTATATTGATCTTTTTTGGTTCTATTTCATGTGCCTTGTTTCTATGTCAGGCTGATAGAGGAATGATGCTTTTCTTCTATTTATATAAACGAATTTATAACAAATCATACATAACAAAATGTTTAAAAAATTATGGCAAACAAATTAATTATCTTCATATATTTTTAACCATAATTTGTGATAATTGCGGTTAAATTAAATTCGGGTAGCAATACTGTCTGAGAAGCCGTCAATATAATTTGTGATTAGCTTTTCATCGTGAATGGAGTATTTGCCAACAACAATTTGTCACTGAAACCATCTTGTTTTGCGAGTAAAAAATTTATATGCAATTATTTGCTACTGTTATTGTTATAGTAAATTTTTTAATCAAAACAACACAATAGATATAGGTTAAGAAATTGAAACAAATATTAGATGTTTTGGTTTGAAAAAGTTAGCTTTCAACAAACATAGCGTCCCGTTCCCACAAAAAAAGTAAATAATAAAAAGAGGCGGGGCTTTCTATCCGTTGAAAACAAAAATTGTCGTGGCCGGTTATATACATTAACGCAGGAGACAAAATTTTTTTTATAGGCAAGAGACAATCTAGCTTGCTATTTATATATATATATATATATATTATGATATAAAATTTATAAAAAACTATATTATTTATAAATTATGAATATTGTAATTTAATTTAAATTTTATAGCCAAACACAAAATTTAGTTTTAAAATCATATTTTTTAAAATATAAAATTTATAACAAAATATATATATTTACAAGTCATGAATGAATAGTATATTTTACTTTTGAAATTGGGTCAATGCATGAGAGAATATGTCTATTGGATAAAAATTTTATAGGAAAATGCACTATATATTAATGATGAATAATATACAATTTATTTTTAAATTATGTATAGTACGTGAGGAAAAACATGTCTAATTATTAATTTTAAAAAGTTGAGGAAAGCCAAGAAAAAGTAGAGGAAAGGGCCGGGATGGGGGAAATGGGGAGGGTGGGGAGACAGGACACGCACACACATCAAACCTGGGGAGAGGGAAAAGTGTAATGAAATCTCTGGAAGTGTGAATTACGCAAATTAAAGGTTTCTGTCTCTGTTGCTGCTGAATAAGTTCACATGGGGGGGTAAGAGAGAGGAAGAGGGCATAGCCATAGCATAGCATGGGGGAATGTCTATTCTCTTATAGGCAGATCGAGAGGGATCTTTCATGCGATGCCATGCACCAAATCGGGCGGAATCTGTTTCGAACTCTTTTCTGTCGTCTTCTTCCTTTCCCTACCCTCCCCCTTTTTAAATGCCACCTTCCCTCCCTTCCATTTCCATCCCACCTCCTCCTCCATCATGTCTTCTCTCCTCCACCTTCCCTCTCCCTCTCGCCATCCCTCTCTCTCTTTCTTCCTCCCTCATCATCACCTCTACTCCTCGAAATCCCTCCCAGGTACATCCATCCCTCCCTTCTCATTTCTTCACTTCATTTCTTGCGAATTCATTAATTATATATATACACGTGCATGCATGTGTGTCTATAATCTTTTCCTTTCTCTAAAGTTGAGTGATCGATCGGGGATATTCTCTAGCCAATTTTCTTACTCATTTTAGTTGACTGTCATGGAAGCCGCCAAAAAATTTCACCCAACAATAATGTTTTTCATTTCCAAACCATCATCAATGATCTTCATTACTTTAAGGCTGCCTCATCTACAAACAGTCATTAATTCTGATTCATTTTCTGGCACCTCGGTAGATTTCACTATAAACGAGGCTGCATTTATACTTAAGTTGTGTTGATTGTTCTCCCCTGGAGAAGAAAAGAATAAAAAGAAGAAGAAAAATGGTTCATGGGATTCTTTGAAAGCCCAAAGTTAGTTAGCACGATCTATACATATATCACTGGTTTCCACCTGACAAGAGTAAGTGGAAAATTGTGTCATTTCATGCAGGTGCTGTATTATCGGAGGCCAAAGACAAAGAAGAGACCTTCGATTTCCGCCTGAGATGCAACGCTGTATCCAAACCTCGAAGTCAAGGTATGATATATAGTTTTTTTTTGGTTCAAATCGAGTCAGACAATGGAATAAAAATAGCTTTGTGTAAACAACTAAACATACAAGAGAACCAATTATTGTACTGTATGGCTGAGCAGGATATACGGACTCCGTAGTTCAGGCAGGTCTACCAACGTTAAAGTGGCGCGAGATTGTGGAGGATGACATAGACGAGGAGCAAGCTTACGAGGTTGATTAATTCATTAAAGACACTTTAAAACCATTCTCTGTATTTTCGTCTCTCTTTATTGTTTTCGTACTCCCGGCCGGACACAGTCACAGAATTATGTATTTGAACAGGTTTGGGTGACAAATACTGAGATCAAACAAAAGGTGGACACTGTGAGGTCGATATTGGGCTCCTTGGAAGATGGAGAGATTTCCATATCTGCTTATGACACTGCATGGGTTGCTCTTGTACCAGACATTCATGGAAGTGGTGCTCCTCAATTTCCTTCTAGTCTTGAATGGATCGCGAATAATCAGCTTCCAGACGGTTCGTGGGGTGATGCTGAGATATTCTCAGCGCACGATAGAATTATTAACACCTTGGCCTGCGTCATTGCGTTAAAATCATGGAATATCCACCCTGAAAAATACAAGAAAGGTAATATTAAATATCAGTAACTAATTATTGAAGATTAATTATTAGCTCTGCTATATATATATGTGTATGATGATGATCTGTGTAATTAAGCAGTTTTTGTTTGCTAATGAATGTTGTCGTCATATATATCTAGGGATGGCGTTTTTTAGTGAGAACCTAAGCAAGCTTGAGAGGGAGAAGGCGGAGCATATGCCAATAGGGTTTGAAGTTGCTTTTCCATCGCTTCTAGATCTAGCCAGGAGTTTGAAGATTGAAGTACCAGATGATTCCCCTATCTTGAAAGAAATATTGGCCAAGAGAGATGTAAAGCTGTCAAGGTACGAATCGCTTGTTATAGAGATTAGTGACAACCTCAAAGCTTTAGCTGTATCGCATAATAGAGTGTTTTTCTGGGTAAAAGGACGAATACCTTTTTCCAAGGTCATGTAAAGTTGTTTAACGTATAAGTGCATGTGAGTAATGTGACTAATTGTTTAATTTTAATGGCATTTATATGGCCCGCGGGTGGATCGGGTGGTGGGATATACAGAATACCAAGAGAAGTGATGCATAAAGTGCCCACAACACTGCTCCATAGCTTGGAAGGAATGCCAGGGCTGGAATGGAAGGACCTTCTAAAACTTCAGTGTAAAGATGGGTCCTTCTTGTTTTCTCCATCTTCCACTGCTTATGCTCTCGCCCACACTAAAGATCAAAATTGCCTCAATTACTTGAATAAAGCTGTCACCAAGTTCAATGGAGGAGGTATTATAAAGTGCCTTTATTGGCCGCTCCCACACTCCATGCACACTCACCATTCCATTATATATTCCCTTTCTATCACTTATTATATATATATATATATATATATATGAAAATAATAATTATAATAAGTAGCTGTAGTATTGTTAACAGATTTATATTTCTGATCACTTATTCTTGTTTAAACATATATATTTACACATACCAGTTCCAAACGTGTATCCCGTGGATTTGTTCGAACATATTTGGGTGGTTGATAGGCTGCAGCGACTGGGAATTTCGAGATATTTTGAGAAGGAGATCAAGGAGTGTATGAGCTATGTTCATAGGTAGATTCACGTCATGAGTGGTGTCAATGTTTTTACTTATATAATTAAGCTAAATTTTTTAAGCCATGATGAGAAAGAAAATTAAGACTATATTATTCGTTGATGCCTGCTGAATTTAAATTTCAGAAATTGGACCGAGAAGGGCATTTGTTGGGCAAGTAATTCCAATGTCCAAGATATTGATGACACGGCCATGGGATTCAGGTTACTAAGATTACATGGCCATCAAGTCTCACCCAGTGAGTTTTATACAATCATATTTGTTAATGTCACACTATATCCTCGATCCCTCTCCCTCTCTCTCTCTCTCTCTATATATATATATATATACACTCATTAATTGATTCTGGTTTGAGACTAGATGTGTTCAAGAACTTTGAGAGAAATGGGGAATTCTTCTGCTTTGCTGGGCAGTCAACACAAGCTGTGACAGGAATGTTTAATCTGTATAGAGCTAGTCAAGTAGCGTTTCCAGGAGAGAAGGTTCTTGAAGATGCCAGGCAGTTCTCGGGAAAATTTTTGAGAGAGAAACAAGCGGCCAATGAGCTCGTTGATAAATGGATCATAGCCAAGAATTTACCAGGAGAGGTATATCATTACCAAAAAAAAAATTATCCATATCAAATGTATTAAGAAATTCAGATTATATGGAGCTAATTCATTGATTAAGGATAATATTGGGGCACTAAGTTAGATATGCCGAGGCATGTAGCTTGGTACTGATAAATAGTGAGTGCAGGTAGGTTACGCATTGGACATCCCATGGTATGCGAGTTTACCTCGAGTGGAAACCAGATTTTATATTGACCATTACGGCGGCGACAGTGACGTTTGGATTGGCAAGACTCTTTATAGGTTCTTCCCTATCCCTCTATACTCTTTATAGCCTTCGATTTGTATCGATTAATGTGCCATATACTAAACTCGGATCATGTTTTAACATCAATTAGTTTTTACAAAATCTATATAAAGTTTCAATGCTGATTCTATTCCTGTTCATATTATAAAATATTTTATAAGATAAGTTTTTGATTCAAAATATAAAATATTTATTTTTTTTATTTTAATTTTATCTTTAATATTTTTTCTTTTCTCATTTATAACACCCTATAATAGTTGATATGGTATTGAATAAGAATAAAAAAATAAATATGGATATTTTTTACATTGATTATTTCAATTGAAAAAGTAATTTTCTTAATATACGTATAATTAATATAAAATATCTTATAATGTAAATTGAAAGGAGTAACTGCTAATCAATGAATTACTAGTATTTTTTTTAAATGTCACCTGGAGATAGTATAAGTGAGTGTAAATTACCCTTTCAATCCCTCTGTTAGGAAATTAACATTAATTTTTATTTTTGTATAATTTAGGACTTTCATTCTAATATTATTTACTTTAACAGCAATCTCATATAGCGTGGTTTTGTTTACTCTTATAAATTCAATTAGTCAAAAGAAAACAATGATTTAATATATTTAAAATTTGGAAAATCAAATTTTTATCAGTCAAATATGTAGTATACAATGCTTCTTTTTTTTTTATAAGGCAAAAAAAAAAATAAGTAATCATTTTTTTTGAATTATTGTAATGTTATATAAAAGTAATTTAATCAAGATAAGTAATTATTGTAATCTTCCACTATACTAGCTAGAAGAAAAGATGAGGGAGACGAGTATTAATTTTTGAAATGTTTAATACAAAATATAATAATTATTTAAAAAATGGTTGAACTGTCAACCATTCAATTAAGTTGAAAGGTCTATTCAACATGACGTGTCAAGGCAAAGGCAGAAAAAAATGTTTATTCATGGCTAAGAAATTAAACCATCAAATTTACTGTAACAAATATTAAGTTACTATTGTTTAAGTGACCCGGACATTGAGGAAAACCTTAAAATGGCAGGAGCATTTTCTGTCATCATTTGTCATTTTAAGATCACCTGGATTTAAGGGGATTCAAGGCGTGGCAGGGGCCATGCAGAATCATAGGTGTCTCATTCACATTTTTTAAGCACTCCGGCTCTTGCACTGAGCTGGTAATTATTGACTTGCACCAAGTTAGTTTTAACATTGATACAAAAACTTGAAGAGTTCATCAGCGGATTTTAATTTATTTAATGACTCTGAAAAAAATAAAATATATATATATATATAATTATATATGAAATTGAACTGACACTGACTGGGGAGTCGTTTAATCAGGAAAAAGTGAGGAGGGAAATTAATTCTTTTAGGAAGTAAATTACACTTGATTTTTTTTCAATAAGTTGGAAATTTAACTTTTCAAATGGCTAGGGAAGTAACTAAGTGAAACCTCAATAAATTCTACCTACCTTCTATTTCATTCGATTTTTTTTTTTAAATTATCCTTGACTCCTTAAACCTCGTAAGTCTTAACTTTAAAAAGAATATTTATATCTTTAATATTAAAAGATAATATATTTATTTAAAAAATCTGAACTTCTTGAAAAAATAAAAATTAAAACAAGCAAATCAATGATGAAATTTTAAAGAAATTAACTTTGACATAGCAAGTTACTTCTTATAAAATATAATAAATTGAATTAAGCAACTCTTTTTTTATGAGCATCAATGATATCTTCAATCAATTCCTATAAAATAAAGAAATCACCAAAGTAGTTTTAGTTGCCTCAACAAGATCTTTGAATTAATATACTCCTTCATAACAAGTGAATGAAGTAACTAGTTGGGAAAAATAATAATTTGATTATGAAGTTGGGCCTTCACAAAATGAATTTTCTTTGCATAATTATTATTACAGGATGGCATATGTGAGCAATAATGAATATGTGGAGCTGGCGAAATTAGATTACAACAATTGCCAAGCACTGCAGCTAAGAGAATGGGCCAGCGTTCAGAAGTAAGTGTAGCAATTAAGTTAAAATATATATATATATATATATATTCACGTACGCTTCAAGAATTTCAATATTTATCTTACACTCGATAATTTGAAACTATATATGTCCTGCAGTTGGCACTCACAGTGTGGATTGGGTGAGTATGGATTAAGCAGAAAAGCTCTTCTGTTTGCTTATTTTTTGGCCGCAGCCAGCATATTTGAGCCTGAAAGGTCCCAAGAGAGGCTTGCATGGGCCAAAACCTCTGCCTTGCTTCACACAATCACCTCCTATCTTAAGGATGAACATATGAGGAAAGCTTTTGTCATTCACTTCACCAACTGCATCAACGACCGAGACTACTCCACTGCCTGGTACATTATTATTAATTAGTTTCTCCAGATTAATTCCCTACTAATTAATCACCTGCTAATTATCATTACTTATTTTGTGTTAACATTTTTACGCAGGAGATTAAATAGGAACAACACAGAGGAAGGGCTGGTGGGTGCTTTGGTTGGAACCATAGACCAGCTTTCGTGGGATATCCTTGTGTCTCATGGCCATGAAATTGGCTATGATATGCATCACACTGTGAGTCTTCCTTTTTAATTAATTTCTCTTCTGTTCACAAATTATACTAGTATTCATACTTCATTTTATTGGTCAAATGTCACTAGCAATAAATAATTTGCAGCGAAACTCAGCGCTGACTCTGACACACACAGTTCACAGTTAATGAATGATGTTGTAAACTAATGTCACCGTTCAACATGGCAAATGAAAAGAAAACATGAGTGCTTACTGGTCTACGTCCAACAATGCTCCAAAAGGTACAAAGTCCACTATTGTCATGTTTGATGTTTTCCCATGATTTTACTGTCATATACAGTGGAAAAAGTGGCTATCAAGTTGGCAAAGTGGAGGAGACACGTGTCAAGGACATGCAGAGCTTTTGGTAAAAATAATAAACCTAAGCGCCGGGAATTGGATTTCACAGGAGCTACTGTTGAATCCCCATTATCAACAACTCACTCAACTCACCAATAGAGTCTGCCATAGACTCCACTGTTATCAAAAGGACAAGGTCAGTGACAGGACAAGCATTATATCGACCAGAACGAATGTTAGCTCAGAATTGGATAGTATTTTTGCTGCATTGTCTTGATTTAGTCTTTTCATATCCTCCAAATTAAAATTCTCTGCCCATCATCCCAAGAAATCTACTTAATCTAAAAAGTTTGGTGTACTCCATGATAATAATTTCCTCCTTCTCCTATACCTATTTAGGCATCTCAGAGAAGCGGCAGCGTCATGCAGACATACTGCATCACCACCTCAGAAGCAGAGTCAGAAATGCAACAACTTGTGCAGTTGGTGCTTCAGCAGTCTTGTAAAGACATAGATTCCAGTATCAAGAATACTTTCCTGACAGTGGCAAAGAGCTATTATTGTGCAGCGTTCTGTGATCCAAACACCATCAACTTCCACATTGCCAAAGTTCTCTTCGAGAAAGTCAATTAAAATTGTCTCTTGTCCGCACTAGACATCTCCCATCCCTGTCCATTTGAACCCCGTAATGTATAATAATCCAAAATCAACTGCTGTGACTGAATGCGCACGGTTTGCTGTTTTGTGATCTATATAAATCAATATCGTCTAGACAACTTAAATTCAAAGTAGCAGTTGGGGCATGCCATATAAATGGGATCCCCAGGATATTAGAAACTAGTCTGATGATAAAGGATCGATATAATTGGGGAAACAAGAAAATAGCTTAAAATACTAGAGGTGAGATTTGCAGAGACGCATTGAAGATACGATACAGCAAGGTTTGCACAAATTTAGCCAGTGGGAAATTATATGGAAAAGCACGTTACTGTTAACATAAGAATCCTTTTGAAATTATATTAGAAGCAAAGCCAAAAATGTCAGACAAGGCCGCCAGGGCTGGGGTATGAATACGTGAGAAATTAAAGTTGGTGGGTTGGTCATGAACATCAAGTGGAGCTTGGTCAAATCCTATATATGTGCAGATATCGTACGCCATGTTTGAAAATATTCAAGACCGAGAATGACCAAAGCCCCACTACTATTATCCTTTTCACATGTCCTGCGCCACTAGGTTTGGAATCGGATAAAGAAATTAAAGTTGCTCAACTCACCCATTCACTGTTGCCTTGTAGCAGGAATGAAGTGGGACAAGACCTAAAGATTTCTTCTCAGGATATTACCAATATATAGATAATGTTTGAGTAGTGATGGCACCATAAAATCAACTTGATCAAAGATGAATTGCCACGCAAGTTAAATAGATAAGCAGCACTATTGGGGGCTTGATAGTGTGGCAACTAATAGATGAATCATGAATGCATTAGCTCTTCTCCAAGAAAGGAAAGATTAGGGGAAGTGGACATAGCTTAATCAGAAGCTCCCAGATGAGGTCCGCTTGTAATACACAGTAATGAAGATAAATAACGATTCTAGCAGCCAATGAAATTAGCATATCGTGTGTAAAATTGTATGACACAGAGGGAGCTAGCTGGGGTCCATGCTACGAAATTAATGAGATCCATTGAAAAAATTAAAGACAAGTGTATGGGGAAGCACACGTGGTGGTGAGGTCCCAATAATCCAAATAAAGATTATTCCGAACTGATAAATCACACCACCAAACATCATGCACGGATTAGACAAGAAACAGTAGAGCAATCAGTTGCCCACTAACAAGGGTTAGGGTTTGATGTGGAAATAGTACTCCCAGTGGCAACGAGGCGCATGACGGACAGAGATGTAGAGAGTGGAGATAGAGACAAATGTGGGTGAATGACATTTCTCTCCTCTCCCCCAACAACTGTTGTTTCTAGCTTCTTTTCCTGACCTGAAAGACAACATACAGATAGTACACACTATATATTGCAGAAAAACTAACAACATTTCGGTGACTGAAAACTAATTTATGACTCAGTATACTAAATTAATATGGAATAGAGTAGTACGTCTTCACCAGAAAAAATGAGCACAAGCAGATTGGGTTACTGTATAATGATGATTAGAGAAGAGGCCCGAAGGGGAGGCTAAGGGCTTTTTTTCTTTAGGGCCGAGCCTGTAAATGGGCTCAATGCTTTGCAGACAAGCCCCGAGCATGCTGGTGATAGTACCTCCACTCACCTGTCTCCGTCTGTCTGCACCTTTATTCATTCCCTTGCATTATTTATATGCCCGAGCATCTTCATGTGCATTTTTGTCACCCTCTGCTTTTCTTTGATAGAAACCATTACTATTTTTTTTTTAATGTTGTAGGGGCATGAAGAAAATGGCATTCTCTATTGTCTTCACCTCATCATGTTCAATACTTTAATCACGTCAGAGGATCACTTGTATTATTATTTATGGATTCGTGGGCATTGTTTCTCATTCATCATTTTATTTTATGTTTCCCATTTAGCTTTTGGATTCTCATCCGGCCATCGTTTTGATGCCGCATGTTGCATCATGCACGTGGATTGCATCTTCTATTAAAACCCTCTTCTCTTTTATTTTATCTTTGCTTCTAAAGTGTTTTGTCCACAATCAGCTTTCCCAGCCCTCCCTGTTCGGATTCCTTTCATCCACGCACCGTCAAAACTAAACACAGCTTTAATTCAGAATTCATGGATTCATTAAATTAAATTTTTACTAAAATGGAACATGAAAACTGGAGCCATTCCTTTTCATCCAAGCAACAACATAACTCTCAGTGGAGCCACTACTTCTTTCTAATTCGTTCTTTTCTCAAATATCAATTAGACTAGGAACCCAAGAAATGAAATTCAACTAGTAATCATTTTATCGAGATTATGATAAAGTAAAACAGCATGAGTATAGTAAATAAAGATTGATCTAAATGAAAAAACAATGTGACTTGTACCTTAGTAGTTCAAATTTTGTTGTGGATGTGAAAATATCGTTTCTATTGGGGAGGGGGAGAGAAAGGGCAGATGGGAGAAGGAAAATATAACTGCAATTAACCCAAGATGCAGGCTGGCCTGGCCTTTGGTTAAAAAAAAAAAAAAAAAGATTGCTTTACTAATTTCACCTGAGAGAGAAGGAACGGAAGTGACGTCAAGAAGATTCCTAGTCCACGTGGCGCGGGCAGACAAAGAGTTGGGACTCGAGGCCTTGTTGGTTGGATGAATCTGGGAATCCGATACATTATTATTATTTTTATTTTGTTGGTTAGGCGATGCCCTGTATTATGTTGTGTTGTGTTGCTCCAGTCTCCACCACCCGCTAAAGCTATGGATACCCTGCTCCACGCTTCCTCTTCAATGGCCAAGCGACCTTGTCCCTCCCAAAACCCTAGATTCCAACACCTTCATCAAGTGGACCATCTCCTTGAAGCATTTCTCGCCCTCGCTGAATTCCCTTCTTTCTCCCTTCACCTCTCCTTGGACAGGCTTCTCCACTCATTGCCCACCGATGCCGATCAGACCCTTCTCCTCGATCGCGCCCTTAAAATGGGCACCCTCCTTCTCGACGCCGCCAATCACGCCTCCAGAAAGCGTGCTTCCTCCCACAATTCTCTCGTCTGGCCTCTTCCTCCCGACCTTACCATCAAGGTTTCCCCCAACTTGTAGCATTTACATCGCTGCACATTTTTTCTTTTATTTTTTTTTATTATTATTTTGTTGGATTGGATGCTCATCTTTTCCTCCTATTTCTATGTCTATTTTTCTTGCATCTTGGCGGTTGCTTTCCTCTTATTTTGTTCTTATTTCTTATTGATCTTGTTAATCCCCTCATTCCCTGTTGTTTGTGAATCTGATCATATTTCCTTGTTCAACATGATATTTACTTTTTTCATTTTCCCGTGGGGATTTTGTGATTTTCTGTGAATCCGAGGATAATGAAAACTTTAAGTCCCCGTCGGTGGCTTAATGGTTTTCAATCATCACAAGCCTTTGCAGTGCAGTTATGCCATGCTTCTGCCCCTTGCGCCGGGCATACCAACTTCGGTTGGAGTCTTTTTTCGTGTTCTTCCTTACCAGAAAAAGCTGGGGCTGAAACCATTGTTTATAAAAGCTAGTGATTGGGTGCAAATAGTATTTTTCCAATTGTGGGTGCCTAAGTTAGTAGATATGTTGATTTACCGCATTAGTTTCTATGGCTGATATATTTTGTTTTTTTGTTTGGCTTGACGTGGTTTTACTAAGCTTTTTCTTTTATTCTTTTCTGTGCCGTTGATGAATGATATATTCGTATAAATGTGACTGGATATGAGTTCCCTCAGTGTTTCTGCGTTAAAGGTGCCGGAAAAAAAATACTTGTAGAAAACACTTGTTTAATAGTGCTAACCCTTCGGTTCATACTATTCTTCATGGAGAAATCTATTTACCTTTCGAAACTTAATTAAGATATACACATGTTGTAAGAAAGCAAACTTTGTGATTATTGATCCCTTGTCATGATTTACAGGTCTTTTCAATGCTTGATACCCAGAGTCTATGCTACGCTGCAGCAACTTGTTCATTGTTTAACAAATGCGCTAAGGATCCTTCGTGTTATGCACATCTTGATTTGACAACACTTGTTCCAAAGGTCAACAATGCAGTAGTTTCTTCAATGATCCAGCGAGCTGGAAAGGCCCTACGGTAAGAACTTATGTCTCACTGTTTCTTTCTATGCTATATATACTTTTATTTCCAGGTAAAATTTAATTAACAGTACATTTGATGATAATGGGACATAATTCATATTAGGTTTAAATAATCACCTTGTGAGCTAATCATGTTTATCTCATGACTCATGGTCTCTACCTTTGATTTCTAAAGGCAAGAAAAAAACAAAGAATGTTGGAAGGATATGGATTATTTGTCTGGAAGGTCTGCCTTGTCCACATTGGTATCGTAGTTTATTAGTGGCTCATCTCTATTGATGCTTCACATGCAGTTTCCTAACTAAAAGAGCAATTGGTTTTATGGTTCTACGTCTGTGTATATTATGGTATAATTTTCATTTATTATTTCAGCAAAAAGACTTAACTTAAAAAAAGTTTATTATCCTTTTTCCCTGCTAGACTTCATGTACATGCTTTGCAATGTTATTTTTTCCCCTAATGATCTTTTCCTGTGCATCTCTTTCAATTGGTCAATAAGGTCTCTTAAGCTTGGTGTGGTCCCTGGTCCTACTGCTTCGCCTGGATCTAATCAGCCATTGGTTTACACCATTAGAAATGCTATTGTAGAGGCATCTAACTTTTCTTGGAATGATAAGAGATCCAGACAGGGAAGGGAGTCATCCATTCTTACAAGATCCTGTTTAACCACTTTAAATGGGGATAATGGTGCTCCAGGGTATGTCGTTCTTGAGCTTTTGATTAGTGCAGATGGGGATGGCTTGCTTTTATATAAATATAAATATTTTCATTTTGTAGGGCGCTTTTGAGAAAGTTGCACCTGTACAATATTGAGAGAATGGATAATGCATCCCTTGCTGGGGCATTATCAGCCTGCACGTCACTCCTTGATCTGGAAATTGTTGGGCTGTATGTTTCTGGCACCTCTTGTGTTTTCTTCTTCTCATTAGAAGGATTTTATCACTGCTTTTGCCTTTTTGACATTAGAATATGCTTAATTAATTGCTGTAAACGTAGAGTATATGCATACCTTTGTTCAAGATGGTTTTACTTTTTCTTAATCTTGAATACAAACTAAAATTCCATTTGTCATAATTTTAATGGGGATTCTTTTTGGTTTCTTGTTGACCTAATTGGTGACAACAAATCTGGTTTGCTTTGTCATAGTATTTGTTGCTTCACATGTATACACAATTAAAACGTTTATTTTGCAGTTTTTGGTTTACATTTATGATATATATTCTTTCAACTTTTCAAGCATTTAATATGTATCTGCATCTTTGTCTTCCTTACTTACATTCCACTAATTTATGTAATATGATACTGTGATTTTTTTTCCCGAATTATATTTTTTAATTGATACTTTTTCCCTGAACTATCAGTCATGTTGAACTGAGGCAAACATTAGTTTCAGTAAGTGCAAATTGCCACTTGATCGAGCGTTTGTTTTTTGAGTCTTCAAAAACAGGTATGATTTTTTTTACAGTGTGCCTTTAAATGGTTATTTATACATCCACTTATCTATTTTCAATTAGCAGGTAGAGATGACAGTTTGAAAACACCAACCTGCATGGACCTTGTAAGCAAGTGTCCCCATCTAACTTCTTTATCACTGAGAGGGTTTAAGCTGCATGATTGTAAATTGCGTATACTGGTTAAGGTATGTTTTAAGGACTTCTGTTAATATGAGGGGACTATGATATAAGCAGAGAAACTATCATCTTTATTTTCCAGTATTATTTTTCTGCACATGTGTTGGGAGATTTTGATTAACTTTTGGCAGTCTCTAGCTGATACTGGGTATTTTTTCTTTTGTCAAATTTATTTGTTAGACACATATGCTTTCAGTGATTCACAATATATAGAGTTTAGTTTATTTTTTTCTTTATTATTTTGTTAATAAACCTTTCATGATAGTAGGGAGTAGAGTTGGAATGGAAAAAAAACTTTGCAAGTCAAGTTGTGCTATACTTGTGCACAACTTTGTGTTGTAATATTGAAATTCTTAAGCTCTTTCTCCCAAAAAAAAAAACTTGAGCTCAGGTTGAAGCAGTTGGTGAACTTTCTAGGCTCCTTAGTCATCATGGATTGTTATAGGCTGGCAGTTCTAAAATAATGCAAGATATATGAGTTTAAAACTATTGCATGCATCTCACTTTTTGATATCTGGCATGCAAATTCATTTGACTAGATAATAACTTGGCAATGGTGTCAATTTGAAAATTGAAACAATTATTTTTGTTTTGGAATATTAATTTTACCCAAGATGGAATTCTCCTATTTCACTTTATCCACAAAGAATGAAGAAGAAACCCTGTATTTCTCACTATGGTATCTTTACGTTCCTCGTGCGAAATTCCGGAAGGGCATATAACTGTGGCTTGTTAAATATTTTTGTATGCCTATGCAGGGATTTCAGAAACTAAAATATGTTGATTTCTCAACATCCTATTTTATCACTGGAAACTTCTTAAGGTCATTTATTCCTTAACAAGACTTCAAAAGCTTGATATCCTTATTGTATGTCAAGCTCATCTGTTAATACAGATATTGTTTATTCCCCCCAGAAACCTTGGAAGCAGTACTAATGGAACTTTGCTTGAAGTCTTAATTTTAAGGGATTGCATGCATCTGAAAGAGGTGAGGTCCGAGGGTTGTAATGACATGTATCTAATTGTTATATTCTTTCCATGCAACTCATTCTGAAACTCTACTGGTTTGTGCAGCTGGAAGTTGTTAGGTTGTTGACAGCAATTCTTGCGGGCGATTTTAAATCCCTTGTGCATCTTGTGGGTACATAAGAAATATATGTTATGCATTGTTTAAAAAATAACAGCAAAGTTTTTGTGAGACCATCAGTTTTGCTATTATTTCTTAGTACTGTTGTCTTTATACAGGACATATCCAATAGGGAAGGCTTAGCATCTGAGGGTGACTGGTATCATAGGTGTTACAACTCTAGGTAATGATTTTCTTTGTGGACGTGATATGTTAACCATATGGATGGCATAGGTTGTGGTTATTTATTCAATTGCAAATTTTGAACTCTATTTTGCTACTGCAGCATCATGCCAATAAAGCAGGTTTTGGAAGCAAGGCCTGATATGTGTTTGCTTGCTGAATATCCGTCAGAAGGAAGGTTTGATTATTTTTCAATTATTCTGTCTTTGGTCAACCAAGCTTCCTGTGGGCAACTGTGCAAGTGGAAGTATTTTCCATTTTGTTTTTTGATAGTCACCAATTTTTGCGTTTCTGTATTGTGTTGCAGTTATGTTGAGCCATTTGATACTGAATTAAATAGTGACATAAGTCTACCATCACAATTGAGCAGCCATACTTCAGATGGATCGAATTTTATGAGTACATCTGAGAGCAGCTACAATAGTGATCAAGGTAGTGGCAATGAGGATGGTCAAGATGCCAGCTATGTGATTTACGGGGAAAGTTCGGATGAGATAGACTATTTTACTTTGTAGGGGATGCTCCGTGTATGGCAATTATCAAACCAGGAATATTTAGTAATCTTGGTAGTCTTCTCTCTCTCTCTCTCTCTCTCTCTCTATATATATATATACACACATCTTTCTACCTCTATTTATCTATCTATCTCTATGGAAAATGAATTCTGCAAGTTGATTTCAACATTTTTTATATAGTAGTTCAAGGGGGACAAAGCCCCCATTTCTATTTATTAAAAGCATTCACAAGGATAGGTTAGCTTTGTTTCGTAGGTTGACTTTGGCCTCTATGTATGGAAGGCTTATCAAGGAACAGATAAGATGTTTTGGAATGCCTTGGCTGACATGTGACAAGTTGCATCTAGTCTTTGCATATCCCATGCTTCTATCCCCATAAATAAGGTGTTCGGAAGCCTTTTTTCTGAGGGAAACTAGTGATAATACTTTGTCTCGCCTGCGTTATCAGTTGTCGAGAATGAATGGTACAACTGGATGCATTAAAGTCGGTTGTATTGCTTGCAGTCTGTTTTCCCTTTAAAACTCATTCAATGTTGGTTGTATATGTTTTTTCCACCTGCAATTCTAAATGTCTGCGCTTTATGTTTTAAAAACTAGGTGAGCTGCGGTGGAATAGGATTGTGCCTTGTGGACGATGGATTTTTCTTCAACTTCCATGTTCTGGTGTGTCTTCATTTAAGTTACCAGCTGTGGACTTTTTAATCTGCAGGAAGCTTGGAGGTTTGTCTACGTTTTTGGAGTTGGTCTATTTTTCATGGATCTTTACAGAGCATTGGGCAGAACTTAGTTGGTCTATTTTTCCATATCTGCACAAATGCAATTATGCTAACAGGCTGGTGCTTTGGGGGCTAGCCTCTTCTTCCTCCGCTGCCAAAATAAATAATAAAATCATTTTTCCTCTGGATTAGTTTATAGCTTTGTGTAACTTCCATCGAACTGGGAAGTGCACGAGCAGAATCTGTGGAAACAATGATCAAGTTATATATTCTTAACTAGAGATATCTTCCGTGCCAATGCACAGAAGAAGAGGTGAAAAATAAAAATTTAGATGGTAAAATTAAGATTTTGTGATTAATGATGAGATAAAAATATTTTTCTTTTGAAAAAGTGAAATTAAAACTAAGTATACACAGTGCGTGCAATAACAAAAGAAATCGTGAAATGACCATTAGACCCAAAAAAAAAGACAATTGATTTTTGGTACCAAAAATTCAAGATATATTTGAATTTTTATAAACAAAACTGGAACATTTTGAATTGAGATTCAAATTTTTTTCACAACCGGGGCTGGAATTTTTTTCAATTACTGATCCAAAATTTAACTTTTGATTTGCAGTGGTAGAGGCTGATGCCTTTTGTTGTAAACTTTAACTTTTTGATCTTGACTTTGCATTGAAGTGATGAGTTTTGCCGGTTTCAAGGTGGAAGAGAGAACTACAGTAATTTGTAGGGATATTTGAAAAAAAATTATCATACAATTTTTTTAAGAAAAAACTTAGAGAAAATAATATAGACTAAACATTTAAAATTTATATAAACATTATATTTTAACATTATAAAATTTTTTGTTTGCCAGAAAAAAACATTATAAGAATTTTATAATAAAAATTTTCAAAAGATTCAAATTTTATTAGAGGAAAAAAATAATTGTCAATCAATCATTTTAGAACATAAAATCTGGCACTCTAACACTATTCATAAGATATAGACATCGCAACTCATTCATACGTGAGCCTACTATCTAATTATGAGCTAAAAATCCCCCAATCCAGATAAATAAGCAATTATCAAATACCTGAAACTGAAATATGGACTTTTGCACACACCCCCCCCCCCCCAAACAAAAAAAAAATATGGACTAACCAGCTAACAAATTACTGAGTTTTTCCTCAGTAATTTCAAATTGGGGTTTTGGGACAATTTCTTGCCAAAAGGAATCCACAAAGGGTTTTGAAGTTGTATAATGGATTCTCTTTTGCTTATTAAAGCATCCATATCTTTGCCCGCATTGCTTGATGGGTTCTCTAACATCTATTCGTCATGCAACACTCGGGAGGACTTCACATATTTATTTTAAATTTGTTTCCTTCATTTTTTTTTCATTTTGTTTTTTTAATTAATTCATTACTTTTAGTTTTCACCATTAAATCCTTAATTTTCTTCATTTTTAAATATTCTCTTATTATTTCCCAAAATTATAAATTTATTCTTAATAATAATGCAATAAAAATGATAAATTTGACATAAATTAAAAGTGGAAAAAATAAATTATTTATTAGAAATTTAAAAAAATAAACCAACGTATACAGCCAAAAGCCCAGAATTGTCCCCTGGAGAATGACGTAAAGGATCTCATTTACATTGTAACCCCCAGTGTGTAATCTGGACTATAGTCCTTCTCCTTTCACCCAAAAAAAAATCTCATTAACAATTTTCAAAGCTCATTTTACATGAACAAGCTTAAAATAAGGGGCGGAGACAGGAGAATGATGGGTTATATGATTGTTGTATCTCCATCACAACCCCTCATCCTTTGATTTATATGGTGGCTACTTAATAATTAGATTTTTACCCTGTGTGATATAAGAAAGCATAAATAGACAAAACATAAAATTAAAATAAATTATATAAGTAATATCACAACATTATTTATAACTCATTTTTTTTAAATTGTTTTTCCTAAGATTTATACTCCTTTCGTTTCAAATTGCAGGGTGAATATAATATAGATTAATATTTCAAAATATGAGCCACTTTTTGAAAGTTAATTATCATTTAATATTTTCTTTTCATTTTTACTCCTATTTGTAATATTATTCAATTATGAGATAGAAAAGTAAAAAAAAAGTTATAAGAAAAGAGAATAATTCATTTTTAATTCTATTTAGTGAGGATAATTTTAGAAAATTATGTAAACTAGATTGTTTTATCTTGTGCAATGCATGTGATATATAAAAATGAGAAAAATTGATCTAAAGGAATATATATAACATTTTTTTGCCAGAGGAATATATACAATATTAAGTTCATAAAAAAGACAATGATATGAAATTAATGAAATTTGAGTAAAAAAAAAAGTAAAAGAATAATAGAGTTAAAAGATTTAAAATTTAAATATGAAAAAAAACCATTTACTTTGTTTTGAGAGGGAATGATAGAAAAAAAAAAGTCATAAATTGAATGTGCAAATTATTTTTTTGTTACACATTTGATATAGTCAAATAAGAGAGAGAAGTTAAATTAATAATAAAAATATGAATGGAGAAAGAATAAAAATACGGGGAGAGAATTTTAAAAATATATACAAAATAAGATAATTAGAGAAAAGAGAGAGAACATAAAATAAAAATAAAATAAAATATATGAGAAATATTTTATAATATTTGATAAAATACAGAAAATATAAATAAATAAAAGTTCAAAGTTAAAAGTAAAATATGTTAAAATAATTTTTTTGAAGGAAATATTGTTAAAGAGGGTGGAGGAGAGTGAGGGAATTAAAAGTTTAATAAAAAATGTTAAAATAATTTAAGAAATAAAATCTTAAAAAAAGCAAGATGGGGAAGGAGAATACTGTTTATAACAATGCTTATAAACATCTTTTTTTTCAAAAATATTAATATATATATATATATAGATAGATTGTCTTATCCTGTGTATTGCAAAAAACATATAAAAATAAAAAAAAATTGATTAGATAGAATATATATATATATATAACATTAAATTCATTAAAAAAGATAATGATACAAAATTTATGAAATTTGAGTAAAAATAAGTAAACAAATAATAGAGTTAAAATATTTAAAATTTAAATATGAAAAAAATTTATGTTATTTGAGAGGGAATGATATCATATTGTTTTTCTATTGCACATTTAATATAATTTGATATAATCAAATAAGGAAGAGAAGTTAAATTAATAATAAATGTATGAATAGAAAAAAAAAAGAGAAATTATATGGAGAAATATTTTATAATATTTGATAAAATATAGAAAATGCAAATAAATAAAAATTAAAAGTTAAGAGTAAAAAATGTTAAAATAATTTTTTTTGAAAGAGATAATGTTAAGGTGGGTGGGGATAGTGGGAGAATTAAAAGTTTAAAATAAAAATGTTAAAATAATTTAAGAAATAAAATATTGAAGAAAGTGACAAGGGAGAATATTGTTCATAATAATATTTATGAATAGTAATTTTTTAAAAAAATTTAATATATATTTTTTTTAAAAAATTAATATATTGTTAATAAATGTAAAATAAGTAGATATGACTTATATTTTAAAATAAAAAAACTATTATAATGGAAGATTTGCTGTTTTCTCTCTTATTGTTGTCAAGGTTACCGGGCTTGAATTTAGGAAGCTTTAATTAATATAAAATCAAGACGGTTATACAGTTGCTCAAGTACTCTCATTACAAGGAATTAGATAATAGGAAAAATGTTAGAAAACGAATAAATACTCTTTTTAATTCAAAATATAAGTTATATTTAATTAATTATATAAAAATAAGAAAAATAATTTTATTGATTAAATTTGTTAAAAAATATATTATTTTTTAATAATATTCCTATTTAATATATTATATTTAAAATATATTATTTAATAAGATTTATATTTTAAATTAAAATAAATATTTAAAATGAAACTTATACTTTATATTAGAGGGAAGTATAATAACAGAGAAAAATATGATTATTAACAGGGGATATGATTGAAAAATAAAAATTAATTATACATGAAATTTGTAAAATAACAATACTTTTAAAAGAATCAATCTAGTCTACCATGGACCCTGGACAGCTTATCTAGTCTAGTTGAATGATATGAAGGTGAAAAACATGGAATCCGCGAGGAATAGTCATTGATTATACGAATTCGGGGGATTTGGTTTCTGTTGGATATTGAGAATTGAGAAATATTTAGCGGAAAATGAGGATACTTGCCCCATTGCCGCTTCCTCTCCTGGGCTTCCCTTATCATCAACCCCTGACTCAGAATCATGTCTTCTATCCCTCTCTCTATCCCCATCCGTCTTCCACTTCCATTCTCAATTCCCCAAAATTCCCCCACAAACCCCTAGTCTTTAGTCGCAATTCAAATGACCCAAAGGACTCTTTTTTCTTCGACGAAAATGGCGCTGTCGACGACATGGAAGGCTACCTTAACCACCTCTCCCTCGAGTACGACTCTGTCTGGGATACTAAACCATCTTGGTGAGCCTTCCGTTTTCCTATTCGCCTCCCTAACAAGGTTGCATTTGCATAAATCGGTTGACAAGAAGATAGAGTATTGTAAAAGTCCTAAATGGCTTTGGATACTAAGTTGCAATTTAGAAATTGTACTAGATTTCATTTAATGCATAAGATGAATCACCTCTTCACTGTTCCTTCCGCTAGTCAATAGCCTTTCTATTTCTACCAGTACTTAAGCTAGCCTTATTATTTTGACTTGGATTTCTTATATTTGGTGTTTAGGTGTCAGCCCTGGACAATCACACTTACAGGGGTCTTAATAATTGCTACTAGCTGGTTAATTTTGCGCTCTCTGGTTGTCACTTCTGTCATCTCGTTACTAATTTGCGCTTGGTGGTTCATCTTTTTGTATTCTTATCCAAAGGTATAGTAATTTTTGTTACTTCCTTGTTCTTTCTTTCTGAGCTTAACTGGAACTGGAATCATCCGAACGTATTATTTAAAGCTCCATGGCCTTCATGAGAAGAAGACTAGGGTTTTCGTTTTCTTTACTTCCGAAAGGCAAATTCTTTGGTTGGTATGAACATCAATTAGTGTTCTTTTAAATGTTCAAAGTTAGTTCTGTAACTGATCTCTCCCTTCATTCTCAGGCTTATTTAGTTATTTACATCCGATAGGTTCTTGAGATGACATTCCCGACTATTTTTCAAGCCTAATACGTCGAAATTGTGATGGAACATCACATGTGTAAGTTGTCTGTAACAAGAAAAACATTTAATTTGGTTGTTTTCATATGCAATGTAAGTCTTCTCACAGTCACAAGCCTCCAAGATGTATTGCGAATGAAGCATTACTAACCTTTCAGGGAACTTCCAATTAATTATACAACCATTTCTTGTGTTTCTCCGAATCATAAAATGAGGAATATGATATGAATGATATTACTATAAATTATCGATGTTGTCCGTAGGATCAGTGATCTGGCGTCTGGGAATAGGTTCCACAGTGCATTCATTCAATTAACTAGGCAATATCTGTTCTTTGTCAGGCATATTCAGAGATGATTGCTGAGCGCAGAGAGAGAGTTACAAATGGGGTGGAAGACACATTTGGTCGTAAGAAGAAGCAGTAATTTGTATTATTCATCTTCATGCTTATCTTTTTCCTTCTTGTCTCTGCCTCTCTCTGCCTGTAATTGCATATTTAACAACAATGTAAGAGGTTTTCAGGCATTTATGCACATCAGTGAATTTTAGCCGAGAAATTGTAGGATGAAGAGACATGTATTGACCAATAAAACAACTCCTTTCTGTATACTTGCCCTTGTCTTGAAATGTGTTTTGGGTGGCTAAGTAAGCTTCAGCATTATTCTAACCTTTGCTTATTGAGATTTGGGGATCTGTAGTCAATGTTTCCAAGATAAGTGTTCGTGGCATGGGTTTGAAATTTTGTTTTTCGAAGAATCTTGTCAAACTTTTAACATAATTAAATATGAAATCCAGTAGTCATAAGCTCTTGTCTTATACACACCCACACACATGCAGGCCTGCATGCCTGTACGTATATGTTAGGTTACCTTTTCTAATTCCTTTTTTCCTTCTATGGAAAAACCTTTTCTAATTTCGGCAATAAGCAAGCAAGAACATGTGCAATTATGTTAAAAAAACAAAAATTACTTAATAATGTAGAGAGCCCGGAGGGTCAGGAACCTCCTTCCCAACAATGTTCATTAAAAGGCTTATGAATGCTTCTTGCAATAAGCTACACACGCGCAGTCCCACGCCATCATTAGTGGAAGACAACTATTTAGCAGCTACCATTTTTGTCTCACACTGGCGGCAAAAGACTTTATTCTCATTCTCATACAAAGGAAAAAAACCACTGTGTCGTGCTATTCCCCTTCTTTTGGGTAAAGAAGTTACTATCATTTCTCAAGAGCTCTTCTGAGTGATTTTTCTTCTCAGCACAACTGCATGTTTATTGACCTTATCGGACAGCAGACCAAATTTTGCAAAAAGCTCTTTTGAGTGATTTACTGTTAGATTTTTAATCTTCGCCCGAATGAATTGAAAGAGATTTTCCAGATATAAGGCAATGTGTGACGAAGCCTTGTAAATTCTATCACAGTAAACAATCAGCAGTTGACGGCTGAAAGCAGCAGATCGAGGAGAAAACAAAGAATTTACGAATGTGAAATACAATTCATCAGTATAAAGCTCATGTTTAAGCCGATTGTAGAATTCAAACATGATAAAATATTATATTACTAAACAAATTATCTTAGAAATGATAGGCAGGACAGGCATGTGTGCGATTGAAAGAGCAATGTATTAGAAAAAGAAGGGAAGAAAGGAACGACTACAGTATAGAAGCACCTTCATGTAATGTGATCACATCATAATTGAAATCTATGCCTGGTCAAATCAGTTTCAAGGCTTGAGAATGAAAAATAACAACTCTCTCTCTCTCTCTCGCCCTATATATAAAAATATTGACTAATCATTCTTCCAGGCATACAAAATGAGAGAGAATCCAAGACCTTGCAACTGGGAATCCCTAAACTGCTGAGAGTCAGCCCATTTCAACACAGAAGGGTCCGAAACAGAATGGCCTGCCCACAGCTTCTCCGCTGAAGCGCAGCTCTGAAACATAAAAACCGCATTGCCCATGGCATTCCCAAACAGCCAGTTATGTACATCCCAAAATACTTCCACAGGAACACCATCCACCAATATAGTGTGGTTCCCCCTGAACTTCCACTTCAGTCTCTCCACCTGCATCACCATCTTACTATCAATTCGAATCACCAGACAAGGATCCTTTAGCCCCACTGTGTCACACTCTATCGTCACATCGTGCACTTGCCCCTTATCATAAAATTGAGCCTTTGCACCGTAAAACTTCTTCCCAAAAATGTGCTCTCTCTTTGCTATGAACACAGCATCGGACTGAGCATAGTCATTCTCAATCTTCCTGTTTGCTTCCTTCTTCAGATCCCCCAGCAGTAAAACCGTCTCATGGTTGAACACAACTGCTACGTAGAACCCCTCCAATGGCTCTGGCCCTGAACCGAATTTAGCACAGCTAAGGTCCCAAAATATGTCGATTTTGCTAGAATCGACCTCCAGATTCTTGCATCCTTTTCTTTTTGAGAACAGCCATGGCTTTATATCAACCTTGCAGAGGCATTGGTTGCCTAAATCATCTATTCCAACACTCAAGCCTTGACCCATCAGGTTCTTGGTCCATGAAACTGTGATTAAGCAAGAACGGCCGCGAAATTCACACTGATAGACACAAGTTACCATATTTTGAGCTGCTCTTGTGGCGGTGCTTGATGAGGATGAATCAGCGACCTGGACACCATTTTCACCAAAACAAGAAGGAAATTCCTTCATGGTAATACAGTCGCGTAATCGTTGTGTGACCTCTAATCTATTTTCTCTCTGGTTTTCAAGGGCAGCAAGCAATCTGATTGTGAATTTCTGATCCTTTTTCTGCCTATAAAGGTGAGATAGAATATATAAACAGAGGTGACTCTAACGTCTGCCGATTCGAGTTGAACTCAAGCGACCAGATCAGCTCCAAAAGCCTTTATTTTTTTGCTGGGTTTCTCATTTCGTCAGAAGGGGATACGAGAGAGAGAGTAGATAGAGAAGGCGAAAGGTAGATTTGCTCTTCCTGTCAATTCTGTTTGTGTGGAGAGACAAACTCAGGTAATAACTAAAGTGAGTGAACAAAAAAAAAATTGCAGGGTATACAACGTAATGGGCAGTGAAAAGAAAGGGAAGGAAAGGCTACTTTAAGCACATGCGGGGTATGAGACGATGGAGAAGCCTCGAATTGGCCTATGCATGAAGCGAATTCGCAGCTGGGTATTTGCTGGAAAGGCTTTTATTTTATACTCTTTTCTCTCCCTGTCTTTTTGTTACTTTGAATAATTAAAGGCCACTTTTTTTAGAAAATAGTAATTCTGGCACTGCCCTAGAAAATTGGGAGAATATCATCAAAATTAATTAATTGAAAAATATTTCTTTATTTTTTTCTCCGAATTTATTCAAATTACCAATATATGAGAGTAAATTAATGTCAGTGAAAGCTAGTAACATATATCAGAAAAATATATGAATTTTTCTTTTTTTAATTTACTGAAAAACATGAGTAACGGAATTAATTAACACGTATAACTTAGGATAACAGCGTGAAACAGAGGAACGTAGGAGGTTTTGATTAAGTGAGCTACTGTTTAATTAATGAAAACTAATAATTGAGAAGCTGAAGTAAACGTTCTCCAGAGTCTGCGAAACATTGTATAGGCTATCCAAGTATCCAACTGAAGATAAATACTATCTTAACTGACAAACTAATGAAAACGAAAATTACTTTAATTCTAGAATCTTTGGTTGCTTCAAGAAGAAATCATCTCATGAATTAATTATTATCTGTATCCATTCATTGCAACTAGCTTCTGGGCCCATCTTTGGGGTATTAAACCGTCTAATTCTGGAAACAAAATTCTGAGAGAGTTGCACAGGCTGGAGTGGCAAAACGCAGGCTATTTGACCATCATGTTCAATAATTAAAATCATGACACGATCGATCATCTTTCTTTAGCCAACCAAGGATTAGGTACCCCACCCTGGGGACAATCACATTACAGACGGCCCTACTGCTTGATGCCATTCTTTGACTGTTCAAGCTTTTCCCCTTCCTTTGTATTGAAAAAGAGAAGAAAGTTTCTGCTGGCATTTGTGATTTTGTAGGTACTCTCTCTGACTCTTGTTTCAGCAAGTACTTCAACTATGGGGCTGCCCTGTGACACACGGGAAGCAGAGTGGGGGTGGGTGTCCATCTTGATGATATGAATTTATGAGAGAATTATACATACCTCACAGGTTAGTCCATACGTCTGGAGAATTTAACACTAATCTACTTTTGGGTTTTGTTTCGTTAAAAGGGCAATCGATTGGGTGATAAAGTGGAATACCTGTGGATTGTGAAGTCAATAGGGGAAAGCAAAAGGTGTAATCATGATTCATGCGGTCATTCTGGATAGAACAACGTTTAATCATGCAAGAGTGTATCACGGGCAAAATGAATATGCACCCCAAAACAATGGGGTGTGAAACACAAGCTGCCTGACGGGCCATGAAACATAAGTCACCCCTGACTTCTCTGCCACTTTTCTTTCGCATTTCTTATCAGTGCAATACTGAAAAAATAGGGATATAAAACAAAGGAGCAATTCCTTTGCAGAAAAACTAATAAAGCATGATGTAAAAGTAATCACTTGCACTCAGAAAAGGAACACTAGATCAGAAATGGAACTTTTGTTAATGAAGGGTCGGGACCCATCGGAATTAATTGATCTCCACGGAGAACGAACAGTAAAAAATATACCCATCGCAATATGTGGATTTAATTAATTCAAAAAGAAAATACATTTTCAAGATTACGATACCTTCATGATTGTGCCCATCCACCGTTAAATCTAGTTCAAGAACAAGAGCATATCTCCGTACGGGCCGCGACATAGAAAGGATTTATGGTTAAGAATGGAATGATTAAAGTAAATGGAAAAGCCTATGAGACAAAAACGTTGCTTGGAAATGCAGGTTAATTTTCACTTTGTTAGTGGCTGGAATAGTAGTCATCAGTCACTGTACGATGTGCTACAAGGGGGGGAAAATGAAAGTTTAAAGCATAAACAAGGACCTAACTTGATGGATGAAAGTGGAAACCAAGATCTTGGATCACTGGTTGATGCTTCCCAGTGTCCACGTGATGAAAGCCCCAAGTCATCCAAGGTACTTGTCGACAATTAACATCACATTAACAAAAAACGCGTAATGTGGGGATTAATGAAATATGTTCAACACAATTCAGACCTTGTGGCCCCCTCACTATATTTAATTCTCAATGTGCTCAGTTGGATCAATATCCGCTCTTTCCTGCATTTGATTGTAGGAGGCCTAATATCACTTTGACAGGAGGCCTCCAATTTTAAAAGATACATGTAAGACAAGTTCTATAAGACAGGAAAGAAAAAAAATAACCATTTTTACTTTAGACGATGCAAATCATGCAACAGCCCCAAGTAAACAGGCATCATTGTGACTTGAGGTCCATGAGAATTTAACCTAGAAAAAGTAATGGAGAAAAGGAAAAAAGAGAGTCACGGGAGGAGGACAACCTCACCCAGATAGTTGCCTCTGTGACTGAGCTGAGTGCGTCTTCACTTTAAACAGGACCAAAAATCATGAAGGCAGAGCCTATAAAGAGATTATAGTCTGTTGCTATTTCCGCATTTTCACTGATGCTGTCCCCGAAATTTCAGGCGCAACTGTCAACTGTGCTTGTCTGCACATTGTGGTTATTATAATATGCACTATGCTGATGGCACTCACTCAAGATATCGCAGTAAATTTTTAAGTTGGCTTTCACTATTTTTATCTGCTTCAGCTCTTTTTTTAAGTCATCTTCTTTAAAAACTTGAGTAAATTATGTATTTTTTTTTTAGACTAACTTTCAGATTTACTTCTTTCAAGTGTTAAGTGTGACATTTCAATTCAGTCATTCGGTGATTTCTTTTATTCTTTCATTCATCTGTTAAAATTATGAACATAATTTTCCCAATTCAGTCTTTTTAATAGGGAACGAATACTTTTTTTTTAAAAAAAATCATTTAACAAAACCTCATGATGTAACACACAAAATAAATCATTTAACAAGTTTCTTTAATACATCAGAAATTTATCATTTTGCAAAGGATTTAAGAAATTACAGAGAGCTTGACGTAGAAATATCAGATTTGGCAACTACGGCAACGAGGCAGAGGCACTCTGAAAGATCCACCAAATCTTGAGTAATATTCTATCAAGTCGCAGAGAGATAAGTCTTGAAGTAAAATCCAGTTTCGGCCGAGAGTATTTAGATCTTGATATCTATGCTCATTTACTGAAGCCAGATATCTTTGGACCCTCCAGTTTTTCTTTTTCTTCTTTTTTTTTTTCCCGTTTTGGAATATTCACTGTTGTCAACTTGTCATGGGTTAAAATCGGTTTGAACATAATTCATTCTTGTGTCAGAATCAATATTGAATTCCATTGTGCTCTAATATATATATATCTACCATGCTCTAACATTGTTGATATTCTTCATTTTTAATAACTAAAGTTAGCATTAAGTACTTCCACTCTAGTCCGGTACCCTTAAATATATATATATATATAGACATATACATATATTGATTTTCTTTCTTTCATGGATTTGGTGTTCTTCCTGATATTTGATCTAAGCAACTTTTTAAAAATGTGACTATGATATATGGCTCATGAAATGTTTCATTGTGTTATCCAGTTTGAAGCTCGTACTTACCGCACAAGAGCTTCACTCTTCCGAAGACAAAACATTTTTTTTTCAAATTTCGGCTAGGCATCTAACCACCCATGGCAGCGGCACCGCCATCATCATCATCATTTTACATAGTGGGGAGGCTTTACCAAGAAGCTACGAAGGATCCACAGATACGGGTATGAGGTACTTGGTTTGATATTGGGTATTGGGTGAAACGTACGTCGACAAATTTTAAATTTTAAGATATAGATATAAAAAATATTTATATAAAATATATATATATATATATTCAACCAACTAATATGTTAAACATAAAAAAGCGTAAAAAAGATTTCAGTTTTAAATATGTATTTTACAATAATTATAAAATATCTAAAGTAAAAAATAAAATATTAAACTTTTCTATAAGATTTAAGTTATTTTAAATTTTGTTTAAAGAAATTAAAAATACAAATATAATATGTATAATGAAGAACAACATAAATATCATATCCATACATATCAGAGATAGCTACACCTTTTTTTTTTTTAAGTGTCAAGGAAACATTAGCCTGAATCCTGAAACAAAGTCATGTCGTGACTTACCTCGAAAGCTCTACCTCTACTTGCCATCTAATCTGCCCCTCCATTTTCTACTCTATGACCATGAGTATGGCTAAGGCTGACTCTCTCTCTCCATCCTTCCCTTCTTAGCATATGTCCCGAGCACGCTTCACCCCATACAACTTCCCAGGAACCAAAATAACTCCTCCACATCCACCCAACCCCCGGCTCTAAGTGCCATCTGTTACGTATTCGCAGGGGAAACTCACCCAATGAGTCTCCCTAGCTTTTTTATCATCAGCTTCTTAGTACTCGTGTGTGTTCCTACCGAAGTCTTGATCAATAGCTGCCCTGTCCCTATATCTTGCCTCGCATTACCATAAATAACCCTATTTCTTGCCACCCATATATTCCAGAGCCTACAGCCGAAGCAACTTTCTCAGTTCACACGTCGGTCCCTCCCTTTTTAAGGTCTTACATTAGATACAGCCCGTGCAAATTGCTCAAAAATTGAAAAACTATAAATCTCATATTATTCAATTTAATTAATTAATTAAAAATAATAGAAGAAAATGACAAAGAATAAAGCTCAATATGAGCCAAATATATCAAATCAAAATACCATTAATAAATCATAACAATTATTAGATATATAAATAGATTAAGCGAGATCCACACCTGCAGATCACAATTAAAGAAACTCTCCCAGTATTGAGTGTCGACTGTAGACATCTAGAATTCTTTACTTGACATACAATCACGAACCACGTGTAACATTGTTTCCAAATTCTGCTGAAACAAACAGGCTTGATCATCTGCCCCAAGTGTCACAAAATTCCTCCATTGTCATCCCAAGGTAAGACTTAAGTTACCTTCAGATTTAGTACTTCATTACACAAGAATAGTTTTACACAACATAACTTAAGATTTAATAAATTTATAGGTTTCAGATACATGATCGAGCTATTGACCATACTGGGAAGCTTTTGTATCAGTTCCAGTAATTGGTTCAACACAAGTAAGATTGTTAGTCATCTCCTTGAACATAAGATAGGCATCTTCTATCATTCCCGAAAAGACATGAAGAGAGAAAGAAGATGAGTATCTTCTCAAGATGGTGACATTGAAGATGGATTCTTCCTATAATTGAAAGAATCACATCCTTGAGTTTACATGGCAGGTTCTCCAGTAGTAAAGACGTCAAAATTAAATAACAACTGCTCCATTTCGACTGAAAAACAACTTTAAAAAATGAGGTGCTTCAAGATCTGGTGTTAATTTAATTGGCTTAGAATCAGCTAATAGAAGGCAATGTTGTCACCATCAAGATTTCACATAAGATTTGTCAATGGGTCAAAAAGATTGGATCGAGAATATCACTAGTGACCAAAAATAATCAGTCGCATAAAATTTGTAATTCATAAATCATCATAATACTATCAAATTATCATCAAACATAACAATAAAAGTCACAAGTGGCAAAAGTCAGAACAGTCCCATACAGGAACACAACTTATACAGTCTAAAGTGTTTTCTCACTCCTCAGTGCTGCATTCTCCTGGACAAGAATCAATTCTCCTTCTCCTTCCAGCCAATAAAACCAGAAATAATTTTCCTTCTCCAAAATTGTTATTACCCATTCAGAGAAGATTAGCGTGAAGTGTTGCTGTGTAGCACGTAAAGAACCCAGGATGTTTAGACTATAGTTTTGAACTAGTTTAATGACATTCATAGGTTGGTACCTCTCAGGCAAATCTTTTTATTAATAACAAATAAAGCAGCAAAAAAAATTGTAGGGGAGAGAGAAATAAGCAAACCTTTGGACTCAAACAAAAACTTACCAGACTAGAATCTAACATTGTTTAAGTTTTCTTTAACCTCGTTTCTAATTGAATATGGATCAATTAAGAAATGGTTAATTGATATAAGTGGTGGCCAAACACCTAACATTTTAAACGGACAACATCCTTTGTAATCATTTGGTTTTTTTAAGTTTAACAAAACAACCTCCTTGTACTTCAGGAACCACTCTCCCATATTTTAACTTCCCCAAATATATTTTACTCAGCTTAATGAGTTTATAAAAAAAAACTAAAAAAATTCGCATCCATTTAACCAAACAATCAGAAGATCCGTTATTAGTGTTTACTAGCCAAGTAAAGAGTATTTTACAAAGGCCAAAGTGTTAAAGGGATCTAGTAGACACGGTTAAAGAAAAGAAAACGCAATGCATGCTTAACATATGAGACCACTTCATCATGTGGTAATGTGGTGAAAAAGTTCTAGTTTTGAAATTGTTGAGCGGTCAAAATAAAATTCAAAAACTCATAAAAGAATAAATCATAAATCCATAGTGTTATTAAATGCTTCATTATGTTATATAGAGAACAATGTTCAAGAGAGGTCCAGAACGCAGATAATTATCCATGATTACACAATCAAGACACACAAAATTCAACAGCAACAACCAAAAGCAGGTGAGCATTTGGCTGAAATTCAACTATGTCTATATAAATTATAAAAACTTCTAACTTTTAATTCTAATTCTATTAAAACTTTTGTTGATGGAAAACAGTTATCAATGCAAAGAAACTTTACATGTGTCTGGGGTAATATTCCCCACTCTGTCACCTCCCAGCACCAATTCTAGTAAGAAACTTCAACAGCCAGTTTTATTAGGCTGGTAAGTGCGCAATATTGATCAGTTTGTTTTTACCGGGCAAATAGACCTCTTGGAGAAAAATAAGCTCAAATGAAGCTACTCCAGATTAGCATATTGTTACACATTCCATAACTGCCTATCCCACACAAGTTTATCGTCTAACCCATAGTCAGAATAACAAAATGCACTAGAAGAAACTTCAAAGAAATAGTAAGAAAACAAGTTGAACATACGTGAAATCAGGAGTCAGCTCCATCCAAGGCTTTGGCAGCAAAAGGATCATGAGTTGGACCAACATCCTGCCCAATATGGCGCTGCACAAGCCGCTGCAGGTCAGCCATAACCTTATGTTCCCTCTTTGCCTTTTCTTCGTAGTTAAACATAGCCAAAGCACGCTTGTCCTCTGCACTATAAACCTGGTTTTCTTTCCTAATACGAATAGCATTCATCCTTTGATGCCTACTGCCACTCATCACATATCCAAGACTTTCAAACTTTTGAATTTCCTCCGCAGAAAGACCAACTTCACCTCTACGAGGGATACGCTTTCCTTGCTGAACATACTGTGCGATGGCATCACCTTCACCAGGCCTAAGCGCCCCACCATAACTAATATGCCCCTCAGCTCTCGGCAACGGCTGGGGTCCAACTGTGGGTTCATCATCCAATGCGGGTTTCTTCTGGGACTCAAACAATTCTTTCAACTTCAACGCCTCAGCATTAATCTCTGCCTTCTTCACCTCGTCTACCTTGCTCCTTGCATCAGCTTCAGCACCTGAACTCTCTTCAGAGTAAGAATCATCACTTTTCGCACGAGACCGTCTCTTTCTCCGGCTACCTTTTGAACGAGACCCCGAAGATCGCTTATGCTTCTTTCCTAACCTCTCACGATCATCTGGAGATCGACTAGGATCAGAGTCCTCACTTTCACCGTCTTCACTGTCGTCCGAATCGCTATACCTTCTCTTCCTCTTCCTGCCGCTCCTTTTCCGTCTACTTCTCGTCTTCCTGTTCTTAACCGATTTCCTTCTCCGCGAACGATCATCATCAGATTCACTCTCACTTTCCTCAGATTCAGTATCACTGTCCGACTTCCTACTCGTACTCCTGCGCTTGGAACCGGAACTCCTCATCTTCCTCCTTGAGCGTGAAACATCTGATCCAGAATCAGACTCGGAGACAAACGAACTCTCCGAATCGCTACTGCCAGTTTTCTCAAACGTAGATTCAGATTCCCCATTCGATTTAGTCTCCTTGTCACCCGAATCAGTATTGCCCAAATCATCATCTCCGTCTTTGTCAGAAATTTCTTCCACTTTCTCCTCCAAATCATCGTTCTCACGTCTTGGAGGACTAGGCGTAACATTCCAAATACAGTGTTTCAACATCTTCCTCATCTTCTGCCTCTTTAACCTTCTGAATTCCTCGTAGCTCAAACCCTTAAACTCCTCATCCGATTCAGAATCAGAGCGTCCACCATCCCCACGATCTCGGTCGAGAAACGCGCCGTTTCGGCCGCGATCTGCACGACCGAATTTCTTTGGCAGAGTATCGCCGTTCAGAGCTCCATGTTTGTATCTAGGACTTCTGTATTCAGGTGATTCCGACCGACGGAGGTGATGATCGTTGTCAGGGTAGCGACCGTATGATTCATAACTCGGGCTACGACGGCTACGGTAGTCATCGGAGGCATCAGAATCAGGGGTGTAGCGGCCGTTTCCTTGGTTTAAACGGTGCCGTCTGTCGGGGATTTCGATAGCGGAGGCAGGCCTTCCCATTGGGGTTTCTGGCGGTACAAAGAAGGAATGAGACGCGCTTATAGATAATATTTTGCGTCATCCATATATGTTAAATAATTTTTCAGAAGACGTGTTTGTGCGCTGTAGCCTGTAGGCAGGGGTCTCAAGATAATGCTACAAACCAAAAGGGCACGTTTGGCATATCATCTTATAAACCAAACTATAATTTATAAATATCATTTTTATTTTATTTATCTAAATAAATTTGTAATAAACTTTGTTAGTTTTATTCCAATTTTATTTTTATAAACTCTAATTATTTTAATTTATTTTTTATAAAATTAAAAAAGTAAACTGACACTTAATTTTTAGGGGCTTTAGACTTGGAAAAAAAAAGAGCCTTTAGATCAGGGGTGTTCAACTAACCCAGTAACCTAGTAGGTTTAGTCTTATGAGGCATACCGAGTTGGTCCCAGAGATCGGATTAGGTTGGGCACCGAGTTGAGTTTGAAACTGGTTTCACTCGGCCTCGGTATAAATATAATTTTGATATTTTATAAAAAATTATAAATATTATTTTTATATGATATTTTTCTTAATACATTCTATATAATAAATTAATTATATCTTGTGAAAATATTTAAATATTTAATTTTTTTATTTTATTTAAAATTTTAAATTGATTTTTTAATATTGTGCAAAAATAATGTTTGATTATTGAGTATTTATAATTTTAATAAATATTATTTTTTAATATAATATTATTTTTCAGAAAATATATTTTAGGTGAATATAATTATATTTTTGTTAATAAATCAAATTAATTTATTTTTATTTTTAAATACTTTTTAAGATCGGGCCAATCCCGGTTTTGTATGTCGGGTTGGTCCGATCTTGTTTGACCTTATAAAAATTGGACATCAAGTTAACTATCAATCCAATCTTATTTGATTTTTTTGTATCACTACTTTAGACTTATTGAGAAGCTAGCCTAATTCCCAGCCCATGAATAGGCTAGTCCAATTACAAAGATAATTTAAACAAGAAAGAGGTAAGATCTCAGCAATGTTAGAATGAAATGAATAACTTTTTTAATATAAATTTTTTATTACTAAACTTTACATTTGAAATTTAACTCAGAGCTCTAAGTCTCTTATCATTCAAATTAATCCTCATTGCTAATTTCAAAAAATTTAAATAATATATTACTTGTAATTGACATCATTTTAATAAAAAAAAATCATATATGATTGTTCTCCCTCTGGTCTTTTTTTTTATAAAAAAATTTTAACTATTTCACGTAAATTAAGAAATTTAATTATTTTTTAAAATATAAAAAAAGAAACAAATGTTTTTTATCCTTATTTATTATAATACTGGAAATCACTTTAAATAAGTCTTTCAATCATTAGGAAGTTAGAAAATATGAAATTAATTGAAATAAAGCTAAAAATATTGCCAATTGACCAATTGAGAAGGCCTATTTTATCTAAAAATTCAACAATAATTTATAAGAAGAAATAAATAATGAGGGACACATAAAAAGAATTTTATTAAACATTATAAGGAAACTTATAAAAAATATTAGAAAGTATTTTTAAAAAGTTTCTTATAAAAAGAAGGGAATATTATTTTTTCGTGAAAATCTTCCAGCTGAATTAAATTTTATTTTGACAATGTCTCTTCTCATTTCGTCACTTCTCTGATGAGATTTGCACACATTTTTACGAGTTTCCTTATTTCTTCCCATATTTGCCAAGTTAAGTTATTTAGATGAGAACGAGTGATGTGAACAGCTGAGGGGAGAAGGTAAAGAAATAAAAAATAAAGAAAGTAAGAGGAGGAGTAGAAGAATATAAAAGAAATAATAGATAGAAAGAGAGAGAAAAGAAATAACTTAAAGTAGAAATATATAGAATAAAAGATGGAAAGTGATAGAAAAAAATGGAAGAGAAGTAGGGAGAGAGAGAGAAAATAAAAAAGTTCAGAAAAAAAATTCAAGGGCGAGGGAGAAAATAGAAAAGTTTAAGGAGAGAACTCAAGATATTCAATATTATGTAACTCATCTTTTAAAAATATGCATTACATAAGACTTTAGGTAAAATACAAAAATCTAATCCTAAAGCAACTAGAAATATTTGAAATTCTAATAATACTATTAGATTTAGGAAATTTAAAAAATATATTTCATTATAAAAATTGTAACAAAATAAAAATAAAAATTGATATTCTAATTCTAACAATATTAGACAATCTCTTTAATTTAAATCTAAAAAATATCTTAAAGGATATCTAATAGATTTTATTTATTTTAATTTAAATCTAACTAATAACTTTGTCCATAAGGAAATACAAATTAAAAATTAATAAAATAAAAATAAATAAATAAGATGTTATAAATAAAATTAATTTAAAAACTTCTTACAAGTGATCATATGAGTGACACTCAAAGATCTTTAAAATGTCCCCTTGCTCTTTATTAGGAGTGATTATGGGCCACATCGAGCTAGGTTTGACCTTTATCTGTTCTCCGGTCCAATATGGTTTGGGCCAGTATCAGGGCGGCTCGATACTATATATATATTTTTTAAAAAATTAAAAAATTTATTTAATAATAAAAAATATACTTATTTATATTTAAAATAGATTTTCTTAAAAAATAATCTTAGAAAAAAAATCAAATTTTAAAAAAATTATAAATATTTAACCATTATACATTATTTTTACATAAATATTAAGTTAAAAAATTAATTCAAAATTTTAAAAAATTTGAAACGTTAAAATCTTAAAAAAGTTTTCATAATATTTACATAGTAAATGTATTATATTATATGCATAAAAGAATAAAAATCCTACAAAATCAATTAAGATATATAAAATAATTAAAAAAAAACATATATAGGTTGGGTCGGGCAGGGCCAGTAACGCTTGGCCCTAACCCCCACCCGACCCAAATTTTGGCTGCCCCAGTTGGTCTGATGTGACCAGATTGAATTGAACCAACTGAATCTAGGGTCAAGATGTGCAACCATACTCCCTAGGAGTGATCTTACTCCTTGAGTTCCTTACTCTCTCTTTATGAAGTAATAAGTAATAATTAAATTAGCCTCACTAAAATTTGCAGGGGCAATACGGGAAACATATATATCATCCATTAATTAGATAGTACTTTCCTTTCAAATTCTTTGGGGTCTCGTAGAGAAGTTTCCACTGAAGGCAAGTCATATACCTAACATTATAATTTATTATAACCGCATTCACTAAATTTATCATATTCTATATGATTCACCTCATCTCTTTGACTGCACACCCGACCTAAGTTTTGCAGCGTTTTATTTCCGAGAGTTGGTATTGACCTAAAACTACAAACCCATATGAAGAAAATTTTCCTCAAAATGCACGTTTCATCTAGACATCTGTAAATCTGTAAACTATATTAGTCAATATTATAGTAAGCTACAGATATGGTGCACATAAATTATAGGGCTCGCGTGGATCAGATGTAACTAAAAACAATTACTATTCTCACGGATGAAAATGGATTATTTTTGTACTTTTTTTTTCCAAACTTTCTTTTTAGACACAATCTCTTCTATTGATTATACACAATATGCATTAATTAATATAGGTAAAATATTCTTAAAAATAACACCACAATATTTATTATATGATAATGATTAAATAAATTATATCTCTGATTTAATATCACAATTAGTGATATTTTACCATTCCAATCAAATGAATGGAGAAAATTATAGGTAAAAATAGAAGCATGAAAAAAGGTATGGTGAGGATACAGGGTGTGTTTGAATTTCAATTATGAGAAGACCGTAAGTGTTTATTTTAACCCATAAATTAATGCTTATTTGTTAAGATAGTCAAATAAGAATTAATTTTGGATAATTAATTCTCCCCTCAAAATCAATTATTTGGAGAAGTGAAAATTTATCACTTATGATTATCAATTATCAATTATGATTTTCAATTTTTATCCATTGAAAGCATTCAATGAGGATTTTTAAATTCTGCTAAAATTTTACTTAAAAAATTATTAATGAAATTTTTAAAAATAAATATTATAATTTATGGAACAAGGGTATTTTAGACATTTTCAGTGATTATCTATTTAAAAGTACTTTTAATTGAAATTATTCAAATATATTTCATTTTATCAATATCACTTTTGAGTTAAAAAATTCAAATATAAATTGTTTTTGACAAAATCAATTTTAACTAAAACTAATTCTGTAAAATCAATTCTACTAATAATCAATTATATAAAATATAATCCAAACACACGCTCATTTTGCTTTCTGATTTGGTGTTGAGCTCATCTTTGAAATTAGATATTTTATCCTATAGAAAATTAATATGGATGAAATTCAAAGTTCTTTATTTTTAAAATTTCAAATTAAAACACTATTTTTAAAAAATAATAAAATAAAAGATGCTATTTGCTCACTATTTTATTGTATAATAATAGAATAGGAGAAATATTCCGGATGAAGACCACATTTAATAGAAAAAAAGGAAAATTTGGGGGCTTTCAGCACATGGCTTTGGAGTATGGGGCTCAACTTCCATATTGCAACAAAACTACATTGTTTGTTGTAAACAAGTACATCTTCCAGAAGATAATAAACACGTTTCCAAGTATAACCTGCGCATATGAAGAATAGCAAAGAGACAAGAGGCTTGAGAGACAAGATTTGATGAAATTAGGAGAGTTAATTAGGAAGCGTGAATACTGTGAGTGTGAGAGAAAAGTATGGATATTATAGTAATGAGGTTGGCTCGCCTGGTGAGGGAGAAAATGGGTGACAAAGACATAGCACCAAGTGGGCATGTATTTTTCTTGCATGAACGCACTGAAAAGGAACTATGGGAAACAGTAGTATGCAAGTTACTCTTGTCTAAGCAAACCCCCCCACAGTTTTAAACCCCTCACCTTTCACCTACTCTTACTCTGCTACAATGGGATGGTTTCACTCCCTCCTCACCCCGTTGAAGAGGCTCTGGGATCGTCTCCACTCAACCCACAGAAAGCGTAAGTGTGTGCCTGTGCCTTTCCATTCTGTAAATCATCATCCTTAATTAGTTTTCGTTTTGGTATTGTAATGTTAATCTGGATTTTGTTATTGTTATGCCATCAGGTACAGGGATATACATCCTATACAAGGATGTCAAGTCCTGCCCCAGCGAAGATGTGCATGTTCTGTGGTCTATTCTGGTCGAGTCTGGCTCTGTTTCTGCTTCTTCCCCATCCAATTGATTAATTAATCTAATCACCAAACAGAGTGCATGTTTTAGTAGTTTTCCCTTTCTTCCTGTACATACCAAGACCCTGCATTTTTCTGTGTGTGTGCTCTTCCCCTTGTTTTTGGTGATTGGATTTCAATCCAGGCATGAGCTCCCGTCAAAATGGTTTCCCTGGCTTTCTAAACCAGCTCTGCCTGCCTTCTTCTTTTAGTGGTAAAATCATACTTGAAAAACAGGTGATGTCTGTTATTAATGTGTATTACTGGAAATGATCGACAAGGTTTTGGGTTTCCAGATGTTCTCTGAATCATCTACAGTAGATTTCTAGTGTACAGATTTGCAAAAATATGGAGAATCAAAATAATCTGTCGTAGTGACAGAAGAAATAGTGAAGGGAAAAATAAAAATAAATGGAAGATATTCTCCATTTATCTTCTCGTTGCCTTTTAATTTTTTTTTTTAAAAACAGAGATATATGTATCCGTTCCATTTACCTTGCACCCGCTAACCTTTTTCTATTTTCACTATCGATCATCATCATTCTTGTCTCAACATTGACAAATATATAAATAAATGATAATTAAGTAATTAATTGAGATAATATTCAATTGCTAAGTAAGAAACTCTAGATGTTGAGTTACAACTATAAAAATTCATACACAAACATATGCATGTATATTGTGCGTGTGATGATTTGCTAATAGAGTGAGAATAGGTTTGAAGATTGATTAAGAGCCCCTTTGATTTTTAATTAGTTAAAAATGAGTTTTGATATGATTAAGTTTACAACGAAAGTATAATAAAAATTGATTTTAAATTAATGTGTTTATGTTTGAATAATTTATTTGAAATTTGATTTTAACAAAAGTAATTATATTTGGATGATTTTAATTAAAAGTATTTTTAGTATAATAATTTTTTCTAATTTTTAATAAATAAATTTTCCTTTTCCAATATCTATTTAATAAATATATATATGTGTATATATGTTAGTCTAAAAAAATAAAAGTTTAAAATTATTTTGTAATATTTTATTTTCTTTATTTTTATCATTTTGATTCATATTTTTTTTAAATTGAACTTAAACTCTATCTCCTAATTAATTGAATTTTCTTATACTAGAATGTAATCTGCATCAATTTAATTGAAAACATAGTTTATCTGATATAACATTTTCTTGCAGGTAATAGTTCATGGAGATTAAAATTTTAAAAGGATATTTTGGTCATTAGATAAGAAAATTTTGAAAATTTTATTTTTTCAATTTTTTTATTTTTATTAGTTTATTTTTATCTTACTTTATTTTAATTAATCCACCTTACCTCTTGTCATACCTAATTTCACCCAACTAAACAAGTCTTACGGACCACCCATTCTTCACATGGTTCATCAATCTCTTCACTATCTTCATCATCCTCTCTCCATCTCTTACTTAAATTATTATTCGCCAAAATTGAAAATAAAAAAGGCTTCGAACCCATTACAAAATAAAATATAGAATGAAGCATTTTATGTGTAGAAAGTGTTGCAAAGCATTCATCATGAGAGGTGATCGAAGAACTCATGAGAACAACTGTGGCAAGCTGTTATATTATTTTTGTGGCTCTGATTCTAAAAGGAATAAATGAGTCAGTTCGATAATAGAATGCAAGCCACAGCTAATATTCAACCCAATCCAGCCAGTTCAATAAAAAAAAAAAACTCATGATTCCTGCAAATCAAACATTCTTGAACTATGAAAACATTGGAGGAGGTGAGACTTTAGCCACAAAAAAAACAGAGGAGCTCAATCTATGAACTGGTGTAGATCTCGTTAGCAATGAGGAATCAAATCGAGAAGTTGAGTTCTATCTATTTCTGCTAGAAACTCGTTTAACTATCATAATAAGTTTCCAAATGTGTTTAAAATTAATCAAACACTAATAAAAATGCAGCCAACTCATTCTTATGCCAAACTTGATTTCAAACGGCTCTCCAATTAGGCCATTAGTCTTCATATTCACTTTCTGAGAAAAAAAATTAGAAAGGATTTGGTACAGTGTCATTTCCATCGAAAAGTACATAAATATTATAACAAGTATAAAATGACATCACACTTCTATATTTCATGAGTTGCTATCACATTAAAAAAAATTGTATATATCTGGTGCGCATAATTTGCTCCTCTTAACATTTTTTACCAGCTTTCTTTTAATATTTCAAAATCTTAAACATATATTTTTAAAATACAAATATTTATTTATATGATTGATCATAAAAATAAGTTTTATAAAATAAATGAAATATATTGATTTTTAAAAAATCATTTATTTTCAATTATAAGTTCGTGCATGTGCACAACAATATTTAGTTTTTTTGAAAAATTATTTTAAACAAAGTTTTTTTTCTCGACAATAGTTTGAATTATCTTTTTGTAAAAGGTATGTTAAAATAAACATAGTTTATAAAAATAAAATTTAAATAAAAATAGAGAAGTTTACCACAAATTTGTTTAAATAAAAAAAATTATGGTTAAAAATTATGGTTTGGTTTAAAAAAATGTAAATCAAACAGTCTCTGACTAATTTGCTTTGTGCCTGACTGCCTGTTAATTCTAATTCTTCACGAACCTCTATTTTTTTTTATTTCTTTGATTAATTTTTATTCTCATTGTGAAAATAAAATTTTATAATAAATTTAAAGATGTTTTCTCATAAAAATTTAATTCTTTAAATTGAGAATGAAATTGCAAAGAACTTCATAATATAAGAGATTTATAAAGAGCTATTCCCATTCAACTATCTTTGTTTGAATTCACATTGATAAAGAATTTCTGTGATTAGTGTTTCTTTTTTTTCTTTATTTGGTAATTGTCTTATTTATACTAAAGGAGCTGTGTGAACACCGGATTTTGTTCATATTTTTTTAAAAAAATGAAAAAATAAAAGAAATTAAAATTCTCTTTTATTTTAAGTAAATTATTATTTATCATCAAGTCTGTAGATAAATGCAAATTTTCTAAAATTCAAAAATCACTCTCTAAATCCAATTCATTCCTTTTAGATTTTTCAAAGCTATATAAAGAAATTTAAAAAATTCTCTTTAGAATTTTCAATTATTTTAAAAAAATTATCTTTAAAATTTTCAATTTAACAATATCTTGACTTTCAAATAAAAACTTGTAACTTGTTTTTTTAAAAAAAAAAAGAGAAAAGAATGGAAAATTTTCCTTTATCAAATAAAGCAAATAATGACTAAATGAAAAATAGAGAGAGTTAGGTGAAAAGAAAAGGTGGAGATGGGTTGTTCCAATGGGTTACATAAAATCCGATGGAGCATCTCCCATACAAGAAAAAGGAAAAGAGTTGCACAAAAGTGAGAGGGGAAAAAAGAGTATGGTTGGAAAAATGACTAGTAGCCTATTAGGTTCAATTGTAAGGGGCCGACATCAAGGGATTTAAACTGGATTACATTACACCGTTAGACGCATTTAATTGGTGTAATCATATTTACGCCCATGAAATTAATTACACCCATAGTTGTAAATGACTTCACACCCCAAAAGCCATGTAGTGGGGATTATCGGGGATGTAAATGAGATTAAAAAAAAACTTTATTATTCTTATCCAAATAAAAAATGACAACCTATCTCTCATCTCCTTTCTTCTGCCATCAACCATTGCCATCATGCCGCTGCTAGTCACTGACCGTTTGTAGCCCTTACTGCCACCAATCACTAATCGTCAACTGCCACTGCCACCACCAATCACCTCAGTTGTCGACCACCACCACCATCAGTAACCATTATCACCACTAGTCATCAACCATCACTTCTGGTCATTAGCCACTAGCGACCACCACTAGCATCTCTACCACTATCAAGCCTCACTACTTTAGGGGCGATTTAGACTTTTTATAATTATTAATATTTAATTTTTTGAACCAATTATTTATATTAAATTAAATATAAAAAATAAATATATTTCCCACATTTCTAATATCATATCAAACAAACTCACACATATTTTATTTATATCATATCCTATTACATTCTATCCCCTCAACCTTGTAATTCAACCAAATGAGTTACAAGAGGAAGAGAGTTTGAGAAAAAGCCAAAGCAGAAATTTAGAGATTGTGAGAGCTTGAGATTGAGGAGCAATTGGAGGGAATAAAGTGAATGAGATGAAGAGAAAGCGTTGAAAGAAAGAGAGGAGAGAGACCAAGTTTGAGAGAGCAATGGAAGGGGACTCACAAGGAGACAGGAGCAACGTTTGAAGGTGGAGGAAGGGATCTACCATCGATTGAATGCTCTAGAATGAATATTTTACTTTGGTAAATGGCTTGTTAATATGCCATCAATGTGAGTTATGATTGCTGTATGGAGTTGTTGTGTTGTCATGTTAACTTTCCTTCATCTTGGTTCAACATTTGGTATCTTGAGCGGGCAAAAGTAATCTCCTAGATGCCTGCAACATGCTCAATAGAATGCTTGAGAAGATCCAAGACTAGTATTTGTAAATGCCTTATAAATATTTCTACTATGTTTGGTACTTGAATGATAAAATACTACTTCTCATGTTGCCTTGATTCTGGCCTCCTTGCTTTTGATGGACTTAACATGTGTACATTGGTGATTTCATATTAGCTACCTAGTTCGGTTTCATTTTGCTGACATGTTAATGGGTCCCCATTTTATTTTTCTTGATTTTAATGTTGGATGCTGGACAATCTAATTGGTTCATTTCCTGGTCCTTTGGGAACAATGTTTCGGCGTAGGTCACATGAAAGTGCATTAGTATGATTTATGTTATGTTAGTTCTTTGGGATTCTTTAGGTATGATCATAATGTTTCCCTAATTAATGTAAAATGGATTTCCAATATTGTGGCTTCATTCATGTGATGCTTGAAATTATGTTATCACGTTTGTCTTCTTGTGTCTTCCCTGGAACCATGGATGTTACAAATTGAAAATTACCTTGTGGAATACTTACCTTCCGTTTGGATGAGAGAAAAATAGGAAAGAGAGCAAAATTTGGGGAGAAAATAAGAAGTAACTTAGACATTCCCTTATCTAGATTCATTCTTATTCTCTTTCCTAGTATTTTTCTATTCCAAACAAAGCCTTAAAAAAGAGACAAGTGGAAGTCATGTTTTTTGGGTCTAGGCGGATATACCATGATTTAATAAGTGCATTAAATTTGGGTTATTGGCTTGATGATTCCTTTCATTTGCAATATGTACTGGATTGAAAGGGTTCACGTTTACTAAAAATTTATTGGTGTAAGCTTTAACGGTCTAATATTTATCTAACGAAACTATTGTTCTTTCTTTCTCTTGTGACATGTGAATAGTTTTTATGGCATCTGAGACTCAGTGACTGGGCAAATTAAAAATGAAAGATTGAAAGCTAGCTGAAGGATGGACGTCCATGGCTCACGGGTTCTTTCTATTTTATGACTAGCTTTGATTCTATTTTTAGTGTGTAATAGAGATAAGTGTGTTGTGCTAATAAATATTGGAATTAATCACACACCATCACAAAATGGTATATGGTTGTAAATATTTCACCTATTATATGTGTGTGTATTTTTTTTTCCAAAGTTGGTCGTAGGAGTTTTTGAACCTTTACAGACACTTAAGATGATCACATGTCGTGTGAGTCTATGGAACTCCACAAGTGTGGTGATTAGTTTGCATTCATAATGGTGGGTTCCAATGATCTAAACTTCCATGTAATTTTTCTAAAACATGTATATAAACCAATTAGTCAATAATCATGCTATATGAGGTTTCTGAACTCATGCAGGTATTCAAGTTAACCATATCAATATAGGGGATGATGAGTTAACATAGGTGTATCGGTTAAGTCATGCGTCATTTTTCTAAAAAAGTAATAAATAGTAATTATTGATAAAGAGGATTTTTTAAACAAATCTTTCAAAATATTTTAAACCACCGTAACAATATTTTCTAATCATTTTTAAAATATATATATATATATAATAAAACCTTTATATCATAGGGATTTTTGAACCTCCATAAATACTTAAGGAATTAGTTTATCAAATACCACCATGGGTCTTAGGGGGATTAATTTTATTTTTATAAAATCAATAAATAAATTTCCAAAATACAAAAAGAAATATATTTTAGAAAGTGAATACAAAAAGTGAATTGAGTTAGTAAGTGAGATTAAATTATCTTTGACAAATTAAAAAAACTAATACAAATTTCAAAAAATCGTCTTATTTGTAAAATAGAAAATTATTTTTAATTATCTTTCTTTTATTGCAAAAAAATTATAATTAAAAAAAAATTCAACCAACTAACACAAATTTTTATCCCTAATTACGTGGGGTTTGATTCCTATTATAGAGTATGTAGATCCTAAATTTTTATCTTAGATTAAGTATACTTTGTAAATAAATAAATATTTGTTCTATTTGGTTTTCTTAACTTTCTTAATTTTCATTTTTTATCTTTTCTTTCTTTATTTTTACATATAAATGATAAAATGATAGCTAAAATATTTTTAAAGCTATTTTATTTTGACACAATCAACTCAAACTAATAGTTTTTAGAATTTGATGTTGTGGGATGCCTAACATTTTCTATACGCACAATCAATTCTTAAAACTCAACTATATTTTTGCTTACCATCATTTTCATTCCAAATTAATTTTTCAAAAATTTTCTTAAAATTTTAGCCACAACTCCTCCTAAGTCAATTTTTATTTTTTAAGCCTTTTTTTCTTGCACATTACGCGATGCATTTTCGAGTACAACAACCTTAAATAGGGATTAAATCCTTGAGTTTTTCGACATGGCAAGATGATAATATTATTTAATCTAGGAACCGTGGCTATAAGTTTTATTCCTTTGGGGCCTGTTTGTCTTTTGGTTGGAAACCAAGTTTCAGCCCAAAATTTAGTTTATTACTTATGCGTTTGGTAGCCAGAATTGATCCCATTCAAAAATTGGTTTCCCCTAAAAACTTTGTTGAATCAAAAGTGGCTATGACCTTGCTTTTCCATTACCTGAACCGTGGTTGCATTTAATGCTGTGGCCATTGGAATGAATAACCTCTTCACGCTTGTGTTCCATCCAAATTGCTCACGACATATCAAGTAAGAAGTCACCAAATTGTCCTCGGACCACCACTATAGGGCGTTGATGGCTAGACGAAGGATGAAGGACGAAGAGTAGGCATAACAAATCAAGCTCCTCTATTCCTTCCTTGGCCAAAGTCTGTCTCATCAGCTTCATTTCTCAGAGTTGCTATCTCTTGAGCTTCGTTCCCATCTCCTTGTCGTGGAGCAATGTAAGCTAAATCAATGGAGGCTTGTTGGAAATGATGGAGGAAAGGTCGAAATTTGGTGTAGGATTGGTGGGAAACGTCAAAAGTGGAACAAGATAGAGAGAGGATCAAGAAAACGGCGAAGAGGATGAGAAACTAACCCAAAAAGAATGAAATTTTCACCTAAGGTTTGTTTGGTTGAGTGAAATTAAGTGGAGAGGAGATGATTTGGATTAATTAAATTAAAGTCAAATAAAAATGGACCAATAAAAATTAGAAAAAATGAAAAAATTGAGAAAATAAAATTTTTATAAAATTTCTTTTATCTAATGATTAAATATCCTTTTAAATTTTAATTTCCATTAATTATAACTTGTAAAGAAATGTTATATCAGATAGATTATGTTTTCAATTAAATAAATACAAATTAAATTTTAATTTAAGAAAATTAAATTAATCATGTGATAGAGTTTAAGTTCAATTTAAAAGTGAAATTATAAGTCAAAGTAATAAAAATAAAGAAAATAAAATAATAGAAAATAATTTTAAATTTTTCTTTTTTTAGATAAATATACACACATATATATATATATTTATTAAATAAATATTAAAAAATTTATTTATTAAAAGTTAAAAAAAAATTTACACTAAAATGCTTTTAACCCAAACATAATTACTTTTATTAAAATTAATTTTTAAATAAATTACCCATAACATTTAAATACGTTAACTCAGAACGGATTTTTATCCTAAACACCTTAGAAAACTAATTTTACTAAAGCTTCTTTTTTATTAGATGAAAACCAAACGGAACTTACTCTTCTTGCCTTTAACGCACATTTTTTCTTCTCCTGTTTTGCTGCCCTTTTGTCCATAACTCGCTGCTTATGGATTGAAGTTCTGTGGCTTATTCTCAGTTTTACTCTTTTTTAGAAGACGCACACAAATTGCACCTCATAAATATATGTTCATTAATTCAACTTTCTGCACCTCACAAATTGAACATACTGCCTTCGACTAGTCCTAATCGTATAAATACAAAACTGGTCTGTCTTTTAATTACTTCCTTATACTGCCTCTGTCTTAACTGAAAATTCAAAATTCAGGCAACAATAGCAATTTTCAGTGACTAAATCTTGTAGGACGGAAGAGAGAAAAAAGAACACGCTTGACTGAATCTCGTGCTTCCCTCATCCGATTAAATTTAATAGAATAAAGGAGACAAACTTGAGATTCCCCGATTCCGTCTGTGTCTGCCAGTGATTATATTATTGATCTGCATTTGGCTTTTTGCTGGCTATTCGTTGTCTGGATGCAACGATTCTAAGCATTCAAAAACAGATTAAGTGATAGGCTTGTTCTTGTCTGTTCATAATTTCATACTACCGTCCACAAACTAAAAAAATAAAGCCAAACAATTAATGGCAGCCTATTTTGAAAGCTTTACACTTTTAAAGAAGACTCAGAGGGTTTTAATAATCATGAGTCAAGATCTAAGAAGAAACCAGAGTTACGCCCTTTGCTATCCGCAGTCATGTAGATGATAGCGAGTTCGATCGATGAAAGTTGTGATTTGGTCATTTCGATTAGTTCAACAAGAAGGCAATAGAATTATCACAAGCCATCAACTGGGAAATAGGAGCAACCCAACCCCAAATGGAAAGTCAGACCAAAACAAAAGGAAGATTGAAGAAAAGAAAATGGAATTGATGGAGGAGAAGTGTGATAGATAGATCATAGATGAGAAGAAGAAATTGAATGGATGGGGGTGGAGGGGCCAAGTTTGAGGTTCCCCACACATACAAAATAATGGGAAGCAGATTAGACAATCATTATCTGGCACCCACGTTCCATTTTCATTCATTTCAATTCACATGTATGAACAAGAATTTAATCTAACATCCCTCACCGTCGGCGGCCTTCTCCTGCGACGGCAACGTGAGGGTGACTAGAAGATCTGCGAAAGCACCCACAATGAACTTATGGGTGCTCCTTGGATTCAGAGCAAGATAGCAGAGCAGTAGCTCCTGCAACATTTCCCAATTGGACTTGACATCCATCAGCTCGGGACGGGCCTCCACCATCTCCTGCATAGAGCGTCGGAAGTCCATATAAGGGTCCGGCGAGTACGTCGGCACGGCCACGCTATTTGTGAAGAGCTTGCGGGTATGAGGGTGTCGAGGGGATAATGGTGATTGGATGATGGAGTTGGAGCAACCGGGGGAGGAGAAGAAGAAGCGTTCGGAGGCAAAGGCGGTGGCCAAGTCAGCAGGTTCGGCTTCGGGCTCGTAGGAATCAAAGGTGTGATGATAGAGCGAGTTGAAGTTCTTTAACAAAATTGACGATGAAGATGAGGAGGAGGAGGAGGAGGTGTGATCATCCATGGAAGACTCGGAGTTAAGGGTCGCAGGATTAGGAGAAGATTCAGGTGAAAATGGTCGCACCATCCTTGAGAAACACAGATTCAACTTTCTTCCAACTATGCCTCGCATTTTATCACTCCCTTTCTTGAAGAGTTGCCCGAGTAATAAGGCTACCTCTTACATATATACTCGTGATGTCGAAACAATAACCGTTTTTGAGATCATAGTTATGGTGTTGTCTTCTTTTGAACAACGACAACGAACGAGTTGAGATGAGAAAAATGGGCTCATCGTGATTTTGTAACGTTGACTGATTGTGTGTAACGCACCAAGACCGTGACTGCTGTTAATTAATACTTAAAGAAAATGGTCCATAATATTCACTTATTTCCGTCCTAGGCGCGTACCTTCACGCCTCAATATCTTTTCACGTTAATTTTTTTCATTTTTTCACAATTGGTGACATTCAACTCCTACGGATCACATTGAATTGTAGAAAGATAAGGACAACGATAAAGATATATAATTGCATGTTGAGGTGTATATATATAAATGTGTGTGTGTGAACTTGAGTGTGAAGCGATTGAATATGCATGAAGATATTAATTATTCATGGGATTATAGAAACATAGGTAGGGTAGAAGGAGCGTGTAAAAGGGTAAAACCCAAGCAGAAATCGGGGGTTGGTTTTCACAATGTTTGTTTAAGGCGTAAGCAAGTTGCACATGGGAACCGTCAAGGGGCATCTGACAAGAAGCAAAGTACACACCCCTTCAACCTGAGGTGTCATTCCGAATCTGAATCAAATCACTAGGCACTGGCTATATGGTATATATACATACACACACATATAGCACATAAGACTAAGCAGATAGTTCTACACACGTCATTATCCATTTTTTAAATAATTTGTTAGCCTGTTCATGTTCCTACTATTATTGGCTGAGCTAGCCCTGCACTTCCCTGCGATTTTCGTATCACACAAGATTAATCTCCACTTCTATGTTCTATGACTAAATGTAACATGCACTGTATACACTGGATCTAAAACATAAAAACCCACAACTACTTATTGACAAGGTGCCACAAGACACCAATGGTTTTGTTGGCTTGATTTGGAGAGCTAGCCCTTGTTTAATTTGGCACGCCCAAAAACGACTTGACGTGTAAAGAGGAGATATATGCCAGTATAGAGAGAAAAATAAAAAAGGAAGACAGTGAGATGCGGTTAAGAGAGGTATAAGGATGGTCCAACCAACCTTACAACCATCTCAACAATCACGTGGTGGGGGTGTGTTTTGCTCCCATATATATGTGGCCGATGGACGAGGCGTCTTGCTTCGGTTTGCGTCCAAAATCTTCAATTTTTGGTAACCATGAACCGTCATTTCAATTGAAGCCATCCGGTGAGAAAAATAAGTGTGCTATATAGTCTTCTTATCTAGTACCATATCATTTCGTGCGGGAAAAAATCAAAATCATTTTCCGAATTTCCCATGTGCACAAGAGTTGGTAGAATGGTGTTTTCAAGAAAGACGCAACACTATGCTTTGTGTGGCAGAGTATTTGTCAGAGAGAAGAGAAGTGGGTTGGTTTGTGATCAGCAACTGCATATCCTTTCATTCAAGCTTTCTGCATACATCTGTCATTTTACACTTATATGCTTCCATGCCCTCTCCCATTCATAATTAATTTCATTCACTACTACTCGTCACCAAATATTTTCGTGCCAAAATTATCGTATTACATCTTGAGCTCTTGTTTTGAAGATATACAGATTTTCTTTAAATTAAGGACATGCAACAGTTAATTTCATAACAGCATCATAAGCTTATATAAATTAAAGCTGTAAACTCCTGGATAGTATATTTTATGGCTCATAATTTAATTTTCAACATAATTAGCCAACCTGACAGCTTATCCAAAATATTAATTAAAACAGCCTACTGATCTGATAGATATTTATTCCGTGGCAGCTCCACCGTCACAATGTCGCGAACCCTTTTCCAAGGAGATCTGGAGGCTGCCCATAGAAGCAAGCACATGATGCCATTCTCGATCTCACCAAAACGTGCCCATTTCATTTAGTTTTAACTCTTTCGAGTTGGGGTTGTAAGGTTTGGCTGCAATATAGTATATCATTCTTGCCCATAGAAGCATATGATGATTGTAATGGAGGGCATGGTTGATCTATCAACAGCACATGGGGTAAGGAGTAAGAAGAAAGTAGTATGTATAAATATCACGATCATCCGATGCAAAATGCTGATTCAGACGAGAGGCCATCTTCAGTATTATTCAGCATTACCAACCCACTATCTATACAATTAACCTCGTTGATTCATTGTTGTTTCTAGATTGATCTGTTGCATATATCTATTTAATTTGATTTTAAATTTTATAGATTTCTTAAAAAAATTTCAGAGTCCCATATACCCTCTGTAAAAAAGTGAGTTTTTACTTACTTAAATGAGCTCAAATTTAGATGATAAACACGAGACATTTGTATAAATAACTGAAATCGAAATACAAGGCGTTAAATATTTTTTCAAATTAATTTGCGGATTTCTTTTTTCTTTTTTTTTTAAATGAAGACTAAAATTAGACAAGTCCATGGGCGAAAAAAATTAAACGAGTCTAGAAATTGATGAGTTAATTTGATTAGTTAGGCAGATAAGAATTATTGTTTTTAGCGGGTGTGAAAAATTGAAACGGGACATCACTGGCTGTCATCACTCATCAGTGACACCAGGAAAGTTACTGGGAGGGTTTTTTTAGTTTTCGGCCAAATATTGGGTGGATTAGCATTTTCTATTTTCAATAGTTGGATTGGGTCAAACAGGGGTTTTTGGATGCTCTGCAGTTAGATCTAATCATAAGATGGGAATAACTTGTTATGCTTACAGATTGGGCTCCGTAAGGCCCAAAAACAAAGAACTGTCGAACGTGTAGTTATTTTTGTTCCCAATGATCATTTTCTTTTTTATAGACGCCAATAATCATATAAACCTCAACAAAGTTAGGGTAAGTATATCTTAAACGATAGTTGAATTTCTCAAAATGTTTTATTAAAAAAATAAAATTTATTTAATGGTGAGGGGCATTTGATTTTTGATTTTTTAATGGCTTACAATCTTATGATTGTAAACACCTGTTTCAAGAAGTGGGAGGAGCATTTAATCACATATAAGAGTGGAGTCCAAAGGTCGCAAATTGACTTTTCTTTAGTAAGAAACTCAGATAGAAAAACTTGTACAGACTGTAAAATAATCTCTGGTGAGAGCTTAACTTCACAACAGAGGATCTTGGCCCTTGATGTGCTGGTTAAAAACCATAAACTGAAAAGTCAAAAAGCCTTAAATCCTAAGATTAAGTTGTTACAATTAAAAGGTGAGAAACAAGTGACATTTACGAGAAAAGTTATAGAGGAAAATAATTGGGACTTGCAAGGAAGTGCTAACATCTTGTGGGATGAGATGGCTAAACGAATAAGAGATACCGCTAAAGCAATATTGGGTGAATCCAAAGGTTTTAGACATAAAGATAAAGAATCTTGGTGGTGGAATGAGAGTGTGTAGGAGAAGGTTAAGTATAAAAAAGAATGTTTCAAAGCCTTGTATTTGTGTAATAACGATGAAAATTGGAAATGTTATCGGTTGGCTAAAAAGAAGACTAAGAAAGCAGTGAGCGAGGTAGATCTAAATCTTTTGAGAAATTCTACCAGGATTTAGGAATAAAGGATGGTGAACATAATATTTACAAAATTATCAAGAGAAGGGAAAGATAGTCAATGGATTTGGACCAAGTAAGATACATTAAAGATGAGGAAGGAAAAATTTTGGTTACAAGTGATTATATCAAATAAAGATAGGAGAGCTACTTTTATAAGCTTTTCAATAGTAAATTGGATATGACTATTGATACTGAAGGATTAACAACTCACGAAGATGATCTCAATTTGAACTTCTATCGTAGGATTCAGGTTGAAGAAGTGAAAGAAACTCTTAAGAGAATAGATAATGGTAAAACCATTGGTTCCGATGGTATTCTTATCGAAGTTTGGAAGTGCTTAGGAGAGAAGGAGGTTTTGTGACTCACTAAGTTATTTAATGAGATTTCAAGGTCCAAGAAGATACCAGATGAATGGAGAAAGAGCACTCTAATTTCTATATACAAGAATAAGGGGGATATTTAAAATTGTGCAATTATCAGGGAATAAAACTCATGAGTCACACTATGAAACTTTGGGAAAAAGCGATTGAGTATAGACTCAAAAAAGAGTCTCATACTTTAGAAAACCAATTTGGATTTATGTCAGAACGGTCTGCAACAGAGGCTATTTATTTATTAAGGGGTTTGATTGAAAGATACCGGAGTAAAGAGAGAGACCTGTTTATGATATTCATTGATTTGGAAAAAGCATATGATAGAGTACCAAGATATGTATTATGGAAAGCAATAGAGAAGAAATGTGTCCATGTGTCTTATATTCCAGTTATAAAGAATATGTAATAGGGGGTAATAACAAGTGTAAGAACCCCTGAATGTGTGACAAAGGATTTTCCTATAACGATAGGCTTACATCAAGGACTTCTTTGAGTCCATATCTGTTTGATTTGATTTTGGATGTTTTAACAGATCATATACAAGGAGAAATTCGAAAATGTATGCTCTTTGCGGATGATATAGTTTTAATTGAGGATTCAAGAAAAGAGGTCAACTCTAAACTTGAGTTATGGAGACACACTTTGGAATCAAAAAGTTTTTGCTTTAGTAGAAGTAAAACGGAATATATGCATTACAAATTTAATAAGAGGTTAATTAGAAATGATTTAGAGGTAAAAATTAGAGAGCAAACCATTCCAGAAGTATCAAAGTTTAGATATTTGGAGTCAATTTTACAAAATGATAGTGAAATAGATGAAGATGTTATGCATAGGAAATAAGTTGGGTGGTTAAAGTGTAGGAAAATATTAGGATTTATTTGTAATCGCAAGGTACCTGCTAAACTTAAAAGAAAATTTTATCGAACAGTTATAAGGTCAATGATGCTATATGGTAGTGAATGTTAGGCTTTGAAAGGATAACAAGAGCATAAGATGAGAGTAACATAGATGATAATGTTGAGATGGATGTGTGGACATACAAAATTTGATAAGATACGAAATGACTGTATACGAAGAAAAGTTAGAATAGCACCTATCGAGAAAAAATGGTAGAAAATCGTTTAAGGTAGTTTGGACATGTACAAAGAAGAGAGCAAGAAGAGACAGTGATAAGAGTTGATCAAATAGATTGGAGCTCTATTAAAAGATCTAAAGGAAGATAAAAAAAGACACTAAGAGAAATTATAAGTAATGATCTTTTAAAAAATGATTTATTTGAGGAGATGATATTTGATAGAGGATATTAATATCATATAATTCATGTAGTTAACTCCATACAATGAGATAAGATTAATGTTATTGTTGCTGTAGTATTTTAGTAATTTCTGTACCTTACCAAATTTTTATTTGTCCATTGAAATATTGGTAACAAAGTAAGGACAAGGAGCTTGATGTTTATTAGAAGTTAAAAAAAAAAGGTGACAGGGTTGAGACCTTTCGGCGTGCACACTCGACAAAGTAGAATAGGAAGGCTTTTTCACTTTTTAGTGTCACCGATTCCAAGCAAAGCATCGTTCTGAGATTTTTATTTTTATTGAAAATAATAAAATTAAACATTTTGAAGCATTGCCGCAAAGAAAAATAAACACTTTGGGATAGGCATAAAATACCGAATACGCATTAAAAAAACAGTTTGGGGGAGTTGAGTCAAAATTGAAGCTTATTTGTTTATACATACATATTTTTTTCCCGTAAGTTTTGTTGGTTTTACGCATAGCACATATTTATTATTATGGGATGGCCCCAGCCCCAACCCATACTCAACTTTTTTAAAAATAAAATACATATTCTGTTTGGGAATCATGATGCATGATGAGGGGTTTGTTATTACGAAAATACCCTCATTCAAGACCAGCTGTCTCACCTTCCTTTTGCTTTCGTGCAGTGGTCGCCTCTCCTTAATATATGTCAAATATATATTAATCAACTGAACTGCCAGATCCTTTGTAAGAAACTCAGAGTCAATACATGATTCTTTGGGATTACATATATATATATAGAAGTAATGAATTTAATTATATTATATTCATCTTCCTAACATTTAAACCATATTAAAATATATGAAAAAATACTGAACGATAAAAATGAAGTTGTGAACTCAATAAAATTTGTAAATAAATATTAAAAAAGATAATAAAAAAGCTACACAAAACAAAAATACTGTTCATAATTTTATATATTATATAAATATTGATAAATATAAAAAACTATTATAAATAATATGAGTCTAATTTTTATTACATTAAGTTTATTTAGTTTCTGAATTTAAAATGTAAAAAAAAATAAAACAGAAAAAATTTGTGTTTCTAATTTATGAAATCACCTATCACCCTATTTACATATTGCATACAATATGGTTCATTCATTAAATTTTGTGCATAGCACCGGCAGATATTTCATCATCATCATTATTATTATTATAAAATAGATACTAACACTTATTATTTAATTTTTAAGTGCAACTATTTTTTTTTTAATTAAATACCGACCCGCTACCGAAGAATGAAGGGAAAATGCCATTTTTGTAAATAGAGGAAAAAGGAGGCACACTTCCTAAAGTATGGAAGAGCACGGACTTGCTGTGCAATATAATGGTACTGTGAGAGTTCCTCCAGATTCGTCACTGTCTGGGATGCAGTTTCCTTTCCACGGCACTTTGGTAAAAAATTAATAATCAAATAATGTCTGCATTTTAGAAGAAAAGGGCAGGGCTCGAAGAAGAAGCAGCACTGTTCGTCGATCATTTCATCGTTCTGTTCTACTTCAGATCTACATTTGGTGCTCAATTATCAAAGTTTCTCTTGCGTTCTCCGGTAATTTTTTTCACTCTCACTTTTTTTTCCCTTAAAAAAATCTTAATGGTACGCAACAGTGCAAGTTTCTCCTTTTCAATTGACTATATGAGATTTTTAATTGTTTGTCTGCGCTAATTATGAAACCCTAGCTGGGAACTTTAGTCTTAATTTATGTATTTTCTTTTTCTCCAGCGCGAGAGGGAGTTTTTGTTGCTGTTGATTTCTATGCATTTCTTGGAACTGGCCAGAATTAGTAGATCTGAATCGGCGAGATTGATCCTCTGGGCGATTCAACCAATGACATATGGAGGACCTTGCACTTGTTGGATTGTTCGGTTAGATGGTCATTTTAGATCCGCCTGGGAGGAACTCTAGGGTGCCTATCTTGCTAATCGAATCGATTAACTCTCGGTTTTCTAGCTTGTTTCGGATAACTTGAACTGAGTTGTAGTATTGGATCAAGCAGAATACTCCTTGAATCGGACTAAATCGGCTGCTAAGATACTGTTTAATCACTTCTTTTTGCCATGGAAACCCTTGTTGTGGCGCAGCACAGGAACGAATACTACAGCAGACCCAAGGCTCACAGTCCCGCTCGTTTTGGGTCATCGTCATCCAGGGACTTTCGGGGGATCGATTGCAGGACTTTTCATTCCGGGACAGGTATCCTCCCTACCCCGTTGAGATCTTATAGTTCGCCTTTAACTGAACGGCCACACCCATCTTCCCCTAAAACACCGTCACCTCCAGCCAATTCGAACTCCGATAGGAAAACTCACTGTAAAATTACTCCCAAAAGTGCACCAATTCCTATTAATGTCAAAGCTTGTGACAAATTGAGATCTTTCAGTGAAGAAGTCCCTGATGGAAGTCTGTTGTTCTCTGAACTTTGGGCTGGCCCCACCTACTCAAATTCGCCTCCACCGAGCTCTTTGCCAATCCCCAAATTTTCTGTGCGACCAAAGAGGACTGTGTCTCTTGATCTGCCTGGTTCCTACCCCGAGATCGAAATTCACCCACATGCTAAGTCTGCACCTGCTTCCCCTGCCAGAGAGCATTCCTCTTCCACAAGAGACCTGTTTGGTAATGCTGATTCTGCGACTAAGACTCTACGTCGCATTCTCAATCTTAACATAAATGACCAGTAAGGCACATGGAGCACTCGACTCCTGTAAATAAAGTCTATTATGAAACTTTGTTGATGTCAGATAGATGTATATAGAGATTGAATAAACTTTGTAGCCTGGGTCAGTTTGAGTTCATTTGCTTAGCTTTCTGTAGTGGTGGTGGTGCCCTTGATAAGCAGGGTTGTGGTAGGTCAACAATCTCCGGAGGAATTTAGATTAAGCCTTGGCTTGGAGAATTTAATGGGGTATAAACTCGTGATATCTCTTGCGAGCAGAGGTCGCTACTGGTGGTGTGGGATGGACGGAAGTTGCCAAGAAATGATTGGGATGCAGAGAAGTGGTAATCATAGGAGTGGTACGGCGAAGTCTTGGGTGACTGTTATTTAATGCATTGGGCCTGAAGAAAGCATTAAAGTTGTATCTTCAAATTATATAGTTTTTAGCACTGTCTCCGCATAGAATGGTTAACTTCTTTTCAATCTTAATGATTAGGTCTCTTGGTTCAGATGCTATGTACATACTGTAGAATCATGAACTTGTTACTTGTAGAAACCCAACCCACCCTCTAGAGCTCATTTCTTTAGGTCTTTTTCCCCTTCTCTTTTTGTTCCTTTTCTTGCCTCCATCTTACCATTATCCTTATCATTATATGATAATCTGATTCATGTGTCGATCTAATTCTCTCTTCAACATTTACAGAGTAACGCTGTTGCCCAAGTTTCCTTGATGGTCCGATGCTTGATCTTTACCACCTTACTTAACCGTTTCCTTTCCTAGTTATATTTCTTTGTTCCTGTTAAGACCTCACTTCTTAGCTACCCTCTGAACGTTTGTCCCTTCTATATCTTTTCTGCCTTTTTTACAAGGAAAAGTCTGGAAGGGTTTAGTTACAGTTATTTTGAAGCATTTGCTTCAAATTTTAGGGTTAGTCCGTGTCACACTACTTTGTAGGAAGTTCCAAACAACCTGCATGTTTGCCCCGGGGTAATGCTTCTGTTTTCTGTCTTGGCCTGGCTCTATCTTCCTTGGAGAGCGTTGATCTTGCTTTGCTAAATTTCAAGGTAAAATCTTACTGAACTCTTACCTAAGCACTTCTACTATAATATTTTCCCCTGCTTTTTCATTATTGTAAGTTGTTTCTGATTATTGTTCAATTTGTGTGAATCAGGAGGGCTGTAGGAGAAGCGTATTGGAGTCATAAGATGTGGTCAGTGTCTTCTGCGTGTCAGTTATGTTTCAAGATTTCCATGTCAGTTTTCTGCTTGAGTCATTTGTGGTTCGCAAATCTGTCCTGTGTCTTCTTTCTCTGTGTTTCATTCCCCTCAACTTTTGGAAACTGTAGTGTCCGCTGAAATAAATGAAGTTGTAGTAAATATTATCTATTATATATTCTTATTTCTGACTTAAGTATGGTGCTTAAATCATTAATTAGTTCTCCTCGCAAGCTATGACACGATTGTTTGTTTTTCGAGCATACACTTGGTTTCTCATATTTCATAGAGTCCCAACTCCCTCATGTTGTTTGGAACTTGAACTTTTAGTAGGGTTTTTTTCTTCTTTAGTAAAATGAGGTAGGGTAAACCTAAGAAAAATAAGGGGATAAGCCCCAAAAGATCAAACAACTTTTTTTTTGGATAAAAAAAGGTACTTTAGTGCTATGTATTTGATTACTTGCTTAATTCACCCTAGTTACAAATATTCAAGAAATCAAAGATATATAATGTCAATATGTTTTAATGGTATTTTTCAATAAATAAGTTATTCGTACCCTTATCAGAACATGTGCCTGTTAATCTTGCAATCGACTGCTTGATCTTGCCCGTGGCTGACCTATTTATGTTGGTCAGACCTAGGGTTTGATCTTACCTCCATGTTTCGAACAGCCTTTCACAAAACATAGCTTGACATGTGTTATTGGCAACGAGAGTGTGATAGTGATTGCAGAAGAGTTGCCATCTCTAAGGTTGCTTTTACTTGTCCTTTGTTATAATGGATGGGGAGGCATATTAACAGAATAATATGCCCACTTTGTAAGCATTTGGGCGGGGGGCCATAGCGTTTTTTAAGGTTGCTGGGTTATTATCTTTCACTGTTGCTTGGTTCTCCAAGAAAGCAACATGGATTACCAAACCACCAAGCGGTGTTTGCTATTTGCTAAGAATTCGAACCGACTGTGTTTGGCTGGTGGGATGTATCGTGTTTGACCTGATTGTGACTCGAAAGACCCGAATTGGGGAACGGGTCGGTGGAGAAGAATTTCTGGTCCATGCGGTGCGAGACACTGGATGGACTGGAAGTTTGACCCGTTTCGAGACCCTGATTAGCGACGCCTGCTACTGATAACAACGCAATCTGAGAACTGACCTGGGCCATTGAGGTTTCGATCCGATTAATAGATTGCTTGAGATCTGTGATATCCACACGAGCATTCTCCAGCAAAGTCGTATTCACGTCCATTCTTCTGGTCTCCGGTGGAGCCATGGGCCGGAGTTGGCTCTGATATTGATACATACAGAGGCATAATACAGAGGCATGATACAACTTCTTATAGGTTTAGTTTCTGCCTTAGGGAGCTAACAGCACCACTAACTGATCTATCAACTAGTATTTGTTATATAACATATTGCAACAAAGTATAACCACACGTATCATTCCCAAAGACAAACAACAGACACAACGGCTAGTTACAAATATTCAAGAAATCAAAGATACAATGTCAATATGTTTTTCGATATCTCTATTTTTTCAATAAATAAGTTACTCGTACCTTCATTAGAACACGTGCCTAATTAATATTCCAATCGACTGCTTGATCTATTAGGTGGCTGACCTATTTATGTTGGTCAAACCTTGGGTTTGCTTTTACCTCCATGTTTTTAACAGCCTTTTACAAAACATAGTTTGACATGTGTTATAATGCAACGAAAGTGTGATAGTGATGCCAGAAGAGTCACCATCTCTGAGGTTGCTTTTATTTATCCTTTGCTATAATGGATGGGGAGGCATCTTAGCAGTTAATATGCCCACTTTGTAAGCATTTGGGTGGGGGCTCTAGCGTTTTTTAAGGTGGCTAGGTTATTCCCTCCACCAGTTTGTGAAAATTACCACTTTTACAGCTTTTAAAACTTTTCAAAATATTTATCATTTTAGAATTTCAATAAAATATTAATAATTTATTTTTATTATTTTATTAATATCAAATTGATCATTTAATAGAATATTTAATTAAGATTATTTTAATAAAATATTATTAAATTTTATAATATTTTAGATCATTTAATAATTTTATTAGTATATACTCCCTCAGATCCTTAATATAAAGCCCTTTTAACCGAATCACGCGTATTAAGAATTAGAATTAAAACTAATTAACTACCTCGATTTATCTAAAAATCTAAATATTTTTCTAAAAGTACCCCTATTTAATCTCTTTCTCTTTCTTTTTAAATATATTAAATATGATATTTTTTAAAAATATATAATAAATACTATCTCGTATATTATAAATGATCTTATATTTAGAATCAGGGAGTATAAAAAATCAATTTTTGTGAATCCCAGTAAGCATTACCGTTCACTGTTGCTTAGTTCTCCAAGAAAGCAACATGGATTACTAAACCACCAAGCGGTGTTTGCCATTTGCTTTTACTTTTTCGAATAATAAATGAAATAAACAATTATTATGTGCGCTTTTCACTTTGCTATTTGTCTAGTATTACATTTATAGTTCAATACTACTCACTGACTCACTGAGTATCAATAATACTGGCTTTTAGTTTGAAACAATCGCTAAATAGCGAACGGACGAGTACGATTTCTATGTCCTCCCTCGAAGTAAGAAGGGAAAATTACATATTCATGAAAACAATGAAAAATTTTTACAGATTCATTCGTCATTGGAAAATAATGACAGTAAAATTCATTTCACCTTTTCATGATTTATAAGTTAGACATGAAAATGTTTAAGAAATACATGAAAATTTTTAATAGAGAATTGAAAATTTATGAGTTAAAAAATTTCTAGCTCAAACTTGAAAATATTCATTAGAGACATGAAAAATTTGACGTTTAATGATTTATAATCTAAACATGAAAATTTTTAATAGGTATCTGAAAATTTTCAATAAAGACCTACATTTTTCTGATTTGAAAAATTTTCAGCCCAGATTTTGAAAATCTCCAAGAGAAACATAAAAATTTATTTTTTATAATTTACAATCTAAACTTGAAATTTTCCAAGAGACACATGAAAATTTGAGTTGATAAATTTTCAATCGAGATTTAAAAAGTTCCAAGAGGAAGATGAAAATTTATTATTATATAATTTACAATGCCCATATGAAAATTTTTAAAAGGTAGCTAAAAATTAAAAAAAAAACTTAAAAATTTTTATGTCTAAATTGTAAATCAATAAATATTAAATTTCCATGTTTCTAATAGAACTTTTCAAGTTTGGGGTGGAAAGTTTTTAATTCAAATATTTTCAAGTTTCTCTTGAAAATTTTCGTGTATCTCTTGAAAATTTTCATGTTTTGGTTGTAAATCATATGTATCCCTTGAAAATTTTTATATTTTAGTTGTAAATTATAAAAAGGTGGAATGATCCCTCACTATCATTATTACCCTCTAATGCATGAATCTATAAAATTTTTTCATGGCTGGCATGAATTTGTAATTTTCCCAAGTAGGAATTTCTTCTTTTTTTTTAATAAATGATTTAAATTTTATGTTTTATTTTTAATGTAAATCAATGTTGTTGTCGTCTTGTTTTGTTTTAAATAAAAAATAAAAATAAAATTTAAACTATCTAAATTTGATGTGAAAGATGTAAATCAAGTAACCACTCTCTACTACTTCCAAGGGTGCAGTTGAGAATCGCTTGAGTGGGGTATTGAGCGGGTATTAGCCTTATCAATTTGTCGCCGATGACAGCTGTACCATTAGCTCTGCTCCTTCGCTTTCGGCTTTTTCTGCTTTTGTTTTGAGTTAGACTTTTATTCCGTGCAGTACAGTATATGATTTTTTAAAAAAAAAATATATATGTATTATGAGATGTTTGTATTTTTTTTTTTTAAATAACAATGGTTTTTATTTTAATTATATATTTTTATCATGATAAGTTGAGGAGCAAATATCTTTTTCTAGCTTACGATAATGCATAATTTATCTTTGTTAATTTTAAAAAGTTAATCATAGATTTTTTCAACTTTAAATATTGTGCAAATATCCTTCGCACATTGACATGGCACGAAGATTAGTGGGAAACGATCTTAACCTAAACCTTTGAAAATTTGGATTCTCTCTCTCAGTTACGTACGTATCAAAGTTTCTAATCGTAACCTATTATTCAAATATACGGATAATGAAGTTATGGGCAAGGAAAGTGACCTGCCATTACATTCTTGTCTGTCACTGTCTGTTTTCTACATCATTGTTAATTATCTTTTAGTTTGCTTGATTTTTTTCCTCAGTGGAGCATCGATAAGGATTCTAATAAAAAAACAGGTTTGTGAGGGAATCTTGACGAGAGAAATAATTAATCTGTCCCCATCTATAATAATATTCATCCTCATCATCATCAAACAGAAAAAGGAAGAAAAAAAACCAACGGAGTTTTCAAAAGTAACACGATCGTCATCTACTACAGTCGAAAACAATGGGGGGAAAACAAAAGTCACCGGAATTAGTCATCCCTTGAAATAAACTCTACATCCTCGCTTATCTCTATGATGCAATCAATTTTGTCCTCACCATGAAATGAAACTGACGATCAGGAATGGAAGATGTTGACTTGTTTTTTTCTTATTGTTATCCTACGCAAAAATGTACAACTTTTGCGGCAGCACAGCTGTGAAGGACGCAAGGGAAAGGAGCGTCAGAGTGAAGCAGCATCTCCAATTTCTCCTCCGTCTAATACCATCTCTCTGTACCGGCATTCTCGACTGCAGAAAGCTCTCTCACCTCTGCAAACACAGGACGCTATTAAATCAATTTTCTTTCTTTTTCTTTTCAAAACTAACTAATATCCATCTAGATTAAAATAAGCCAGCGAGGAAATCCAAGTTCATGTTCATGTTGATACCTATAAATAAAGATGTCCTTGGCGTGATCGAGCTGCATCATGCAGGTGTGACACGAGCTGAGGAAATTAGTCCCTGAAGCAGTGTGGGAGTCACGAGGGAAGGACGTACAAGAGTTGGTGTTCACAACGTAATCACGGAATATATGAGTGGTCCTTGGATGAGGCCCATGCGATTTCACACAAGTATACTCCTCACATACCTCCATCTCACTCAATGACACAACACCCGTATGAATTCCAGAATTCTCGTACCCAGAGACTGGGGAAGGTGGAACTGAAAGGGTGGGTGGGATCTTAGGTCTGAGCTGCGTTCCAAACAATACATTTGGCTTAGCAGAGTTTTGGTCAGTGGGATGATCTTCAAGTGCTTCCACAAGAGCAAGGCCAATGCCTTCTGAGACTATCTTGTCCCGCCCAGTACACGAGCCTTTGTTTGGGGATGCGATAGCTTCATACCCGTAGGGTGTTAGGGCTCTGGTGTCCAGAATTGAAGTTGGGCTTCTTAAACCTTCTGTTCCAGGGACATACTTGCTGGTCAATTCTCTGATGAATTTGGGGGACCCAAATAAAGATGGAATAGCTCGCGCGTAATTTTGTTTCGGTGATGGCTGGGAACTGTGATCAGCCATCAAACCTTGTTTCGTCACCGCTCTCGATCTGTTCCTCAACAGCATCCCTCCCTTCTCTCTGATCTAATTAACTGATGAAACCAAGAACTAAATTCAAAAGTTGAAAACGACAAATTGATGCAAAAACATTTATGATTTGTGATTAACAGCTTACCCAAATTGGCCAGACTTATTCAGAAAATTATCTCCCAACAGATTCTCTCTCCGAAAATTTCGATTCATGTAATTACAACTTCCCAAAAAGCTTTCAGGTTGCTTCTATCCTCTACGAGAAATATTTGTGAGTCAACTGTCAAGCGATACGGAATATTAATTTGGAGAAGGAAATTAACCATTAGGTGATTATAAGAGCAGCTCTACCATTTGCAAGGGAACTGCCATGAGAATAATCACGATCATGTCTTCCCTCAGAGAGGGCCTTCTGTTTGGTGCAACTTTCACCCAGTGGCTTGCCCTATTTTTCAGTTTGCATGCAGCAGATTCAGCAACTTCATATAGAGCAATGCGAAAGAGGGAAGAAAACGGTGGAAGCTTTCGACTTAGGAGAGAGAGAGAGGGAGCGAAATGGTCTGTGGATATATGCCTTTTAAAGCAAGAAGACACAAATTAGAGGAGTCGTGTGCATGGAAATTAAAATTATAGATTACCATTTTTTGTTGTCATTATCCTTCACTCTGTAAAACCTAACCGCGACATGAAACATGCTGACTTTTGTCTTTTCTAATCATATCAATCAGCTTATCTTTTCAGGCCAAAAAAAAAAAATCAGCTTACCTTATCCTACCTATTTTGTGAAAAAAATTAAAAATCTCTCCATGCAATTGATCAGTGTAGAAAAAACTGCCAACGTGCTTATGAATGGCAAACCAACGGCCTGTGTTTCTCGTATACTACAGTACAGGACCATTGCTACTGCACTGTCGTACAAGTTTTTACTTGTAACCTGGGTTGAATTTTCGACATATATTTTTCGTGATATAATTTGCTCTATTCCATCACCCAATATTTAAATTTAATAAAACAGACCATTTAAATTGATGTCAATCCTTTAAACAAACATTAATATTTGATTTTCAATTCTTATATTTAAAACAAACCTAATTAAAAGGAATTTATTAGTATTTACCTTTAAAGTCTCAGGAAAATTAAGTCTCCCGACAGAGGTGAAATTCTGTTACGATCTTTCGCACCTAAATAACAATGTTGTTGTTCTCATTATTAATGTTGTCAAAACTGGACCGAACATTGAACTGGATAAGATACTGGTTCAAGATTCAATGGTTCAATCGAAGTCGGACCGGTAGTAATTAAAATAATATATTTAAAATAAATAACATGAGTTTAAAAAAATTTTATAACTTAATTAAAGTCTCAAACTAAATAATATTGAATTATCAATATATTACTCACCACAAACAAATTATTAATAGGTTTCATAACTCAATATTTAAATTTAAATAAGTTAATATTCATCTGTAATTATATTTTAAGTTCAAAATAATAAATTAATAATTTTTTATTATATTATTTATTAAGTAAATATATAATTTTTAGTAGTTATATATTATAATAATGCTTAAATAATATTATAATATGTAAAGAAAAATATTTTTGTACTAGAAATAATGTTATTTTATTTTAAAAATTAAAAAAAATATATTTAAAAAAAATCATACATAACTAATTCAAACCAGTTTAAAACTGATTATATCGATTTAAAACTAATTTAACAGGTTTTTAATTGGTTATCACCTATTCTAAATAATGTCGGTTATCCAATTTAACCAGATTAAACTAGATATCAATTCTGGACCTGACCGATCGGACCGGCCCTTGCGACCACAATGCTCATTATCATGCATATCCCATGTGCCCCTCCTTGTCCACGTGGTAAGGAACCCACTTCTCACTCAACATACTTTTAGGCCCACACAGTGGGCCCTACCTGAGGTATCGTACTCCTGCCTCTGGGTGTCCGTCTCTCAGATTTATTAATTTCTAAACTTTTGATTAGAAAGAGAAGAAAATGGGGGAGAGGAAGTATTATGAAAACAAATAAAAAAAAAACTCAGATAAAAAAATGTTTAAGTCTTTTTTTTTAATTTTTCTTTCTCATCTATTTCTCTCATCTAAATTTAGGATAAGATTTATCTTATATTTGATTTTTTTTTTTAAACCACAGTCTTATATTTGGTTGGAAGGAGGTGAGGAAAAGAAGAGAAAGAAAAAAATTTCATGAAAATTCTATTTTATATTTATAAAATGTTTAGAATATATATATTAAATAAATTTTATAGAAATTCTTTTTTATTGTCCAAATCTCTTTTATGTGTATCAAATTTAGCTTTAAATTTAAATATTAAAAAAATATAAAAAGAATGGATTGATTGGATTCTCAGTCTCAATTTCTTGCTTCATAAAATTATCATAATCTCTATTCTTATATGAAAGTTAGAAAGCAGCGCCTTGCGCGTGCTATAAATTTACGTGTAGCAAGAAAAAGAAAAATTCACACCCCAGTGTTGAACCCCAACCCGCCCTGGTAATGTGATTTTGGTTAATACTCTCTCGAACTCAAATATACATAAATTTTGAAAGGAGTGTTACTTTGAAAAATAAAAGATAAATGTGGTATTTCTAAAATAGTCCTTATTAAATCCCTCGACATTTATTAACCTAGTGTAAAGAAAAAGATCATTAATTGAGAATAATTTTTTTTAAAAAAATATTTTTCTACAAATTAAGTAACATTAACTCATTTTATTAGTATGTATAAAATATCTTTTCTTATATTGGAGAGTAAACAAAATACTCTTTCTAGTTTTTTTTATAAGATATTTTTTTAAAATTTTTTTATATACTTTTGAAACTATTTCAATCATTAAATATTTCTTATGCAAAATGTCATTTGCTTAAAGCTAGCCATTGATATTAATGTACATAATTATATCAATAGTTAATGATATACTCTTAAATATCATTATCCTAAAAAGAGAAAATGATATTATTAATAAACTTTATTAAATTAGGGTAATTTTAAAAAATAAATAAAAATTTATACAAATTTAATAAAATTAACTATCTTTTAATTAAATTATTTTAATATATACGAAATTGGTTAAAAGTGTATTATAAAAATGAGGAAATGAGCATCATCTCTTGGGAGTCTCACGGATAGCGAACGGCGGTCTGTATGTCCTTTGTTCTTCTTTTCGGCCCCTCTCTTTTCAAGGTGTCCTGAAATATGGAAATTGCTTGTTGGGCCTCTGCTTCAGCATAACTTGCGGACAACCCCCAATTATGCAGCGAAATTTCAAGGCATAAAAAAAATTGCAGCGGTCCAATTTCAGTTGTCTTTCGATGCGTCCTTCTTTAATTTTTTTTTTTTTGGGGTTAAAAAATAATTTTTGGTAGGGTGGTGGTGATCATCCATATGATATGATATGATAGTTGCGTTATTGATTTGATAAGTTATTTCACAAATTAATAACGCAGAAAAAATTATTTCTTTTGTAAATATCAAGTGAAGTGATGATTTAGTGTTGCCTTTCCTGATTTCTCTGTTAATATATATATTTCGAAAAAGGGAGAGAGCCATCTTTCAAATAATATAAATGGAATGATGTGGTTTAATAAATGAGGCTGCACCATTCATAATTTATAAAACCCCGGCTTGTTATAAATTTTAGTATATACTAAAATATAAAATAGATAGGTAGATTATTGATGGATATATGATATGTGTTGAAAAGAAGATAAGCATAAGCATGAAAGGCAGGATGCTGAGGTTGGCAAAAGGTGTTGGGGAGGTGTGCTGCTGCAGCAACAAGCATTACCTGTGAACAAGTCACATTTTGAATCCAATCCAACAAAACAAATAAAAATGGAAAGGGGGCAGGGTCCGTACGTGGTCCTCTTTGTGTTGTAGTTGTAGCGCCGCAAGAAAAACTAATATAATTAAGTAGTAATTCGGGACCAAAACATCTCCCTTCTCTACCACTAATATATATATATATATATGCTCTTACGCATCCATCTAACAACTCACCTAACTCCCCACCTTAACATTACTTATACGCCACTCACCCTCTCCATCTTTATTTTTAGCTTTGCATTCCATTAGTTTGAATTAACACTACACTATGCCTCTATATATATATATATATATATTCACAAACTTTGGGCGCCTCATTTCCAAGTGAATAGTAACCATTTCACAGAAGGCAAATATTCCATATAATCAATTGATGAAAATTATATTATTAATTGAATCGAAAATGGAAAACAGGAGGGAAGCAGGCCAGTAGTTCAGTTGGGCTTCTCAGCAGGGTGTCACTTTTACATTGAAAGGTTGCACATTGCTTGCTGTTTTGACAACCTCTGCAGCTGCTAACAAAACAGACGCAGCAGTTCCCCTCAACATCAACGTTTCTAGAAGCTTCTCTCCCCTCCCCTTGGTATCTCTCATCGTCCTTTCGACCACTTGGCACTTGCTCGATATCAATATCTTCGCGTAACACAACCCAGCTTTTGAGAAACATGTTTGACTAAGCTCAACTTTTATTTATTAAGATTTTGAAAACCTATTTCATTAAATTCAACTGATAAATCAGAATCAAAGGGTCCGAATGATTGTTCGCTTTCCCCTCCTCCTCCTCCTCCTCCTCCTCCTCCTCCTCCTCCTCCATGCTCTACTCTATATATATATATATTTGCGCAACCACAGCACTACTCCGTCTTAGCTTTGCTTTGGCGGTCCCCTCTTTGTTTTTCAAAATCTGCAAATCTAGACGCTCGATCGATCGTCTACACATTCAATTGGAGAAAGCGTTTCACCCCTTATTTGCTTGGCTTTCAGCAGATATTTCAATACTTCATTAATTAGTTCAGGATGGAAGAGACGGTGAGCCAATTATGATTTGGTTGTGATACCTTTATCTATTGATAAAAATTTTAATATGCTTTTAAAAAGATTATTTGGTTAATTTTAACACATTATCTCATCATAAAATTTAACATCAATTTAAATTTTTTTTATTTTATTACAATATTAAAAACAAAATTTTATTATCATATCATATTATATAAAAATCAATTTTATTATAAAAATAAATATATTGCTGCGCCCTTGATGATTAAGCTGTAATTTTTAATTTTTTTAACTAAAATTAAAAACAACTAAAAATGTGGAGAGACGCTGAGAGTTTCAATTAGTGATATTTTGTAATATTAAAAGAATGTAAGGGTACTTTAGTTATATGTGTCAAAATTATACCCCCCTCTAAAAACTGCCCAATTTATGAGAAACGAGAGAAAAAAAACTTGCCGCTCCTCCCCTCTACTCTTAAAAACCCAAACCAAATAGCACCCCTCTACTCTTAAAAACCCAAACCAAATAGCACCTTAGTTGTTTTTAATTAACGCTATTATAATATTTATTATTGCATAAAAAAGAAATTACTGAACTTAATTTTGAGAAATTGTTTTATGGTATAATTAGATACATAATTATAATTTCTTAAATATTTCCACGGAAATAGAGATTTTTCAAATTAATTAAACCTAAGAAGTTACAGCTTTAGGCTTTAAGCGGCAGTAATTACTCCTTTTTTAACTTTATTACATAAACATACAAAGATAGCAGTAGCTCATTTGGGCCGACAAATCGCTGGGCCCAGAACGCGAGGTGCTAAATTTTAATCAGGACAGAACGCACTATCAGGAATCATAAAATGGGCCTCCCCATAAATTAGACTCAAGCTCCAAATGACTAAATAGACCTGACTAAATCTCAACGAAATTTGTTAGGGGCCGCGCGAACGCTGGCTCCCGCTACCACAAATTATGACGCAGGCTCCACCACTCGGGTAGACCTTAGGCGGGTACCCTTTCGAAGTGCAATGAAAGTCACCAGCCTAGGCCATGGGACTTCGTGATCACCCATCGACCCCGTCCAGGTAAGTATGTTTTAGTTGTTGGCCTACCTTTCCTTTTGTACTTGATGCTCCCCTTTGTATCTTGCTTTTCCTCCGATGTGGGACTTCTCTCCTCCTCCAATATGATCTTAACAGTTAATTTGCATACCTTCGGAAGCTCCCCTCCGCATCTCTCCTCCTTCAATATGATCTTAACAATTAACTGCATACCTTCGGAAGCTTCCCTCTAAAGCGTCGAATGCCTTCCTTAAGATTGGCATGGGAAAAAGAGAAACGACGTGAGTCTTGAACACACATGTAGAACGACTCCATATTTTGAAAATATACAATGCATGCCGGCAAATACTTGAAGATGAGCCCACAGTTAATGTAATCGCCGGTGATTAATCCATGGGGTGATTTAGCTTCAGAATCAGCCGGAGACTCCACTGGAGCTGTTATGTGGTTGTTAGTCCATTCCCACCAAAATTCAGACCATCAGAATAAATTCGTATTAATTTATCTTATCCTGTTTTTTCTGAAAACAAATTAAAAAGAAAAGGAGAGTAATTAATTCCTAACTTTTGCACTGGGAAACCGGTGGGGATTAGAACTTACAGTCTCCCGGGAGAGAGAGAGCAAGAGTTTGATTAATGGTGATGCCCAGACAGGAACCCCATCAGCAAGCAGGGAGCAGAGGCACTGTGGCGAGGATTGAACTACACTTGAAACTTGTGAACAACATGAAGATGACGGGGTTGATGAACTTCCCTTTATGGAGTTCAGGCAGGGGTTCTATGCTTGTGACTTGTGTGTGTCCTGGTGCACCCCGATTGAGCCGCGGTTCTGGTCCATAGAACGCCCACCAAGACCACAACTAGATCCACCACCATCCCTCTAAATGCCATTACTAGTGAGGATGTCTTAAGGATAGATAAAGCCGTTCTTTCCTGGTTTAGATTGTTGATTTCTTGTGAGAACTGAGAGAAATTGAAGGTTGGGTTATAAAGAAAGAAGCCCAAGAAAGGACAAGTCAATATAGGTTGCCTAATCCATCTAATTACTGACCCATTTTTTAACACTAAAATGCCTCTCCTAATCAACCTAAAAGGAGATTCATTTGTTAGCAGGCACTGATAGGGAGAGCATGGAGATCAAACGACCTCAGTATCTGTTTGTATTTAGCAGAATAAGTTAATTACTTCGGATTGTCCGAAGAAAGAAAAGGCTCCGTTCTATCCAACCATACCAAACTACAATGAGGGGAAGGATATATTGTCAAGGAAATTCTTTTACTACACATGTTGGTCAAGGTAGTTGAACTCCAGAATCATATTCCAATCTACCGGCGGCCTCCTATGGACTATTGTTGAACCAGTACGATATATAAATTTGATGGAGCCATCACAAGGACCAATCACCGTCGAGTTTTTGCAGTGTAGTCTGAGATCAGAGTCACTCATGGAGCAGCTGAAAGCATTTCAAGTGAGTGTAATTTCAGCAGTGTTGATGGTGATGCTAGCAGTAAGTTCAGTGACGGGGCAGATTAGGACGCCTTGCACGACGTCAATGATAAGCAGTTTCACCCCATGCGCGAATTTAATTACAGGAAGCACCAATAATGGAACAGTGCCATCAAGCACATGTTGTGAATCATTGAGATCTCTGGTGAACACGAGTGTGGACTGCGTTTGTCTGGTAATATCAGCCAACGTTCCTTTCCAACTACCCATTTCCACAGCCCTCGCCCTCTCCCTCACTCAAGCATGTAACATGAATGGACTGCCTGCCCAGTGCAAAGGTCCTTTTTCACTGCCTTTACTTTAATTTTTCATCACTACATCTTTACCCTTTTTCTTTCATATGTACTACCACCGTAGTTAACTACATAGATATGTAACAGTTAATTCCTTCTTATATTTGCAGCCTCTGGCTCTCCCTTGCCAGCTCCAGGTATTCACTGATTCTTTTTTTCCCCTCGTTTACAGCTAATTTAATTTGGTTTTGTGGCTCTATGCTAATATGCTTCCAAAAAAAGATTTGTTGGTGTGATAAAGCTCATATATATATATATATATATATAACATTATATTTCATCGATGGAATCAGAGAATTAACTTTGCCTTATTTCGAGGTTCATATATACATATTTTATGTCAACAAAAATCATAAAAAATAAATTAACTAAAATACATGGCATGAGACGCCACATATATAAAGTAATTTAAATGATGATTAGTGTATAGTATTAAGATGACGTATGAAAACTTATTATAACACAAGTGAGATACTAAAAAGAAACCTTTGTGGATTGCATGGCAGGCCCCGCTGTACTTGAAGGAAATAGCCCAACTCTTCCACCCATGGCTGATTCTCCCTTAAGCCCAGAAGGTAATAATGATATTATTATCTAATTGCACTTTTAATCTTTATCATTGAGCTTGAATTCCGTGAGAATTTTGAGAAACTCGGGAAGGATTTAAAAATGTAAGTTGGGGCACGCAGTTTCTAAAGAGATGGCCGAAGCTAAAGCAAGCAAATTTATGAGTCGGAGATTGGCACAAGCAGCTGCAGCAGCAGAATCATTGGCGCCATCGCCAGTAGAGGATGAAGTGCCTTCGGAAACTCCAAGAATTCGACCAATCTCGACCCCATCCTCTGCTTCTAATCCATCTTTTGTTTCCTTCTCACCATTTATGTTGGCGTTTATAGCAATCACGCTTCTCAGCTTTCACTACTTTTGATCACACGCTTCTGTACCTCCCTCTACCTTTAAATTACTTTCCTTTGTCTACTTTATTATTAAATGGCATCCCATATATATTTATATGACTCAATAAATTTGAATTATCTTTGTTTATTTTCTTTAATGTATTTTTTTTCAAATAGTATATTTTGGTTAAAAGTGTGTATGTTTATGAGTATAGATAATTATATTTATACATTACTTAATTGTAGTTATCATTTTAAGTAATCATGATGAAGGCACGTGTCCATGTTCACGATGAATTGACAACGTACAACCAAACATGTCACGGTCGTTCGTGAGAAGAGAATAACAAAATATATAGAAGCGCCAAATAATCAAAGCGTCGGTGTTTTCATGTATATTGTTAGAAACAGTATATGAAAAAACCAGTGCCCAGAAACGTATGATAACACACTGTCCTTAAGGTGTTATTCGCCCCCACTAGGTTTGCTGCAGGGATCCGACGAATCACCCCTAAGAGTTATTCTAAGCACCAAAGATATCTGACAGCAACTTCAGAAACCTTGAAACACAGAACGAAACAGAGAGTTTGTAAGAAAGAGAAGAGAATGTGAGGTATATTTTTTAGTCTCTAGTATGATCCTTTTATAGTAGTAGAAAACAGAAAATTGAAACGTTGTGTATGAACCTGTTTGTTTCTAAACATTGTATTTGAAACGTTGTTCATGAACCTGTTTGTTTCTGAACATTGTATTTGAAACGTTGTTCTGTTTGTTTCTGAACATTGTATTTGAAACGTTGTTCATGAACCTGTTCATTTCTGAACTTTGTATTTGAAACATTGTTGTCAAATTGAAACAGAATATCAAATGACATGTTGTTTCAGAATGTACTGTTTCAAAACGTTGTTATTTGAAATTCTGTTTCTGGAAGAAAAAAAAATGATTAATTAAAATATTAATCTGAAATTCATACCAGACCAGATCTCTACCATTAAATGAATCCAATGATCACGACGCGCCAAGTGTTTTAAATATTAAATAAATAATATTTAAATACACTTAACAATTTATTCAATAATTATTTTAATATACTTTGTCTTCTCTCTCTTATATATATTTCATAAACCTTACTTCCATCCAATGTGGGACTTTAATTTTTTTTTCAAACTATCTCTAACATATATTTCCGACTTGTTTATATACAGTGCTAATAAAAATCTCCCAACAACAAAAAACATGAAAACTCAAATTTTATGCTATTCATTTCGTTACGCTGCTATTTGTTGGCGAAAAAAAAAGGTTACACTGCTATTTTATCATGCCAATCAATGTGGATACAGTTTGTTTGTCTATCTTTACCATGTGAAGTTTCTTTCTCATACGCTCACAAAATATTTTAGCTCATGTAAACCCTCAGTAATTCATCGATTTCCTCTCCCTCCCTCTCTTCTATAAAGAAAAATGAGCTTGCTCATTTTAACAACGACTCTCTTATTTTTTTATTTTGAAAAAACTTAAGTACTTTAGTCTAGGTTAAGGTATTTTAGTTCAATCGAAGACATTTGGATTTTTTTCATGCATTGTTTATTTGAAAATCAATTTTTTGAATAATATTGTTAACTTATTTCTCAATTTAAGTAGATCTCTCCTTTTTATTTCTCGCTGAAAAGAAACTTAATTCATATATAAAGACATATTTTTAATTATATTAATATATAATTAAATATAAAAAAGCCACACTATCTATGGAACTGATTTGGGATCTTGTGTTAGAATCCACTTATAATTTTATAGATTTATCAATTATTTTTGTGTATATGATTACACAGGAATCCAGTTGCTACATGGAATTTGAGATTGAACCAATTGTAAACAGTGTGGCTCAATATAAATTTTATAATTGATTAAACTCATCTTTTCATAGACTATATGTAATATGATAATTAAATGAATAATTTGATAATTGTATAACTTGTTATAAATTTTATTATATATATTGTTTGGTCAAAAATATATATTGTCACATTGATAATATTAATGTTTTGTAAAATAATATTTAGGAAATATAATACCTTAATATAATGGTTTAAAAATTTATTTGATTTTATTTATTTGTTTATTTTTTTTTTGAGATAATGATTTTAACATTTTAAGCTTCTATATCAAACTAACCTGAACTGCTTCATTGAAGCGACACCATTTAGCTTGTTTGATTTTAGTTTTGTAAACGAGTTTTTTTTATAAAAAAAAAACTGTTGGAGTATTTTTGTTAACTTTTTTCAAAAAATAAAAAATATAAATATGTTCCGAAAAAAAATAAAACATATTTTACATTTTTTATGTTTTTATAATTTTATTATTATCCAATCCAAAGAAACACACGGATGTTTTCATTGACGGCAAGATTGCAAAAGTTGAGACTACGCTCCTAACCTAAAACCCTCGACGCCTTCAACATTCTTTCCTCTCCATCAAGGAGCTTCCTTCAAGCTTCTCGTCGGCGCTGCGTTACTCCTCCTCCATTGCGTTCGTCTTAGCTCCGTCACTTCCTCCTCCATCACACCTCCGTGAAAGCTCTGGTAGGGGGTGTAACTTTCTCTCTGCTTTTAAATCTGTTTTTTATTTCCGAAATCGAAATGTAAATGAATGCAAAATTCTCTCTCTGCAAGTTCCTGAATCTGTGAAAGAAAATGAAAATGATTTACAAGTTAAAAAGTAATCTGTACAAGCTTCAGAAGCTCTGGAAATAATGTTTTCCATTAGGTTCAAGCTTCAATCTGTTTTTTCTCACTGTATTATTGTAATAAGCTCCTGCTTTAGTGGCTGCGGATGAGAGATTAGTTTCAAGAAGGGATCAATTGCTTAGCCTGCTATTCTGTGATGTGCATGTGGTTGATGCAGGATTGTATTCTGTAAAAAAAAAAAATACAGGATTGTGCTGTTCTGCTGTTGCTCAGACATTACAGCTAGGGTTGCACAATATTGTAAAGTCCTTCATTATGCTGTAGAATTCGTGATGTACTGTTGTTGGTCGAATCTATAAGGTTTCATATATTAAGATGTTTTCTCAGATACTGCCATAGGTTTACATCCCGTACTTTAGCTGGTCGCAGCTCTGCCTCTGCCACAACTCGCAGTAGCTTAGGTAACCTCTAGTTGTGGCTAATCAGATTCAGAAACCCCAGAGTGAACCTGAATTTGGTTTCCGAAGGATTTGGATCTTAAGTGCTTTAAATAATCTCCCCTGCAATTCTATGCGAACTGAAATGAACCTGCGTTCTTGCTCAGTTTTCTTTTTGTTGAGTGACTAATGTAACTTTTTCAAGGTCAGATTCTTACATAACTCTGTTTCTATTGAACGGTAGTTTTAGAGTTATCTCTTGAAATGGGTTGGAAAGCAGCCGAGAAACTGATCAGGCACTGGAAGATTCTTAGAGGAGACAATGTAAGCAAGTATTATTTCTTTCTCATCTCTGTTATGCCTTTGTTATTATTTTTTCTTATCATTTTTCTTTGAAAGGGATTTATTGTTGTATTTGTGACAGGTAATGATTATACGGGGAAAAGATAGGGGCGAAACTGGGGTCATTAAGCGTGTAATCCGCTCTCAGAATCGTGTTATTGTTGAGGGAAAAAATCTGGTGAGACAATTTCTCAGTTTTGCCTTTCTATGTTAAAGTTTGGGTTATGTGGAAGAGCGAATATGTCGAGTTGGGTTTGTTAAGCAATTTCTCTGATCAGTCTGGCAATCAACATTATGAAATATCAAAGCTTAATCGGGTTTATGAGATTGGTGAACTCATTTCTATAAAATATTTGATTGATCCTATTTCTGTTAGGCAAGAAACACATGTCCCTTCTTAGATTCTCTGTATGGAATGATGGATCTCAAAGTGGATTGAGCAACAATATATTCCATCAAGGATCGAATCTGATGATCTACTAGTACACTGTTTTATGAAGTTCTTGGAAATTTGTGATGACATTAGATCCTCTATTTTTATTAATGTCAGAGCTGTTTGAGCCCATAGGATTCCATAATTTTTATGTATTTTGACAAACATATGTTTATGTGCTTTCATAGTTTTATTATTGCCGAATCTCATTTGAAAATCTGAATTAAACGGCACATTGAGCATGTAATTTTCTCTTTATGCATAATAGGTTTTCACTTTAATTATTTTTACTTATTTTTAGGTGAAGAAACATATTAAGCAAGGACAAGGTCATGAAGGGGGGATCTTTACTGTCGAAGCCCCAATCCATGCCTCAAATGTGCAAGTTCTTGATCCAGTGACAGGGTATGCACATGTTAAAATACTGAACTGGTGATTGGATGTGAAGGGGTTGGAGTTGGATAATTTTAAAATGATAAACTTCTTTATTCAGGAAGCCTTGCAAAGTTGGGATTAGATATCTTGAAGATGGTACTAAAGTCAGAGTATCCAGAGGCATAGAAGCATCTGGGTCCATAATCCCTCGGCCTGAGATCTTAAAGATAAGAACTACCCCAAGACCTACAGTCGGTACGTACCTAAAACTCACACTTCTTTCTTGGTTAAGCTTTTTTGTTTCCTTGTCTCAAGTCCAATGATGTATGTACCTGTTTTCTTCTTTACTATGTCTTCATGACCTGAGCAGTAACGCTTACAGTTGACCTTAAATTGTCATCATATATTTGGTGAAATAAACAAATTGTTCTTGAAGACATACACAACAAGACGGATGGAAAAGAAGGGAGTGAACGTTATCTGTTGAATTTCATAATAATAGTAAACTTGCTTCTAGTTCTTGTATGCATCTAGTCTAGAGGCTGTTTATCTGAATGTATGCAATCTATATGCAAAAAAATGATATAATGTTGCATGTGGAGTGTCATGCTATATTTCATTGAATACAGTGTTTAGGCTATGTATCTGAGCATTCCTGAATATTCAATCTTGAGTCCAAAGTTAGATTCATCGCAATGTAAAACCCTATTTTTCTTGTTCCAGCTTTGATCTGGGCTCCTATTCTTTATCCTGAATCTGGAACTACTTTCTTTTGCTATTTTTTTTTTTACACCGTTGTCTTACAGCTAATTAGTCGACACCTCATTGGAGAGAATGTGGGCAAATATTAATGCTTATCTAGATTCTGTCAACACTTCTGCTGATTATCTTTTTTTTTAATTGCAATTATCGAGCTGAATATCAAACTCCGTTTATTATTCTGTTTGCAGTTGGTCCCAAAGATACTACCATGGATCTTGTGTTGGAGAAGACTTACGACGCTAAAGCAGGGAAGGGCTTGCCTGATCTTTAAAGAGGTTATGTACTTCACTATCGCAGTGATTGGTAAATCGCATTTGAATGTTATGGTAAAAAAATTGACGTTTGCTGCTCCACTCCCATGGTTACAAGTGCCATCAAGGAAGCTCCTTGTTAGTTAATACTCTCCCAGGTCCAAAATATAAGTTTTTTTTTGGCAAAGTGCACACAAACTAAGAGAGCGAGAGAGAGTTAAACTACTTAAATTTATTAAAAATTTATATTGTTTTCCAACATTACCTTAATGAATACAATTTTCAAAATAATTTTCTCTCATGAGCTAATTAATAACAAGGATAAATTAAGAAAAAAATTATTAATATTTTTTTCTTTACTTAAAATAGGATTTATATTTTGGTTAAAAAAATGTTCTAAAAAAGAATTTATACTCTCTCTAGTTTTTAATATAAGATCATGTTAAATGAATTATACGAATTGAGGAGAATTAAAACTAATTAACTATCTTGGCTGCTTAAAAGATTGCATTATTTTTTTTTAAACTATTTTTATTTAATATATTTTTTTTTCTTTGAATATATTAAATAAGAATATTTTTTGAAAATGTATAATAAATATCACCTCGTATATTATAAAGGGTCTTATATTCAGGACTAAGATAAAATATCTTATATATAAGACCAAAGGGAGTATTATGGGTTGGGGAGTAGTTAAATTAATTTAAATAATGAATGATTCTTCAGCTTCCCAGGCTGAATGTTGTCTGTTTAATTGATGGCACCATTAAAAGGTCATTTTCCGTCATAAAAGTTAGAACCCGCTGGATGCTTGCAGACATAAACCACGTTTGAAGATAGGTTTTTCCGGCCGTCACTTATTTTTATGGAATATTTCCTCTTTTAAGCCCTAGCTTTTCTACTAAGCAGTTAATCATGTATAACGTTTAAGTTAATACAATTTTTTTTTTGAAATGTAAAAGGCTCACAATTTCATCAATGGCATGTTGTTACGTAAGGTAAAACTAAACACAAGGCTCCTCCACGAAATTATGGCTATGCCAGTGGTGACCAAGAAATTAAGTTTTCCATCATACTATGCCGGCGCACATTGGTGTTTGAAACGTTTCGTTGACGGTAATTTAATTTTTGAAATTTTATTGCTGCTAACTAATTAGTGAATAATGCATAATTTTAATTTTGAATGATAACTATGGATTAAGGTTAAATTCATGGTAATAAACTCTTGTGCAAAGATTAAATTGATGCAGCATTCTTCAGGGTTAAATATGGTAGTTTATACTACAAAGAAAATGGAATTTTTTCTCGCAAAATATATATATATCTGACATACGGATTGACTTTTTCTTTATTTTTTTGGTCAAATGACTAATTTGAAGTATCACTCACCAAATTTCTAACGCCTCAGTTATGAATGTAAAGTATTTTTATTCCTCAACTTTTGTTTGTTTGGAAGGCCACATTCCTCAACATACTCTCCCTCTCTCTTTTTATGTTTTTAGGTGAAAACATACTTCGTCTATTCCTTTAACTAATTCTCCTTGTGAATAATTAGTCTGGCCCAACTAATTTTCCTAATTCAACGAATTAAGCTTCGGCCTTAGAGTTAGACGGAACAACCAAGGTTAATGTTAACCCAAATTTTGTACCAGAAAAGAAGAACAATTATGTGGAATCAATCTCTATCAATTTAAATATAAAATCTTCCTGTCTATCGAAAATAAATAAATAAATATAAAGTCTCCCTACCTAAAAGAATAAAATATAAAATCTATGGAGAGCAAAAGTATTCACAAGCTTGAAGTCATAGCGTAGCTTTCTAAGGCTCTATTCAATTTTTTTTTAAAAAAAAAATCTTTCTCCAAACATTAAATTAAACTTCGGATAACTTTATTTTTATTCAATAGAATTTCATTATTAAAACTTAAAATATGAGTACAATCTTAACTTTTGAATTATTATATTGCAAAAGAAAAATAAGATGTTTAGTTTTTTTTTAAATATCACGTTATGTTCACAACGCAAATAATCTGCTTATATGATTTTTTTTAATATTTGTTTTGTAATCAATTTATTTTATCTCAAATATACATAAATAAATGATTAAAAACCAATTGTAGCGTGTTTCAAAATCACCCACCCATGCTTTTTATTCACTTGTGAATAAATGAATATTTCCAGGTTACTAATTAAGTAACTTTTTTTTATCAAGAATGGAAAGAACAAAATATCTCAAACATTGCCGACTTAGAATAAGAAACAAAATAAAATAAAAAGAGAAAATTAACATTAACATTAATATTATTCAAATAAAGGTGATAAACCAGCTACAGGGAGTGTGATAAAAGCCAAAAAAATAGGTAGGCGTTTGACAATGAAGGAAGGAAAACGCAGCGATGAACACAGAATGATGGCAGGGATATTGAGAAGCGACAAATACTACAATAGAGAGAATATCCTAAAGTCAGTTCCACAACACTGCTTGATGATGATTAAAGCGGTGACGTTATGTGTCATCAGATCAGAGGAAGCCTTTGAACAGACATAATAATATTGTGATTCTGCAAGTGACATGCAGACCTAACACAAAAACAAATAATAAGGGACTTGAATTGAATTGCTTCGCACAATACGAGTGCAGTGCAGACCATCTGCAAGAAATTAAACAATAATCCCACGCCAACCATGATCTCACTTGTACTGAACTCGCTGTGTCTGCCACGCTCACTAGCATTAACAAATTTTAATTTGCCATCTTCACTAACCCGGAAAGGCCTAAATTGTCTCAGCGCTCGTGTGTCTGAGTCATCAAATTGTTAGTCTGACCCCTGACACCCTTGTCCTTGTTTAACAAGCAAAAACCAACCACAGGTTTCAGACCTGATCAGTATTGTGACATCACCTCTTACATTAATTAATTAAATATAGGATATTATTTTGTATCAGCCTACGTCCTCTTATATCATCATATCATTAATTATATACATATCAGCCATTCTCTTGCTGATGCACACTCATCCTTCTGATATGGGGTTTGCTGTTTCGATGCTATTTATTCAGACTCTTTTACTGAGCTGCAGTGAACAATATGTAGTGGCAGAAACCAGTGACGGAGAGTAAAAATGGCTTTGCCACGTTGGTTTACAAAGAATGAGCATGTCCCAGAATCAGCAATGGGTTGGGGTATGAGAAAGAAGAGGAGAGAAATGATGGCGTGGGATGAGAGTGGGAATGGTCAGACACGGAGCTTTGACGCCTTCCAAAGCCAATCAACTTTTTATTATGCTTTCAACCGCATGCATGCGTCAACATTGTCAGAATTCTCTCTGCAAAATGTGTCTGTCTCTTTCAGTGAAACTTTGACCCCCCAACCTCTTACAAATTCATGAAGCATTGCATTATCACCACTCCTCCCTTCTACTTTAACATTCAAAATTAATAAACTTTGACCCACCCCCCCAAACCCCCTCAACGATTCAAAATTCAAGTCATTAATAAATGCAGCACTACCTCAACTGGAAGAAGCTCTGATACGTAAATCGAATCGAAGGATGGATGTGCAATCAATTATTAATGTGGGGTGCGTGTGATTTCATTTATCACTGACAACTTGATTGATTCACGGATGCAGAGTACAAATAGGAGTTGAAAGTGCATTGTTTCAGCGCCCCAGTGTCCAGTTGATATCAGTCCTAACGCAAAACTGCAATTAAAATTGATTGCTGAAGAAGCTGTGGATCACTTAGCAAATCGGTTATGATTAGGCGGTCCACTGCTCAAATCCCAATCAAAATTCGGTTTGATTATGGAAATTAATGGCACACAAACCACAACAACCATAATCAATAAATTAATGATGGATGTTGAACCCCCCGTGCCCTCATCTATTGCATGTACATAATAGGAAGCGACGTTCAATGAAAGGATGAGTAATTCGTGCATTGCAATGCGTTAATTATTTTCCTACTTTCCCCACATTATGGAATAAGGTAATATGAGAGTAGAAAGTAGAAATAACAACGAACTTCACGGACGTTGGTGACTTTGGTGGCTAACCCTTGTTTGTATAGTGTGTGTGAAATGTGAATCAGATTGAGGGACCATCACTCCTTTCACGAAGTGGTCCATTATGTTTATGTCGAGGGATAGGGTGGTAGTTGAAGAATTGAATTGTAGCGGGAAAAAGTGGGTATGTGTGGGTAGGCAGTACAAGCTATGGGATCATTGGAAATTACTTTTGAGGAATTTGGGACGTTGATGTGATAATTATGGAACACGTGTGAGTTGATTCGTGGAAGTATGTGTGTGTGTGTGTTGCACCAAAACAAAATCCCAACATCATTCAATCCCTTTGTACTGCGTTGATTGGCACCCTCTCTGCATTAGGAAACAAATTTGACTCATATCTTTAATGTTTGCCTCTTGTTTCAAGCCAAGTCTCTTGGACATGCATGCCTACTACTCAACCCACTCCCTTACGTTTGTGAATACATAGAGCAATGCATCATCTTCTTTGCCCGGCCGGCCCCCATATATATGGTCCCTCTATGAGCTCTATATTTCGTTCCTTAAACATATATAACAAAACTGAAACCAAATACAAGTTATTAACATCTGTCTATTTTCTTTTTTTAAAAAATTATTTTTCTCTGAATATATTTTATAGAATTATGATTCTTATATATAATAGTTGAAGATCCGAAGAATTGAATAGTGTATAACTGTTGAGGTCGTTGGGAAATGGAGCCCCTCGCTGCTTCTCTTTTGCTTTTGGTTTCTTGGTGGATTTCTCTGTTTGTGTCCTTCAAAAGCAGATTGTTTGCTTCCCTCAACACAAACCATTGTGCCATCCATCCATCCCCACTTGGATTTTCTTTGTCCCCTCCCCTCCTATTCCTTCTTTAAGAGTATGTATGGGAACCATATTTGGAGTTGGACTATATATAATTATACTTTTAAATTATTTTTAAAATTGAAAAATGTCTAGTCCCAACACAGCCCACTTTATCATATTTTGGGGTTTTCTTGTTGGTCCTACATGCACTAATCGGGTATTTCCTTTTTTGACATGGGGATTTGATATTGGCAAACGAAACAAGATTTGACAAAAACTAACTTCCACATTACGTCCATGCCCACCAGAATTTTTAAAATATGCTGCATGTTGTGAAATATAACGAACTTGATCAACACAATCTACGTTCTACGAGTTACGACAAAACTTTTGTACATCCAAATTTAAAATAAAAAAAGGACAAAGAAACTAAAAGCTCTTAAGCTCATAATTAATCAGACAGTAACTAAACATGCCAATGATTGAGCTCTCTAGGACTCCATTTTCAATAGAAAGCTATTCAAACAAATCTAGCATCTTCAAAATTCATTGCCAATCATTCCATTCTTATTTTCGTCCTTTTTATTATTAATTAACAATTAAACTTGGATTTCCAAACTTGTCATCCACTTTTGAACGAAATTAGCAACAACTTATTGGACAATGAACAAGTTTCAATTCAACAAGAATTCGTATGGTCCCAATTAAAAATATAAGAATTTGATTATAAAATCAATTCAAGAAAACAAATATTATTGTACGTGGAAATACTAAAATTAATAATATGCATTTAGTTTAATAATGTAAAAATAGGATAATTCAGCGTGAACCCAAAAAAGGGAGCAGTAGTAGAGAATCTGATTGGGAGCAGGCATTGTTTGGGTTTATATGTAATTCTCAATTTTGCCGGGGAATTTACTTTTGACTATGGAGTTTAGTTAGAACTTAAAAAGTGAATTAGTGAACGTTCAAAACCTGGGGGAAAAAACCACTTCAGAGTGAGAATTTGACACGAAATATGGTATGCTTCGAGTCCGTACTCACCTCCACGTACAGTTTGTTCTCCTCGGGAATTCCTGCATTTTAATTCTTCGCGTGCACCATCAACATTTAACAAATTTTTTTCTCTTTAGAGGACTTAATTCAAAGAATATCCTATATTAATTATTCATAGACAAGGGGAAAATCCAAATATTATACACTTCCTTTTGTTCTTAATATATGATCATTTCAATCGAATCATGTGAATTAAGGATATAAATTAAAGTTAATTAACATTTTTAAAAACTACAATTATTTAATTTTTTTCTTTTTTTCTTTATCATGAATTAAATAAGAATATTTTTTTAAAATGTATAATAAATATTACATTATATTCTATAAAAAAATCTTATATTTAGGATCAAAGTAAAAGATCTTATATTTAGGATCAAAGGGAGAAACTACAAATAATCTTTATTAATAAATGTGTTATTACTTTTTTTTTTAACTGCTTAAAAGATTCCAAAGGACAACTAATTACTTTGTTACTCTACTCACGCACGAAAGTATAAATTAAACTTTACAAAGCCAGCAATGGGCAATGGACGCCTGGTCAAGTAATAAGGGATTTGACCAGTATTTCTCGAAGTCGAGGTTTCGATTTCTAAGAGATGGAACAGCGTTAAAAAAATTAAGGTCTCAAAGAGATCTTCCCATCTTACTCGTAAGCCCCTGTAAAGTCCTACACAGCGGGATCCGGATTAGTTTAGGACGAATAATGAACTCAAGATACCCCAAAACACTAGATCATAAAGTATAAAAAAAAAAAAAAAACTTTACAAAGCCAACTGTGAAAAGGGCATCCATGACATGAATTAATAGGCATAAAACTAAACCAATATACTTAAGGGAAAGGCATGAGTTACGTGAATGAATGTGAATAAGCAGCCATTATCATCAATCTTTAAAAGGAGAGAAGATAAAAGGGCAAATCTGGGCAGGCACAGTAGTTACAGCTGAGCCTGAACCATACGATTAGGATATGGACCGATAATCTCAGACAGACATCTACTGTGTGAGAGTACTTGGGTCGGAAGATAAAAATTTATTAGTCAAATTGTCCCATAAATACAGTAGAAAGATTCAAAGGTGGAGGGTTGTTGAGGTTGTTGCTCCATAACTCTCATGTGGTAAGAGTAGCAAGTTGCTTGGAGTTGCATACTTGCACATAATGAAATGGTCCGTATTTTCAGGTTTGACAACTTAAATGCTCCCATTAAATATCTTCTCTGCAAGGATCAACATTGGTCTATGAAATCCACCATGCCACGTCTTTTTCTTTAGCCTTACAACCCCCCATAAACAATCATGTCCCTCTTTTATTATACTTAGCTTTTTCCATATGATGTAATTTCAAATCATTCCTTTAGAGCATGGGCTGTAGAAAAGTTAAAGTCCTTCAGAATTATGTGGACAACTATGACTGTAAAAAGCTATTGATGTTGCCCTCCAAATCATGCCAATATTAAAGGAAAAGAAAGGCATGCTTAATTTTGGAATTTGGTACATACACCAACAAATAATGACTTCTGCTAAAGGCCAATAAAGCCGTCTAACTTGTGCGCACTTCCTTTTTCCTTCTCGTTACGACTTTCATCTTATTATTCAGAATAACAGAAATAACACAATTGCATTTCAACATAACATATAAATTTACTCCTTAGCTTTCATGCTTCTCCAGTGAAATCATTAACTGCTACGACAAAAGAAGGTTCACATACGTCAGAACTTGCACATCTCTTTTTTTTAACCCCGGCTATGAGTATCCATCACTTCAGTCAATCCTTTTTGTTTCTGCCTCGGACCAAACATGATAAATGCTTCAGATAATTTCAAATGGGTTTATTCCTACTTTTTGTTAAAGAATAATAATAATAAGCCAAACGCTTAGAGTCTTCGACTCTCGGTTGCCAAGTTGAGCTCACATCCTGCAAAATCACAACGAAATAAAATATAACTTTCCCATAGCCATGCGGTAAAAGTCCTTTTTCACAAGTCACGGTTAACAATATTCTCCACCCTGTAATAACCACATAACCTCATTCATGAGATGTTATTAACTTGTTGGCTAAACCGTGTGTGCGCACGCACATGCATGCATCTATGTACGCAGAGGCAAAAAAAAGAGGTATGAAGATGGTTTAGAAAACGTAGAAAGAAAAATTTGAGAGAAGCTGAGGAATAAAAAGAAGGGAAAGGTGGACCTTGTTTAGTAGATTGAGGGTATTAGAATGTCTCCATCATAACCGGGGCTAGCGTTTCTCACAGTAGTGCCCACCTGCAAAATGGGGACCAACCCATGGATAAGAATAAGACATGCACGAGATCTCAACAAATGACTTTAACATGGAGGGCAGACAAGGTCAATTACATTACTATCAAGAAATTTATAGAAGTACAAATTCCATTTGCTTGTGCCGATTGAGGTTTGAGTCAACTAACCCAAAATAATGTATAGCTAAGAACTGAAAATCCTAACTACACATTCCACTTCTTCAGTTTGACCCTTGTTGGAGTGAATTACCTTATGTGGATCACCTTGCTGTTTCAGTTACCTTAAATCACCACGTTGATCTCACAGAATGAAGAGTTGCGAGGCATTCAAAATAGATTTGGCTCAGTGTAACTAAAGCCATGTGGATGTGGCAACAACTCTTCTATTTCAATTCTGGAACTGGCGTTCTTTTTAGTTCGGCTTCGGTTGATAGTATCAACCTCTGCCAGGAATATGCTATAAACTGGTCTATGATCAGAGAATCTTGACTCCCCACGAACATAAGACAATTGGCGGAGGCCTCTTCCATACCACAAGATACGGTCACACCTTTACGAACAAAAGTTAAATCAGTTTTACCTACTTAATGAGAATACAGTTTCAACATAATGACGTGGCATATTTCTTTAAATATCACTATCATTCTTCTATTCCTCCAGTTCACTCCTCTCCGGATCATATTTGCCACTTTGGTTATTCATAGAGGTGGTCATTCCCAGAAAGGAAGATTACCATGCAGGAGTTCTTCGTTTTTGTTTTGAGTGCCTTTCATCGCCTGCATATCTGTCTGAGTTATTTGAATACTTGTATGTAGGAGGGAAATATATCTTCCCTTCATTCCATCCTCCAAACACACGACCTTGTCTTTTCTCTATACGCAGCTGAAAGATAAATTTTATCAAATTGTCAGGTTGGTTGAGAAATAACATGAGAAAAGCAGCAACTTTTCTGACATAAGAATCACTTGTAAGGGGTCAAAGAATCATGCCTGGTCTTTCTCTAACAAAGCCTTCCAATTCCGCATCTCAACAAGAGCTTTTGCAGCACGGTATGAAAGGGCAATCCGATAATTTAAATCCCCCAGCCAAATAATCCGCCTGCACCAATTGAACCAAAAGTTTAGCACTCTACAATGCTATATATAAGTCACTAGGAAATTTTATAATATCCAAAACGAGTACAAATTTCAGGAATAGAGATGAAAAGCTTACTCGTGTTCCATAATTGTCTGAGGAGAATTCTCATCACCAGAGCCATGAACCTGGGGAAACCTTGTCTTCCTGAGAATCTCCATTACATCAGAATTTCTCCTAAGCTCATCACCCTCCTTTTGTCCAGAACTCAAATGACTACAGACAAAGCAAAAGCTTGTTTGGTGCAAGGACATGCTAATTGAAATTGAGCCCTGCAACATCCAAAAGAACGAGATTATCTCCTGTACTGATTCAGCATCAAAGAAAATTACTAACCCAATTAATGTACCTTATTTCCAAGATAACCCATCAATCCTCTGCCAACACAAGAGACTTTCAAGTCATGAACATCATCTCTGATATCGCTTTTCACCCAAACTGTAAGAAATATCCCAACCATTTGCTTGCTGGCAACCAAACAGTATCTTGAGTGCCCTGTCTGCCTATCTCTGTCCTCCATAGAGAAAGAGCCACTATATGACATTGGTGAATATTGAGTTGTAACTGGGGAATCGCCAGGTCCAATTTCATCATCTGAGGAGTTCCACCTATAATTAGGGTCATAGTCACTTGTCCTATGAGCAAAGATCATTCTATCACAAACACTGAGGCGGCGATCAAACTGTGCTTGTGGCAGTGACAGATCATTGTCCATTCTCATGCTACGACTCAAGGATTGGAAGGACCTCCGATGGAAGAAGGAGGTTGCCTTCCGCCTCAGCGTTCCCTCAAAATCAGCATCTAACTCTACAATAGGATCAGGGACTGGTGAAGGCGTATGGCATCCACCACTAGTTCCAGGGAGACTGTTCAGGGTCTTCCTGATAAGAGCTAACCATTTTCTTGCAGGGCCATTGTCTTCTGTGCCCAAAACGTTACCCGCATTAAGAGGTACAATTTCTTGAAACCTGAGTGCAATACAAGGCAAAAACATATCAGACTGAACTTTAAATTAAATATAGGGGGATAAGTGAATGACATGTTGTATTATCAGCAATTCACCCAAGAACATAGATATCAGAAGGTGGAGAGGTGTGAAGCCAATCTTCAAGGCTCAGATAACTAGGAGGAGATTTTCCAGCTACGTTCCAAGTGGCAACAAAAATTCTGTGTCCAAAACAAAAACACTTACAAGTTCTGAAATTTTATTGACAATGAAAATGACAATAATTAAGTGAAATACAGTGCAAAATGAAGCATACCTATAATTGTTCAGATCTGGAACCTGAGCTGTGTCGTGGTCAATCATACTTGGCTGCATTCTGTCCAAGTGCCACCGGCTTGATCTCTCTGTGCATTAAGGTGGAGATTATGATTTCCAGAGGGATTACAGGGAAGCAAAAATAGTTTAGAAAAATTTAAAAAGGGGCAGCAACGGAGGATTTCATAAATTATAGCATAGCTGTCTTCTAAGTTTCTTTTTATCTTTATCTTGGCGGGGTTTGGGAATGGTGTGGTCCTAAGAAATACCAAGGTGTCTGTTACTGAACCTGTTTTGCTTTTCTTGATAGTGCATGCCTCCCTCTCTGAATAGTTACTCCTCCACTCTTCATCAACACCTGAAAAAGCAATATCATAAAGTTATAAAAGCTGTGCTCTTCCCACCGTTAATTTGTCGCCCCACTCAATCAAATTAAACAACGCAAAAAAAAAAAACAAATGAGGCAGAAGGGGAACCGGAAAACCGTGAAACAACGAGCAGACCCACTGAACCCGGAAAATTTGTTGCACAAAGACAAGGGGAATTTAATTCAACAGAGGCAAGAGAAATATCACTGCTTGTAATTCATAGAGAAGTTAACATTCCCAATCCCAGAGCCCTAAATTACATTAAAATCAAGCGGAAATTGGCCAATTACCGCCATAAAGGACATCGTCTGCCTGAAAGTCCTCGGTTTTACTCTTGATATTGAACCACTTCTTGACCAATATTTTGGTCCATGAAAGCTTCAGCGAAAACGTAAGAGTCAGCGACGGCAGAAAATAAATGGAAGCGAATTTTAAGGAGAGCAGACATTTTCTCAAACCTTGCTTTTCTTCGAGTTCTCATCTCCCATTGTCGGAAGAACTTCATATAGCCATCTCTGATCACAGAAACAACAGTGCTCGCTAATCCCTCTGCAATGCCTTCTTCATGCTTTCTAGGATCTAGCTGAAACGGATTTCTGTTCAGTTCCTGGCTCTGTTTTTGTCAATGGACAAAAAGAACACAACAGCTTAGGTGATCAAACCAAGGAGATAGAAACTCCGTAACCGACCACTGACGAAAAAGACAGAAATGGTGGAAACTGATGCTTCTTAAATAATGCAGAGAAAACCATATAGAGAGCAGAGCAAAACCCAGTCTCTCGGCATTTAAACCAATGTGATACCCTATACAGTCACAAATGGAACCCCACTTGGTCTTTCACTGTTTCTTCACTTGTGCGTTTCAATCTAATAATGGAGAGAACGGAGCAGCCAGGAAGAAAGAAAACAAAGTAAATAGATTCCAAGGGAAGAAGCAGAGAGAGACGAGATATGTAGAAGTAAGAGTGTAGGAAGGAGTATGAGAATTTGGGGATAGACGAAGACAATGTGGAAGACATAAAAGAGAGGAAAACCTCGTTGTGGGTAGAGATACAGAGCAAAGTATCGAATTTGAAGGGAATAAAGTGGAGGTAAGCTTCGCTCTCTCTCGAGGCTTTTTACCCCAAATTCAATGCCCGCACAAGCATGGGGAGTTGGGAGGAAGACGCGATGCTTATATTGGTCACCCACTCACACCCAACACGCTCCCTCCGCCTGCTTTCTTCGTCTCTCTCTTGGTTAATTTGCTTCTCATGACATTCATTCTAATGACGACTTTGATACTACTGTGCCAAAATTTGTTACTGTGCTCAAGATTATCAGACTTAGAGTACTAAAAAGATTGTGGTTTATGTGGAGTATAAGATGAATCATACTAGATGATTTATGAATAATGCGTTTCCTAAAAATTTTATATTTACAAATATTTACCACTTTTAAGATAAGAATGAGAATGCAATTGGAATCTTGTGATAGATGCATTCTTAATGTCAGAAAAATTCAAACTCATAAGTAACTGAACTGTTGATAATTGTTTTATTTTTATAGTCAACTCACTGTTCACCGGTCACCAAAATTGCTCTTACTCTCTCAAACTTGGACACAGGGTCAGCAAGTTGGGTTTCTGATACCGAAGCAGCAGCAAGTAATAGTGACGTTATCTTCCGTTTGGTCTTGTAGGATAGAAAGGCTGAAAGTTCAAGAAGACCAAAGAGTCCTCCTTCTTTCTAGTATCTGGATTTACTTTTTACCATGTATCCTTGATGCGCACCACATAAACATGTTACGTTTTTGTATCAAGGAAAAAAAAATACACATGGTACGTTTTCTTTCCCCGTTTATTTATTCCTTTTTCTTTTTCTGTTAAAAGCCTATCGTAGCTTTGATTAAGTCAATCATATCTTATAAGCCTGGGTTATTGAAGGGAATGTTTCATATTTGAAAGAAAAGTCTTGCTACTTCTATCCAAGCCACCATTTGTAATTTGAACAGAGATGTTTCCGTTCTCTAATCTATTAGGTAGGAAGTAACTCCATCCTTACTTTTCCGTTTTACTTTTTCACTTTTATTTATGTTTATTTTAAAATATACAAATAAAAGTGAGAAAATATAGAAAAATTAGAAAAATAAAATTTTCATAAAATTTCTCCTATTTATTAACCAAAATGTCCCTTCAAAATTCTAATTTTCATAAATCATAATCTATAAGAAAATGTTATATCAGATATACTTTGTTCCCAATTAAATAAATGCAGATTAAATTTTGGTTCAAGGAAATTAAATTAATTATGAGATAGAGTTTAATCTCAATTTAAAGAAAAATTATGAGTTTGTCAAAACTAATTTTCAAATAAATCATCCAAATATAAACACATTAGTGCAAAACCAATTTTTACCATAACTACGTTGTAAAACCAATTCTAGCAAAACTCATTTTTAACTAACTGAAAACCAAACAAGCCCTTAGTCGTTGAGATTTTCCTTTTCCAATTTTTTAATACAGATTGACAGTAAAGGCAACAAAGTACAATAATTTTAGGAAAAAAGACACTTTGAGACCTTCCAATAAGAATATTAACAGATTAAGACCTATAAAAGTTGAAATCCTTAAAAAAGATTAGAATTTTTATAGGTAATAAAAAAAAACTCTTTTACTAAAATACCCCTTCCCCTTTCCCCCTTTCCACCCAACCTCACCGCCGTTGACACCGATGACATCATTGGAGATCCGATCACCAACGACGTCACCGAGGGTCTGATCATTGGAGGTCCGGTCACCGGAGTTCCGGTCATCAATGATAGTGCCGGAACAATGAAATGTTTTTACCTGAAAATTAAGTTATTGCCACTTGGAAATTTAGTTATCTCCACTTGAAAAATTAGTTATCGTCAGTTGGAAATTTAGTTATTTCCACTTGAGAGATTTGTTATCCACACTTGGAAATTTAATTATCTCCACTTGGAAAATTAGTTATTGCTTGTTGGAAATTTAGTTATTCCCACTTGGAAAATTTGTTATCCGCACCTAAAAACTTAGTCAACTGGTGATAATTAATTTCCCAAGTGAGAATAACTAAATTTCCAACTGGCGATAACTAATTTCCCAAGTGAAAATGACTAAATTTCCAAGTAGAAATAACTAAATTTCCAAATGTGGATAACAAATTTTCAAGTGGAAATAACTAAATTTCAAAGTGAAAATAACTAAATTTCTAAGTGTGGATAACAAATTTCCCAGGTGCAAATAATTAAATTTCCAACTGGTAACAACTAATTTTCCAAATAGGAATAATTAAATTTCCAAGTGAAAATAACTAAATTTTCAAGTGTGAATAACAAATTTCCTAAGTGAGAATAACTAAATTTCCAACTTACGATAAATAATTTTCCAAGTGGAGATAACTACATTTCCAAGTGTGGATAACAAATTTCTCAAGTGGGAATAATTAAATTTCTAACTAGCGATAACTAATTTTCCAAGTGGAGATAACTAAATTTCCAAGTGGCAATAATTTAATTTCCAGGTGAAAACATTTTACTGTTCCAGCATTGTCATTGGTAACCGGAGCTCCGGTGACTGGACCTATGATGATCAGACCTCTGACGACGTCGTCGGTGATCGAACCTTCAGCAATGTCCCTAGCAATGTCCCTGGCATCAATGGCGGGTGAGGTTGGGAGGAAAAGAGGAAAAGGGGAAAGGGTATTTTAGTAAAAGAGTTTTTTTTATTACTTATATCGACCTAGGTCCTTTTTAAGAATTTTAACTTTTATAAGTCTTAATTTGTCAATATTTTTGTTGGAAGGTCTCAATGTATATTTTTCCCATAATTCCATTTGTTGCTGATAGATTTAATTGTTATTGAATTTGGAATTAGTGGTTTTTTTAAATAATAACAATAGGAGATATTTTAAAAGCTAACCAGTTATTTAATTATTTATAGCTCCTTTGTTTTTTTGGAAGTTGCAAACTCCGATTTGCACATGGATTGATGTATTATAGTTTACTTGAGGGGACGTGCTGCCCAACAAACTGATTTTTCATTAGCATAAAAGTGGGGTTTTGTTTAGCAATCAAAGATCCTATTCCTATTCTATTCATTTTCTAGTTCAAACATTCTATTCATCTAACTCTTGTGAAAGAGAAAGAGAAAACTCAGAAATCATAGTTTAATAGGACCTGATTAATGGTTCAACTTGTTCATTCAAGTCTGGAAAGTTGTGTTAACTTGTGGTCTCTGATCTGGTACAGGAAGGAGAGCTCGTTTACAATCCCTCTTAGCTTAAGATGCGGATTTTCCAATGATCTTTCCACTCTGAAACCAAGGCAATGAAGCAGAGCTTAATAATGTTCCAAAATGGAATTCCAAACAATCTCAAATTTGTTAGCCTTAGCCTGGTTTGTTGCTGGGGCTGTCTTGTCAAGCCTTGTTCTCGTGGTTGTCTTCAAAAAGACCGTCTCTGCTAACTACGTGTCAGCCTGTGGTGAGATTGATTCATTGAACTTAAGATGAGAAAATTCGAGAGAGGGTGAGGGACAGACATGTTAGTTACTAGTATGAATCATGAATGGCTTTTGAGGTACACTTGTAGGTTATAGCTATGTAATCAAATTATTGGGAGCTTAATTAAGTGGTTGCCACGTTCCCCTATACTATTCTTGACTTAATTAAAATTACTAACTGCTATCTGTTTGGCTGTTGGTGTTGGAACTGAATGAGGAATCACTGGGGCAGGGAGGGGCAATGAGGTGAGAGTCTGAGAGATAGGGAAAGCATTTCATGGAGAAGTTCGGATGATGCAAAAAAGGAGAGGGAGGGGGAGCCATAAATAAATGTGAGAATGAGAGAGTTGGAGATTGGCATTATGTGAGTGCCAATGATAGGTTGGAAGAAAGGTCAAGATCAAAATTAAACAGAGGAGGGGTCCCATTCCTGGAATGCCTATCTTCAACCTCCATGACCATGGGGTATCCGAGTAGGGTTAATTTTAAACTTAAATTAATCAATCCTACATTTTACTACTATTTTATAAATACTATATTCTCAATAGTCTATATTACTACCTGCGTTGTCACCTAAATTGAGAATGAGATGGATCATCTATGGGGTATGGAATGGGGACACCCTTTACTATCATGTCTAGTTCAATAATGAGATGACATCCCTCCCTCTGATTCCTCATCCATCTGATCTTTCTTATCTTCTTCGTCTGCTCTTTTTACGTGACTTGCAGTCATCCGCCACTTGTTCCCTCAATCATCTATCATTAATTTAATTAATTATTAACACCTTTAATTGGATGGAACGACTCTGACAAAAATAAAATCAAAATGTAAATTAAGCCGAAGAATGACAATAATCTCAGTAAATATTATTATTCTTGATATGTGCGTGTTATTTAAAATATTCTCGATAAAAATACTAGAATGATCCTTTTTATACTTTCGACACGTACCGACTACTTTTAATATTCTTGATGAGAATATTAATTTTTTTTTTTGTGGGTGATTTCGGGGAATGGAACCCCACTCAAAATAAGACATCAAGTTTAAATATAGTGAACTGGATGAAACTACATTGTTTTTAATTTCTCTCTCTCACAAAAAAAAAAAGGTTTGAACTGTCGAGTTGTGAAAGATTAACTTTTACTATTTAAGGGGATCCTCAGTGTCAAAACGTCTTCCCCGTCTCACCCGTACTGAAGGATATGACAATTAAACGTTAAGTTTTAAAATACTCAGTCTCATTGTCATTCCCCTTTACAAGTGGTAATTCCTATCATTATCAACCAAACAAGACAAGTATAGCAAACAAGCTCAAAATCATTCATGGTCTCATTTGTTCTAAGACATCCCCATGTTCTTTCTTTTATTATATACGGGCAAACATGTTAATTACAGAGAACAAATACAAAACAAATGAACTACAAAATCTCAAATAAAATTATTTGTACGTAAGTAAGAAGGTGGTAGATAGAGTCACGAGGCAGTCAAAGGATGCACCTTTAGTTGTACTTTGGCCAAAGTATCTTGTGTTGTTGGTTGGAATTTGATTTTCTTTCTGAATGCTCTGCTTTTTCACCTTTGAATCCAAACCTCCCTCAAGAAGTCACCCCATCCCCTCTCTTTTTTCTTAACCGTTTGAAGGTCTCGATTTGGGCCTTTTCATTTCTCTTTATCTTCTTCTCTTTCGTCCTATGGTTTTGTTGTCTATCTTTACCTCGTCGTTTTCTTCACAACCTGGCAAATCATGCAGGTATCCCTCTGGGCCTCTTTGCACACTCGTACTTGGTGATGTAGATACTGATGTAGACACTGGACTTTTTTTTTTCTTTTTAAAATTTCTAATGGTGCATACGTATTTGACCCTGCAAAAACATGTACGTAATTCTGTACTTTTCAAGTGATGCTGTTGGACCAACATGTAAGATCAGGGTAATCAAATTGAGGCCATTCCCTTAAAGAATGACCTCATACAGTTTTGTTGGAGTAATGTCTAAGTGTCATAAACTAAACTCCTCAGGAATCTACGTTAACGAGGGGAAGCAGAAAAGGAAAAGGTGTTGGGGCATCTAAGAATGTGTTGTGATACGAGCATGCAACTCAACAGGCAAGTAAAGCTTAGTGTCTACTATTCCGAGTAGCTTTGGTGTAATTTCTCTAATTACTCTAACATTAACTGGTAGATATTGGGATTTGAATTTCAAAATTGGATCAAATAAAAAAAAGAAAAGAGAATAGGGAACGAAGGCATGAGAAAATGTTGAAAAGAAACCGTCCAGGGGGATAGATGGATATCTTGATTTTGGACTTTAGCTAAGGTGTACTGGAACAATATGCTATGCTAATTTAACTTTAGCGATAAAAGGAGAATAATCATAGTAGCTAGATGTTGCCAACTCAAGTTAGAGGAAATGAGTAGCAGTTGGTGTAAGATGAGGACTTGACCGCGTGAGAGTTATAGCAGAAGCCTGATATTGATGTGAAGCTTTTCACAATGGGTTAAAATATGACCACCTGTTAGTGTGTGTGTGTGTGTGTTTTTACCCTACCACCTCTCCTTTCTCAGTTCCTTTCCTTGTCTTTCTTTTTCTTTTTTGTTTTTTAATTTATTTGAGCAAGGCAAAAGATCTTGTCACTGTCTTTCATGCTTTCTATCATTTTGGTCACTTGAAGGTAAATTAAATTTGGCCGTTGTATACACCACGTGATTTCTTTCCCTCTTGTAGAAATAGAAGGATATAATTCACAAAACAATGCTTACTACTCTGACAACGTGTGGAAATGAAAGAACATCGAACTTCTATGGACAACCCTTTGATAATAATGTTCCAAATCATCATCTTAATTTCAAACACTAATTCTAAATGTCCAGAGGGCTCTGAGTTTTTTCGTTTCTTAATAAGGCATCAGTTGAAAAACCAGCTTCAGGATGGTCACTTCTTTCCATTTTCATATGTCAATGTTGTTGGACCCAACGGCAGTCGCTGGCTTCCTATCCATACAAATTAACATCGCCCTTTCTCTTTCTGAGCAAGGAAGCAGATTGGTTCAATATTAAAAGCATTTTAATGTCAGGCAAAAATAAAAAAAGAAGCATTACAGAATGTCATGTTACTTGGAACTGTATATCTCTTTCATGGCAGTTGCAGAACATAAATACGGCATGGAATTCTCATAAATATTGTCAACAATCTTAACAATGAAATGCAACTCCCAAGAATCACAAGCAAGTAAAGATCGACTATATATTGAGTATCACAACATTAATGCGTGTCACCTCGCTAGATCTGATGGGCACAGAAGGAATAAAACTTTGCATTCCTACATTAGATATAGCATGTACTATCGTAGAGCAAGAATATTTGCTAGCGCATCCTAAAACATTATCCCTTACAGATGAAGAGGTTAAATAAAACTAGATCCAGCCATGTCTGACTGGATTTATGAAACTTGGCAATGTTACTGAATGCAGAACAAGCGATTCGTGTCTTCAGCCTGATGTCCGTAATAAAATATCCCACAATGTCGTGATACATTGTGAACATAATAGTGGCAATGCAAACTTTGGAGACTAATAATCTGTGCTTTAATTGCAGGACCACTGTCATTCTCTAGGACTCCTATTCACATGCAATCACATGGATACAACACTAAAGCTAGGAGGAAAAAAAAAAAATTAGAGCAACAAGTATCAGTTTATCTACCTCCGAAAAAACCATGTAACTTTCACGAGTGATGACAACAAGAGTGAGGTTAAAAAAAAAAAGTGTGATGGCAATAATCCAGACTGCTACCACAAAATAGGGCTACTAACTGTAGTTCAGCTCGTTAGATAAAAAACCATCCAGTGATGGAACTTATAAAAGTCCCGACCATATAAATCAGCATTAAAATGATCAGTAATTCTGTTTCAATCATTATATCATTATCAGGTCACAAGATATTCATAAATTAGTTACAAGGGCAATTTATGAGTCTTGCTGACTAGACGCTTTAACTGAAAAGTCTCTTTGAATTATAGCAGGATTTGTTTCAATAAGCAGATCTATCAAATCTTGTGAAGCAGACCAAGTCCTTCCTAAAGCATGCAGTAATACACCTTCCATTACACCAAGAAAAAAAAATATATATAATATATGTATATACTGGGATTAAAACTGTGATTACTAATCCTTTTCTACAACCATGATTGTCTCTCCCCGTATAATTTGCTTATATACAGTAATTTTCATCTAATCTAAACGATCCCATTCCATAATCTCAACAATCTCCAGCTCTGTGATTTCGCACATGACACATCCAAGGATCCTAAACTAGGAATTATACAAATCATTTGAGATATTGGTCAACTGCTTCGAAATTGAAACATCAAAATAGTGCGCAAACTGGTTTACACAGACATTCTGATAGAAGTACAAACAGAATACTTCATAACAGATGGCGTACCCAACATAATAATGAGCATAGCCCTAGAATAGATGTATAGTCCCCAAATAAAGTAATCCGTACAATTTAAAATACTTTTGTGCATACCGCACGTTGCAGTACGCAAATAAACAGAAACGGACATATGAACTACATTTATAGCATTCATTAGTTTACTACACCTCTCTTTTTCACCTCCTCTGGGAAAGAATGTTGATGAAAAATTCATCCGACCATGGTCCTCTTTCGCCCTCTTTGTCGCACTACGGTTTGTGAAAAAAAAAAACATGAAATTAAGTGCACATCTTAAAAACAATCTTCACTTCAAACAAGTAATAGGGAAGGCCTCACCTTGCGCCAGCTTGTTTAATGTGGATGACCACTGCTTTGATGATTTGCGATATGCAGCAAGTATCCCGTCCATCTATCAAGAGAGATTATACAATTATAATGAAAAATTGATCACTTGTTCATAACATCTGTTCAAGAAGAAACCAGAACATAGCAGAATAGTAATAGTAGTGTTTGCTTCATCAGAAGAATTTTTCACTCAGTAGGTATGGGCCTGTTGGACAATTCTCAGCCTCTGAAGAAGCCCAAAGGCATGATTTGTCAGTTTTTCTTTTGCCCATATTTTCAGATTTAGTAGGGTAAAAAAATTTAAAATTTTGACGATACGACTACAAGAGAAATTCAAAAGTTTGAAGACTTGCAAGCTAAGTTTCTTCACATTCTTCTCCCTTTTTAAGCACTATTCCTTCAGGACTGTTCATGTCCCTCTTCCAACACATTCTTATTCAAAGAAACAAAGCGCTCAAACTCTCATTTCCCCTTCTTTTAGCATTATCATATCCATCATCTAAACCATCAATTTCCTAATTTTCTTTGTCCTCGTAAAACCTTAATCCTTGCCATCTGAAATCCTATTATTTGCTGCTGCCTGTAAATTTCAGCAAGTTGACATCTAAAATCCCTCCATTTTATCTTCTGACTTTCAATCATATTAACCTAAAGACCCTATCCTTCATTTCAAGCCTATGTACAAACTTTGAAAAGCTGAAAACACATTGACAGCACAATTATTATGTCTATCCAGTGTCAGTCTTTATCCAGATTCACAGAAAAAAAATGACGTAAAAGACATAAAGCAACAATGTCATTTATGACAAGAGGGGAGAACTGGAAAACCAGAAGAAAATTATTCTGATAACATTTTGCTAGTCTACGTTATTAGTACTTACTATTAAATAGTTAGCCTGAAAAACATTCAATTCAGACCATTTTGTTCTAAATGCGTTAAACCCAACGTCTCAATCCATACAACAGAATGGTAATAAAAAAGAATAGAAATCCTGTGGAGAACAGTCCAATTGGCATTCTAATAAAGTAAAAATATAAATTCTAAATTCCTCTCCTTCCCTCCACAAACTATAGCATGCAAGTTAGGACTAAGGGAAAAAAGGAAAAGTTGGCATACCACATTCCCACATGAAGAATGCATTGAAAGAAGGGCTCTTTCCAAAACATACAAATCAACAGCCTTATCTTCTGGTAGAGTTGAAGTGAAGCTCAATCCAAAGTCAATGAGGACCTATACAAATTACAATTGACTAGCTGTAAAACAGATTAATAATATTTTTCACATGTTGCATAACTTTAGTCTTAGGCACTGATCCTTAGAAGATAAGAATAGAAAATGAACTCACCAACTGACGGGCACCATTCTTCAGCAGCATATTAGAGGTGGTCAAATCACCATGAATTAGGCCACCGTCATGTATTTTTCCAATTGCATCACCAATTTGGGATGCAATATCATCCAACTGCTCTTCATTGACACCATGTAACCCAAATTCAAGAAATATATCTTTCACTGAAGGTCCCTCAACATATTCAAACGTTAAAGTGTGTAACACAGGATCCACAGCATACAGCACTGGAGTACAAACTCCAAGCCTTCTAGCCTTAGTCATGCACCTAGCCTCCTGCTCCGACAATTGATTGGTGGAAGATAACATCCCATACAATGAATAAAATATTGTTAAAAATACAGGACTTAACCAGCAAAAGGAAACTTCATTGTGAATCTCACCGCATTTAACCGCTTAAGTGTAAGTTTAGAATCCAAAATTGGATGCCTGTACTTCTTTGAGAAGCGCTCTTTGACAACAGACCTCCTTCCCACAAAATCAGACTCAAAAACCCTCTGTAAGGGAGCACCAAAGTCAGCAAAAGGAATTTAAGGTTATGCAGGTCAAAGGTAACCTATATAGCTAAGCAAAATAAAAACACCAAGAGAGTTGACTGTGGCTTAATCGACAAAATTATTCAACTAGGAAGTTGATAAAGCAGTTAAAAGAAAATGCCAGTGACAATTTGTGCACCAAGGTAAACAAGGATTGATTATTGTACATAAAGGGTACAACAACAGTTTATTTTTCAGCTTGCTCAGGCTTTGGAAATATAAAACAAAGCCATATGAAGAAACAAGGTTGTTTCTTAGCCAGCTCCTACAAATTCATGAAGTGATCACACTTACAGCTTCAGCTCCTTGCTTCAGCAGAATGAGAGAGCTACTTCTTATGTCTGCTTCAATCTCCATAATGAAAGATCTCGTAGGAAATGTCTTCTAGTTAAGCTTCAGCAACAATTATGTGCCAAAGGGAAAGTGATGATACAAAGGAAAGTTAGGAGACTGTAAACAAAATCATCAAATACAGTAATAATGCTCACAAAGACATACAGGCCTCAACGAGGGTTGAACTTACTGACATTGACAATAGATAAACTGAATTCTAAACAATAATTAATCTTGAGCTCACAAATACCCAAAAGAATTGAGAGACAACCTATATAGAGATTAATCAGCTATAAAGAAAAAGTCATGTAAAGCAGGATGTCATGCATTGAAACTTTGAAAGAAGCACAAGTTAAACTTTGTTACAAGGAACACAAAAGCAAGATTTTCCAAAACATCACCCGCAGTCCAACTTAAAACTTTACAATATCACCAGATTTATAAGTTCGATATTTCAAATTCACAAAAAGGTCATAACCACTAAGTAAAATTAAATCGATTATCAAACTTCGACCGAACACAAAAACATACACTAAGAAAGGTACATAATCGCAGAGAAAGAACAAACGAGCTGGCTACACTTAGTTATAAATATATAGACAAATGTAAACAATTATGTTTTCATCTCATAATAAGGAATAAATATTATTGAAGAGAAATTTTGACATAAGTATCATAGTTTAAAGGAATCAAGGGCTCAAAATGAGTTTTAATCGAGTGTACCCGATGTGGGTGAATAAGGAAAAAGCACAAGAAATACATAACTATTCCTGTAACCCTCATGTCAACTATTTTAACAAAATGAATATAGAATTAATGGGTTAATGGTCCGCCACAATTAGAAAAGAAAAAGAAAAAACTTGAAAGAGAGAAATGGGAACTCCGGTTACCATGGTTGATGAAAGAAGAGAAGAAAGAAGGAGACCGAGACAACTGCGGGGGAGACTTACCGCGACGGCAATGTTGGCAGTTTTCAAGGTGGGCAAGTTCAGACTCCAAACTTCAAACCAAGGAATCGGGGAAGGCTATCCCACCAGCAAAGTCAACCCCACTAATTTGGAAGCTAGAAAGTAATATTTCTAAATTGGACTCGTGGGAGTTGCTGACTGACATTACTGGATGATAATGAAGTGAATGCCTCCACAGTGTTATTCTGGAGATTAAGGAGATTATGAGACGTGACTGGGAGGTAGTCTTGACTCTGAGTTACACGAACAGGACCACCAACGGAGTTGCGGTTGCGGGTGCCCTGGCCAGACGAAGAAATTCTTCGAGACAGCGATTTTGTATGCTGAAAGATATCCCGAGTGAGATAGGTTTTTTTTTTTTTTTAATTTTGTTTACATAGAAGTGAGACAGGGGTTTGGGTTCTTTTTTATTGGGTTTTAGAGGATGTTGCTGGGCCTAGGGTCCCTTAGATTTGTGTTAGTTTCTTTGGGCTTTATCCTAACCTAACGTAACTGACCAAAAATTTCTAACCTGGACAATTCTTGAGACGAGGAAAGGGCTGGGCTTTTGAGGATTGGCCAAATAAAAAAGAAAAACGCTTGTGAGAAAACGAGTTCTTTTCTTATTTAACATCAACATTCAACACATTACATTGTAAACTATGATTATGAAATATAAATTTTGACAATTCAATTACTGGTGAAGGAAAAAAAAGACAATTGAATTAAAAACATTTTATTAGATATTATGAAACTAATAAAACGGATTAGGATTGGGAAGGTAGATCCTAACAATTATAGTTCTAGTATAGTAGTAAAATTTCATGGGTATGATAAGAGCATAACAATGCTGAAACGCATGGTTCTTTCAAGATTTATTATGAGTTTCTAATAAAAAAAATAATGAATAAATTTGTTTAAAAAATTGGGTACCATGTGATTGATCTGCTTCTTTAAAATAGTCGTCAATTCACAATTTAAGTAAATATTTAATATTTTGAAGTAAACACATTTAAAAGAAAAACAATATCTTTTCCCCATTTTATCCGTTTAATAGAGAACCTGCAGGGAAAAAAAGGGGCCCGGGGGGGGGGGGGGGCTGTTGTTGCAGAGTACAGCGATAGATTGATAGTTGAAGAAAAATAAATGGTACGTGTCAGCTAATTACTCTTACATACAACCAGCGAAACAATTGGATGTGAATGAAATTAAGAATCTGACATGATACGTTGTTAAGCATGAACAAATGTAGGTGTATAGTTGATTCCAACGGCAACAACTTTACTGCATGATTCAGCAACCTCGAGGCATTCCACTAAACAACCTCGTCCTCGAGGATCGAAAAAAACAAAAGAAAGAAATTAAGGAGAAAGTGTGAAGGGTGAAGGATTTACACATTTAAAAAGGACTCTATTAATATTGGAACTTCATGTTTCGGGGGTGAAATTAAGGTTGGAACCCGGGAAGCTATGTATGTGGGCCGGGACATATTGTCTCCCTAACATTGAACCGATGCAGATGCCAGACCCGAATGGAAGAACAAGTCTGGTTTTAGGACGTACGTTTAACTTTTTCTGTCACCAACCATGATCAAGTCAATGACCGTACATAAAGTTCCATAAAACGCAACGGAGCGTTTGAGGGTTTCATTTGAAGGGTAGACAATAATAGCTTCTAAATTAGTTTAAATTACTCCTACAAATATGTTACTTATAAAATAAAATAAAGCATTCCTCCGCGCGTCCAGTGTGGGGAAAAATCTAGTTAAATTTTAATACTATTAATAATTAATGAATGAGTTGGCTGCAATAGCATGCACATCACAAGGGAAGCGAAACAAGAGAGGTGGCCCCCACACCCACTCCCCTGGCCCTGGGGGATGTCAATTACATATGCTCCTACTTTAACCTACCAACATGATGAGCTTCGGATGGTATAGACGAAGTTTCGGCTTTTGGCATCTTTCATATACTCACTAACCTCATTTGGGATGGAGACATCACACTCCCATGCTGCTTTGTCTGCGTACATATACCTCAACGCTGCACTCCACCTAAACAAAACAACGTTACTTAATTAGTTGGCGGAGTTAAATTATAATGTACTCCCTCTATTCATTAATATAGAGGTAAAAAATAAAATCATATAAATTTTAAAAAATTAATTAATATAAAAAAATTATATTAAAAAAATATTATCTTAATTAAAAATATTTTTTAAAAAATTATTAAATATATTAAATAAAAATTTAATTTTTTATATTTATTTTTTATATTAAGAAATGGAAGCACCAAGTGTGTGTGGGTGTGTGTGTGTATTATTGACGTTGGACATTTAAAAACCCACGTTCCTTAGCCCCTCCCCATCATTATCATTCTTCTGTCCTTTACTTAACACAGTACTGTTATTATGCTCATTTCAATGTGAGTGAAAAGACAGCATGCCATAGTCACCAGAGATCATTTGTGTCTAAGTTGTGGGGTTGCTTTTGGTGCAAGCATCGCTATGCGTTAATGCCGGAATGTGTGAGGGAGAGAGAGAGAGAGAGTCTGACAATGTTTGCTGTGTGTGTGTTTTGTTTCGTTAGCCGTTATCAAAGAAAGTCCAGCCGTTGAATTTACTTTTTATAAAGTCAATACTCCTTGTGCCTCTTTTCCCACAGTTCACTGCCCTGACTGGATCCAATATTCTCATCTCATTTCTTCTCCCTTTTCTTTTTCCAGATCACATAAAAACTGGAAGTTTCACTCTATTTTTTCTATTACCAACTAAAGATCGCAAAAAATAATGAGAAGAATCACAAGGATCAATTTTATTCAGAGCATGCGGAAAGAGGATGTGAGGGAACATGCACACTTTAAAATATGTGCAAGATACGAATTGTACTTAATACATAGCCATGTGATCATCTCTAACTAATATTACTCATCTACCCTCTCCTGGTTTGCCCAATCAGGAAATAGCTATTACTGACGATAACACAGCGCGGCGGGACTATTCTCGTCATAAAATTGTTTCATTCATTTAACAGTTTATTACGTGATATATATATATATATATATATTATTTTTTAATTTTTTTTTATAGAGGAGCCACTCAAGGGTAGATTACTAATTATTCATGGTAAAAACGTTTTGAGCATCCAGATACAATAACTGAATACACATAGGAGGGGGCACATTAAATTGATTAACAACAAATACACCAGTACTAACTTGTTTTGCAATCCAATCAACGCATATGTTGCTGTCCTGATAGACATGGTTCATCTGAACTTCCCAATCTTGTAGAGTCCAGTTCTTAATTATTGCAATCAGATCACCATAAGGATGATTTGCTACATCAGCTTTACTTATCAATTCTAGAGTCGTGATAGAGTCACAGTTAACTCTAATCCTTCTAAAGCCTTTTTTCCAGCATATCTCTAAGCCAAACAAGATGGCCCACAATTCAACTACAACATTTAGACAGCATCCAACATTGCAATTGAATCCCGTGATCCATTCCCCCAAATGATTCTAAATCAGACCTCCACTTGCTGAATGTCCACTTGTTGCTGTAACACCATCAACGTCCAAGCTCATCACATCTTGCTCAGGGGGTCTCCAATATACCCCATTAGTTTTTTCCTTGTCTATCAAATTCCACTGTCTTGTTGCAAATTGGTCCTCTACAAAGGGCATATGCAGACTCTTCCATAACACAGTCTCGCTTGACAGTTCTTTATCCTCAAAAGCTCTAATACATCTGGTTTGCCAAATGTTCCAACAGGTGTAAATAAACATCTTCTTCCAAGCTATCTTACCCACTCTAGGTGTCCCAGTATTTGCTGAATAGTTCCACAAGATCCAGTTATGCAGGTTCTTGGAGAAGAACTCGTTCCAATGGTATCTAGGCACCAGTTTCTTCCATACCTCCCTTGCTTTCTGACAGTCTCTTAGAACATGAAGAGTGTTTTTAGGTTCGTTGCAGGTATAGGGACAGTAAGGTGTCATGCATAATTCTTGACTATATCTAAGCTCATTTGTCACTAATCTATCTTTAGCAGCTAGCCACAAAAAGTTTTTAAGTTTCTCCGGGCATTTCCATTTCCATATGACTTGCCATATCCTGTCATATTAGGTTGAGTCTTGTTCTCTAATTGCCTCATATGCCGATTTGATCGTGAACCTCCCATCACCAAAGTTTGTCTAATATGGAATGTCCTCCCTATCAGCATGCGCTAAATGGGGAACAGTAACAAGGTTGTCCACCACCCACGAAGGAAGCCAATTCATAAGCAAAGAAATATTCCAACTACCTATATTAGTTAAAAAGTTTCCCAATTTGTCATGCGCATTCAAGGTGTCCAAATTCTTATCAACATAATTTAGCAGGGGTTTTGGCATTGCACGCTAGTTGTGAGTCCAGAATGCTATGCTTTTACCATTTCCCACTCTCCACCATACTTTATCCATTACTTGATCCTAGGTTTTCGTCACACACCTCCAAACATGTGAGGCCATTCGCTTCTCTTCGATTATCGGTATGGGCTCAAATCCACACTTATACTTTTCTTTTAAAATTCTCTCCCACATCTTATCAGGTTTAGTAAGCATCTCCCAGCAAATTTTCATAGTAAAGGCTTAGTTTTGCTTCTTTAAATCCTTTACTCCTAAACCTCCAAATTTTTTAGGAGATGTTAGTTCATTCCATGGTACAAGGTGTATTTTATTTTCGTGTTGTGTTCCACTCCACAGAAAGTGCTAGCATTTTTTCCCAACTTCATTTATGACTTTACTTGGTATTCTCATAGTTTGCATCTGATATGTAAGGAGGGCGCTTAATACAGATTTCAGCAGTATAGTTCTACCCACCATGCTCAGATATCTTCCTTGCCAAGCTTCCAGTTTCTTGCTTACCTTGCTGATCAGAGGTTGGAAGACAATGCACGATAGTCTCTTGTGCAGCAAAGGAACTTCGAGATACTTCCCTAGGTCCCCTGCTAGAGAGACCCCCAGCCGCTGACTTAACTCATTTGCCCTATTAAAATGGGCATTCCTTGAACAATATAGTCTAGTTTTTTCAAGGTTTATGTGTTATCCTGAAGCTGCACAAAATCTTGTCATGCATTCTCTAATGATGTTTACCTGTTTCAGCGATGCTTCAGCAAAAAGGATCAAATCATCAGCAAAAAATAAGTGCATTATAGGGGTTCCTCTTGCTAAGCAAGTGAAAGGCTTCCATTTCTTCTTCTCTGTGAGTTCTTTGATCAGGTGGCTAAGTCTCTCCATACATAGTACGAATATGTATAGAGAAATTGGGTTGCCCTGTCTCACTCCTTAAGAGGGTTTAAATTCCTCTGACGTTTGTCCATTCCACAACACCTGCATCTTAGTAATACTGAAGCAGTGCATGATAATGTTTGTAAAATTTTCATTAAGCCCAACACATCTTAGGGTTTCTTCAATAAAATTCCAATCTAATCGACCAAATCTCAGCATAATGGAGAAAAAAAAACTGTCACTCCACATGGAATGATCAATGGAAATTGATCATATCCACTTAGAAAGAAACAAATCTCTTGTTATTTATCAAAAAAGAAAAATCTTATTTTGATGCTCTATTTATCAAGATTAGTGGTGGAAATATGTTAAGTATTAATTAAATAGGTCAAGCTTACATTATAAATTTAAAATCCAAGTTTGACCCATTAGTCTATATAAAACTTTATTTTATGCTTAAACATAAAACTTTTAAAATTCTAGTTTGACTTAACCCTATTTAAAAATCTATTAAAAAGGAAAGTAAAAAAATATCAATTTTAATTAAAAAAATTTTAAATTTTAAACTTCTAGTAACCAAATGTATGTTCCCGCTGATTTACATTATAAAATATTTTGTATTAATTATACGCATATTAAGAAAATTAGTTTTTCACATTAAATTAATACAAAAATATACATAGTTCCTATTTTACCCTTGTTAAATACCTCATTTTATTATCATTGTATGGTTATAAATGAAGAATATGGAAGCATTAAAAATAGGGATAAAATGAAAAAAAAATACAATGCTCTATATTTTGGACAAAAAATTTATCTTACAAAATGTTTTATAATATGGACTGGAGAGAATAGTTTTATAAGAGGTGAGAATAGGTCAAACCCCCAACAGAGACCTATAGGTTAGCCTATATATAAGACCCAACTAAATTGGCCTATCAAGCCTACTGATATGCTTATTTAGTTAAATAGGTCTGATTTATTTATGTAACATTAGTATAAAACACATCAAATTAGGCCTATTTAAATTATTTTTATTATTATTTAATACTCCCTTCAGTTTATATTATAGAAGGTTTCCAACTATTTCACGTTAATTATGAAAAGTTAGTTGCACACCTTAAAATTCTAAAAAAAATCCAACATCACAATTTTACCTTATTAATTATCAATAAAAATTATTTTGAAAATCCATCATCTTTCTCTTTTTCAACTTATGAGATGATAATTAATAAAAGTAAAAAACTAAATTCTTACTAAAAATTATATAACCCCTTATATATTTGACCAAATTAATGTTCTAAAAGAATCCTTATAATATAAATCAAAATGAGTATTATTTAATATATATATATATATATATGTAATTAATATAAATAAGTTTTATGAATGTTTTTATTTTTTTGATGGATTGAAATATGTGTAAGGATAGTTGTAATATGTACTCAAACATCCTTTGTTATTGTTTTTTATATTGTTATCTTTTTGTGGGTGGGATATGAAAAGTCACGTATCAACAAGATCAATAGAGAAAAGATATGGATACAATTTATAAAAATAAAAAGAATAATTACTTTTTTATTATGTTGCTTAAATATATAAACAATAAGATAAATATATATAAACATTACATTTGATGACAAGAACTCTAAAAGTTGAAACTTTTTTTTTAAATTAAAATTGTTTTTTTTACTTTGCTGAATAATAGACTTTTAAATAAATTTTAAATTAGATTAAACTCTTAGAAATATGAGACTTAAGCCTAAAAGAAAATCTTATGTAAGCTAAACTCAAAGTTTTAATTTAAAATATAAGTCTAGCTCATTTAGTCAAAACCTAATTTAATCTATTTCTATCCATAATTTATTTATATATATTTATTTTATATCTCATATGTTTAACAAATACACTAAAAAAGTTACTAATCTATTTAATTTTATATACTTCATTCACCTCTCTCATCGCGTGATTTTAAACTATTTAATTTTATATACTTCATCCACCTCACTCGTGTGATTTCTCACAATATTCACAAAACTAATTCCTATTAATTATATTATGTATTAAATAGTAATAATAATAATTTAAATAGACATATTTTAATAGTCGTACCTATCGAGATAACTCTGACCTGTTTATTGAAATAGGTTAGGATAAATTAAATCTAAACTGTAGGCTCATGGTAACTGCTGGCCTACAACACACAAGTACAGCGTTTGTGTCTGCGTGTCCCAAACATCTCGCCTGTGGGCACAGAGCTCGAAAGTTGACAAAGATAAATCCTTTTCTAATTTTTTAACTTACAAGACATTTTCTATCTCTCTAACAAACGAATGGATCAGGGAAAAAAGAGGCAAATTGAGCGAAATATTACAGTTAAAAAAACTATTTATTAAAATGCTACACTCTTCAAAATATATACCAAAATATTATAAATTTACAAAACAGAAACACTCTAATCGGATTTTCAATTCTTCAAATTTTTATTTTTTTATTACTTAAAAAAAAAATCAGAAAGTAGCCCTCCAATTTCTCTCTTTTCCTTTACTATATATTAAGAGTTTATTTACTTCCTACCCTTTCACCCTCCCTACTCACTTTTCCTTCATCTCCACGTGTCTCCCCTTTTCTCCACGTATAATACAAATTTATAAGTATATATTTTATAATTATAATAATCATAAATTATAAATATATGTTTTTATATTTTCATAACTGATATTCTCTCTAACTTAAAATATAAGTTCAATGGCTAATTACATAAAAATTAAGTAAAATATTTACTTATTAAATTATCAAAAATTGCACTACTTCCTCTGATTCTAAATATAAAGTATTTTCAATCATTTAATTTATATTAAGAAAATGAGTTGGATTATTAAATTTATCAAGAAATTTCAATATTTTCTACTCCATTCGATCCTAAATATAAGATCATTTTAATCAAATCACGTGAATTAAGGATGAGAGTTAGTTACCTGAATTTCTCCAAAATCACATCATTCTTTTAAAACTATTCTTATTTAATCCCTTTCTTTCTCTCTGAGATATATTAAATAGGGGTATTTTTTTGAAAATATATAATAAATACTATTTCGTATATTATAAAAGATCATATATTTAGGATCAAGGTAAAATATCATATATTTAGGACTCGAGGTAGTATTATTTATCCTTAATAATTATATTATCTCATATACTTCTGATATTATTTATCATTAATTATAGAGTAAAGGTATAATTAATAGGTGAGGGATAATTAATTATACCCTTGGTCTATAATTACTGATAAATAATATAAGAAGTATGTGAGATAATATAATTACTAAGGATAAATAATACTACCTTCGGTCCTAAATATATGATATTTTACCTTGATCCTAAATATATGATCTTTTATAATATATGAGATAATATTTATTATATATTTATAAAAAATGTCCTGATTTAATGTATCCCAAAGAGAAATAAAGAAATTATATAAGAATAGTTTTAAAAAATGTTGTGATTTTGGAGAAATTCAGGTAGGTAACTCTCATCCTTAATCCGCGTAATTTGATTAAAATGATCTTATATTAAGAATCGAAAGGAGTAAAAAATATTAGAATTTCTTGACAAATTTAATGATCCAACTCATTTTCTTAAGATACGTGAAGTGGTTGAAAATACTTTATATTTAGAACCAGAGAGAGTAATGCACTTTTTAATAATTTAATGAATAAATATTTTTCTTAATTTGTATGTAATTAGTCATTGAACTTGTATTTTAAATTAGAGAAAATATCAATTATGAAGATATAAAAACATATATTTATAATTTATGATTATTATAACTATAAAATTATAAATTATATACTTATAAATTTGTATTATATGTGAAGAAAAGGGGGGACACGTGGGGATGAGGGAAAACTGAGTAGGGAGGGTGAAAGTATAGGGAGTATGCCAGCTTTATACAGTAGAGGGAGAGAGAGAAATCGGAGAGCTACTCTCTGATTTCTTTCAACAACAATAAAAAAATAAAAAATTGAAGAAGTTGAAAATCAGATTAGAGTGTTCTATTTTTGTAAGTTTATAGTGTTTTGATATATATTTTGAAAAGTGTGGCATTCTAGTAAATAGTTTTTTTGATTGTAGTATTTGGCTCAATTTGCCAGAAAAAGACATTTTAGAATCTATGTAAAAAAAATATCTGTAAATAAATAGTATCAATTAAAAACCCAGTTAATTTAAATTGTAAATTCAATTTTGAGGATTATTAAATTTTTAAATTGAATTTTTATAAAAAAAATATTTTCAGTTATCAGTATCAAATTATTTTTTTCTCATATTTTAGAGAAAAATAAAACTAAATCCTCAGTGCTCGCTGAAGATCATACTACTTAGGGTATGGTTGTGAAACAATATTAATCCTCTCCTAATAATAAATAAAATAAATTATAATATAAATTTTTATCATTAAAGAATTTTATAGTAGCTACAATTATTTTTATTTCTTTTCTATTGGGACAAAATCTATATTGAAGGCTAGAGAAAGTAGAAACCAGAGAAGCCTAACCAAGAGCCATAGCCAAAGACGTTCTTTCATATTCTCATAAAAAAAAAAACGTTCTTTCGTATTACTACTGCATCCACACCGTCCTCCCCTCCCACCTTCCTTTGTAATTGTAACCGCAGCATCTCATCTTATTTTAATACTGTAATAGACAGTCATTTGCTTTGATTTTTATTAAAAAATAAAAGTAAATAACTTGTTGTAAAGTTTAACTTTATTTATTGTTAATATTTATTCAAATGTTTTCTTTATTTTTTATTTTTTGAACAGATTTGAATGAACAAATCTGATAAGCTTGCTATGTACGGAGAAAATATTCTAATTTGTGGCATTGCTTTTAACTCAATCAATCCAAGCCTCATAAGTCGCAAATTAGAATATTTTTCTTTGGAATAAGTCGACCCAAAAGTCGGCATCCTATCTGATAATTTTGGCATCCCAGAATATCTTTCCTTTTATTCACGCTTCCACTCTGATGCTCTGTTTATTTGTCTAAATTCCTGAATTCCAAGCAAAACTTCTATGTCATCCCATGTGCCGTCCTTTTTACTTCTTTATTCAACTAACCACTCTCCTCTCTCCTTCCTGTCCCGGAGGATTTTTCGCAACGTTCGAAACTGTTAATTCCATAACTCTCGGTCTAAATTTCTTCGAGCTTGCAGGAATGATTATTTACCGGAGTACGATTTAGGAAATACGTGGAGTACGTATCAGATTCATATTGATCCAAAACATGGTCATTGATTTTAAATTACTTAATTAACATGCTTTTGTTCTTGATGGTTTTACATTTCTGCCCACTTTTTTTATTTCCTGTCCTCATTGTCAGTACCCGTTCAGGACGACCTCCAATTGCCTCATAAAGCACAAAAGCTTGCAGGAGAGAGAAACACGGACAACATTGTGCAAAGAAATATCTGGCCAGCATGGGGTGATCTAGCCAATGGAAAAGAAGACGAAAGAAAAATAGAAAAAGAAAGAATAACAGCTCAAGCTGTTCGTCGCCGCCTGTGGTGATCGGGACGGAGTAGCAAAAGTTCTTTCCGGTGAGTTATCTGGGTACTGAATTATATAATCTTTTACCTGCCCTTGCTTTTACGCCTTGCGTTCGGGTCCTGCGTGACTTGATCTCTTACCCATGCTTGACTGTGGCCTTCTAGTTTATCTTCTTCCACTCTCTGCTCACTGGTCGTTTGATTTCTCCTTCTTCACAGTGTTTTTTTTTTTTGAATTACTTCACTGACCTTCGGTTGATCAAGTAGTTCGAATAGCATGGACATGGCTATCTCTTCATAACAATGCTGGTTAAAAGTTGAAAACAAATGGTTGATTGATTCGTTATTTTTTATGACGCACTTGAGTATAATATATAATGTTTCAATGTATTGGTCAGATTTTGATACTTTGTTTTCCATTGTTTTGATTGGTGAGTTTTGTCTTTGATCAGGTAATTTGTACTCATTCCACCGTAGCATATATTCAACTGATCAGGTGATTTTCGTGTCGTTTCCGATAATTTTACATTTTTGTTGAAAAAATAATAATATTATCATATCAGTTATGACATATCACAGACAAGAATTTAAAAATTTTCCAATCTCTTATTGTTCAAATTGATTTTTCAAATACAAATGAGAATTTCCAAGCCGCCTTAATCTGAGGGGTAGATTTGTTTTTCTGAAACCGAATGTTTGCATTCCTTCTGTACTCTTTATTACTTAGACTATATACAAGCAGCGAGAGAGACTTTGTTATCGTTTTTGCGGACTTTAGTGGTCAAATGCACATTTTTGTAGTGTTGTTCTGATTTACTTTCTCCATTTTTCACAGATTGAGGTCCAATAACACCTGTAGACAAGGTGGTGGTGGTGTTGGCTGGATCGATGGCGGCGGTGGCCCATTCAGATTCGAAAGGAATGTATTCATGGTGGTGGAACAGCCACATTAGCCCCAAGAACTCAAAATGGCTCCAAGAAAATCTATCTGGTAAGCAATGCCTTGTACAGTTCTGTTTATAAACGTTGAAGACCGTAATGGTAGCTGCAGAGATTGAAATGCTTTCTGTTTCTCCTCTCTTGACAGATATGGATGTAAAGGTGAGGCAGATGATTAAGCTTATTGAAGAAGACGCAGATTCTTTTGCGAGGAGGGCAGAAATGTATTATAAGAAACGCCCGGAGCTGATGAAATTGGTTGAAGAGTTTTACCGGGCATACCGTGCATTGGCTGAGAGATATGATCATGCAACCGTAGTGATACGCCAGGCTCATCGGACCATGGCGGAAGCATTTCCCAACCAAGTCCCTCCGGTCCCGCCAGATGATTTGAGTGCAGTTACTTCCACGAACTCTGAGCCACGTACTCCTGAGACGCCTCACCCTCCACGTGCATTTCTTGACTCAGATCAATTGCACAAGGATGTTTCTGTAACCTCTCCATCCCATTTCCAAGGTATCAAAAGAAACGGTACTATTATTGAAGAGCCTGCTTTTGCTTTAAGGGGAAGGGGTTTAAAGCAGCCCAATGATCCATTTATATCTGGTGAATACGTCGATCAGGGGAATTTTGCAGAAGGGCAAGCAAGAAAAGGGCTTAATTTCCGTGACGCAGAGGAGCAGAGTAATGATACTAAGACCCAAAACTTGTCTGAATGTGAACGGATGGCTAAAACTGAGACTGAAATTTTTGCCTTGAAGAGAGCCCTCGCTAAATTAGAAGATGAAAAGGCAGCTGGCCTACTTCAATACCAGCAGAGTATGGAGAGACTGTCAAATCTAGAGTCCGAAGTTTCTCACACGCAAGAGAACTCTCGGGGACTTGATGAACGTGCAAGCAAAGCAGAAGCTGAAGTTCAAACCTTGAAGGATGCGCTCATCAAATTACAGGCTGAAAGGGAAGTTAGTCTTGTTCAGTACCAGCAGTGCTTGGAGAAAATTTCAAATCTGGAGAACAAAATTTCTTCAGCTCTAAAGGATGCAGGAGAATTTGATGAACGAGCTACTAAAGCTGAAATAGTAGCTAACTCACTAAAGCAGGACCTTGCAAGAGTAGAAGCTGAAAAGGAAGCTGCTCTTGTTCAATATAAACAGTGCTTGGAGACATCATCAAAGTTAGAGGAGAGACTAGTACAAGCTGAGGAGAATGCAAAGAAGATTAATGAGCAAGCTAACAAAGCTGAAAATGAACTTGGGGCCATGAAGATGGAAATTGCTAAACTTACGGAAGAGCAGGAAGGTGCTGCTCTCCGTTATCAGCAATGCTTGGATATAATTTCCAGCTTAGAGCGTAAACTCTCTTTTGCAGAAGAGGAGATGCGTAGGCTAACTTGTCATGTACATGATGAGGCTGAAAAGTTACAGTGTTCTGAACAAAAGTGTCTTTTCCTGGAAGCATCAAACCAAACTCTTCAGTCTGAATTGCAGTCCTTGGTGCAAAAGATGGGCTCTCAGAGTGAAGAACTCAACAAGAAGCAAAAGGAATTGGGTAGGCTTTGGACTTGCGTACAAGAGGAGCGGCTACAAATCATTGAGGCTGAAACGGCTTTCCAAAATCTTCAGCATTTGCATTCTCAATCCCAGGAAGAGCTTAGATCTCTTGCTGCTGAGCTTCATAATAAGGCTGAAATTTTGAAGAATGCGGAATCCTGTAAGCAGGCTTTAGAGGGTGAAGTACAGAGGGTCAAGGAGGAAAACCAAACTCTGCATGAGCTCAAATTATCTTCATCTTTGTCTATTAAAAATTTACAGGATGAGATATCAAATTTGAGGGACACAATAGCAAAACTTGAACAGGAGGCTGAGTTGCGAGTAGAAGAAAGAAATTCTCTTCAGCAAGAAATTTACTATCTTAAAGAGAAGCTCAATGATGTCAATAAAAGACACGAAGCTATGATGGGCGAGGTGAGGTCAACAGGATTTGATCCACAGTGCTTTTTGTCATCTGTGAAGACTTTGCAGGATAAGAACTCAAAGCTGAAGGAGACGTGTGAGGCTGACAGAAACGAGAAAGCTGCTCTTCTAGAAAAACTAGAGATCATGGATAAACTTATGGAAAAGAATACTATTTTGGAGAATTCCCTCTCCGATTTGAACATTGAGTTGGAGAGTGTCAGAGTAAAAGTAAAGTTGTTGGAAGAAACATGCCACTCTCTGTTCGTGGAGAAATCTACTCTTGCTTCTGACAAGGCCACCTTGTTTTCTCAGTTACAAGCTACAATTGAGAAGCTAGAGAAGCTTTCAGAAAAGAACAAACTTTTGGAAAATTCACTATTTGATGTAAATGCTGAGCTTGAGGGACTAAGGGCAAAGTCAAAAATCTTAGAAGACTCATGCCAGTTATTTGACCACGAGAATTCCAGTCTCCATTCTGAGAAAGACACTTTACTTTCACTGTTCGACGCCACTCATCAAACATTGAAAAATTCAGAGAAACAATGCAGTGAATTGGAAATGAAGCATTTGGAACTAGAAAGAGAAAAGGAATCTGCACTGCAAAAGGTGGAAGAGCTACTGGCTTCCTTATATGCTGAGAGGGAAGAGCATTCCAGAATTGTGCAACTGAATAAAATTCACTTGGCTGAGAAGGAATTAGAAATTAATGTTCTACAAGATGATGCAAATTGCCAGAAAAAGGAATGTGAGGAGGAACTGGATAGAGCTGTAAATGCTCAAATTGAAAGTTTCATCTTACAGAATTGCATCCAGGACATGGAGAAAAAGAACTTCTCCCTGTTAGTCGAATACCAGAGACTCTTGGAGGCATCCAAAATGTCCGAAGACCTGATATCTAAATTAAAGAAAGATGTTCAAAAGCAATTTGACGTGACTTCTTTATGTGAGAAAACTAGAATACTAAGGATTGGGTTGCTTCAGGTTCTGAAGACTCTTGACATCAACAATGAGCATTTCTATGGAGATGTAATTGAAGAAGAGCAGGGGCTTCTGATCCATATACATGACAAACTTCATGAGACACAAAATTCTTTAGTTACAGGATTCAACGAAAACCGGCAACTAACTATTGAGAATTCAGTTCTTGTTATGTTACTCGGACAGTTGAAACAAAAGGTGGAAGAGCTTGTAATAGAAAGAGCTATCCATGATGAGGAATTAAGGAACCAATCTGAGCAATTCTTGGCATTACAAGCAAAGTTACAACAGACATTGCAGAAGAATGAGGAATTCAAGTTGACAATAAGTAAGAGAGCAGAGAGAATGGAAGAAATGGCAACTGAGATAAAGAATCTACGGAAGCAGTTGTCAGACTTGAAGGAGGTGCACAGTGACTTACAGGAAGAAAGTTGCAAGACTCTTGAAGAGAAAAAATCTTTGATGAGAAGATTTTTAGATCTTAGTGAAGATAAAAGTAACCTGGAAGATGAGATCCGTGTCATGATTTGTCAGACAATAGCTCAATCCACTACTTCTCTGATCTACCAAAACATTGTCTTTGAAAAACTCTTGGCACTTCAAGAGTTAGGTGAAGATCTTGATCAACTTTATTCAATTCATAATGACCTTGAAAAGGAGGTTACACAGTGTGAAACGCTGGCTGCCACACTCTATGCTGAATTGCTGATTTTTACTGTCAATGAAACCGTATTTAAAGGAAAGATCTGGGAGCTAGCAGATGCGTGTGAGAACCTTGAAAATGGAAGGAACTCCAAAGGTATGGAAAGTGACAGGCTGAAAGAAAGAGTAAGCATATTAGAAAGTGTAAATAGAAGATTATGTGACCAATTGGCGACTTATGTCCCAGCTGTCACTGCCTTGGACAATTGTACATCATCGCTGGAGGTGCAGACTCTTGTGCTTGCAAAATCTCATGACAACGCAGAAAAGAAGGTATTGACAAACATCTCAATATTTGGTTCTGCCACTAGTGTAATTTCTGTCTCTGTGTGTGTGGTTCTATGCGAATGAGGAAGGGAACCCATCGGAACGGTTTGAGGTGAGTTAGGCACTTGCGGTTACTTTAGTCCATAAAACTGAAGAGGCCGTCATTTTGGGTTGGTTCTGATTTAACCTGTTGGGAATTTTCTTGGTGACTCATGGAAGGACTTCCTCCACTACTTCAATTCTTTTTTCACATAGCCTTCAAAAAGTATGTTTGAACAGGTTGAGGGGGGAAATCTCCAGTTAACATGCCTACTTTCTCTGAGCAGATTATTTGAAATCTTGGCTAAGTTTTTTCTTTTGGTGATGGTTAAATGCTTGTTGTTATGCTTTAGTGGAAAAAGTCAACAGAGGGAAGTTTTGGAACTTAGTTTGATCCTATTATTATGTTCTTTCTTTCTAATCATATGCCTAAATAGGGCTTCGATTTTAATTCATTTAAAAGAAGAAGCATGCTCATTCAGATTGGTTTTGTCTGGGTGAAAACTGATTCCTTTTACAGATTAAAAAATTATTTTATTATTTATTCCTTAGGTTTCCTTTTATATCAAATCAAATGTATTTTACAACTAATAAACTAATGCAACGGTTATGAGTTTTAGTGAATTTTAATTTAATTTCTGTAGATATATTATTTCAATTGAGGCTGCTGCTTTTTTGTATGCTTATAGCTGGTTATTGTTGAGGGGTATGGTGTTAAATTTGTCCAATTGGATACCAGTTATTGCTGTATGAATTTCTTTTTGTGGATATAACTTAATAGCTTACATTCACCATTTCCAGGCAAATAATTTGGTGACAAAACAATATGCTGAAGGCAGTGCACAAACAGGTGGAGATTTGATTAAGGCACCGGATTCCCTTCCAGACTTCCAACACATGCAGAAAAGGATCAATGCAATTGAAATGACTGTGAAACAAATGAATGGAAGTTTCAAACGGAAGGACAAACTCTTGGAGATTCAAGAGTTAAAATCCGGAAGTAGCCGGCATCTAGACAATATTCAAATTAGCAAGCATATTACTCTAATGGATGAAGCAAGGGATGAACTCACAGATGAACAGGTGATAGGGAAGTCGGTGTCAGAAATCCCCTACGCAGATAACGAAGTTCTGCCTAAAGACATCATGCTTGATCAAATGTCTGAATGTTCATCGTATGGGCTAAGTAGGAAAGAAACTCTTGAAGTTGATGATCAGATGCTCGAACTGTGGGAAACTGCAGATAGGGAGAGCAATATTGGTCTGACTGTTGGAAAGGCACAGAAAATGGCTACCGGCCCATCGAACTACCATCGAAGAAGAGGAATCAAGCAATCCAAAATTAAAATTCCCTCCTCAGAGTCATTGGTTGAAAAGGAATTGAGTGTGGACAAACTAGAGATCTCAAATTCACGAAGATTTATTGAGCTCCGTGAGGAAAACAGCAAGGGAAAGTTGCTGGACAGACTTGATTCTGATGCACAGAAACTCACAAATCTCCACATAGTCGTACAAGATTTGATGAAGAAGGTGGAAATTACCAAACAAAGCCCAATGGGAAAAGATATTGAGTATGATACCGTTAAACGGCAACTTGACGCTGCTGAGGAAGCCATTATAAAGTTGTTTGACGCTAACCAGAAGTTGGTTAAGAATCTAGGAGATGGTACAATGTCGTTTGGCAGGAAGCGTGCAACAGATTCAGATGAGAGCTGCGGAAGCGTCAGCCGAAGGAGAGTGTCAGAACAAGCGCGGAGAGCATCCGAAAAAATAGGAAGGCTTCAGATGGAGGTGCAAAGACTACAATTTCTGCTTCTGAAGCTTGATGATGAAAAAGAAAGCAGAGGAAAGGCTCGAATTACTGATCGAAGTCCTCGGGTGGTTCTGCGAGATTATCTTTATGGAGGGACAAGGTCAAGAACAATCCAGAAGAGGAAGAAAGCACCCTTTTGTGGGTGTGTGCAGCCTACTACCAAGGGATAGTGAGTAGTTTTCATTAACAAATTTTAGAGGCAGATAATTAGCTTTGTTTAAACTACGCGAGACAATGGCTTTCTTGTTTTACTATAAAAAAGATCTGACAATCATTTAGCTCAGAGATCCTTGTTCATATAAAATTGCTTAGTAACATGGTTCTTGCAAATCCCATTTTCTCATATCAAATCTACACATCCTCCTCCTATTCATCTCAATATAAGCAGTTGCGTTAAAAAAAAAACAAAGAAAGAAATCTATCTGAAAAAAGCAGAAGAGAGAATCAGCAGTGTGTTTTGTGGAAAAGTCCAGCTTCTACTTCTAGAGTTCCTCTTCCTTTCCCTTTGTACTTATGCTAATATTTTATATATAATTTTTTTTGAGAAAGAAATACCCTTTACCTATCTTGTCTTCTCTCCGCCTTTCTTGCCGCGAGTAGAATTTGCAGTATCAATTTTTGGCACATTGTCTGACTTCTTGTAAGTTGTAAGAGACACAACAGATTTCTGCTTCGTCGACTTGAAAAGAGGATTACAGTGTGTCATAAGTGTGATTGGTTAGGTCATGGTCCCACTACATCTTGTTCAACACATAAGCGACAAACAGTCAATTGCTACTCTGGCTACCCTTCAGCAGAAGAATTTTCTTCAATGTGATCATTTGCTTTTGATATCCCTTCTATGGACGACTCTACCTGTGAACATGAAGTTGGTTTGATGACCATTAATGAGAACAGCAACAAAAGTGCTTGTATTCCTCCAGAATGCCAGAATGTATCTGTGTCAGCTCCAGTAACTAATATACACAGGTTGGATAAGTCTTGAGTTGGCCTCTGCATTGCCTGAGTCGAGCTCAGAACGTCTTATTCTAAACCGACTACAGGACCTACCAATGAATGCATCCCAAAGTTATACTGTCCCAGGACAAAAGGTTCTGTGCCATATGAAGATGAAGATGATCACCTTTATGCTGACTTAAACATGGATGAAGTGGATCTGAATCTTGTGAACTATATGAGGAACTTTCTGGTATGACCCTTGGTCATTCTGAAGAGCTCTTTGAAAATGGTGGAATTGATTACTTGTTTGGGACAAAAGATGTGTCTACTGGTGATTCCAATTATCAGGGTGCTATTGCTGCTGAGGTAGTCAAATATCTTTTTTCCTGTGTCTGTGATGACTTTTTGCTTTTCAATCAATGAAAAAGCTTATGTTGTTTTCCGTATAACCTGACGTATCCCATTATGGATATTTTCTTTATATTATATGAGAAACCTGATCTATTCCCGATACTTCTTGATATTGACCACAGCTTTTGATATGCAGATTGAAGCTGCAAATCTAAAAATCTTGATGGGATTAGTATTTTATTACATCCAACTCTCTGCTGTATCTACCTTTTTTTTTTATTTTTTTATGAGCAGTATATCCACTTGTATACTTTATTGTTTATTTTCATTCACAATGAAAAATAGGCATATAATCAGTTCCAGCTGGGACTTCTCAAGCAAATTGCGTTCAAAGCATACTGCATACTCCTGAAAGTGATTTAACGCTTTTGTTTGATAAAGGATTTTCGTCACTCTGCACGTTTCTCTCCCTCATCTGTTTTGGTTGGACTCTTAGCTTTTAGTGTTGTAATGTGATTTTGGTCTATGCTGAATGTGTGATTGATATGCATGTACACAAATCGAAGTCATTGGATTTAAACCTGCACTGTCTCTTCTATCTTGTGAACCATTTTAATATGAAAGAAAAATATTATGTGGATATTTGAACAGTTTCATGCCTGGTTATTTGCAGCCTTCAAACTGTAACTAATAGTGGTCATGTGGTGGGCAATGGAGAAATAATGGGAGTGTTAGTATTATGGATTGTTATTTAGCAAGTTAGGGATTACAATTTTTAAGTAATTTAGGATAGTAGTTACGATGTTTTTCAGGTAATTTTTAAGGAAAATACACAGATAAGGGATTACAATTTTTTTTGTGAGTTTGCCTATTTAAGGATTGCTACGTAGCTTTATTCTTAAATTTTTTAGCAGGCTTGAATTATATGTGAGATTGCAATTGAGTTTATCTTTAGTCCTTTCTCTGTCTAAATTCTCCCAATTCTGTCTCACCCCCATATCTGTCTCTTTCCTTTATTGCTCTCATTGTCTTGCATAATTATAATCAGGGATAGTGGAGAGACATGGATGGTGAAATGAGAAACGATCTCTTGCTCTCTGTTGTGTCTTGGCTTTTTCATGTGGAATACTCTACGGAATTGAGTAATATATAGATGATGTGGTTGAGGTATGCCATAAATCTGTTTCTGCATTCCTGTTTGGTCTTTTAGGGAGAATGTTGATGAAATGAATGCCAATTATTATTTCTTTTTTGGGTTATATCAGAAGGATTTAAATTCTTAACCTCTACTCATATCTCACCCTATCCTTATTACTTGTGCTAGTCTCAAGTGGCCTGAATGCCAATTATTTTGGTAAAATTGCAAAGAGTAACTTAGATTCAAAACCATTTTCTTTTCACAGGACAAGATTCTTCTCACTAGGTTCCTATTTGTGCACAATTGGCAAATACATATCATATAACTGAGCTTAATAATTGGAGCAAGGTCAGATAGTTGGATGATGAAATCATTCTCACTATGTAATTAGCTATAAAAAAAAAAACATGTCATAATGTGATCAAACTGACAATGCAACAATTAAGGGGCCCACAGTGAATCTGGATTGTCCAGACAGGAAGAAAAAAAAAAGAAAAGAAAAAGAAATAGATTAATCCAAAAAGAATTATACATAGCCCCTTAATTCAACAACTGAATAAGGACTTATGACAGTTTTGCTTTATTCCCCATGTAACTAGTTATAAGCTTCCAGTTTTGCTCGATGACAGTTGCCAGAAAGAACACTTTTCAATTCTCAGTACTTACTTTCCACTTGACTACATAATCAAGAATGATGCATAAGATTCAATAACTTATGGCATAGAATTTTCCTCCAACAGAAAAAACTTCTAATTCTAGAAACTAATACACCTGTGCACTCTTTTTTCACTCTTGTGCCTCACACGTTGTTCCAACTCTCTGATTCATCCTTCTTGGGGTTGGATTTGCATGTATGAAGCATGTAATTGCATGCTCCAACTGCCTCTTCTACTGTTAGATATATCCATTTCTTCCCTATATTCTCAATGAACCTCGCTTTGTTCAGTTTCTTCATCACCTCGCCTCCAGGATTTACCAAAACAAGCTATGCGCATAAGAGCAGAATGTTACATGAATCCACTTAAGCATTTTGAAAGGGAGAAAAAAGTTACAAGAGAGTTACCTGTAGTCCTCTTCTATCGACAATTTTCTTGATCTCTTCAAGCATGTTTATTCCACTTGTATCAATGTTCCCTACGGCTGCCAATGAAATTAAATTGAATTGGTAATTCTACCAAGTTGTTTGTATTTTCTGTGGAAATTTCATATTCATCGCTTACCTGTCATATCCATTATAACATGCTGCAAGCTTGTCTCTCCTGTACCTTTAATCCTGTCTTCCTCTTCATCAATCCACCTTGTGATCCTATCAACAGTGACAATATTTTCTTTCTAGGATTCTAGAAGGGCAGAATTTGTTTAAGATGCATGTAAATAATAATCAACATGTAAAGGTAGTAAGGTACCTCTCTCTTAAATAGCTTGCATTGGCAAAGTAAATGGGAGCATCAATCTGAAGAATTAGGATTCCAGGAACATGGGTTGCATTTGGATATTGCTCAACATTTCTGTATACTGCAGAATTTGGAATGCTGCCTAAAACAAATGTCCTTGGCCTTGCAACAAATAGAAGAACCCTAAGTATAGATATTGCTACCTGCATATTGAGAGAGACAAATATGGATGATTTAATTAAGCTTTAATTATTCAAAACCGAGTCAGCTAAAAGATTGGAGAATTGTAGATAGATCATAGATACCGCTATGACAAGGCCAATTTCAACGCTGCCAAAGACGACGCCAATGTAGGCACTCATGCACACTAGAAAGTCACATTTGTCAATCTTATAGAGATGGATGGCTGATTGGCAGTCTATAAGTCCAAGCATCGCTGACACTATTATAGCTGATAGAACCACCAGAGGAGTGTAATGGAACAAGGGCGTCAGGAATAGCAATGTCAACATAACTACTATTGCCATTACTATATTTGATGCAGCAGTCTTGCATCCAGCATTATAGTTCACAGCTGAACGCGAAAATGGCCCTGAAACATATCAATTTATGCTATATCTGAGCAATTGATGAAGAAAACTGATTTGTGGGCATCTGGTAGTGTTTGTTTGCTGTTTGGATAAATGAATTTACCTGTAGTGAGGTAGCAAGAGGCGAACGAACCAACTATGTTCATGGTTCCAATAGCTATCATCTCTTTGTTGCCATCAATATGGTAATTCTTGCACATTGCAAAGCTTCTTCCCACTGCAATTCCTTCCTGCCCATGATCATCCATTCAATTTTCAGGACCTCAATGTGGAAAAGTACAAAACCATGATAACCAGACCAAGGCCCCTGTCTCTTACACAAAGCTTCAACACTTATCCGAATAGGGAAAAACAGATAAGTGGGAATTAAGGTTGATTAAGTGCCTGGTTGGATTTCAGTTTGTTAAAATGGAGTTTAGGTAAAATTGGTTTTAGAACATGGCCATGGTAAAAATTGGTTTTGGGTTAATGTATTTATGTTTGAATGATTTATTTGAAAATTAGTTTTGATAAAGTTTGGATAATTTTAATTAAAAGTGCTTTTAATACAATAAATTTTCCCGACTTTTAATAAATAATTTTTTTTAATATCTATTTAATATATATATATATGTGTGTGTGTGTTTCTCTAAAACATAAAGTTTGAAATTATTTTCTAGTATTTTTTTTACTATTTTTATCATTTTGACTCATAATTTTTCTTAAATTTGAACTTAAACTCTATCTCATGATTAATTTAATTTTCTTGGACTAAAATTTAAAATGGATTTATTTAATTGGAAATATAATATATGTGATGTGACATTTTTTTCTGTAGGTTACCATCCATGGAACTTAAAATTTCGAAAGGATATTTTGGTTAATAGATATAAAAAATTTTATGAAAATTTTATTTTTCTAATTTTTCTATTTTTATTGATCCATTTTTATCTGATTTTAAAATAAATTATGAAAATGAAAAAGTAGAGAAGCATGTCCTAATCTACTTATGTTAAAACTTTGTTTTGACCTGAAAATGATTCTTTAAGGAGAGTAAAAAAATAACCAAACACATTTACAATACATCAGACTTAGTTACCATCGTGTTATCAGACAGGCACTAATTGCTTAACAGAAACAGATTATTATTCCAGCCCTATCAATGTTATAGGCGTCAAGTGTTTTCGAACATATAGCGTCCGACATGATTTAGGTTTTTGCCAGTTGTGGTTGTTTTCCTTCGATGCCAAGCAAAACAAAATTGGAGCATCCGTGACAGAGCTAGAAAATAAAGCCACATTCTAACGTTTGCAATATGGGATACTTGACGTGTCAAACTCAAATTCATTCATTAATTGGCCAAAAAAAAAAGTCAAATTCATTAAGACAGTAAAGAATTGAGAGTGATGGGGAAGGCAAGAGGGTTGTGGGTGAATAAAGTATTGGCAAAGAGAAGATAAGATACCGCAAGGGCTATGATGCCAGTGATAAGGCCTGTCTTAATGGCAGTGCTCAGATAAGGCGCCACAAATACCAGATTTGTCACGGAACCCGGATTTAGCCCCTTCTTCAAGTCTCCTATCTGGACCAATGAAAAAACATACTTCAATAATGGTGATGGGGCTCAGTCAGAGGTGGGCCTAGTTGTCGTTGTAGTAGAATTATGCCTACTTGGCCCAATGAGAAAGGCCCTAAATCATGTGAGTCTGGCCCACAGTAATTACCGTCTTTCGGATGTGCTGTGTGTGATTGAGTAAAAGAGGGAGGGGACGGAGTAAGGGGCTCACCACCTCAACGCCGTGTTTCTCCGCATGAGTGACATAACCCAGAATGCTGCCCAAGATAACGGACGTCAACGGTGCCATTGCCGACACCCAAAAGAATTTTGGTCGTTTTTTGCTCTGCATTTTTTTGAGTGAAGGGGGGAAATATTCACTAAGAAAGAATCAGTGCATTTTTTTGCTCATCATCGGTTCTCAAATCCAGCTTCAACTACATTATTTTAAAAAATATGGTTTTGCTACACAGAATGTAAAAGTCACATTGAGGCAAAAAAAACACTATATATGAGTAGTAGACCCTTGGCCAATAAAAAAGGGAAAAACTCTAGTAGACCATAAGGCTTTCTTTTGGTGAAACCGAAGGCATTTTAAATTAGAATGTTGGCGAAGATTTTCAATTCAGGAAAAGGACAAAAACGAGGACCATAAATTTATATTATTTGGTTAGGAGTATCACTGGGTCAGTCTGACTTATGGACTGATTGAAAGTATTTTCTCTACAGTTTTCGTTTGATATATTTTTTTTAAAAAAAAAAAATTCATTCACCAAAAGCATTCAGGTACTAAAGGAATTATTTATAAAAAATTTAGGTATAAAATATGACTTGAGAGTAATTAGGCCATATACATTTGTATGGAATCTAATATATGCAGCACTGTTAATAGCCAGTCAAAAGTGCAACTTCATAATTAATACTTTTTTATATTTTGAATTTATGTCCTAAAAAATATGAGGCTATAATTACTTTTCACATGTAAGTTTGATTTGTTATAAATAAGTTTTTAAAAAAGTAAAAGAACTAGAATATCGATCTACCAAAATCCGTCATATAGATCGATAGACGTGCCTTAATTAATTAAATTGGAAAATAACACAATATTAAAATGTGGGTGCCTTCATATATTTAATTTGTTAGGAATATTAGGTGTTATACTTTGGTATGGATCTCGGTCCAAACAAAAGAAAAAATTACGTATGGATCACTTACGAAGAATCTGGTGATGAGAAGGATGAAAATGAAACAACATCCTAACACAGCGCTTTCCCACCTCCACTGCATTAAATAAAACAGAGGAACAAGATTATTATGTAATAATGGAAATCGGCAACTAGATACACAGTTCTGCAATATGTGCGATAATGTGTGTGGACAAAATAGCAGAAAAAGACGAGTGCCTGTTAGTGTGTGTGTGTGTGTCGTATTGCTTGTACGTACGTACCTCATGCGTTTGGGTGAAAACAGATCGCATCACGGAGACGAGATCGGCGTCGTGAGTGAAATGATGAAGCCCAAGAATGGATTTTAGCTGTTGCAGGCAAACTACTGTGGCTGCTCCTCCCATGAACCCTATTATGGTCGCATGTGACAGAAAATCCACGATAAACCCTAACCTGTAAATCCATGCATCATTACATTTATTTATGATAATTAATTCATCCTATTCCATTTTATATTAAGGAACCATGAGGATTCAAGAGATCGATATATTGGTGGTAACTTTTCAGCATATATCTTCTGCATTATGCATGTGAAACTGAAAGCAATACCCAGAGGCGAATCTCGTGGATCCATCTAGTGGTTCAACAAGACAAATTAATTAGCAAAGGAAAGGACAAAACACCCAGCGGTGCTTTTTTCCGTTCAGTTAAATAAATAAATGGCTATAAGACATATTTTTCACTGTTGTTTCCTAATTACACAGAGAGTATATCATATGGTTCTATTCATGAATATACCTAAAGAGACCCAGAGAAGCCTGAAAAATGCCGGCAAAGAAAGTAGCAGTGAAAGCCAAGTGAAGAAAAAGCTTTGGGTTGTGGTGAGGATTAACGACACTCCCCAACATTGAGCCCATGAGAAGTGAACCAACGGCCACCGTTCCGACCGCCAAATCTTTGGAGCTTCCCATCATCGCATAAATCAATGGTGGTATGAAGCTGGAATCTGCAAGTATATACCATTAAATAACTGAGGCTTTTATGTTGTGTGCTAATATTAAAGTAGAATTGAGAACTCACAAAGGCCAAGAATGGGAGGAAGGTTGGCGAGCTTGGCGTAACTGATGCCCTGAGGAATAGACAGGCTGGCGATGGTGATGCCAGCGATGAGGTCTGATTTGAGGAATTGGAGAGTGTAGCGAGGTGCCCATTCCAAGATAGGGAAGCAGTATTGAAGGCCAAGAACCACCCTGGTAGAAGGTGGCTGGTTCTGGAATTGCCTCAAAGGGTCGTCCGGAAAGAAAGTCTCCTTGAGAGAGTACTTGAGCCACCTGAAAAATGGCTGAGCCGGTGGTATGGCTACGCTTGCGCTGTGCCCACCCGCCACATTCATCACGTATATATCGGGACTTTAATTTGCCGTGATATCGCAGGGACTCAACTGATCAATAGATATATTTTTATTCAAAGTGAGGGAGGAGGGCGTTGTGAAATGTGAATGGTATATGAGTTTATATAAAGCCCCATGTATGTATGTGTAAGGACAATGTGTGGATGGATGGAGGATGATGAGGTGTTGGATTGATCTTCTTTGACGAACGGAACGGTAGAAGCAGGGACCCCCCTCACTGACACATATTAATATTGGAGGATGGAGGAGGGAAGAAAGATGAAGATAAATAGGTAACCAAACAAATCAAACGGCTATTCAGCTGCCCTGTCGATCCACCATGTGTTTGTTTTAATATCTGGCTTTTGATCACTATTTCTGCAGGGGAGCCGTCTACAACTCTCTTCCTCTTTTTTTAATTAAATTAAAAAAAAATGAGTCAGGTCACGTTCCGTGCGTACCGAATGGGCGCCCATTTCTGCAGAGCAAGGTGGGGAGCAAAATATATATAGGCTTTTTTTTTTCTTAAAACCAAACGTGACGTTTGTTTTGGCCGAACAAACACAACAGGAAATTATATATGGAATTATATATCTATATATACATGTAGATAGATATACATGTGGTCATGTCACATGCTTGTGACAAGACTGGAGTCTCAAAGTTGGAATCCTCTTCTTCATTCAAATATAAATAATACCCACTTTACTGTCACCTGCCCCAGGTTGGGATGGAATGGAAGCCAACTATAGACAATTGGTTTTAAACTAATATATATAAACTAAACGGGGTCACATATATCATGTTAAATTTAAGAAATAAGTTATATTATCTATAATTTATATATAAAAAAATAATGAACTGCACTATTTACATTAAATTTTATATTATTTAATTATATATTATTATATTATTGAAAAAATAAAAAAGAATATAAATGTTTTTGACAAATTATATGAGTAGTGTAACCCTATGATCCCATCACCTTATCTATCTAAAATATAAGTTATCTTTCTAAAAAATGTCTTGGTTTAAACTGTAAGCCATTTTTAGATATATTAATTACATTAATTATTTTTTTCATTTATATCTTAGTCTATAATTAATATGTAAAAAATATAAATTTTATGAGAATGTGAAAGGCAGTATAATTAATAAGAGTAAATGATGAAAAATATTAATTTTTTTATAAATTTAATAATATAACTAATTTTTTTAATTTATTGTTTTAAAATATATGTATGTGAGATAATTTACAAATCATTTATATTTTGAAATAAATGAAGAATCAAAATTGGCTCCAAACGAGACGAGGCTACGGACGTGACTAATGTCTTTGACAACTTGCGGCATGTTTTAAAAAGAATAAAAGAAATGGGCCAGGATTTGACGAAGCAAACAGAAACAGTAATATTATACTGTGGCATTATAATGTCACGGGCAGGAGAGTATTCCCATAACATAAGACAATATATATACATATATATATATATATATATATATAGGACCCTGTAACAGTAACTAAAGTCCATACCTTCCTTACTTTCTCCTTATCTTTCCAAGTATGATATCAATTAAAGTAAGTGGACAGACGATCGAGGTTACCATATAAAACAATCAAAACAAGGGTTCCATCGGAACATTCAATTTGTTGGCGACAATAAATAAAATATCAGTATAAATAAATTCGAGTCATGCCCAAAGATACTGTTTTTAAACGTTATTCTTCCACAAGTCGGCAACTCCCCAAGATTAAACGGATTCTTCTTACCGGAGCAACGTTTTAGTACAACAAAAATAAGACAATGAAAAGCTCAGGAAAGCAAAGAGGAAGAAAGGAGAAGCACCGAATAATGTTCGTGAGCTCAATGCATCGAACCCTTTAGTAAAGGTTAGTATTTATATGCTCCAAAAGGCACTTGAACGTTGGGCAGCAATCAAAGTTGTTAATGACAATTAAACCATTGGTTTTGAACGTTGGAAGACAAAGTGATTAAGCCGAATCCATTTCTAAACATTGGACATAAATAGCAATTGGCTTCTGAACATTGAAAGAACAATGAAATAATAGTAAATCAAGACTCCAACGTTCCAGATATTAAATCTTAACATTTCAGAAACTGAAGGCTTCAAATCCGAAACTGTTAAAAAATAAGTTTTTCTGGTAAACTAAAGTATTTTAAATTTTCCAAAAAATATTTAAACAAAAATGTCCAGTTCGCGTTTAACTTGCGCGCAGGGGGTAAATTGGAGATTTTGAACTACGTTGGCCCTTTGTTGTCTTGTTGTTGTGTGCACTAGCCCACTTCTTCTCTTGACCCTTTTACTAGCCTACCATCACACCTTAGAATTTATACACTAAGACCCTCTCTTGTTTAAATAATGTGAGATTTCTTTTAACACACACATATACAAAATATACTTATATTCTAACAATCCCCTACGTGTGTGTTAAAAGGATCACTATTATCTAAGCTTTGACATGAGTATAAACGTTTCAAATTTGGTTTCTTTCGACTATGAACCAAACTTAGACTAATAATTCATAGTATACAGAGATGTCAGTGAAATATATGTTTCTATGAACCAACAAATCTTTGTTGTGCACTAGAGGCTTTATTAGTCAGAATATACCTCCACAGTTTCTGCTGTTAACGGCAGTTTTGCACTTTAAATGGCCATGCACGTGCCTGGTGTTCAATGAATGCTCTAGAGGCTTCGCCATAATTTCATAGAAGCAGCCCCACTTCACATTCATCTAGGTAATTTCATCAAGTGCATCTATAATGAACACACCATCCATAAGGAATATGAAATCATTAAAAGCTTTGCTTAGCCTCTCTAACAATACATTCTAGTACTTTCTCAAAACCATAGGAAGGAACAACAATTTTAGTGCTAACAGAATTAACACATGACTTGTTCTTATCCATATGAACCTCCTTCATGGGATTTCCAATCACAAAGATTGGGTTACCAAAATTGTTAATTTCAAATTGGCTTAAGTCTCATTCCTCTCGATGTTTCAATAACTTGTTTCTTCTCTAGGGGTTTTGTTAATGGATTTGCTAGATTCACTTCTGATCTCACATAATCAATTGAGGTTACACCATTTTTTAGCAGCTGCCTTATAATATTATGCCGCAATTGAATATGTCTACTCTTGCCATTAAAGACTTTGTTTTTAGCCGTAGCTATAGCCGATTGGCTGTCACAATGTAAAGATATCGAATGTGTTGGTTTTTCACCTAACGGAACATCTGTTAAGAAGTTTTTCAACCACTCAGCTTCATTACCAGCCAACTCTATTGTAATAAACTTAGAATCCCTTGAGGATTTTGTTAAGATATTTTACTTGGCTAATCTCCATGTTACTGCACCACCACCAAGAGTGAATATGTAACCACTAGTGGATTTGATCTTGTCTGAATCTGAGATCCAATTAGTATCACTCTATCCTTCTAATACAGCAGGAAATTCACTATAAAATCTATCATAATTCATAGTACCTCTTAAATATCTCATAACTCTGACAAGAGCTAACCAATGGTCATCACTTAAACAGTGAGTATATTTGCTCAATCTACAAACAACATATGCTATATCAGGCTTAGTAAAATTCATCAAATGCAACAGACTTCTAATAATCTGTGCATACTCAAATTGAACCACTGGGTTACCTTTACGTTTACTAATTTTGTGCTAGAATTATAAGGAGTGCTTAAAGAAGTATCATCAAAATATCCAAATTTTCTAAGAATTTTTTCAACATAATGTTCTTAAGATAATAAAATGTCATTTTCACTTATTATGATTTTAACACCTAAAATCACTTTTGCTTCACCCATATCCTTTATATCAAAATTTGATGCTAAGAAACTTTTAGTTTCTTCCACTACATCTAGGCTAATACTAAAGATAAGTATATCATCTACATACAAACAAATAATTACACAATCACTATTTATTATTTTTGTGTAAACATATCCTTCTATTCAATAGTAGAAAAACCGTTACTTAACAATACTTGATCAAGTTTCTCATGCCATTATTTAGGCGCTTGTTTCAAACCATAGAAAGATTTCACAAGTTTCCACACTTTGTTTTCTTGCCCAGGAATAACACACCCTACGAGTTGTTTCATATAAATCTCTTCTTCTAAATCACCATTTAGAAAAGCTGTTTTAACATATATTTGATGAATATAAAACTTATGAGTTAAAGTCAAAGTAATCAAAATTCTTATAGAAGAAATCCTTGTAACTGGAGAAAATGTATCAAAGTAATCAATATTTTGCTTTTGTGAAAAACCTTTGGCTACCAATCTTGTTTTATATTTACCAATAGATCTATCAGGATTGTACTTCTTTCAGAAAACCCATTTACACTCAATAGGTTTTGTTCCTGGAGGCAAGTCTACTAAAATCTATGTTTGGTTTTGGTTTAGAGAATCAATTTCAGCTTTAATTGCCTCTTTCCAAAACTCGGTGTCAAGAGAAGAAATAGTTTCATAAAAATTTGAGGGTTTTTCTTAAACTAAATAAGTGTAAAAAACATTGCCAAAAGAAGTTTCTTTTCTTTGTCTCTTACATCTCCTTAAACTTTCAACCAAATTTTTATTTTAGATATTATCATGAAAAAAAGATAAATTTTCAACTCTTTGAGAAGTATGCTGAACTTTTAAAGGAAAAACATTTTCAAAAAATTCTGCATCTTTATTCTCAATAATAATATTGTGATCCAAAACATCACTTTTCAAAACAAAAAATCTATAAGCAGCACTTTGTTTAACATAACCAATAAACATACAATCAAAAGTCTTAGAACCAATATTTCTCTTTTTAGGCTCAGGTAACAAAACATTTACAAGACACCCCCACACTTTTAAATAATTCAAATTTGATATAAAACTTTTCCACAATTCATACGGTGTCTTGTTTAATTTTTTATAAGGAATCATATTTTGTAAAGAACAAGCAGATAATAAAGTTCACCGAACAAGTTATCTGGAACAAATGAACTTACTAGTAAAGCATTCATCATCTCTTTCAAAGTTTTATTTTCTTTTCAGCAACACCATTGGATTCGGGTGAATATGGAGGAGTTACTTTATGAATAATTCCCTCTTTTTCATAAAAGTCATTAAATAAAACAAATTCTCCTCCTCTATCCGACCTGACCTTTTTAATTTTTCTATTTAATTGGTTTTCAACCTCTACCTTATATAAAAGAAATTTATCAAATGCTTCATTTTTATTTACCAACAAATACACTTTAGTATATCTTGAAAAATCATCAATAAATGTTACAAAAAATCTTGTTCCACCTCTTGTCATAGTTTGTTTCAAATCACTCAAATTAGTGTATTAAAGAAAGTAACTTAGTTCCTCTTTCGGTAGAAAAATGAAACTTTTTGGTTAATTTAGCTACGACACAAATTTCACATTTATTTAAAAAATTATTTTTGTTCAGAGTGATTAAATCAAGTTTGCGTATTTTCTTTAAATATTGTTTACTAACATGTCTTAAACATGCATGCCACAAATCAAAAGAATCAATCATAAACACATGTGAATAAGCAGAAGATGATGCATTCTCATTTATTTTAACATTAAGAACAAACAATCCCCGATTACAATAACCCTTTCCAACAAACACATTGTCCTTTGTCATTATAATATTATCAGATTCGAATGACACTTTGACCCCAGCTTTTCCCAATAGAGCTATAGAGACTAAGTTTGCTCTACCATCAGGCACATGAAGAAGATCATTTAAAGACAAGGTCTTTCCAAATATGAGCTTGAGTTCAACCTTTCCTTTCCTAAGAACTTTAGCAGTTCAAGAATCAGCAAGGTAAACATAATCTTCTCCTTCCTTAGCAGGATTGTAGGAGGTGAACATTTCTTTGTTAGAACAGATGTACCTGATAGCCCCAAAGTCTACCACCCATTTCTTCACATCAAAAACAATGAGAGCTTGAGAAACAATTGTAACAATGATCTCATCATTATCACTGTCATCTCCTTGAACCAAATTTGCACTTGACTTGGGAGGATTATCACCTTTAGCTCTCTTTCTGCACTAAGCAGCATAATGGCCTAGTTTTCCATAGAATAAACAATTGCCTTTCTTCTTGAACTTAGGGTTAGACATTGGATTTGTAATCAGGCTTGTTCTTAAAATCATTCTTTGATGTAAAACCATACCTTTTGTTACAAGGCTGTGTCTCCACCAAATTTGCTTTGGAAGCCAACTCCTTTCCTTTTGCAGCTCGACTTTCCCTCCTGTTAGTATCCTCGATGATGATGTGAGTGATGAGATCAGACAGAGATAGTTGCTTTTGTTTGTGTTTTAGCTATTGTTTATAGTCATTCCATGATTTTAGCAGCTTCTTGATCAGTATCCCAGCAATGAACTCATCAGGGAGGTTGATTTTTTCAGCACGTAGCTCTTCCAATATCTTATGGTACTCATTAATTTGCATCTTGATGTCCTTGTCCTTGGTCATCTCCCACTTGTAGAAGTTTCCAATGATGAACTTTTATTTGCCAGCATCCTTAGCAGTATACTTAGTAACTAGTGAGTCCCAAATTGTATTTGTCTCCTTATAGACACAGTACATATCAAACAGATCATTAGATAAAGTCTTAATAATTGTGTGTCTACAGACCTTATTTGCATATTCCTAAGTAGTTTTCTGGTTTTGGTCCGCATCAAGAGCAGGTAGAAATTGAGTCAACGCCACTGCAACTCCATTCATGTCCAGGATAGAGAAGATCTGCTCCTGCCACCTTTTGAAATTCTTCCCGTCAAACACCTCAATTTTGGATATGTCCGAAAACGGCTTGGGCATTGGTATGGCGGGAACAACAGTGGGAATGTAGCCTCCAAAACCACCAGAACTTGCAGCCACAATGTTAACATGATCAACAGGGTGTGACTCCATAATAACTCTTAAGATTGTTGGCTGCAATAAACAAAATGTCAGTATAAATCAATCCGAGTCGTACCCAAAGACACTGTCCTTAAGAGTTATTCTGCCACAAGTCGGCAATTGCCCAAGATTAAACAGATTCTTCTTGCCGGGCCAAGGCTTCTGAACAGCAGAAAATAAGACAATGAAAAGCTCAGGAAAGCAAAGAAGAAGAGAAGAGAAGCTCCGAATGATGTCCATGAACTTAGTGCATCAAACCCTTTGGTAGAGGTTGATATTTATAGGCTCTAAAAGGCACTTGAACGTTGGGCAGCAATCAAAGTTATTAATGGCAATTAAACCATCAGTTTTGAACATTGGGAGACAAAGTGATTAAGCCGAATCTGTTTTTAAACATTGGATATAAATAGCAATTGGTTTCTGAATGTTGGAGGAACAATGAAATAATGGTAAATTAAGGCTCCAACATTCCAGACATTAAATCTCAACATTCCAGAAACTGAAGGCTTAAAATCCGAAACTGTTAAAAAATAAGTTTTTTTGGTAAGCTAAAGTAATTTAAATTTTTCAAAAAATATTTAAACAAATATGCCCAGTCCGCGTTTAACTCGCGCGCATGGGGAAATCGAAGACTTTGAACTACATTGGCCCATTGTTTTCTCGTTATTGTGTGCGCAAGCCCACTTTTTCTCTTAGCCCTTTTACTAGCCCACCATCATATCTTAGTATTTATATACTAAGGCCCTCTTTTATTTAAGCAATGTGGAACTTCTTTTAACACACACATACACAAAATACATTAATATTCTAACACAATTTAACCTCTCTCCCCAAATAAGAAATAAAACATAATAAAAAAAACTACGTTGATCGTACTCACATTATTCCCTCAACTCATAAATAAAAGCAACTTGAATCCTTACGCATGCTCCCTCCAATCCCATTTATAAAATGTTATTTTGAAAATTTGCTTGGTTTTATTTATAAGGTGTTGTGTTATTTTTTTACTTGAATTTCCTTTTTTACCCTTTATTTAATGACTTTTTTATCTCACAAAATGTTCTTTTTTTAATCAATAGAGGTAAGATTGGAAGTTTATACTATTTTTTTATAAATTCGAGAGTATAATTATGTCTCCTTAATACCCGTGCAATGAAAAATAACACCTTATAAATGGGACAGGAGGAATACTATATTATGGAATTAGAGATAGATACAGAATATTTATAAAAAATTTAAATGGAATAACATATTCACTTTTTTTTTATTAACAAGAAGGATAATGTAACACTATTAGTCATATTTCCTTTTATATATATTTTTGGCTTATATTTTTTTGTAAATTTAATTTTATATTTATTCTATTGTATAATATTTTTTAAATCTTAATGCATTCCATACAGCACACAAATCAGAAAATTTAAGTATATTGAATATTACATAAAAATAAATCAAATGCTTATATTTGTTGAGAATAAAAAATATAAAAATAAAATGTACAAAACATGTTAAAATAATTTTAAAAAAAAAGAAGAAAAAGGAGATGGATTTGGTTAGGGTGGAGGGAAACAAAGGGCAAGGAAGGAATTCGATTGCCTTCGATTTTGACAAATCAAGATGGGGCATTACATTGTGGAGGAGGCAGCTAGCCCCTCAGCAAATGGGTCACAACTCACATGCAAATTGCAATTCCTCCATGTAGATGCTTTTTACACCATTTCACTTCTTTGCTGTTGCTTTTGTCTTTGGGTCTTTCCAGGTTATCATCATCATCATCATTTGTTTATAAAAATAGAAAATAAAGATAAATGTGTTTTAACTAACATGAAATATAAATTTATGAACCAAGTTGCACCATTAATTAGTCGTTATCTTTTTTTTTTTTAACTCTATGCAATATAAGAACCTATGTCTAATTTTTATATAAAAAAAAATCTCCCTGTTGGATGAAAAAAATACAAACAAAGCAAATGAAACATGTAATTCGAGGACAAATAGAGATTCAATATATACTTTAATTTTAATTCGATATAATGTAATGGTTTGTTAATTTAAAAATTAATTATATAATTATAAATTATTAAAATTATGTTTAAAAAATTTAAATCTTAGCAACAGAGATTTAACATCATATCAAATTAAAATCCAAGCATATGTAAACAAATTACATCTGTATGCAATCAATTTATAATCACATTATTTATTAGTTATGAATTTTTAATTGAAATTAGTTTTAATTTTATAAAAAATTACCATACATTCTTATAATATCTTTAATAAAAATTATTAATCTCTATTCGACATTAATACTTTGAAAGAGAACTAAAACTATAAAAAATATCTATAAAAATCACACACTAATATTTTACATAACTTTATTAAACCCTTGTCTAAAGCACCACATAAACTTTTTTTTATAATTTGTCATAGGTTTTATAGATGGAAAAAAAATAGTTTAGGATTTTGAAATAAAAATATTTTTTAATTAAGATTCAATTTGAAAATTTTCAAATCATATAAATTAAATTTCTAATTCAAATGAATTAAATTTTTTACTAATACTAATTATTTAAAAATATCTTTAATTATAGGATTTCAAGTGTCTCTTTTTCCTTTATAGATATACAAATCAATAGGTGATAGTTTCACAGATGTTATTTTCCATGGTAATAGACACGTCACACTTGGTAGGAGTGAATATGGGCCTGGCTGAGCCGAGTTTGACCCCTGACAGATGCCCGGCCTAATGTTCTTCGGGCCAGTATCGGACTGACCTGATACTATATATATATTTTTTAAAAAAATTGAAAAATAAAAAAATTATTTAATAATAAAAAATATACTTATTTATACTTAAAAATAGATTTTCTTAAAACATAATCTTAGAAAAAAATAAAATTTTTCAAAATTTATAAATATTTAACCATTATACATTATTTTTACATAAATATTAAGGCAAAAAACCAATTCAAAATTTAAAAAAATTTGAAACATTAAAATCTTAAAATATTTTTATAATATTTACATAATAAATGTATTATATTAGATATATGAAGAATAAAAATTCTACAAAATTAATTAAGATATATAAAATAATTGAATATATATATATATAGGTCGGGCCAGGCCGAGGTTATGATGTCTGGCCCTAAACCTGGCCCGACCCGATTGGCCCAATGTGGTCGGGCTGGACCGGGCCAACCAGGCTCTAGGACAACTTGTTCACCCCTAACACCTGGTACACTTCAGGGAAGGATATCCAAGGGCCTTTGACTTATTTATACATATGTGCATTATCAGCTGTACGTACCTAGTGATCCTATGCCACCCTCCACGCATTTGGGTTTCCCAACCAATACACATATCACCTCTGCTACCAGCCTCTTTCTGTGTGAATCCACGCCATAGATAGTGTACCCTAATTCCCGTTTAGTTTAATTACATGAAGGTAATATAATGTAGTGTAATAGGAATGTAATATAATGTAATGTAATAGTGATTACTTGTGGGTTTATTTGGTAGATACTAGGGGCACGTTTGGTTCAACTCTCTATCCCTCTTGGAATGGGAATTAGGATTCTATTCTTAGTAAAAATTTGTTTGGTTGGTTTTAAGACCTGGAATAGTCTCTCCATGGTAATCCTGAGTCCTGAAAAAATGGGAGTCTAAATTCCAATTACAAACCCTATCTTTCCTTATTCTCAGTAGTAGAAATCCTCGCTTTATACAATTATACCCTTCGATCTAAAAATTACTCCAACCTCATAAGTAGCCCCATTTTCTCATGAACCTTGGCGCCCACGAAGCCTAACAACAAAGCTCTTTAGCTGAAGGAGCGTGTGCCGATCGATCGGATTATTGCAACCGTCGGAGAGGTAAGTGATAATACTGGAGAACTGTATTTTGTCTGATTCTATTCTTGTAGTTTTCGAATTTGTTCCATTTCGCCCTCATTTGGTGGTTGTTCATCATGCTTGCTTACTGATTGCGCATTTATTTTCTAGTTGCTTCTAATTCTGCGATCTTGTTCTATTTGGTTCTCCAATCTTGTTCTATTTGGAGAGGATGAGTGATGGGTCTTGCGAAAGAGAAAAGGGGAGGGTTTACTGATAAATCATCTATCCTATCCTATATGATCGTTGTTCCATGCCTACCCAAAGAAAGTTTAATTTGGTGGGTTTACTGTTAATTCTTTCTCCCTTTGTTCCTTTTCGATTACGAAATAAATTGATGTGCTTTTTTTTTTGCTTTTTTAAGACTATTTTTTTTTGCGCTATTCCACTTCTCTACATAATTTTTATCCCTTTATTTTTCTCTTCTTATATATTTTGATTGAATGTGATGTGTGAATAATGAGCTAGGTCTCTGGGAAAGGTAGGACTGAATAATTCAAAATTTAGGCTGAGATTCAAGAAATATGATGATTATTTGAGTCATTAGAGTTTGAAATTTTCGGGTAATCAAATCAAATTATTTGCATCCCCTTTATTCTTGCACTGTCTTCATGCTGTTTGTCCTATTTTCTCTGTAGAATTAGTTGTGTTGAATTTGTCTTTTGCTCTTCTATATGGTTGTATGGAAGTAAATTTCTATAGTGTTGTGATGTAACAATTAATAACTCGATATCTGAAACTGAACTTTCAGTTTGACATGAAATTTAATATGATGTCTTAGTGATCTCAAACACGTTTAATAAGTTCAGAGCTACCTTCTTAATACGCGTAAGAATTTCAGGACTTTAAGTAACCAAAATACATCCTCGAGCCTGTAAAAGGAAGTAAATATAAAATATTGTTAAGAAAACATAAGTTCTGAACCACAACTTCCCTAAATGAAGTTGCTTGGAGACAAACTTGTAAATAAGTCATATATGGGCTCAGATTTACAACTCCCAATGCTCTATATATTTCAAATGGATCAGCAAATGTTTGCGCTCAAAACATTGGTTTCATACAATCATATAGGAACTATAATATATAAAACTGAGAAGGATATCATTATGTAGGAACACACACTTGTGATGACTATAATACTTTCACATTATGTAGTTTCATTAATATTTCACCTTCTTTTGTTTTTTAAAACTATTTTAATGATGAAATGTGTGATTTATTGGTTAAAGTGAAATAAATTATTTTGTTATTATGTGGGTCTCATGATCATACGTATTCTATAACTCAAATGACTAATTATTTGAGAAAGTATTTTTGTGGTATGTAATGATTTTAATTCCTACTTATACTTTGATGAATAAAATCCCCTTTTCATTGCAATTATTAGGTAATTACATCATAGATCAGCAGGTTCAATTTCATTAACAGTAAGTAGAACTGAATCAATAAAGTTTATGATCAGTTCTTCATTGATGCCTATTGTGGTATGCAAATTATGAGCACAGAATTAATGAAAGACAAGTATTGGACTTGGTTAATTAATTACTAGCTGAGAATCTAGTAAAAATCTGAGAAGGACATTAAGATCTAAATTCATAAAATCAATCAAAGATTGAAGAGATAAGGAACATGAATGCATGCTTGCATAGAACTTGAATAATTAATTTTGTTACCCTTATATTTGTATTGTTATAATCTTCCTTGAAGTAAGCTTTTGTGCCTATAGATTTTTTTTTAAATAAAAGTTGGACACATATTCTATCAAATACTTAAAGCGACCTAAATAATCTTTCATGATGAGGCTAGGTGCTAGCAATAATTTTGGATTGTGATTGGGTATGTTGTGTGCTCTGACCAAGTGCTCCAATTTTTTCTCTTGGTGCTCTCTCTTTCTAGATATGTGCAATTTTTTTTTTACTTTTTCTACACATTTTATTGAGTTTTCTGTAATCTTTTATTTTTTTTCACACATAGAGTATAAGGAAAGTTTAAGTATAAAATAAATTACTATCTATCGCAAATATTGATCTAGAAAAAGATAAAGTTGTCTAGTTGGCACAAGTTTCAATTTAACACAATTGGAGTCATAAAAACTCTCTGACACGCATAAGCCATGAACTACTCATAATGTAATTCATTTTAATTTGTGTGCAAAATAACACTCTAGTTCCCAGTGATATCTTGAGTGAAAATTGACATTTTTTTTAAATAAAAAGGCCACGGCTACAAGCCATACAAATAAGGTATGTCCCCCAATCCAATGTAGCTATTAAGATTAGTGAAGGCCTTTAAAAGGGAATGTTGTTGGGATTGTGTCTGATTATTATGTCTTTAACATTGTATTGTTGTAGTTCCTATTTGTTAATATTCATACACTTTTATTCTCATAAAAAAAGAAAAGATTCTACACCTGTCTTTTATATGAGCTAAAGCATTAACATAAGAGCTTTGCTGGTTAAAACTATAGTTATGGATGAAGAGAGTGAAGAACTTGCATTTGTTAATATGATGCTTTGTTGGATAATGATTGTCCTGGCTATTTGCAAAACCTTGATGAACATAATGACTATTGTTGTTATGTTTAGCACTAGGCAACTAGGTGATCGAAGTTATACTCTTGATTTTCATGCTAAAAGAAAACACCTTAAGGAGTTATTGTATAGCAATGATATCACTTGTTTCAACCAAATTAGAATGTATAAAGCTATCTTTGATAAGCTTTGTGGCATGTTAGACATGATAGGTGGTCTTAAATCAACCAGACATATGTTAGTAGATGAGCAAGTAGCAATTTTCTTGCATATACTTGCTCATTATGTTAAAAATAGAGTAATCCAATTTGAGTTTGGGAGGTCGGGGAAAACCATTAGTCATTATTTTCGCATAGTCCTAAAAGCTATGATGCGGATTCAAGGGGAGCTCTTCAAAACACCTAATCCTATCCATGAAGATTCAAATGATGAGAGATAGAAATGGTTTAAGGTATAAATATTAGCTGCACTTTTTTTTTAATGGTTATATACTAGTTAACCCATTTTTACTTTCCATATAGGGATGCCTTGGAGTATTGGATGGTACCCATATAAAGGTTCAAGTACCTATCCAAGTAAAGCCAATGTACCGAAATAGAAAGGGTGACATAACCATGAATCTTCTTGGTGTATGTTCACCCGATGGTCAATTTATATTTGTGTTTTTAGGGTGGGAAGGTTCTACAACTGATGGAAGAGTGTTACGTGATGCAATTACTAGACCAAATGGTTTCAAAGTACCTCAAGGTACAATTTAACTGTAATTGGTGTTTTTTTTAAGTTAATAGGTCCTTGTTACAAGGTTTTAACAATAGTAACATGTTTGATGTAGGCAATTATTACTTGGTAGATGCAGGTTATATGAATTGTGAAGGTTTTCTAGCCCCATATAGAGGACAACGATATCATCTTAGCGAGTGGCGAGAGGGACGACATCCCCAAACACCTCATGAGTGTTTTAATATGCGACACTTATCAGCACGGAATGTGATTAAAAGGTGTTTCGACATCTTAAAGTTGAGATGGGCAATATTGATGAGTCCATCATACTATCTTGTGCGCACACAAAATAAGTACATTATGGCTTGTTGCCTACTACATAATCTCATTATGCGAGACAATATGCCTGACCCCATGGAAGCCGAGTTTGATGCACTTGAACAACCAAACCCCCATTTGGAATTCAATCCCATTGTCACCATGGAGACTTCAGATGCTTGGAGTGTATTTAGGGAAAATTTGGCTAATGAAATGTTTGATGCATTTAGGGCTCGGAGGGTTAGTAGATAGATGTTCAATGAATGTTTGTTTGATACTTATTGAGTATATATTATAACTTGAAGATGTAGTAGTTGATTATTGGATATGACATTGTGGAATGATGACTTAATGTTGGACGATTGTTGTTTAATGTAGTTGAGTTTTATATAAAATTGTTTGCATGAGTTTTTTTTGTATTATATATGATTGATATGACATTTTTTGCCTTATGACATTCTGTTTATGCAAAATGGTTCATAGAATGGACCAACAAGAGCAGGAAAAGGGAGGCAAGCATATATGGATAGTTATTGAAAATGAAATGCTTTTGGACTGTTTGGTTCAGCTGAAGACGAAGGGCAAGTACATTGCTGACACTGGATCTGGTGGTGGATACATTAAGAAGTTGGAGGAAATGCTGAAGGAAAAATATCCCGGATGTGGATTGAAAGCAAACCCTCACATTATGTCTAGGTTGAAAACCTTGAAGGCTGCATGGCAAGTAGTCCATGACATGGTCTATGGGGTTAGCGGCTTTGGATGGGATCAGGTGACAATGTGTGTTACAGCTGAACCACCTGTTTGGGAAGAATATGTTAAGGTAATGTGTGTCACAGCACTAACTTCTTCTAGTTTTATTTTTTCTTTGTTGCTAAACTTTACATATGGAAGTACTCCTTTGTAGATTTCCAAAGCTCTAACTTAGCGGAAGGTTGATGTGTCCTGATGAGATAAACTTTATTTATGATTTCAGCTATTTCCTGTTGTTGTAGCCTCTAGAAACATGCTTATGCTTTGCAATATAAGTGTATACTAGGCTTGAAGTGTTTGATGGCTAAGTTCTTTGGTCCATGCCATTGTATTCTTTACAAATACATATGGTCTGTGGTATTTAATTTTGTTTCCAAATTATGATTTTCTCCTTGTTCTGCTATAAGTTTTGACATTAAAATAATGTAATTAATGATATTCTAATGATTTAATTAATGATAGAAAGAGTATGTATAGTACAATGAAATAATGCCTCACATTTTTCTTATCACTGTTCTAAGTAGGTGAAGTCTAAGGCTGGAAATTTTAGGAACAAATGTCTCCTCCACTTTGAGAAATTGACTTATGTTTGGGGAAAAGACCGTGCTACAGGAAAAGGAGCCCAAGTACCATTTGAAATGATTGATGATATAGATGATGAAGTGGATTTGGAGACAAATTTGCAAGCTGAATTTATAGCTGATCAAGAAGTTCAATCATCTAAGCAACCTTCTAATGGACCATCTAAAGTTCAGTCATCTCGTAAGAGAAAGCATAGCAACTACCATGACGCTATTGATGTGTTAGCTGATGCAATGAAGGAAGCATCCACCAATATAGATCGCTCCCTTGTTAAAGTTGTTAAGAGTATGTGCAAGACATTTGTTGAACAACGAAGAGATCCTAAGACAACTGAAAGGAATTTTTGAAGGTTCAAGGTTTGACTATGCAGGAGATCAACAAGGCAGCTATGAAGATGGCAGATTCTCATGTGTTACTGAATGGATTTTCCATCATCCCAGATGAATTAAAGGTAGAATGGGTGCACAGTATCTTAGAGTAAGTATAGCCTCTTCAAGTATTTTATAGGAATGCTTTTATTTGAACTGGATTTATATTTTGGATTTCATATATGCTATGCATATTTTCTTTTCTGGATATGTGGCACATTATACCCTTAAGTTGTTTTTCTATTAGTCATATTTAGATGATATGGGATGCGAATGGCAACTTTGGTTATTGGATATTCGGTAAACAAATTGTGTTAAGTGGAATGGCAAGTTACACAACTTGCTTATTGTGTTTATTCTGCATACCGGATTTTAGTATAGCAGCATTTGACTATGTCATGCTCTGTTGGAATTAGGAAATCATTTGAATTTCAAAGCTCATTCACGATTTGACAGAATAAGTTGAATGAGTGAAATGGATTATAAAAGGGATTTGAGGTTTTGGATCTACTTGTTGAATGAGCTGATTGGACTTATAATAGATTATATATATATATATATTAAAATATTGAATATTGATATACTATTGTCAAATGGTGCACATCACCCCAAAGAGACGTCTATCTATACCTTGGCCATATTTAAGAAATCAGCATAGACATGAACAACATATGTTTTGTTTTGTTTAATGTGAAGTTTACTTGGAAATAATTATTTATTTTTTGGCCCAAAAGTAATAAACATTTATTTCTTTTTTTTTCTACCCGAATAAATATTTATTCAATGTCTATCATTTTTAATGGTATTTTATTTAATGTAAACTTAAAAATGTATAAAAATTTTTGAAGTTATAATTATTGCAAATATTTCTTAAATTTGATAAAATGAATACAATCTACCTAGATAATAACAACTTATTTTTTAGATAAATTGTAAACTTTAAATGCAATTTGTTATTGTTAGAAAATGAAAGAGGAGAAGATTGAGGAAGGGGGATAAGAGATAATAATAATTAGTGGCAATTAAAAATTTTTCATTAGTTCCAACAAGTTATTTAGTATAATTTTCCCATATGATTTTTTTTCTATAAAAATATTTAATTTAAAAAATTTAAAATAAAAAATAGAATTAAAATATATGTAAGTTTTCCTTCTACTTTTTATATTACAATTTATGTTTGGATATTTTTTATTTAATAAAAATAAAAATATGTAAAAGTTTAAAAATGAGGTTATTGTCTAAACAAAAAAAAAAGAGGGCACCCATTTGTAACTAGAAAGAAAAAGAAAAAAATACAGGTCACATTACGAACATAATATTAAAGCAATTGATGTTGGGCTAAAGTTTTACCTAAAAGTAATTCTGACTTTTTGCACATTATTCACATTCCATTCCATTTTTTTCTTATGTCCAACCAAATAAATTTAAGTTGTTACCTATGTTTTTTCTATGGTGAACCAAACAAAATTTTGGCTTACAAGATTTCATTCTATTCCATTCTAATTCATTCCCAATGATTCTACGAACCAAACGGGCTTTAGGGGTATGAAAAATAGATATATTTTTTTATTTAATTAAACACAAACACAAGGTTGATGGGTTTTAATTAAATGTGAATGGTAATAATTTGTTTTCATAAGGGCAATATGATCATTTTATTTCCATTACATGCATGTAATGCCCAATGCTCGACTTTTGAGAAGCGTTATCTATTATATGAATTTAAGTAATCAGCATTACACATGTAATCTTCACATCACCAACCAAACGCTATTACTCAAGTAATGTGAAGCACATTACCTTTACATGCTCCTCTTGTAATCGAACCAAATGGGCTGTAATAGTTTCTTCCTTTCCCCCCACTTTTTTTTTAATTTAGATAAAAAAGAACACTTCTCATTTAGAAAATTCCACACATATTATTCATGGCTTTACACACGCCATACATGGATTTAGCTCCGCGCACGGAATCACATTTCCTCTACTACTCCATTTGATTTCTTTTCTAAGAAAATAAAAAGGGATTTTATTACATGAAATTCAAGACATATAATATTTATTATATTTTTATCAGCATTATTCAAATAATAATTATATTATGGCCAAAATATAATTATTATAATTTTTATCACTTTTTTTAAACTATTGGCTTTTTGGTCATCATCCTGGGTGACATCTAATTAATAAGTCGTGTTGATGGTTTCAAATTTGAGACATCAGTGTTTAAATGACATTAACTCTTCCTTGATATTTTTTGTTTATATATATATATATATATATATGTATGTATGTGACACTTATATTTGTCAGTGGATGCGCAATAGGTCCAATTCTATCCGGTATATGGACCAGCTGGGTCCTACTCATGTTCTTTGTTTGATTCTAGTTCTCCTTGTCAACAAAGACTTGATACAATAATACATAAACATAAACAATATCTAAATTCATTTAATCTCACATTTGAACTCTATAAGATTAATTTCTTTTTCTAGGGTACATCTCTATAATTTGTTTATGCTACATGTGATCGTGATCCAAAATTTAGCTCCCTGATTCTTGTTTATTTGGCATTCAGAATAATTTTTCTGCTTGCCAAAGATTATTTTCTATGCAGGTCATGATTAATCGGACTTCTCTCCCGCCTTCCTCTCCTCTACCTCTATGCAGGTCATAATTTATCTAATTGCACCCTTCAATACTTAATTCTTTATATAATATTAACACTTGAAAGATGCGAATTATTTTTATCTTCAAAATTTGTTATAATTTCAGCCAATTATTTTACTCTGTAGTAATCTGACCTTCTTAAATCCGAAATAATTAGGTTGATTCCGATTAATATGACTTAAGAGGAAAATTTATTCCAAAGATCATTTTCTTATCTTCATGACTTGGCTATATATATATATATATACTGTAGCCATGACCCCATCAAAGCCTTCAATTGAGTAAATATGGAGAGTATATATATATATATATATATATATATATATCTTATGTAGGACCGCACTGTATATTTTAAATGACTATAAATATGAACAAACTGTAGGCTGCGTCATTTAAAGTGACTGCGATGATAACGTAAAAAAAAAATTGTTTTTTATGACTTGTGATGACCCATGCATATTCACACTTCTTAGCCGTCTTAGGTAAGTAATAAGTTGAATATTCTCTCTCAAGTGTTATACGCAAATTGCATCTTTTTTTTTTGTTTAGTGTAAAGGGAGTATAGCATTAATCTCAAAGAATGTACAAGAAAATCTCAAGGGTTATACGTAAATTGTATATTCAACATTGTATTTTGTTTGCAGTTTGCATGAAAATAATCAAGAAAATTTCAAGGGTCGACCCAGTTGTAAAAGTGCTAATTATTTTATGTATAATCAAACACATCATTCACACATTCAAATTTTGATTTCATAAAATTCTTAAATGATCTCTAATTAAAGACGCATAGAGTGCTTTCTCAACTTTAGTATTGCCATAGCATTTGTTGGAATTTTTTATTTTGGGTCATCACTAGAAATTTCAAATTTGATTATAGACTTTACTCTTGATAATTAACATCAATTAAAATCCTTTTCATGATGCAAAATGAGACGTCATCAAAAGACAGAAGGAAAAGAATGAATGAAGAAGAAAAAATCTCACATCCTCCTATCATTAATTTTTTCCTTGTCTTTCAAAGAAATGATTTCTCTTCTATTTTCTAATGTTATCTGTATACTTGTATACTATTGTCTAGTAAACAGATGCCACACACATATCCCTTTTCTTTTCCAGTTTAATTTTTATACCAAAATTTTACTTTTATGGGTGTTAACCTTAAAAAAAAAATCAGTTACAAGCTATTATTCATAATCAATGTATCATTCTCACTTCATGGAATCTTAAAAACTTTCATTTCTCCACAAACATCTCTCATTATTCTTTGCCTTCCTTGCCATAAACCTTCTTTCTCCATAAACTCACAGTTGGTAGATGCATGGTTATTGATATGTCCATTTTATACATATAAAATACTCACATTTAAGTTTTAAATTATATCTAAATATATTTATATTGATATATTTTAGCATAATTTGACATATTTTTATATTTTATGACATTATAGGCTCATTTGGAAGCATTCGGAGTAAAAACGTTACAAATTGTTCATGCCAAAAAGTTTCGACATCCTTCGGTATTTTGATTATAACTCTCACATATGAATTCCGATTGAGGTGATTTAAGATGAGTTGGAAATCTAAGACATAGATCTACAACTTTCATGTTTTGAGTTTTCTCAAATTCTAACGTTATCATGGTGAAAATTGAACTCAAAATGTCAACACGAGCTGATGACGTTAGGAAGCTGGGAGGTGCACGGTCAGTACGACAGTACCCACCCCGTGCCGGGTCAAACACATCCGGTGCCGGATCAACGAGAATTTTGACGTTTTTTTCATTTTGGAAGCACCCGGTGCCATATTAATTGATTTTATGGTCACTCGGCGCCGGGTCATGCAACAAGGGCCCGTAAAAACACGTTTTTGACGTGTTTTCATGATAATTTGAGCTTTTATGGGCTTCTAAAATTTTTCTATATAAAGTTACATGATAGAAACACAACGAGAGATTGAGAAACACACTCAGAAGCCAGAGAATACGGTTCTAAACGCATTTGAGAACAACTAGGAGTATTTTATAAAGAAAAAGCAAGGAGATTCGGGGAGTATTAGTGATAGATTTATTCTTCTCTAATATAACTCTATTTTGTTATTATTTTCACTATGATTTGGGATTTTAGTTATGATTTAATGTCTATTTCCATGAGTAGCTAAATTTTCTAGTCGAGGGTAGGGATGTAGCCTGACTGAGATGGATTGAATTTATTTCTCTAGTTTGTTCTTCAACTTAAGACTCTTTGATTTGTTCTTTAAGTTATATTTAATTTATCTTTTTATTATATTTATCTCTTTTGTTCATTCATGTGGATTTTATGCTTGATCATCATAGAATCTAATTAATGGATAAACTTGATGGATTGAGAGGTGAAGAGTGAACCTAGATTTAGAGAGATAAACATGAATAACTAATCTAGAGATAAAATTAGAAATTCATAGTGATATATGTTGTAGTTTTCAATGTTTAATTAAAAAATTTAGTTGCGTGAGAGCGAATTGAATCCTAATTAAATAAAAACTAATTGACCGAGAAGTAATTAGGACGCTTTAGAAACAACAATCACTGTAATTATACAGAGTCTAACTAAGAAATAAAATCTAGTTATCTCATAAGGTGAAACCTGATCCCTTGACACTTCTAGAATTGAATCAAAACTTAGACATCATTTTATTTCCTAGTTTTTTTTATCTTGTTAATTTGAATTATCAATTTGATTATCAATTAATTTTTGGAATTAAAAGTTTGGACTATAAATTTACTACCTCCCTTGGGTTCGACCTTTGGAATACTCCGGAGATATTTTTATTATTGTGATCGACTCTACATACTTGTAGTATTTCCCGATCAGCTACTCTTAGGCATACTATCCTAAGTTCGATTCTTGACTATGTATATAGAAAAAGTCTTATTTAAAGAGACAAAACTCACTTTAGTGTTTTCTATATTATGAAGTGTTTAGTCTTCAATTTGACTAGGGATATTCTTGATACTAAAATAAAAAAAAATAAAAAAAGAGAAGGAAAAAAAAAAAAAGGAGTCCTTATTCGATGCTAATCTCAAGAACGAACACAATGTGCACATTTTCTTGACATGGAATCATAAAAGAACTTTCATTTCTCCCCTAAATTCCAAGCGTGTGGATCACAAGATGTACTATCACCTCAACTCTGATGATCCTTTGTTATTCAAGAGGTCAAGCTCCGGCAAAAATTTCTCTGGCAAGGCCTACGATGAGAAGATGGTGGAAGAAGGCAAGGGGCACGAGAATTAGGACCTAATTTTAAAATGTAAAAAATACAAAAATCATTTAATTTAGCAATTTTCGATCTGTTTTTTACTTTTTTTTTTTGGGCTGAATTAGTAATTTTCAATTTCACATCTGGAATCCATATTACTTTGCAGCCAACTATGTTACTGTTCCTTCTATAAGTGCACGCTTGGAATCTGCCTACGACTCGATATTTTTGGGATATTGGGATTCTTAATGAAACGGTCATTATAGAAGATTTGAGGACATGATAGGTTTAAAACATTCAATGAATTTGATGATTGATTATTGTTTCCGCTTTATCCAGAGCGGGGATTAACATCACGCACCGAATCCATTTCCCTTCCGCTTATTTTTTTAAGCCCTAAACTCAAAAGCCCCAATATCCAGGTAGGCATCCATACACCGCTGAAAGCCTCGACCAAAATGACAGAAAAATAGGCGAGCCCTGGCTCATCTTTCTTTTTTTCTTTTTAAAAGGGTGAGTAGCTTTGGCGCAACCGATAATGCATAAATATGGGTGCAAATATCAAATAGAATATAATTAGATATATTGAATATGATAAATTTTAAAATATAAATATTAAATATATACATATAAAACCTATACATATATTTAATAAATTAATGTATCAAAAATAAAAAATATAAAAAATTTCAGTTTTAAACTAGTATTTTAAATATAATATAAGGATATCTAAAATAAAATACCAAAAAATTAAGTTTTTCTATGAAATTTAAGTTATTTTGAAACTTTCTAAGGAAAAACAATAAAAATACATTTATCATACGTATCACAAAATATGATATGGGTATTGTACCTATTATGTATGAGGTACGAATACATCCTTCATTTTAAAATATCAGTGCAATAAAGGGCTCATCTAATATTAAATCAAAACACAAAGAAAGGAAAATGTGCATTTTCCATTACTTCCAACGTTCCCCAAAATAACGTTTGCTATCCAAGTCTACAGTGAGGCCCATAATTTATGACGTTCATTTTCCGATTACTACCCAAATCTTTTTTTAAAACAAAATATTGCAAGCAAAGATTTGATCTACCAGCGCGGTGTATCCGAGTAACCTACCAAATATACACTGTAATTTCATATCGATTTACTGACTGACAATAATTGTTTCTCCCGTCATTTGAATAAACGCAACAGCCAGCAATGATCTCCTCAGCTTTCGGATGCTCTAAATATAGTGAGTAGAGAGAGGAAGAGATTGATGATGTCCAGATACAGCGAGACCGACGCCCAAATGTACTCATCATAGGAGAACCTTTTAATCAGGTTGTCCGTATCATATATGATGTAGCCGCAAAATATAATTGATGCTAGGCACCCATAGATCATCACGGATATCCTACCCAGTGGAAATAGAATCTGCAAGGAAATGAGTACAAGGCCATGTTTGTTAGGCAGGAAAGTGCTTTCAGGAAAAGGAATGAAAAAGGAAATTCCTAACCAACCACGTTTGATACATTGGAAGATAGAATACTAAAAAAATTATTTTTCTAGAATTATGGAAGAGTGACTTCCTCAAAAAGAAAATAAGTTAAGGAAAGGACCTGCTATCCTAGAAAAGCAAATTTTTTGACAAAATTATATTTAATAAAATAATTTAAATTATTATGATCCTAATTTAAAAAAAAAACTATTATGATCCTAATTTTACAAATCCCAAACCTAGCAGATCTTTACCTCCCCATCCCTAAATAGGTGTACGAGATTTTTAGAAAATCTCTTTTCCATTCACATTCTCATTTCCGTTTCCATTCCCATTTTGTACCAAACCTAGCATTATATAGATCAAATGCAGCCTTCTAAAGAATCACGGGGGCTAACAAATATCAACCAGAAATGTTTGAAGATTACAATACCTGAATCAGAGCAAAAACAATGAGAACTATCACAGCACCGAACAAGAAGGGGCCAAGAAAATTGAAGTCATGGCCTCTCCTTGCGGCCCAAAATGTGTAGAGAGTCAAACTGACCACCACCACCGTTGTCAATATCACAGATTCCAGTATAACTTTCCCTGTTTTTGTTTTTTCAATGAAGGATGGGAAGAAAGACAACAGACAGTAGCGTATAAAGTGGCAAATGAGAATTGAAATTAGACAGACAAATGTGTATGTCAATATTCATCTTTGTAGGCCGCAAAGCAACTAGACCCATCCGTAGAACTAGAAAGAATATATCGAAGTTTTTTCCTGCACATTTCTTTGGGGGGAAAAAAAAAACAGGCAGCAACAACATATGAACGAATCCCAGCTAGTTTATACCAAATTAACAACTTATAAATCAAATAGAAACTTAATTAGACCTTTAGCCCTAACAGTGCAGAAGGAAAGGAAAGAACAGAGATCATTCAATCTTAGCTCTATTGGCCAAACAAAAATAGAGAATGAAAAAGATAGTCTTACCGCTAGTAAATGCACAAGTCAATCCAACAGCGAAAGCTAGAGAGATGGTGAAAATTCCCAACAGGAGGTAATTCACCGGGTGCTTCTGGTGGTAGTAGTACAACGGGCATAACACTGCAATGTTCCAAAACCGTAAGATAGACAAAAACTAAGCATATAATAATAATAATACGAGAAAAGAGAGAGGTCAAGAGGGAAGGAAAAAATGGACATACCGATAAAAGGGGTGATGATGAGGACGATGTAGAGAGCCAAGCCACCGCTGGATGCGACGAAGAAGTTGGCAATGGGATGAACGAAGACGACGACCGAAGCAACAGCAATGGTGACGAGTAATTGGAGGGTTATGATGGAGTAAACTTTGCGGATAAAGGACCAGCGGAGCTCGGGGCTCTCGAGCATCATGGGGTAAAGAGGCCTTGAGCCGGCCTCCTCATCAGATTTGCGGAAAGGCTGGTTCCACATGTTGGAAGAGGCAGAGGCCACGCACAGAATAATGCGAAGAAGAAAACAAGAAAGAAGGAAGGAAAAGATGAGATGAGATGAGGTTAATTAGGGTAAAGTCAGGTTGGGTTTTGCTTGCGAGATGAGATTCTTGACGGGAGGGAGAGGGAAATTTAAAAACGAAAGAAGCAAGTTATGAGAGAAACGTAGAATTGGGTGCACGGCGCAGTAAGAAAGAAACTTCGTGATACATCGCGTACACGTGCGGGGAACCATAGCAATTAACATTATAGCATAGCTGTCTTTCTAATTTTTACGCGAGTCGCACGAGTTCCTGGGAATGTTCTGGAGAATCTGGACCCCCAACCGCCCTTCCTCATTCAACTTCATTTCTTAATCCGCTCCATCATTGTTCTGATTTTCCTTTTCTCCCTTGTTTTTTGTTTTGGTAAAATTTTCTGGCTTTTCGATATACCCTTCTTGTTTTTTTTTTAATTATACGAAAGTTTTGATAGATGAGTCAGGCCCTATGGGCTTGCGAGATTAGCCCAGCACTTTCTCCCACTAAACTAGTTACATGTCGGTTTTTGTCTCACGAAAAAAAAAAAGGACAAGTGGGTTTTTGAATTTGATCCCGAGAGAGAATTACGTCACCGTACAAGCAATGACCGTTTATGGATCGCCTAATACGAAACAGGATAGCCGAAAACGTCCAATAAAAATTAGATTTTTTTCTACCAAAAAAAAAAGGATTTTTGACCTGTATGGTGGTGCACGAGAGAGCATACATAGACAAAGGACAAAATTTGGGTTTTTAAACTTATATATATCTGATGTACTTTAATCTAATTAAACTGAAAACTTGTTTTATCTTGTATTCTTTATTTTATAGCTAACTTTTATTATTTATATTATTATTTTATTTTTAAATTGAAAACTCATGTGTTAAATTTAATTTGATTTGATAAAAGTATATTAATTAAGTATATAATTTAAGTAACTAAATCCTTTCCATAAATAAAGTCCAAGATAACTCTGTGAGTAACATCATAATACAATTCATTAGTTATTGGTTTCCATTATAATAGATTCTAATCAATTCTAATCAACCAACTGCACTTTTCAATTTGCTTTTAAATTCTATGTAATGCGCATTACCTATTCTAGTTACTGTTAAATAATAATAAAATAATATATTTCAGGATTTTGATTAAAAAAAGATAAATTTTATATTCTATACCGATACTGATAATTTTAAGCAATCTTTTTTTTCACAACTTTTTTACCTTATTACTACAAGCCTTAATAAATTTTAGATACAATCAAACACCGATGGAGCTATAGGAATGGCTAATTGAGATTTGTATCATGCCCCACTAAACTCTTCCATTGATTTTGCACCGGTGATTAAACTTAGTTCAGAGAGAAAATCATGTTGGGCCCCGGGGGGATAATTGAACATTCAAGAAGCCCATAATTATGGCCTATAAAATAACATAAAGCCCATAATGAGATAAAGGGAAAGCCAATAGGGAGAATTGGCTTTTGGTAATAGAAAATAGAGATATGTGGTTTTTGGGAGGTGAGAAAAACTTATTTGGGTTTTAGGACTAGGGATATAATGGGAATAGAAAAAATAATGTTAAAGTGACCAAAATATCCTTATTTATTAATGAGAAAAGAAAAAGGAGACTGATTAAAACGTCTCATTTAGAAGTGAAATTTCAAAAGAAGAGGGAAATCATTGTGCACTCAAAACCAAGAGGAAGACGAAGGTGGCGGTGAAGGAGGCAATGACACAAGCATTATTGCCTCAAGCATTTGTCTGTTAAAGGGAGCATTGTTGATGGTGGGCAATATCTTCCTTGGTTAAGGTTCGAAGCATCTTCTGTCATATTGTTCATCTTTGTCTTGAATCCTTTATGATATATATCTCAATCCTTTCATCATCTTTCTTCTCCATCTTAACTTTCTCACAAAGTTTAGATGACAATGTATTTTGAATGCTAAGTGATTCAAATAATTGGGGCTTTGTATTTTGGTTTATTTATAGCCAAATAATATAAAACAATGCTCACTATATATTTGATAAAAAACCTAAAAGAAGTATATTTATTATGAATGGTTGGAGACATGCATTTTGATACACTCATTTTCCATGTCAATTCACAATGTATCTAATCACTTATAATTATAGGCTAAAGCATGTGATGGAGCTCTCAACGAAAGGTTAAAGTAGAACAATAATGCTAAGTGTCAAACAAAATTAGTTCATATGGACTTGATTTGGAACTTTGCAAATGAGAGATGTGATTTGTCTTCATTTTGGCATGGTGTTTGCCATGGAGGAGCTGTATTCAAATAATATAATTATAAAAGAATATTTGGTAGAGAGGTTCTTTGATTGAATTTGATCAATTCACCAAAGATGGAACTTGAAAATTAGTTGCCATAAACATTCTAAAAGATACATACATGAGAAGATTGGTTGTCATATGATATATAGTTAATAAATGTATAGTTTTGACCTATGGATTTGATGTAGTAAATGTTGTTATATGAGATTCATATTGCAAAATGTATAGTTTTGGCCAATTTTTGGGCTATGTATATGTGAATCATGAAGTATAATATTTATGTGTATTTATTAAATATCATATGGAAGTTTAGAGGTAAATTGATTGACTAATTAACTTAAATAAGTAAATAACTGAGAAATCTCAATATGGTGGTTGACTCGTTCATATTGACTACATACACTTGAACATGCATATTTTTTTATATATAGAGTTGTGTGAAAGTACAGATAGAACTTGGTTGACTAGTTTATTTAAATAACAAAAAAATCTAAATCTGGTGGTCAACCAGTTTTCATTGGCCATATGCATTTAAAGCTTTTTTTTTTGGTATAGTGTTATGTGGAAGTTTCAATGGAAATTGATTCACTAGTAACACTTTGTTTGTCCTTCCTAAATGATTTTTTTTGTTGAAATCTTTGACTTATATTGAATAATGGAGTGCATGGTGTGGAATGATTTCATGTGTGTTGAGATGAACATAGTTAAATAAACAAGTTAGGGTTGCCTGATAATATCAATGAGTAATGTGAATTAGTCTAATAAGTATTGTGCATGTTGTAATTGATGATGGATTGAAATTGATGGTAACATTTTTTACTCTATTTATGTTTTGTGCAAGTATAAATAAGAAATGTTGGCTCAGTTAACCACGGACAACTAAGAGGGAGTCCCAATTCCAGTAGAGGAGGGACTATAGGTGTGGAAGGAGCCATGAGCCGTTGCATTCATGAATAAGGTGTCCTAATATAAACCCGTCTAGGGACTTGCCTTCTTCTATTATACCTTAAGCTTTAGTTAGTGTATAGCATACATGTTGAACATAGAAGATATTTTGGTATATAGGTGATACACAAATATATTTTGATTTACCTCATTTATATTTTTTTGGCAATGGGGTTATATAACTGCTGACTGTAGTAGATAGATAATCCTTTTGGCAATGTAAGTGGAAAGCAGCCTATAGTTAAGTAAAAAAACAACCTATAATATGTAGATCATTTTTTTGGAGCCATTATGGGGAAACCTTATAATGGCAAAACAGATTAATTGTTATTAAGTATAAGAAGATTAATATAACAAAATAGATCAATTGTTATTATGTATCTTATTGCATGTTTATGAAATAACTGTAATTATTGTTTGGGACTGATAGCATTGGACAGCAGCACTGAGTTTTAAAGACACAAACGAATGATCCATTGTTTTTTATAAATGACCAACTACCAAAATTGAATTTTCCAGTCATAATTTTGATGTGGTCGACTATTTTTCAAAATCTCTGGGGTTAAGTGTGTAGGTTTGCTGAAACCTCACCCATGCTCTTAAAAAATGGTTGACCACTAGAATTAAATTTTCTAGTTATAATTTTGATATAGTCGACCTTTTTCATAGCAACTTTGGGGCCAAGTGTGCAAGCTCGCTGAAACCTTACCATGCAATTAAAAAACAGTAGACCACCAAAATTGAATTTTCTTGTTATAATTTTAATGTGGTTGTTCATTTTTCAAAACCTATGAGTCCAAGTGTATAGGCTCGCTGAAACCTCACTATACTTTTAAAAAACGATCAACCACAGTAATTAAATTTTTCAGTTATAATTTTGATGTGGTCAACCATTTTTTTAGCAACTCTAGGCCAAGTGTGTAGGCGCACTGAAACCTCAACATACTCTTGAAAAAAGGTCAACCGCAAGAATTGAATTTTTCAATTATAATTTTGATGTGGTCGATTGTTTTTCATAACCTCTGGAGCCAAGTTTGCAAGCTTACTGAAACCTCACATGTTCTTAAAAAATGGTAGACTACCAGAATTAAAATTTTTAGTTATAATTTTAATATAATCGATTATTTTTTAGAACCTTTGAGGCCAAGTTTGCAGGTTCACTGAAACCTCACCATACTCTTAAAAAATGGTCGACCACCAGTATTGATTTTTTTGTTCATAATTTTGATGTGGTCAGCCATTTTTTAGAACCTCAGGGGCTAAGTGTGCAGGCTCGCTAAAATCTCACCATGCTCAGGAAAAATGGTTGACTATCAGAATTGAATTTTCCAGTCATAATTTTGATATAGTCAATTGTTTTTCAGAACCTCTGAGGCCAAGTGTGCAAGCTCGTTGAAACTTCACATGCTATTGGAAAATGGTAGAGCACCAGAATTGAATTTTCTAGTCATAATTTTGATATAGTCGGCCGTTTTTCAAAATCTCTAAAGCCAAGTATGCAGGCTCACTAAAACCTCACCTATGCTCTTGAAAAATGATCGACCACCAATGTTGAATTTTTCAATTATAATTTTGATGTGGTTGATCATTTTTTCAAAAAGCTCTAGGCCAAATGTGCAGGCTCACTGAAACTTCACTATGCCCTTGAAAAACAGTCGACCACCAGAATTGGATTTTCCAGTCATAATTTTGATATGGTAGACGGTTTTTCAGAACCTCTGAGGTCAAATGTGCAGGGTCGTTGAAACTAACATGCCTATTGTGGAGTCTCTTTTGCTTGTAGTAGAGTATCTCTTGGAAATAATCTTACTTGTTATTTCTTAGAATTTTACTTGGAAACCATTTGACTTCTTATTTCTTAAAATATAACTTGGATATGATAAATTCTAACCCGCATATTGTAGAGTCTCTCTTGCACTTAGCGAAGTCTTCCTGATAAATTATCTTTACTTGTTATTTGGAGTCTCACTTGCATATTATGTACTCTCTTTTGCACATAGTGAAGTCTCCATTGGAAATAATCTCACTTGTTATTTGGAGTCTCATCTCCATATTGTGAAGTCTCTCTTAGAAATAATTTCACTTGGATATGTTGGATTATCATATGCATATTGTGGAGTCTCCTTTGCACATGGTGGATTCTTCCTTGAAAATAATCTTACTTATTATTTGGAGTCTCACATGCATATTGTAAAGTCTCTCTTGCATATAGTGAAGTCTCCCTTGCAAATAATCTCAATTGTTATTTCTTAGAATTTTACTTGGAGACTATTCAACTTCTTATTTCTTAGAATTTGACTTGGAAATGATAGATTTTGACTTGCATATTGTGGAGTTTCTTTTGCATTTAGTAGAGTCTTTCTTGGAAATAATCTTACTTGTTATTTAGAGTATCACTTACATATTGTGAAGTCTCTCTGATACATAGTGGAGTCTCCCTTGAAAATAATCTCACTTGTTATTTGGGGTCTTATCTGCATCTTGTGGAGTCTTTCTTAGAAATAATCTTACTTGGATATGTTAGATTATCATACGCATATTGTGAAGTCTTTCTCGGAAATAATTTTACTTGCATATTATAGAGTCTTACATGCATATTTAAGGACTCTCTTTTGCACATAATGGAGTCTTCCTTGAAAATAATCTCACTTGTTATTTTGGAGTCTGAGTTGCATATTATGAAATCTCTTTTACACATAGTAGAGTCTCCTTTGGAAATAATGTCACATGGAAATTATTATGGTCGACTACTAAAATTAGATTTCCTTGTTATTTTAGTTTACTAGTCAACCAATTTCCCTCAAAACAGCCACATAACACCATATTAGGAAATGCTAACATGAAAATTTTGAATTCCTTAAAGTACACTTCAAAATTCACATATCTATCAGCCAAAAGTATATATTTACTAAATGCACATCATATCCATATGCTAAAAGCACGTCAAGATTCTTATTATGATTCAATTACAATATCCTTTTTCTATAGTTTACAGAGGAATGATACACAAAAATAACATTAGTAAATCATTTGTTGAAGCTAAGAAAGTTTCTTTGCTTCTTGTCCTGCCATTCCTTGATCTCAGCTCTTATTTTTGCCTTCACCCCATCTAACTTTTGCATATTTCTCAAGCAAGCAAAAGAATTGACAACATTATACTATTATTGTTGAAGTAAACATAGACTCAGACTTAATAGTGCCATGTTTAACTAGGATGAAGTGGAGAGGTCACATTTTCACCCCTTTCTTCTATTGATTTACCCCACATTACAAAATAAAATCCAATTGATATTATTATCATGGCTCCAATTAGACTGCAAAAGAGCAAACATCATTACTTGCTATGATTTCAAACTTATGTTGCTAAATGCCTCCAGTTAGAACAAGCATTTTTAAAACAAACAATTTTAAACATCCACTAGAATATAGCATGCAAAACTAAATTCTAAGGCAAGACCGAAAATCCACTTGAGTTCAAATACTAACACATAGATTTACCAAAAAAGTAACACAATCAAACACATTGCAACCTAACTAAAAAAATGTAGATATTTCATCATGCATCAAAAGGTGAATGAACACATTGGATTTTTTACAAACATTTGGCATGCACTTTATATAATCATTATAAATTAACCATCTTAGCATTCAAACTCTTTTCTCATCACTCCCTTTTTTATTCCCATCATACCCTTAGTCCCAAAAACCAAATAAGTTTCTCTCTGTCACACCCGGAAAAATGTGATGAAAGGGAAAAAGAGATCAAATCTGGTTTTCGAGTGAAAACTGACTTGTGAGGAGTCGCCACCAAAATTTTGAGGAAAATCTTGGGAAACCGAATTAAAAAGGAAAGGATGGTCCGCATAACCAGAGTTGGATTCGGGAGTCAATTGTGCGTGGGGAAGGTGTTAGGCACCCCACGACACCCGTTCCCAAGAACGGTTACCTTACGTTAATTGCGTAATTTAATATGGCTTTAAAATATATTTTGGTTTTCCTTTTATAATTCACATGCGAGAAAATAGGTAGAAAAAAAAAACAAATTAAGAAAGTTTGAAAAATAGAATAAGGAAAATAAATTAACTTAGAAATTAAGGAGATTTAAAAAATGTGGAAAAAGGGATTTAAGAAAATAAATTGGAAAATGTTTATTAAATTAAGGGAAAAAACACCAAATAAATCAGAAACTATTTATTTATTTACAAAGGCGGACTTGACCCAGGATCAGAGCTTGGGGCCTACGTGGGGATCAAAGTTCACATAGTTCGGGACTATAAATGCATGTCATTTGGTTGATATTTTTTTAATTTTTGTAATAAGAGAAAGTTAATTGAAAATAATTCACCTTTTTGCAATCAAAACGATTTTCTGAGATTGAGTTGGTGTGTTTTAATTTGCAAAAAGACAATTTAATTCTGCTTACTTACTCTTATTTTATTTTGTTTGAAAGTATTTTTTTTTATTTTTGAAATTACTTTTATTTTATTTTTGACTTTTGAAAAAACATCATAAATATATTTTCTTATTCTTCTGAAAGTTTTTTTTTAAAAGAAAATCAATTTATCGGTTACAGACTCGCAGCCGTGTCCGATAAACTAATTCCTGAATTACCTGCGAAAATTTTAGACCTCGCGGTATAAAGGTTTTATTGTTATTCTAAAGTGAGAATTTAAAAAATACTATTATTATTTATTATAACATTTGTTATATTATTATTATCATCCACTCTTTATAAAATATAATTATTTTCTAAAAAGAAAGTTCAACTAGTACATCTGCGTAGATTCGCAATTTAACGTGACGGCATAGTTAGCCAGAATACCTGCGTGGATTCTGAAAACCTCACTTGGTAAGGTTACCCAAATCGGTTATTTCTATTATTCATTTTATTATTTTTTTAATTTATTTATTATTTTTTTTATGAGAATAAAATTTTGGAGGGAAAAGTCATTGGGACCTATTATACATATATATCTATAATACACTCGTGCGGCCATGCAGGCTCATACGGTGCGATGATTTTAGGGGCATGCGAAAGTTCTCAAACCTTCGTGACTAATCTCTTAAAATATACATATGTATTAAAGAAATATACAGCTCATACATAAATTTGTCTTTTGTGTGTGCACTGATGTGCAAATTCAGATTCAGATGATAATTTCAATACAATAAAAAGGTTACACAACAGAGATGAGAAAGAGGATCAAACTATTTTGCTTTTGCTTCAATCCCTCCTTGCCTTAACGATGATGGTCTTGATTTCTCCCAAATTGGCCCATGCTCCCATGGTGCTCCAAAGAAAGTCTGAAGAGGGTAAGTTGAAACTCTTAAGTTCATGATAGCATTCTAATTCCAATATAAGGGCAAGTAAGGCATTCATATCATCAACTATTCTACCCTCCAAAGTGTTCACAGGCAACATCATGCTAGTCCAAAGTAATATGCAATTAATGGTTCTCTTTAGAAGCTAAATGATATGAGAATACACCATAAATCAAGCGATACATACTGACCATGAATGTCAGCAAAGGTGAATTTTTCATCCAAAACCAAACCATATCAACCTTTTCTTAACTAAAAGGGGACTTAAGTAGCCCATGACTAAGCTGAAATCCTAATGAGTGAGACAATGAGCATAATTTTCAATTTAGAGACTCCAAACCCATATAAAATGTGCAGCACATACTCCTAACCTTTAAGTGGAAAGATCATGGGAGAATGGTTCATTTATGGGCATAAAATGGGACATGAACATGCAGCACACTAAACTGGCTTTTGGGCATGCCCTATCACAGATGTATCGCTATTATAACTACATGTAATCACACAGTAGCCAAATCAGTACCTAGACATAGTAACACAAGGTTATATGTCCACTTGAGAAGCCTGAAATCAAATGGACATGTACTGTTTCACAACCAATCATCAAATGCAAGAAACACAGTCATGTGATCAACTTTCTAAGCAGAACCAATGAGTTTGTGACAGCAAAGATAAGTCTTCTCATGCAAAACCAAAGTTGGACGGGCATTTCATCAAGCTCAAGCAAGACGTGAGAATCAGTGTAACAACACCCCAAGCTTTGCCCAAATGACCCAATACATGCGTATGAAATCCAAGACCATTAAAATATACCAAGAGGCATAACATCATCCCAAAAGCATGTTTCAAGAGGCATAACAAACATCTTTCAAACATAATCTAAAACTCATGACCTTCACGGAGGATACAAAGCATAAGCAAGCAATTACTTTCCAATTCACTAAAACTCATATCAATATACAGATTCACGCATCCATAAAACGCAGCTTGCCAAACACAGCATCAGGGCAGACTTTCAAGGCCAACGATATTCATTACCATTTAATCCACTTTGAGATTAGAGTATTTTATCAACACCAGATTAGCACATCCGAAAAGCAAAGAACGCACTACCTTCTTTAATGGAAAGAAGCTCAATAAACTCACAAAATACAAAGCATAAACCATCAATTGCTACAGATTCCAAACACAGGTCAGGAGGATGGCTAGCCAAACAACCCATCACTATCTTGGTTCAAAATTTAGGCCAAACAGTAAACAAGGGGAAAATGTACAACAAATACATGTAGCCCGTAAAGCAGAACTGGGAAAAAAAATTGAAGCATGGAAAGGCAGAGGGGCTGAACCGAGAGGAAATTACAGGGGAACAACACCATGAAAACTCAGTAGCTTACAATACACCAGATCACGATGATGGCAGAACAAGAATGAAGAAGGAGCACATGGAGCTCACCAAATGGGATAGTGGAGACGCGTTGGAGAATCCTCGGATTTCAGTGTTTCCTCGCCGGATCATGGCTCATCTCCCTCGTGCTCGGCCTCCCTCAGATTCTCCTCCTCCTTCGGTTACCTGCTTCGACCTTTCCCAGCTTCCGAGCTCTGCCTCAACTCTCCTCCCTCTCTCTTCGAGCCCCTCTTTGTTTTATTTTCTCAGCTCCGTCCGCGGCCCCCTCAATTTTGGTCCAGATTGAAATTCCCTCACGCCCTCTCACTCTCGCGATACCCCACCGGTTGCTCTCCTCCTGGATCTCGCTCTCGGTTCATATTGAAGTCCTCTCTCGGTCTCCTCTGCTCTCTCGTGCTCGGCTTCACCTCCTCATTTTCTTCGAGCCCCAGCCCCCTCGGCTTCTTCTGTTCTTCTTTCCCCCTTCTACGGCTCCCTCCGTCTTTTTTTTTCCCGTCTCGGTTCGGACCCCCCTTTAAACTGCATCGCTCTCTGCCCCTCTCGCGTGCTCCCATTGCTTATCCCTTTCGTGTACGCCTCCACTTCGTCTCAGCTCTACGGCCCCTCTGTCTCCCCCTGCTCCTACGCTGTGTCCTTTCTCTCCATCTCTGTCTCTCCTCTGCTTTTCTGCGTTCAGGCTACTTGCCCCAACCTGCTCCCTCGCTGCTTGAGCCCTAAATTAGGGCTCAGGTCTTTTTGGGGCTAAAACTCAGCGTTTTAGCCCCTTTTTTTAATTAATAATTATTTTATTTTAATGTAATGAGTTTTATTTTATTTTATTTCCTTTCTTCTTTCTTTTTTTTTCTTTATTTTATTTTATTTTATTATTATTTTTTACATGAGAGGAAAGGAATAGGATTTTTGAAAATCTTAAAAAGGAAATTAGATTTGGATAGGGATTTGATTTTTTGTTTTTTGAAATTTGGAAGATTTGTATTTTTTTAAATTAGGTGATAATTACTAATTTTTTTACATAAAAGGAGATTTTATTTTATTTCTTTTGTTTTTTCAATTTTTGATTGTTTTTGTTTTTATCCGGACAACATAGGGTGTTCACACTCTCACATCACAAAAACTAAATATCTCCATTTTCTATTAGCAAAAGCCAATTTTCCCAAGCCAATAGTGATTGGGAGTAGGGAAAGGCATGATGCAAGATTGAGGGGAGTGTGGATGATGAATAAACACTTTTTTAATATTTTTATTAGGAGGAATATTATTTGCCCTATTTGTGGTGTCGGGGAGATCTTCTATCAATGACTGAGTTTAAATTATGATTTTGAATTTGTGATGATTTTATTTATTTTTAATTAATTAATTAATAATTATTCGTACTCTTTCTTTGTGTTAAAAATATGTTTGAGGATAGGTAAAAATAAAATGCAAAAATTTTAAATTTTGAATAGAAAATGAAATAATTTTTAAAAGAAACTTGTAATTAAAGAATAATGAATAATCTTATGTTCATTTAAATCTTATAAATTAAATATCAAGCCTTATAATTAATTCGGTTATATGTATATATATTAAACTTTATATATTTTCAGCATTTACATATGTAATTAATTTTATACGGTAACATGCATTCGTTTTTTTTTTTACAAAAAAATTGCCTCCATTGAAGGTCCTGGTTGGTAACAAATCCAATTTTCTGAGGTAAAAAACTTCAGCTCCAAAATTCAGTAATCGACTCAATTCTTTTTTTGGGCCACGCACGCAGTAGACAAGTCTGCCGAAACAAAATATGAAGAAAGCGAAGCATGCACGTGTCATCCTGAAGCTGAAGTTACGGAAAAGGTGCAATGAATAACGTTCCAGACAACCAACAAGTGCCCGGCCATTGGTACCCCTACCACGTGAAGCCCCACCAGTTCATGACAAATAATGTCCATATCCATCTCACTCCCAAAACAAAAATGTCCATGTCCATCGCTTTGGACTTTTCCCTCTGTTATTTAAAACGTGATATCCAATTGTTTGAATTAATAACAACATTCAACACAACACCACAAAATAATTAAATATATATGTTAAAAAAAAAGGGTTTTTATGCAACGTTAAACTTTTTTCTTCTGAAAAATATGAGATATCAGGCGTTTTTATTGTGTATTCGTGTTGATGGCCAATTCACTCTCATGAGTACACTTTAAGGGCATGTTTGGTATACAAAATTTTTTTTTATGGAATGGGAATAGAAAAGGAGTTAGGATGGGAATAGAAATGAAAATGAAAATGAGTTTTAAAAACATTTTTGGTATGTCAGAAAAAAATCAATAGAATCCTAATTTAAATTTTGTTTGATATCTATATTTTAACAATGGGATGAAAGTTATAAGATATTAAAAGACCAAAATACCCTGATAAAATAATAGTAATAAATTATTTAAAAAAATGCTTAAATCTTCCTTCTTGTTCGACAGAGCTGAAGAAGCTGCGAATCTGTGTAACAGAGGTAGCAAAGATGGTAGATGGTTGATTTGTGCAACAAAGATGATGATGGGAGGCGACAATGGCTTTATCATTGATGGAGGTGGTAGATTTGGGACTTCCAGTAGGAGATCGATGGCCTTTGCAAATCTGCAATGAAGGAGCAAATCGATCTAAAAAATAATGTTAAAACCCACATCAAGAACCTCTCAGAGCAATCATCCATGGACCCACTTGGTTCGACTATGATGAGCGATGCTGTGGGATAGCTTGTGAAATGGGTTGTTGATAAGGGACAAAATGGTCAACATATTTTTGTTCCCAAGAAAGCTAATCCATTCCATCAGATAGTGGCTGGAACGCAGCTTTCTTTGTCTGTGGCAATCTCTCTTCCCAAGGGAAAGCTCTTCCCACGAACCAAACCAAGTAAAATATAGGTTCCCTCTCCCATTCTCTTTCCATAGCAAGCTTTTCTTCATACCAAACTGGCCCTAAGTGAAATTTAGAGTAGGTGGTGGGACTACTGAAACATTCAGTTTTTAATTTTACGGAATTTTAACATATATAATGTCTTGTCTGAACTCATGATTCAACTGAAGACAAATGTTACTATAATGTGGGCATGGGCAATGATCACGACACATTTTCTTAAAGTCAAGAAAACCAACCTCATAGCCTCAACTAAATCTTAAAGCTCATATTAACCTCCTCCAGCGCCACTCATTCACACACACACACACACACACACACACAAAGGGATTGCTTTCTCAAGACGTACAACAATGGCTTTGTTAGAAGCTCAACCAGTTCTGGCCACCACCAACGTGTTTCAGCCAGGAGATATCAAATACAAGTCATTCACCATTGATAGTTCAAGCACTGCCTCACCCCCAAAACCATTGCTGATCTTCACGCCAGTCGAGGCCGCGGAATGCCCAGTAATATTGTTTTGCCACGGCTTCTGTCTTCGCAATGACTTCTACTCTCATCTCCTCGGCCACATAGCCTCCCATGGATATATAGTTGTTGCACCTCAGGTTTAATTATATTGACCACGTACATGTATTTCTGCTCTTTCAAACTTTACCTATATGCTAAATAATTAATTAATAATTAAACCCAACTCTATATTCGTAATTGTTTCAGATATACAAATGGATAATGTTGGGATTTTGTGAAGTTAAGTGTGTGGGAAAAGTAGCAGACTGGATAGCCAACAAGCTTCAATCGGTGCTTCCTCAAAACGTAAGACCAGATCTGGAGAAATTTGTGATAGCAGGGCACAGTAGGGGTGGGAAAGCAGCATTTGCAGTAGCACTTGGGCACGCCAAAACCAAGCTCAACATTTCAGCGCTTGTAGGCGTAGACCCTGTGGCTGGGGCAAACAAGTATTGCAGAACCACTCCTTGGATCCTCAACGGCAAGGCTGGGTCTTTCAACTTAACCATACCTGTTGCTGTCATTGGGACTGGTTTAGGCCCAGATAAAGCCGATTATTGCTGTGCAAAGCCCTGTGCTCCCAAGGGTTTGAACCATCAGAATTTCTTCTTCGAGAGCAATCCACCTTGTGCTTATTTTGTAGCCAAGGATTATGGTCACATGGACATGCTGGATGACTGTCCAGAGGGAATGATTGGGGGAATGGCCAACTGTATATGTAAGAATGGGACGGGTCCTAGGGACTGCATGAGAAGAACCGTTGGCGGGTTAGTTGTTGCCTTCTTGAGGGCTCATTTGAACCGACACACCGTCGATCTGGAAGCCATTGTTGCCAACCCTTGTCTTGCTCCCACCACGCTCCATCCTGCTCAGTATATAAAAGAACCGTACGTGAAGGGCTAGCTGAACGGTTTCCTTCATTCTTTAGTCTTGTTTCAGATTTTTGTTAAAATTTGAATATGAAATCTACAAAATTTTAGTATCTGGGCCCTGCTGGGCGGTATCTTATAATTTCCACAGGTTTTCAAATGCAGCTTGCAAATAATTAATATAAGATATTCTCAATCAGTAACGGGAGGAATTAGGGGGGATGGAAGTTTCAAGCATCATGTTAACTTTGGCACTGTTTCAGTATTTTGTGAATGACACGCTACCAAACACGAAAATTTCAGAGTTTCAAACCCTTTAATTACTGTTGTTTGGCTTTGTTGGACAAAAAGGTATAGCCAACAAAAAGAAAGTTGGATACAGCAACGATGCAATCATACAAGTGGGAGAAATCACGTTTTGAGGTCCACATTTTTTCTCAACAACACTATGCTCCAAGCCAGGGGCGGAGCCAGCATTAAAACTCTGGGGAGGCCAAGTTTTTTAAAATTAATTTTTATATATTATTGATTTAATTTTTTTAATATTTATTATAATTAATTTTTTAAAATAATTTTATTACTTAAAAATGAGCATAACATAATAATCATCTATAATTATATAATAATTTAATAAAAGTTAAAAATATGCAAAGTGAAACCATATATTTATTATACTAATTTTGAAGGGAAAAATAAAGAATGTATAAAATTTTATATTTTCCATACATTTTCAAATGTCATTGTGTATTGATTTGATTAAAAAAATTAGGCTAAATCTTTAAATGTAATAAAAAATAAATCAACAACTTATGTTCTTAAAAAATATATATTTCATATACTAAAAACTACTGCTAATTAATATTATACACGAATTAAATAAAAATAAATCTATATTTTTCCTGTGAAAATGGTGCTTCAATTGAAAGTGGGATAATAACCGCAAGATATAAAAGCTAGTATTGGGCTGTTACAATATCCAAAACGTGCAAGAGGGGGAGTAGCAGGGTGATAGGCAAGCAAATGACGTGGCAGGCAAAAAGAATGGCAAGCAGCTTGGTCAGAAAACTCAACCTAAAATGCATCACCGTGATAGATAATTAAAGCCCTTGGATGCATCTAGCGGTTGAAACATTTAAAAGCCAAATGGGTGTCTCAATATTCGGATCTGGAAGCCGACACCTGTTTTTGTGGGTGTTGTGAACAGAGACGAGGGAGCACACTGGAGAGTGGAATCTTAAAAACAAGACACTTCGTAGCTAGTTACAGAAGTCTTCCTAATGGGATGGTGTATTTCGGGGGAGCCGAACCCTTCTGATATATGATAAGGGGGAGGAGGTGGGCGAGACCATGGCTCCCCCTGGTCCCCCCGTCTCTCCGCCACTGCTCCGAGCTGTTGTGAGCTTTTTAAGTGTTCGTACGTATTTCTTCTTGGACTTTCAGGATATGGTACGCCACTTTCTTCTATTCTGACGACCCTACGCGGTTTTATTTTTTGGGGCAGTCAACCTAACCTTCAAACAGTAGCTTTTGGCCCCCATCTATTTATCTAGGCTAACTGTATGCTACAAGTGAGTAAAGGGTATAAAAGAGAAGCACGTCTGGATGAAGATGAAATTTTGGACGTTTGAGTTACATCGAATATGGTTCTGATCCATCTCCAGGTCATCACACTCAGAGCTGGAGAATATATTTATGACAAGAAAAATAAGTTGAAGAATATTTCATCTCCTCGTGACGTGTAAATGAGGATTTGAGTCAACAAAATTAGCTAGGTGAGTAACCCAATGTTTAATGAGTGGATCAGAGTAGCAACAAAAGAAACAAAACTTTTTTTGAGACCTGGCAAGTGGGAAATCAAATTGTATTGTTAAGGACAAAACTATAGCTTGAATTTGTATTTCGGGCATGCTTAACATTCATCCAACTTCATTTAGAAAAAGGGCTTGTATACAGTATAGATGCTTTTACTCATAAGATCGTAGGGAAAGGAATGTGGCACTCAATATATAATTGGCCCAGTAATTAGTTAACGGTTGCTCATAACAGTACCTTCAAAACTTGCTATGTTTTTGGCAGAACCAACACTTCCCTAGTGGCATCCTTTAAATGTCCGATCAGTCTTAGAAGGACAGCCTGCATTTGCCATGGCCTCATTCATTGCACAGTGCTTCTCTATCTCCCATCTTTATCGCACTCTATAAATCCAAAAATTGTTTCTTCATTTTTCAATCCAAAGTTGTAGTTCCAGTACATATATAATTGAACATTTGTTTTCTTTACGTTAATAATTGTGTATTGCGTATGTATATTTGTTTTTTAATGATTGAATCGATTCATCTGTGAGGTGCTACACTCAAGTGACACCATTGGTGAGCATCCATCCATATAATTAAAATTTACACAATTTGAACTTAATGCATCTTCAAAGGGAAAGGGGATATTGACAAAAGGAATGAAATGTTATATAGTGGCTTGTAAATAATGAAAGTTGTGAAATATGCTCTCTGATTGTACCATATGTTCTGTGTTGATGGCTTGGAAAAATGACAAGTACTGTTCATCATGCGGGTTGTTGGTTATAGTCTACTATGTCTGCCTTTGCACCAATCTGCACAAGTTGAGGCGCATACAACAACAATGTGGTTTTCTTGTGGGAGTCTTTCCAACTTGATGACTTTATTTACATCAAATGTAAGAGGAAGATTGCACGCAGTGAAGTAAGAAAAAAAAATTCAAGTTACTGTGGACATGTTTGATAATGTTTTCTGTTTTATTATTCTGAAAACAATTTTATAAAACTGTTTTTGAGAATAAATTTTGAAAATAAGAAAATAAAAAAATCTATTTGAATAATTATTCTCAAAATCATAATTAGTAAGGGTTATATGAGTTATTTTAAATTTATAATTTTACTATTAATGAGGTGGGTATTTTTCACCTTTTTTCGTGTTTTTCAAAATAAAAATTATAAAACACCTTAAAGATATTCTGATTTTTTTTATTTTTTTATTTTTCTGAACATTTTATAAAAAACAGGTTTATCAAACAAGTTTTTTTTGTTTTCAAAAATAAAAAAAAACTGTTTTAAAAACAATTGCCAAACAGACCCTATATCTTAGAATGGTAATCATTCTCACTCTTTTTATTTTTTTTCAATGGAAAAAAGTGGGAAGAAGGGAAGGCACTCCCAATTACCTGTAGGGCTCAAAATTTCAGTAGTTAGGAACTCTATTTTATACCATCAACTACCACTAAGGACCCAGATATCTTGGGCCTTGAAATTGGGTCAACCACTAGACCATTAGTTGGTATCGATTCAACTGAGTCCATGATCCACACCTACTAGGGGCGAGAAATCTCCTCACAATCAATTGCCACCAAACAAACTTTAACGATAAAGAGGGAATTCAAACCCACAATTCAGAAATTTCGGCTTTTTTGCTACTTGTGCCAACTTGCATTGGCATTCTCACACTTAAATTTAGTATCTATATACATTTTTACTGGGGCAAGTAAATTTTAGGATAAGAAATGCTTAAACAAACGGGTACTGTGTTGAGGGGGAAAAAAGCCATTCTTTCACAGACAACTATATATGTATGGCTGTAATGTGTTCCTACCTTGAGTTATCATTTTTATTGACCAGACAAAAGATTGATAAGGATCAGTATACGATGACAATTCACACTCATAATTTTGTATAATTTATATAGCAAAATGCCAATGAAAGAGAGACCAAAAAATGATGAAATAAAATATTCATGTTGGGGTATGATAAAGAATATGTTTCTTCATTGTCAGAATATATAATTTTGGTGAAGTTGACTTTGTATCTTGTGTGCTGTCTACTATCCATGTATTGGAGAAATTAAAAAAGAAAAAAAATTGTTAAGAAGGTCATGAAGTAGACATATTGAAACATACTAGATCACAAACTAAACATGATCATCAAAAAATCTCTCTATACAACAGATAAATATAATGTAAACTTTTGGGGCATATAGTTGTTAGAAAAATTTTGGGATCGAGGCGTTAAAAAAATAGTGGTTGAACATACTTATTTAGTCAAGTAACCTTTGGATTGGGTATAACACATTGATTAAATAATATTAAATGGTAGAGTAATTTTAAAGACATTTATATCAAGTGGGTAAGTAACTTCAGCAACCATAATAGATTACAAGGAAGACCGAAACGTGGTCCTACCTCATTTTCTGTAATGATTGTTTTGCCATCTTATAAGTACTGGGCTGAACTTATTTGTCATCGCAGTGATGGGCTTTATGAATTATGACTACCCACACACCTCAACAATAACATTACTATTATTTCACTAATTAAGGTTAGTTATATGATTCATGCAATATTATTACCCTCTATCAAGTACTATTTATTTAGATAAATTATATATTAAGAGATCATACCTTATAAATTTTTTTAATATTTTTTTTTGTCTTTCTCCACGCTTTTTGATAGAGCTCCAAGCTATTTGATCTACTCTCATCATTGGCTCATTTTACCCTCTTCTTTGTACATGTACAAACCATCTAAAATGATTTTCCACCATTTTCTCCTTGATAGGTATAACTCCAACTTTCCCATATATATATATGATCATTTCATATCTTATCCATTTTTTTATAACCATGTATCCATCCCAACATTATCATCTTATGCTTTTATTATCTTTTCAAAATCCAACATTCACTGCCATATAATATTGCTGGTCTTATAGCAGTTCAATAAAATTTTTCTTTAAGTTTAGTAGTTATTTTGTGGTCACAAATAACTCTTAAAACTTTTCTCCATATTAACCACTCAGTTTGTATGCTACGCATAACATGCCCATCAATTTCACAATCACTTTATAAAATAATACAAAATAACTGAATTTTGACATTTCTAAAATGATTTATTCTCCAATTTTTACCTCTGAATCATTTCTAATTGACTTCTTGATATATAAATTTGTAGTGCATATGTTTCGTCTTATTTTTACTCAACTGTAAATCTTTTGATTTTAAAGTGTATCTTCATAACATAAGTTTAGAATTGACATTTTTTCTTGAGTCTTCAATCAAGATTATATTATCGCAAAAAACATACACTTAGAAATTTCCTTCTGTATATGTTTTGTCAAAGCATCTAAACCAAATTAAATAAGTATAGACTCAAGAAAGATCTCTGATGTAATATATCCTTAAAAGAAAAGTCTTTTGTCTCATTCTTAGGAGTTCTTATATTTGTTGTTGTTCCATTATACAAATTCTTTATAACTCAAATATAAGTCACATAAACACACTTCTTTTCTATTACTTTCCACAACACATATATTGATACTTTATCTAGAGGTGCACAAAGATCGAATAAGATCAAATTGATAGTTAACCTAATACGTAATCTTTGAAAGGCCAAATAAGACCAGGCCAACCCGACATACAAGATTGGGGTTGGCCTAGTCTTAAAAAGTATTTAAAAATAAAAATAAATTAATTTTATTTATTAACAAAAATATAATTACATTCATTCAAAATATATTTTCCTAAAAAATAATATTATAATAAAAAATAAAATTTGTTAAAAATATAAATAAATAATCCTGCATTATTTTTATCTAATATTAAGAAAATAATTTAAAATTTTAAATAAAATTAAAAGATTGAATTCTAAAGTATTCATAATAATAATAATAATATAATCAAATTATTACATATAATGTAGTAAAAAATATCATACAAAAATAGTATTTATAAATTTAAAAAAATATAAAATATATATATACTAGGACCGGGGAAACCGAGCTCAACTTCAACCCAGTGCCCAACCCAGCTCAATCTTTGAGACCATCTCAGTATGTCAGGTAGGACAAAACTACTGGGTTGTTTGAACACCCCTAACTCTATCGTAGGTCTTTTGTTTTTAAATCAATAAAAATTATACGTAAGTTTTTTTCTTGGTATCTTCCCATCAAATCTCATAATAAATAAATGGCTTTTGTTATAAACTATTCTAACATAAATCCAAATTAATTTTATGAAATATAAGACTCTATTCTTAGTGTATGTTCAGTCATTCTTTCTCATAATTTCATAGTGTGATTCATGAGTTTTATCCTTATGATAATTTACACAGTTTTAAATATCCCCTTTATTTTTATAAATGGGCACCAAAGTGCTGTTTTTTCCATTCCTAACATTTTCTCCGTTACTCTTACTTTTCGTGTGGCCTTTTTCAGATTTGAAATTGAAACTCCATAATTGATTTAGAGGAACATCGACGTCTTCTATTCTGTTGTGTTCATTCATACCTTCCTCTCTCTAAGTGAGCAACACTGTACATTTTTTTGTCTGAAAAAAAAATAGAAGCCCAAAGAGTATGTAATTTCAAAGTGCATCGTGTGGCGGGAGGACGCGAGTTATTAATTAACTTCCACATCTTATTAAATAATAAATAAAAAAAGCTTACAACCATGTTTTAAAGCAACTATATATCTTCTTTTTTCATGCGATGATAATAAATTTTAAATATATAGTAATATAGGATCAAATTAGGTTAATTGAAAATTGTATGATTTGTATCTATTTTTTTAAATATCTAAATTGTATTAAAAAGTATTGAGAAAGACTAAACGATTACATAAAAAGAAAAACCAACATACAGCCCAACAAATAATTTTGTAAAAATATCAACTTTTGAATAGTATAATTTTTTTATAACTTTTATATTTTATTAGGCACATCTTTTCATATTTATAAAAAATTATACGTCTTTTCCGCATGCATCAATTGTCTAAAATGGATTTGTTATTTTGGTATAAGTAATGCAATTCACTTGTTATATTTTTCTAACCCTCAATGAAAATCTTTGATTGTAGGTCATGATAATAAACCAATAAACAAAACATTAAATATAGTTTACAGAGAAATATTCAATAATATAGATTGATAAGATCTATACCTATAATTAAATTCTTTTCTATTATATAAAGCATATAGCTTTTCCTTATACATTTATAATTGTTTTTCCTTTTTGACCAATACACTTAAAGTTGCTACAAGTTATATAAAAAATTAAAAAGTAAAAACTGATAATTGGATTGAACAATGGTCTTACATATTATTTAGTGTTTTTTATTATACACACACATATAATATATAAAATTGAAAACAATTCTCTATGATTATATGAAATATGATTAATTTTTACAGGGCTTTTATTTCCTTAAAATGAGCTCTATTTTATTCCATATTTTGATTCTCACAAAAAATGATTTTGGTACCACATGTAATAATAAAGAGTATTTGGAAATTAAAGTCTGTCATGAATTTTGAAATGAATCATACCAGTAATAGTCATAGAGATTTTTTATTTTATTATATTGATTACTGATTTTATTTTCTAAATAATATAAAAGAATACTAGTTGTTAAAAAAATTCAAGTTTCAAGATAAACTAAACAAATTCTTCAATATTGGATACCATCAATTCATCTGAATTTAAATCCCATTGAATTTTAATTGAAGAAGTAAATTTTAATCTATATATATATATATATAAAAGGGTCAAACTCAGGATTTTATTGATACAATAAGTTTTTCTTCTTTGTTTTTAGTAATGGCAAGAAGTATCTCACTGACTAGGACACTAAAATTTCTATTATTCAATTGGGTATGTTGACGAATTAAATTGAATCCTAAAAGATATTGGGAGAATTGGATTTTAATATAAAAAAGATCAAAATATTTAAAAAATGAAACCAAAATTTTTCATATTTCTGAGTTAAGATAAGATTTTTTCGGGTGAGAATACAAAATTTTTAAGCCAATATAAAAAATTTTTTTAATTCTTATTTGATACAAAAAAAATTTATTCTAACTTAAAAATTTTTTATTTTCGCTTAAAAAAATTTTATCTTGGAAACACAGTAAATTTTTATTTCATGTCTTAAATATTTTATTTTTTTATTTTTTTTCCAATTTTCACAAAGATATTTTATTATAAAATGAGAAGAAAGGCAGGCAAATAAAAAAAATTTCGGTTTTGTGGCATATCATGTGTTTATTCTCTCTTTACCTTAAAAATACTTTGAATCCCTCATGGATCCATGTTCGCAGCTGAACACATTTTTAGGTGGAACAAATGGGTGTTCGGGAGAGTGAGAGCGGGGTTAGTGAGCTGGTTTGTCCACAATCCACATCACCGACTGTAGTACTAGCGAACAATTGTAAAAGATAATATTTCAAAGCGGCTATTTGGGAAGACATTTTTGACAGATACAGAATTACGGAATACCACATCCACCACCGCCAGACGCTTTCAGATCACGCCGGTTTCCATTCCACATTTGTCACTCCCATTTCGAACCAAGACAAGCTCCAGCCTACATCGTTTTTCGTTTCAACTGTTTCCTACTTTTCTATTGTTATTCTTATTTATACTTTTTTTCTCTGCTTTTGTCCAGTTTATTTTTTGCGTTCCCAACCAACAGTAGCTGCAATTTTTCTGGTCTCCAACGCAGGGAAAGCTAGAAGAAAAGAAAAAGAAAATTACTTGCCCTTTTACCAAACAAAAGGAGAAAAGAAAAGTTAGTTAAAGTTGGAAATTTTCAATTTGATTCCCTCACTTTGATCTCCAGGCCTCTCAACCTCTGCTCGTAATCCGTTGCCTGCGTCTGCAGATTCAAGAACAATTTTTGTGGCTTCCTCTTTCTCTCTCTCTCACACACCCGCTTTTGCTTTTGGTCTTTGGCATTTTCTTATTTTGTTTGAGTGAGCTACAAAAATGTGGTCATTTCTCTGGTAGAGATCTTTCTTACCCATTTCCATCTGTTTGGTCTTTTCTAGTTTATTGCTTCTTTTATTAATCAGTTTTTCCCAGACTCGGTTGAATCATTGAGTGGATTAAAAAAAAAGAAAAAGAAAATTGAAGCTTGATTGAGCTGATGTTTACCGGAAGAAATCACTGATTTTTTGTTGTACCAATTCGTTCAAAAGACTGTTGTTATCGGTTGAGTTCCTTTTTGGATTATTCTGTTTGTTCGGAAAGGGAAAAATAGGGAAAAGGAGCTGTTGCTTTCTGGGGATGGAAATAATATAGCTGAGGGTAGTGGAATGTGACGAACAGGTGGAGGCGGGTCTTTGTAGTCGTTCTTCTATTTCCTTTTTCACTCCAATTTGTAAAGGTTGAATTATAAGAGGAAGCCTATAGCACTATTGTGGAGATCTGGGACTTGTTCCGTGTCCTATGCCCCATGAGGACTTTCTTCTCTCCTGAATCCTGTAAAGAAGCGCAACCAAATGCTATAAATCCACAGTCCTGGCTCCAAGTTGAAAGAGGGAAACTTCCCAAACTGTCATCACAGTCATCTTCTGCATCGATGTGAGTTTATCTTCTCCACAGTATTACTCTGAAGTTTTTTTTTTGTTCAAATTAAATAACGTCTTTTTTTATTTTTTTGGGGGCTGGTGGTGGTTGATGTTAACCACCGTAGAGAATCGCTAATCAAGGTCCCAGAACCATCTATACTGCCATTCTTTAAACCTGTTGATTATGTGGAAGTTTTAGCTCAAATCCATGAAGACCTAGAGTCATGTCCCCCGAAAGAGCGGTCAAGCCTATATTTATTGCAATACCAGGTCTTTAGGGGCCTTGGAGAAGTTAAATTGATGCGCAGAAGCCTCCGGGCAGCTTGGCAGGGAGCTAACACTGTTCATGAGAAGCTCATATTTGGGGCTTGGTTGAAGTATGAGAAACAAGGTGAAGAGGTAATTGCTGATTTGCTGAAAACTTGTGGTAAATGTGCTAAGGAGTTTGGGTCAATAGACGTGGCATCTTATCTCCCTTTTGATGTAACTGTAAGTTCGCAAGAGAGATTTTTGGGGAATGGGAACCACATTTCACAATATGTTATTTTTACCATTGGGAATGATAAGATAATTTGTGATAGACATAAGATGTCTGAACTTTCAGCACCATTTCATGCAATGCTAAAGGGATCTTTCAGTGAGTCACTTTCTGAGACTGTAGATTTGTCTGAGAACAATATATCCCCTTCAGGTATGAGAGCAATAAGTTATTTCAGTTTGACAGGCAGTTTATATGACGTTCCTCCCAATCTGTTGTTGGAGATATTAGTTTTTGCTAACAAGTATTGTTGTGTAAGTCTTAAAGATGCTTGTGATAGAAGACTAGCATCTTTAATTTCCTCCAAAGAAGATGCTGTGGAACTCATGGATTATGCTCTTGATGAGAATTCTCCTGTTCTTGCTGCATCTTGTTTGCAAGTCCTTTTATGTGATCTTCCAAATTGTTTGAATGACAATCGGGTGGTAGGGATATTTACTAATGCTAGTAGGCAGCAGCTGGCAGTCATGGTTGGGCCAGGTTTATTTTCACTTTACTGTTTATTAAGTGAAGTTTCTATGAACCTTGATCCTAGTTCAGATACAACAGTTCAGTTCCTGGAACGATTAGTGGATTTTGCTGAAACTGACAAGCAGAGACTGCTGGCGTTTCATCAGTTGGGATGTGTGAGACTCTTAAGGAAAGAATATGATGACGCCCGTTGCCTATTTGAGGGTGCAGTAAATGCAGGCCATATTTATTCTGTAGCAGGTTTAGCTAGATTGGATTTTATAAAGGGTGAGAAGCTTCCATCTTATGAGAAGCTCAGCTCAGTAATTTCCTCTGTAACCCCAGTTGGGTGGATGTACCAGGAAAGATCACTATATTGTGAAGGTAACAATAGGCGGGAGGACCTTGAGAAAGCAACTGATCTAGATCCAACGCTTATATATCCCTACATGTATAGGGCTGCGAATTTAATGAGGACCCAAAATGTTCAGACCGCACTGGCAGAAATCAATAGGATACTCGGTTTCAAACTTTCGTTGGAATGCTTGGAACTACGGTTTTTTCTCTATCTAGCCCTTGAGGACTACAAAGCAGCCCTCTGTGATGTTCAAGCAATTCTTACTTTGTGTCCAGATTATAGAATGTTTGAGGGGCGAGTAGTGGCGTCCCAATTCCGTACTCTTGTACGTGAGCACGTTGAACATTGGACTACCGCAGATTGTTGGGCACGATTGTATGATTGTTGGTCTGCAGTTGATGATATTGGGTCTCTCTCTGTTATCTATCAGATGCTCGAATCTGATGCAGCAAAGGGGGTCCTCTACTTCAGACAGTCATTGCTTCTTCTTAGGTATGTTATGAATGTCTTGTAATTCATTGTTGCAATCATCAATCATTAAAAGGGTTTAAAATTCACTTTGCTTTATTATTGAGCTATCAAGTGTATTTGTAACTCTGATGTAACAAACTGTGTTTTTATGCATGTATGATACTAAAAAATTATTAAAATCATAACTAAAAGTACATCTATTTCTGCTGTTTTCAATGTGGTTACACACACACACACGTTCTTCTTTATTCAAGAGTCATGGAACCTGTGTCTGTCTCAGCTCTCAAGTGTCAATCAAGTCAACTGCCATGGAGGAAAATAAACCCTCAACATATACAGTGATTTCTTTTTAACGTTCAAATTTTCCGTGGAATTGTATTAGGAAAGACAGTCTCTCCCTTATCTTTGTATTTAAAATACTAACAGGAAAGTTTGTTTGCTATGGACAACAAAAGCGTGACATTTCTTTTCTTTTAGGCTGAACTGTCCTGAGGCAGCTATGCGGAGTTTACAATTAGCTCGCCAACATGCATCAAGTGAGCATGAACGACTTGTATATGAGGGGTGGATCTTGTACGATACAGGTCACTATGAGGAAGGGCTCCAGAAAGCTGAAGAATCTATTAGTATCAAAAGGTCCTTTGAGGCTTTCTTCCTGAAGGCCTATGCACTGGCTGACTCAAGCCTAGATTCATCATGTTCTTCAACTGTTATTTCACTTCTGGAAGATGCGTTAAAGTGTCCGTCAGATAATCTTCGCAAAGGTCAGGTATGGTTCTCCTATTATGCTGATTTTGGAAATCTTTTACTGCTTAATACTGGGGCATGATAATGAAACAGCTGAAGTTTCGAGTGTATTCTCAATTTTGAAACTTGGAAATTTTGAATGATACGGTAATTTGCAAATACTTTGAACTCCCTACCATTTTATTGTTAGTCACAGGCACATTTGTTACACGGTGGTGAGACGCATGCTCAAATGACGTTGTCTTGTGGGCTTAATCACCTTCCCCAACTTGTTAGCTTTTCTAAACTATATTATGGAGGGAATTTGGACTGTCTTAGATTTTCTGATATTTCCAGCGGGGGGACTTAACTTCTACATTTAACCTCCTCCTTTGGATCTCTATGTTGTCATTTTGAGAATTTTTAAAATATAAAATATTCCCTGTACTAGGCAGAACATTCTGTTGCAATTTTCCACTTAAAAATCATGGCAGTGCAATGTTTAATTATGTTTACTTCTATGTCATTGAGCTTTAACTGAACGAGGATAAACTGGTTCATAAATGTCTATTATATTTAGTCTTATTGGGGTTCTCCTCTTAACCAGATCAACATTTCTGAAGCACTGGTAATACACCAAAAGATGACTAAATTCAAACTTTCACTGCTTTCAGAGTACAAGTGTGTTAACCCCATCAAGTCTAACCATCATACATACAATTAGACTTACTACAATGCTGATCTAGAAAACTTAGATGATGATACAATATTTGAGAACTTGTTGGCTTCCAGGGTGAGCTTGTGACCCCAATGGATACATACGTGTGCGCACACGCACACACCCCTTATGTAATTAGAATATTTTGTGGTGTTTTCTAAATCCTTCTTAGAATACTCAGTAGCCATATAAAATTGGAATGATGAGCACATTTAATTCCAGATCATATTGTTTTCTTTGAACCTCTATTTTGGGTGTCAGCTGGTTTGCTTGTTCCCCAAGAAAAAAATTAGTATCTTGTTTGCTGGATATTTCGAATGATTCACAACTTTTATTGTCGTCATTATTCACTAATGTCTTTTAGGTTAACTGTTTCACGATTTGACTCTGAAATCTTCTTCCTTCTGGTTCTTTTTTTTTTTTGGGGGGGGGGGGGGTTGTGGTGTACTGCTATTCGTCTCATCAATCTGCTTCTGTAGATGCTGCAGTCAACCTTGATAGCATTGTCCCTTCTTCCTTCTGGTTCTTTTCTGTTGAATGTCAATAAAAGCCCAAGAGAAGGGAGAGGAAAGTAGGGGCCCGTGGGAGAAAGGAGGGGGGGGGGGGTGTTATTGCTATTTGTCTTTCCGTGACTTTATTGCTATCTCTATAATCGCATTTTCGACCTTTCACCATCAATCTGCTTCTGTAGACGCTACGGTCAACCTTGATGCCATTGTGCCATCAAACGACTTACCATGACCTGATTTGAATGCTTCTCCACCCTACTGTGGAGTCTGGACTTTATATCCTTGTATTGTGGTAGTTGTAACCTTTGGTAACTTTAGAAGTCTTGATCATGTGAATAATGACGACAATAAGAAGTTTGTTTAACACATCAGAATGACTTTTTTGCCATTATATATACTGGGAAATATGTGGTATGACATTGGTAGCATGTAATTATACAACTTTGGGCACATTAGTTTCTAATTTTACTACAATTTACAGGCCTTGAACAACCTTGGTAGTGTTTTAGTTGACTGTGGGAAATTAGACCCAGCAGCTGATTGTTACATCAATGCCCTTGAAATCCGGCATACCCGAGCGCACCAGGGTCTTGCTCGTGTTCATTTTTTCAAAAATGATAAGGTTGCTGCTTACAATGAAATGACCAGACTTATTGAGAAGGCAAAAAACAATGCATCTGCCTATGAGAAGAGATCTGAGTACTGTGATCGGGAACTCGCAAAGGCTGACCTGGAGATGGTGACTCGATTAGATCCACTTAGAGTATATCCTTACAGATATCGAGCTGCAGGTTATTTGCTAATTTAATTTTAAACCTTCCCTTCCTGGCCTGCATAGTCTAGAGGATGTACGTTACGCAAAAGATGGAACTTTCTGCTTGATTCTTTTTAAATTAAACTCATTCCAAGAGATAGCTTGTGCTTGCCCATGTGCCATGGAGTATTTGCATCCATACTGTCTACTTTGATGATTTATCTAGCTGGCTTGTTTTATTGACAAAACACAGCGTAATTCAAAATTAGCTTTATTAAACGGATACTGCTGGGTGTCCTTCAACTTCTCTCTGATGCATCAATTCAAAATTTTTATAGAGAATTTAAATTAGCATGATCACATAGGTGGAGAGAAGGAAATTTAACTTTTCTGCAACTGGCTTTAATTATTTGTATGGTGGTTTCTGTTTGCAGTATTGATGGACAATCGTAAGGAAGAGGAAGCCATTGCGGAACTGTCCAGAGCTATTGCATTTAAAGCTGATTTGCACCTCTTACACCTACGTGCAGCATTCCATGAACACAAAGGGGATGTCTTAGGTGCCCTGAGAGACTGTCGGGCTGCGCTCTCAGTGGACCCGAACCATCAAGAAATGTTGGAACTTCACAGTCGTGTTAACAGCCACGAGCCATGACTCAAGAACATGGATTTCCATGAACATTGAAAACTATTTAACACCATAAAAATATGGATAGTGAGAGTGATCGACACAACTTAGTAGCCAACAGCTATATGCAAATGAAGTTCGTAAAATGGACGGTTAAATTACTTGATCACTGTCTACAGATATAATCAAGGTGTGTATTCTTACCTTCTTTTTTCTTCCTTGTTACTTTTCTAGGGCTGTTGGGCGCTCCAAATTTTTGTAATTTTCTTTAGATTTTTTTGGGGGTGGTATATTATGAATGTCAGATATGTTATTGTCTATCTACCATTTGTTTCTTGGATCAAAATCGGATGTGCAAGGCGATATATGGAATTATTTATCTTTTTGCATGGTCTTATAAGGAAAATATAGTAACAGAAGGAATGATTGGGAGTACAGCATTTAAACAATTTAAATTTGAAATATTTTTATAGTTTTGATACAAAAATGTAATTTTGCAGTTAAAAATGATATTTGTTTGTGTTATGTCTCATCATTGACTTGTCCTACAAAAATATGTGCAGTACGGGATAAGTATAGAAACAGCAAATCCTTCCTCATCTCAGCATGCTGCTTTAGTGACTTGATGGATAATTTAAATGTTACCTTCATAAGCAATCTTACTGTTGAGGGCTTCTCAACTTTTAAGGAATGGAATTTGAATTCTATATTAGTTTGAAGTATGATTTCTCAAAAAATTTAATTTTTTGACATCGGTATGTTTTACCTTCTCTGTTTTCTTTTGATGAACAATTTCGTTCCAACCTACTCAGATACGGTGCCAACTACCATACATCGAACATGCAAAATACTTTACTAAAACTTTTTATCTATATACCATAATGTATATAATTGCACGATCCTGATTGTCTTCTATATAGCCATGACTATTTGCTTCATTTGAGTCAAAAAAGCTTCTCGATAACTATTTACACCGTTCACTATTATATCTCAGATAGTGACTAAAACAACCCTAGGGAAGTGCCTAATAAAGTCAATCATACAAACATTAAAAAAAGGATTTTGGCACCCCTCAGGAGCAATTTTGGCAATTACTACAATCTTCATCAGGTAAAACGAGCAATTTTGGCAATTACTACAATCTTCATCAGGTAAAACGACCTACATCTGGAGAATGTAAGGACCTATTTGATAGAATTTTTAAAAATAGTTTTTCTATTTTTAAAAGTAAAAAAATAAAAAAACTTATTTGGTAAACCTATTTTTTATAAATTATTCTAAAAAACAGAAAAATAAAAGAATAGAAAGCTCAAAACATCCTTAAGATGTTTTATAATTTTTATTTTGGAAAACACAAAAAAAATAAAAAACATCTATCTCATTAATAGTAAAGTTATAAATTTTGAATAACTTATCTATCATTCACTAATTATAATTTTGAGAATAATTATTCAATCAGATTTTTTTATCTTCTTGTTTTCAAAATTTATTCTCAAAAACAATTTTACAAAACTGTTTTGAGAATAATAAAATAGAAAATACTGTTAATCAGATCTTAACTTTTCACTCTATATCCCCCGCCCCATCATCTGCTTCTATTTGGGGCTGGATTTCCGGGTAATTAAGAACTTTGGTTCACCATGTATTATTATAAACTTGAATCAAAAAGTTTTCCTGTCAAGTCTTGCCGTGTAGATTTTTAAGATTAGCATGATGTTGGATGGAAAATACGCACCCAGACATGAATAATTCGATCGTGGCTTCCCATAGCCTCACCCACTTGGGGGAGGTTGGAAATAGGGGAGCCGTAATGCCTCATCAACACTCGGTCGATCTTCCTACAATTATTTAATCAACAAAAGCTTTTATTAGATTCGTAATATGGCAAAAATTTATGAAGTCTTTCAATTAATAGTGTTAAAAAATTAGGAAGTAACACAGATAGTAAAATTGACGAGACATTAATCTTAATCAGGAAACTTACTGGGTCCCAGAGCAATAGATGACGCACTAACCGTAGAGCCCAGATATTTGAAAACCTGCAAAAGGAAGAAAAACATTATGACCAATAAACAGTTTTACCGCATCATACAAGATTAGTTAACATAAATGTAAAGCATGAAAGCATCGGCAGTCTGCAAACTAACCCTAATTTAAGAGGATCCCGACTTTTGATTTGATGCGAAAAGAATTCCTCAGAGCATTTCCATGATGCAGGTGGGGCTCCAACCTAGTTCACAGATATGAAAGCTTCATTAGGTGCCAATTGCCATATATCATAAAGCAAAACGTAAGATGGTAAACTTACTTGGTTCCCTGCGTGATACTGTTTGAAGGAACTGCGAGAAATCCCGGGGATTAATATACATAATTCCATGAATGATCTAAGTCTGTCAGCACAAATATAAAACAATAGCTGAAATTATCAGTCCAGGGATTCAAAAGAATTTGAGAGTTTAATTCATTAATGGACAAAATCAACTTCACAAGTCCATAGACAATCATACTAAGGCTGAACCATCATCATCTATAATTGCATCTTTACAATGCATGCTTCCCCACGAAGCAAGTTTCAAGCAAATAGTTGCCTGTCCATACCAATATTCAAGGAGACAAAACAAGCTTTTCAATTGGCCTATAAGATGGTGGGCAATGATACTAACATTTGAAGTTGGATATATGACTAATATTACACCCGTAAATTGAAATGCAATTTTAAACAGTGAGTGGCGATTGCAAATTGCAATCCCAGATGCTCCATACTGAATTTCTCCGCAAAGAAAGGAAAAAAAAAAACTTCCCAACCTTTTTTTTTTTTGATGTTTTGATAAATGTTTTCTAAGCAGCCCGAACGCCTAAAATAATTATAATTTTAACATTAAAAATTATTGATTATAGGGGTGTGTGTGTGTCTGAAAGGTTAGGATAACCTTACAGCCTTCTACAGAGCACACTTACTTGTACGCCAGCTCCTTTATGCCATCATTCCAGCCCTCAAGATGTTGGTCCAAAAGAGTACGTGTTAAAGAATTTATATGGAAAACATTTGGCGTTCCCAAGACCAACTCCAACATCACAACACCAACACTCCACATGTCATATCTGTTATTGTAACAAGATTAGGTTGCAACCTTGCAGGTAATTTAACAAATGAAGGAGCATATTCATCCATTTTAAACAAGATGAAACCAAAGAGCACAGATGCACTTTGGTTTCATTCTCACAAAAGCAATTTTGAAAACGAGATGTTGACTTCAATCTTACAAAATATTACATACTTCATAGTTGAGCTTGTTGGCCCTTGATACCAAGTAGCATTTAGTAAAGCTTCAGGAGGCACATACTCATAAGTTTGTTCAGCTCTGAAGAAACAATAAAGTGTATTTTTATCACGATAATCAATAAAACTTCAAATATTGTAGTAAATGAGATACCGAGATGGCCCAGTAGATCCATATAAATGCTTCAATGTAAATTCATCAATTCCACTGCCAAAGTCAATAATACGCCTGAAAGAACTAGCAGAAAAGCATCAGAATTTTATTGAGCATTAGAGATAAATTACACACAACCTAAAAGACTCAGCAAAAGAACATAAGATCTGTTAAACAACAAACATGGACAAACATGGATAGCCAAATCAAAATTGACAAATGCATGATAACCCTGTTTTATTACAGCCAAAGTCAAAAATTCAAACCAACCATAATCAGTCCTGAGACTAGAATAAAGTTCAGAGAGAGAGAGAGAATAATATTGGTTTCAGGAAGTAGACAGCAGACATTAAACCTTAGTATCTAACCCTGTTATAGATCATAATAACAAGAGCTAAAGAAGGGAATTTGAATTGATTTATGCATCATATATCCAGGCTATATGTAAAGTTCATCTGCTTAGAAAATCTGAACATTTTAAGAACCAAGCAAATTTTGCACTTCCACATAAATATTGGGCAGAGAATCATTTTGAATAAAAAGCACTTATCCCTAACAAATAGTATCTCCATCCTGACAAAAGCAGGCCAGCAAGAATAGTGACTCATTGTCACATATTATTATTTAAAAGGTGATCAAGATGTCTCAATCAATAAGTTTTCTTGCACGTCAAATCAATTCAAATGGCCTCAACCACCTTCATTACTGGTAAAACGTCAGTCACCAAATAGCATAACTTATAGAACAGAGGAACAGCAAATCCATATCCAAGTGGTAGAGAATTTACATGACCAGAACATTACTCGGAAAGTTAAGAGATCTAATCAATGCTAAGATATACTATTTAAATCTTGCAATCCAGAGAGAAAGAAAATATTATCCGAGTTCAGGAGTGGTTTCCAAAATTTGTGAACAGTTATCATTTGGATAGAATGGCCTGGCTAAAGCAATAGTGTAAACCCAAGTTCTACAAAAATATGTTGATTCTGAATGTATGATATACAATAAACACTATCATTCTGTTGGAGGAATTAAAAATAAATATACGCACCATATGCATAACTTTGAGTGAGCTGATAGTGGGCTATTCATTTTACAAATAAAAGTAATTAGAAACACCTATATTCCAAATCCCATGCATACTATAGAAGGTTAAGATGTTCAACATTGAAAGAAACAACAACCAAAAATAAAAAGGAAGGATCTATAATGAAAGGAAGATAATATACTGTACATCTTGGTAGAAATTGTCCTATTAATATTTGGAACCTCTTTTAAGCATCTTCCGGTCTCCTGATCTTCAAAGCATATCACCATATTTTCTTCCAAAATAAATATCCTGAGTCAGTCAATATTTCCAAAAAAAATTTTTCCATTTGAATTGCACATCATATTGGTGAACAAAACTTAAAGATACAAGCAATCACACTAAAGGAATATGATTTTTAAGGTTGTAATGGACTGTGGAATATGGATAAAGGGCTGCCAACATAAGTATAGCCTTTAACAACTAGACACCCTTCACAGAAAAGAGACAGTAAAACCATACAAATTTATGAACAAATATATTCAAATTTGCAGATATGAGCTACTTTTGTTGAAATAAATATAAGAACCAAAAAGACAGACAGATAGGTTTTCAACAATGGACTCATTAGATGGTAAAATGTCGATTTCTAACCCAAAAAAAGTGAAAACTTGGCAAATGGAAATACTGGGTCAGATTTACCTTGATCATTTGGAAAATGAAAGGCTTGAAAATAATAGAACCAAAATAAATATCTGCAGGCATAAGTTTCTATTCATCCAGAAATTGACAAACACATACATCACTTTCAATGAACAAATTGCCTCCGATGTCCTTACCCGGTTTGATATCTCTGTGTGTGATATTCCGATCATGACAGGACTTCAGTGCCATTAACTATAAGCAAGTGAATCAGACAACTTGTTAAGAATATAAAGAACAGTACTAGGAAAGAAAGAGAGCAAGTTGGGAAATGTCATAATCCGTATCCAGAGGCAAAGAAAATTTTCAACTTTTTGAAGTCATTGTAATATATTTTTTCCTCAAATGGTACCCACATGATCAAAAGTTGTAATCGGTAGAAATTCAAATTCAGAAATTCCAAGATAACATACTTGAACAATGAATGGTTACAATGTAATCAGGGCTTAAGACTGAATATTTTAAAAAAAGAAAAGAAGAAAATAAAAAGTATATATTTCTTAACAAAATACTGGTTGCATAGACGATGCCAATTTGTTCTTAATATTACCAGCAACCCATTCACCTGACAAGATATGATACAGGGTTTCATAAAACCACAGAAGAGAAAGAAAGATGCATATCTCAGGACATGAGAGTGATTATAAGAGGTGGTGAAACTGAGTTCCGTCCAGACATACAAGTGTAAAACAACTTAGTTTGATGCGTAAATTTAAGTCCTTGACTCTGCTCCTTTAAGAAAAACGGTGCAGCATATCTGCAGAATTTAAAAACAACCATATCTGTTTTTCCAAATGAATTAACGAATAGAAAAAATCATTGAAGATCATGTTAATATTTCAAAAACCAGTTATTATAAAGGGTAACAGGACAATGCACCAACAGAACCTATATTGAAGACATACCAGCTGCCATATAATGTTGCGCATTTCCTGTTGCCCTTCTTCTGTCGTCTTCAACCAATGCCACCACTTTGATGGACGTAATATCTGAACATGTTTCACTTGCTCAGATCTTTCACTGTCAGCAGTATCATAAGCTTCTTCCACAGTATACATAAGTTTGGACAAAGATATGCCTTCATAATGGAATACAAGCCAGAATTCATTAGATCGAGACTGAAAAGATTCCACATATCTTGCAATATGGTTCAGACCTTCTTCATGGATGGCCTTTTGCGGCTGGAATTTGTTTGGAAATAAACTCTCTGAACCCCAAGAATTTCTTATATAATGTAACATGGAATCATTGGTTTTTAATTGGTCATAAGAACTGAATTGTGATTTTTTTGAAACACAATTTGAGTTTCCAGCTGAAAGCAGATCTTCAAAGCATGTAGAGGCATTTAAAAAAATTTCTCCAAAATACTTCTCTCTCAGACCACTTAAGTAAACAGCAGTTCCTCTCTCTACCTGTTCAGCACATTCAACAGTTATTAGTGCTACATGTTCTCAATATGCATAAATAAAAATACAGTGCCTCCTAAAATATAGCATCCTCTTAATATAAGTAACATAAATACAAGCTGCAGAACCCCACACCTCCAAAATAAAAAGAAAAAAGCAAGGTATTCTTTTCTTTCAATAAAATAAAAGCTTTATTAGATAAGAAGAAAATTACAAGAGATGAATATAAAAAACAGCCTCTTAAAAGAAAAGAAACTCCGAAAAAGATGGGGGGAGGGGAGGAGGGGAGGAAAAGGAAAGGAAAAACATGAACTTTAGAAAATAACAACCATGAATAGAACACCAAAAGGAAATAAAAGATCCAACGCTTTCCCATAAGTCATTTAAGGTCTCTGGGACACCATAAAAAATTCTAGCATTCCTTTACAACCCAATACTCCAAATCACATAAAAAAACTACCATCATTATTTCTTCCCAAACGATTGTACCAAATCAATAAAACTTGATCCAAATTTCCTGGACAAACCCAAATCTTACAAAAGATTCCAAACAACTTATTCCAAAACAAAGTAGCCCTGCTACAACGTAACAATAAGTGTGTTGTTGTTTCAGAATCAATCCTACAATTTTCTTTTTAATAAAAAGGTTAGGGGGAAGTGCTCTATTTGGCCTAAGAATTTGCAGTATGGCACTAACATTTATTCTTTTGAGTACCACTGTTCCAAGCAAAAGATTTAATTTTTAAGGATGACTAAGATTTCCAAATAAGAATCTCATAAAAATGGTGTTCTGTTGGGAGAGGAAATGATGAAATCAGAATAGTACTTACAAAAAAGAACAGCAGCTGAATTTAGAGTCCAAACTCTCCAATCATAAAGGAAGAAGGATGAATCGGCTCCAAAACAGGTAAAAGAGCCTCAAGTTTATAAATTTCTACATTGAAGAGATTTCCACCTATATGAAGATTTCAAAAAAAACATACCTAAAGAGCTTGAAAATAAGTGACTATATGGAATGGTAAAGAGCTTGAAAATAAGAGACTATAGGGAATGGGAAAGATAGAAACATAAGAGTGATTTATAAATTTCAGGTTGCAAAGCTTTTTTAAATATAAGAGTGATTTATAAATTTCAGGTTGCATAGCTTTTTTAAATATAAGAGTGTTTATAAATTTCAGGTTACAAAGCTTTTTTCTTTATTGTTTTTTTAATTTCAGCTGATTTTAAAATTCAGACTACAGTAATTGGCACTCTGCTACCGAACCAACTAAAATAAGCCAACAAAAAAATATATACTGGAGTAGTGTCTAACAGAATGAAACCAAAAGTTGAAGGTCAGATATGTCTGTTTCACATGGTCAACTCAGGATAAGCAAACCCCAACAAGATGTCAAACCAGACAAAATACACGAATTCAATTGAATGAGGATCCAGTTCTCAAAGCTAAGTGATAATTATGTAAGATTAAAATGACTCGTCCACATACCAGATATTACTAAAAACAGAAGCACTTCAGTAGGATTAAGGAAACAGATATCCAAAGCATACAGCACATGTTCTAGAGGCACAAACTCTGGTTTTAACCAAGTCACGTCAGGCTATATAATCAACACAGCAGCAGAAAGATCCAACTCCAAGAAAATATTAATCCATCCACAGAAAGGAATTATCTTATCCATCTCATCTTATTATCGGAATACAGCACAGAGTCTCCACTAAAAAACATGTGCAACAAACAATGGAGAGAATCCACAGGCCACAATCTGCAAACTACCAACTGTATAATTCTATTGTCACATATACAAGCAGAGAGATGGGAAAGCTTTATCACAATCTTGAGCCTCTTCGGCTCTTTGTTTTCTCCTTGTCCTCTTTTAATAGATGCCTTATCCTCCCCACTAGTTGTATAATTCTTGACACACGAAAGATACAAAAGCCTAATGCACTGAAACAGTAAAAAGGCATTTTACTTCACTAGAGTGAATTACCATTATCCGTTTCAGAATGTACATGTTGTGGTTAGAAGGACCATTCTGGCAATCATTTGCACTTGAGCTGCCATTTCTATTGTATGAATCAAAATTGATAAAGCTAAGAGAGAAATTATTGTTATCCTTGCTCAACTTTGGATCATTGCCAACTTGACAGTTCCAATGAAAAGCCAACCACACTTCACCATATGATCCACGGCCAAACCTTTTTTTAAGAACATACCTAAACACCAAAATGTATGCTGACTTAGAAGTCAGATCTAGAGATTAACACATGTAAGCATCACCTTTGTAATGGATTAATGACACAGAAAAACTGCAAATATCCACTCAATTTTTCCCTAATACAATGAAACATACTGGCAATCACAATAGTATTGACCTCTGTAAGGGTAGATGAATTAGTTAGATCAGTTGGGTTGCAATGTTTGGTTAGTGTAACAGAATAGTTGTTAGAACTCATGTATAAATATCTTTAACGTATACACTAGAGGACATAATGCAACACATCTTTCTTCTCTAAATTCCATCAACCCTCAATATTTGAGCCCATTTGTTTCGGCTTTTTATTTATGCGAAAATCACTTTTTTCATATAAAAAAGCACTATTAAAATTTTGTAAGGTATTTGCTTAAACTTTTAAAAATAATCAGAATCTGAAAAAAAAAAGTAATTTTCTGCTTATTTTGAAAAGTTATTTTGAGTGGTTTCTGAAAAAAAGCCGTTGTGGTTGCAGTAAATGAGAGAGAAAAAGGTAAAAGAGGCATAGGTGCAACAAAATAATTTTAAAAATTGCAAAAATAGTAATATTTGACCCCATGGAAATATTATAATATAAATCCATATTTTTTCTTTATTTGCTAAACAATTTAAAAAGTTTTTTTTTTATTCTAACCAAACACGAAATAATTTCTGCTTTTTCAAAACTCTTCAAACAATTAATCACTTTTTTAAATAATCTAAAAATCACTTTTTTGAAAAGTTTAAACACATAGGCCCAAAGTCCAAAACTCAGATAATTTCAAAATGGCAAGGATATAATTAATGAGTAATTTTTTCCAGGGGGTATATGCCTTCCCTAACTGTTACAAGGAACGACATTTGCTCATAAATGTTAAAGGTCAAATCAAAGAAAAACTGAAGCACAGAAGTTTACCTCATATCAGGCATTGAAGAATCAAAAGACCCATTATCTGAACCAGTATCATGCAAAGGAATTGATTCAAGCAGACCAATAAAACTAGCAAAGGATTCAGGATTTATGCATTGCTCTTTAGCTCCATAGACAGTCATGCCAAGGTGAAAGCAAAAGTTTTGGTTGTTGTACAAATTTACAGGACCACCTACATCCAAAATAAAGCAATCACCAAAGAATATTGGATTACCAACGGATAAATAAAAAAAAATGAACAAAGAAATGTATGGCTGATAGGAACCAACACAAAAAAAGAATGAAGAAAAATGGCTGTGATATGTATTATAAATGAGCAAATGACTGAGTTAGCCTCCACCAGTGTAAGAATGAAGGTCTAAACCCGGAACAATCACAGCAAACAGTCACACAGCTATATGAAAGCTCAAAGGAAAACAAAGAAATCACACCCAACCTCACACACTAATATTTGAGAGGCTAGTACTCTCCATTACCCATTGCCTGACCTCACCCCTGCCTTCAGCCTCCCCTATATTTTCCTTGTCAGAGTTAGTTACAATTTCTTTGTCCCCTCTCTCTCTCTGTGCCAGCTCACTAATTTCTTTCTCTCTTTTCTTTCCCTCGTATTTACACACAGGTTGGACCATACTAGGCCCATCAATAACAACAGCAAGAAAAGCACCAATTTCATGTGATTATATATTTATACAGCACCTTTTCTTACCAGAATGTCGATGAAGAGCATCTGGTAAAGACTCTGGTAGTTTATATAAATAGTTTGACCAGTCAGTCTTTTTGGCAGGCTGCTTATACTCCATAGCTTCATCAAGATTTTCAGATAAATAAAAACATCCAACATCACCATATTTCACTTCAGCCTATCATAAAAAAATACAAAGGTAGCTGTTCAGATTGATGATGACTAGAGCTACCTATGCTCCAAAATGAAGGAATAACTTCTGAAGGTACCAAGTAAACAAACAATCCAAGAGTTACAACTTTATTGATAAGCACACACATAAAAAGAGAATATGAAAATCTCATAATAGGAGGCACACTTGTATTTCTATCCAAAAAAGAGCACACATGGATCATAATGCTAAGGATGGAACATAGAAAAGTAAAAAATGATTTCATTCTCATAATATATCTGACAAGTTGTGGCAATAATGCTTATAATCAGCCTGACATACACTATACATATAACATTAGAAAGGTACATATCACCACCAAGAGAGAGAGAGATTAATAATAAAATTCCAAAACAAAATTACATGATTTCTCCAATCTCATGGAAAAAAGAGAATGGATAAAAAATCCAACATTTCCATTAAAGCTCACATTTAGACTATCTAATGCCTTCAGTTATGTTGGTCCTCCTAAATCATAATCTTTTCATTGAGATATACTCTCAGGACAGCTAAAGCTTTTACAAGACCAAGTTTCCTCCTCCTAAAACTGTAACAACAAGAAAAAGAAAAAGTGAACTACTGACTGGTTCACATTTCACAAACACCAGAACACAGGAGCTCCCTGACTTTTACCCATGCAGGTGTACCAATAAACTTACACCATGACATTATGTTATTAGTCCACTCAGGAAAAATCAAACCATGCCTTGTAAATGCCATCAAGACATTCAATAATGAGCAACACAAGCAAAACATAGAATAAAATTGACAACAATAGACCTCCAAGGCCTTCCTCAGTCATACCAAAATACGCTCAAACCTGGTATCCACTGGATGCAGATGCTCCAATTGCGTTAGATCAGATGCAATGCCATTAGCTGAACAAGAAACAAAACAGTAAATTAGCCAAATCAATTTTTAGAAAAAAAAAAAAAGAAAAAGAAAATCTTACTACATAAGAATGACCAAATCAAAGAAACTCAAGTTATTATTTGACCGAGAATGATCTCAATGTACAAGAATTTAGCCTTCCCATGGTACATGTGATTTTCATCATTAAGTTGAATGTGGTAAAAGAAATTGAAAGTTATATATGCACATCAAAAGTATCAATTAGAAAGAGTTATTCTCCACAATTGTATCAATAAATAGAACGAACACATGAAGGTGAGGCATGCATATTACAAAACCTAGAGTAAATTACTAAGACATCCACAGCATTTTGCAGAAATTACATAAACATTTTTCTCTACTTCCAAAACATACACTTTAATCCAATTATAAATCTTTTGACAAAATGCCCTCCAAAAAAACCTAATTTATACATAAAAACTAAAAGATGATTAAAGAAAAAAAATAGCAGATACGAGTATACAAAGTTGGTTTAAATGACGAAAAATTATTTTCAATTTTTCACTAGTTAAAAGTTCATTTAGTAATCTCAGCAACAGTAAATGCAAGATCTTAAAATAAATAAGAAGAATATAATGACCAGTCTGGAATTTGCAATCAAATAAGACGACAATTTTTTGTGCGTGTTCTTCCAAAACAACCAAGTTAAACTAGCTGATATTCCAGAGTTCATAATTATGTAGAACATTTTATGCACAAACACAAGGTAAAGGAGCATATCTCGAGGTTTTGAGACTAAATAAGGAATTACTTCTATACAAAATATCACCGCCAAAACCCACACAATATACCAGAGCTTCTAGAAGCAAATTCCTGCAGTCCAAGCAGTGGTCTATCTACATCCCTCTTTTCAATGTAGCTTCTCCTAAGCAAGTTATCAGAAAAAATAGCAGGTTCCAGAGGAACCACAACTGCTGCAACATTATCCATACTGCCTTTTTTGAAGGCAGTGTTAGCAATACAATCTGCCAGTGAATAGGAGCACGAAGGGGAAAATTCCGCTCTCAGGTTACCATAATTGTGTACTTCCCACAACATATCACATACATCCTGCAAGCTCATTTTCTCAAAAACACCATCAGATGCAGCCACCAAATAGCTATCATTGGCAGTCAGAGACTGCCAATCTGTCACCTCTGGCACAGATATAACACCATAACTATTGATAATTCAAAAAAGAACTGCATTAGAATTCCCACATTAAACTTTGAATTATCAAGAAAACAGTTAATTAGTTATCTTAAAAGTTTGAGTTATTAAGAGATGCCCCATGAATGTTTTTAATCCATAATTTTTTATTCCTAACATCAAAAGTCACGTGAAAGGCCTTTGGGGCTTGAAAACTAAACAAAGACACCACTGCTGGCTGCTGAAATTTAACTTCAAGACAACAGTGGGGACCAATTTTTAATTTGTCTATCAAATTAACCACATACATAAAAGCATTCCCATAAATAGATGTGCTCTAGTTATATGCTTAGGGCTTATGCAAAGGATATTCCATTCAACTTGCCTTTTGAAGGATACATCACCAAGAGCCCGTGTAATAGCTAGCTGACCGTTTATGCGAGGCACACCTCCCCAATCAATAACTTGACCACCAGCTGTTTCGACACGAATTCTTTCATCTTCTCTGTCGGGATGATGGTCACTGGTTAACTCCTTAGCTGCAAAATGAGTGAGTCCAATGGAGGAAGCCAATTTATACTTTTCACGATCCCAGGCAGGGAAAACAGAATTGTCACCCTGCTTCTGCCTATATAACTTTAATAATGATGCTACAAATCAGAAGAAACTAGAATTAATCAACGTTTAAATAAAAAAAATAAGCTTGTCATAATAAATAAACCACTCAACAAATTTAGAAAATACTAAAAAGGAAAGGAAAGAAAAATATAACAAAATACATTCTAACTATGTCTTGATAGATTTGAATATTAAATATCAGACACGTTCATTACATGCCAAGGCCTTTCTCACCTTTAGCCTCTCTAGGTGACTGAAACTTTTCAGAGCACAAGAAGGACTTAGAGTCTCCAATATTGGCAACCAAAATTTTATCATCTGCAATTAATATAGTGGTTGCTGTAGAACCTGAATCAAGGCCATTTCGAGATGCTTCCTTCAAAGTTCAATTGAAAGATGTCAATACGAGAGCATAAAATAAAAGGGAAGAAGGGGTCTATGTAAAGTTCCATATAAATAAATGGCAAATCAAACTTGCCTCAGAAAACTTTGCATCAATATCATGGATTGCTCTCAACAAAGCTTCCTTCAAAATTTCCAAGTGAAAAGAATCATCAAAATTTGTTGAAAATGTATTCTCAAACCTGAAAAGATAATTTTAGTTGATATGGACAGACAGATAAGAGAAATAAAAAATAAGTAAAATATAAAATGTTTTCTAGAACATGTAGTCCAGTAGAAAACCAGCAAAATATTTAAAACTAAAGTAAAGTTTTAGGAAACAATAAATCACTTATAAAGCCAGATGTAGTAAAGAGTGTTCATTCAAACAGTTCATGCACTAGTTATTAATTTCGTACCTGGAGTGTCTATCTCTAATTGATATATACTTGTTGCAAGTTCATAAAAGGAGAGAGCAACAGATAGCAACCTTGGATAAAAGATAGATGTGCATGATAGATTATAATTAGTGATGAATGTACTAACTATGGAATTGTAAAGTATTATCCTTCAGTGTCAAAATGCTTTCCAGTGTTTCTTTCATTGGGGTAAAATATTTGCAGCGTAAAGGATTGAACAGTCATTATCAAAATCATATAGCAAAAGGAAAAATATGGATTAGATATTTTCCCCCTAACAGTGTAGAATAGTACGCTTTTAAGTTTTAACAAAAAATTTACATACTGCTAACAACTGATATTTGATTTTGTCCCAGGAAATGTCAACCTTGAAAACAAAAAATTAATGATAACAATACATTTACTTGAAATATAAAAACACCTTGCAAAATGCAATTCATGCCAGTCAAGAATCTCTTCCCACTTGTGTAGACGTCTTGCTTCATCACAGTCTCTTTTATGAGGCAATCTTCCTGACGATGTTTTCAATAGAACTGAATATGTTGCGTCCAAAAGAAAATAGGTATGCAACACAAGATACTCCACCAAAAGTTTGGAAGCCATCTCACTAGCTTCTGCACCATTATGACCATCAAAGACAGCTACAATTCCAACCATAACCTCCTTAATCCCCATTTTACCTGTTTCAGCATCAAATAATGAACATTGAAGGAATGCTAAAAGTAACCTGTTCAGATGCATAAGTAAATATCCGTTTGTTAAAAAAAAAAAAAAACATTGAGCAAACTAACCTTCTTTCTTCCCATCTTCCAGTAAAACCACAATTCTACACTAAAAAACTTATTAGTTATACCCGTGATGCAATTTGATTTAAAAAAAAAATTGTGACGTGCTTTAGAAGCAACATTGTCTTTTCTAAAACAGTGGGAAAATTCAGCCAACAATCCAACCTCAGAGAGCACCTTTCCATCTTTACATTCTGGATGGGATCAAATCCTGATAGCAAATCAGTTGTATAACATACGCATGGGCAATGTACGTGTGTTTGTGTGAGTTTGTCTTTTATGATTCATAATACTTTCTGCATATACCTGAGGTTGTTATTCTAATAAGCTAACTGGACATATTATATCAAGACAATGAATTATTCATTACTTTAATATTCATATCAACTTCCACCATGGCGACACGTTACATGACTAGATTTTTTTCCAAGTTGGCGGTTGACAAAAAACCCTGATTTTGCATAGCTTGGCACATCTCAAATTGGAAGATGTTAAGAAAAGAAGAAGCTTTTAAACATAAGAAATGATGAAGAAGCTAAGAAAAAATAAGTGCGGCTGTGATATACACGTCCTAGGAAGTTTCTGTTTCTGAGTCACACGCAAAAGTATTTGCGAGTCCGAATACAAAGCAAAGGCAAGGAAAAGGAATAAATTGGATACCAGGAAAGGGAATGCGAACATCAAGGACACAGAGAGTGCGATCCTCCATAGTTTTTCTACGGCCCTGAAGCATCGCGGACTGACAACGCGCCGGGGTTTGGGAACGAGAGCCGTAATCGAAGAGATTCCAGCGGGGGCATTTCGGGGATTGGAAAACCGCCGGAGCACCACCTTTCTTGTAGACAGTCAAACAGGTAGACGATTCCCCGTAAGCGAAGGGAATTGTGAAAGAAATCAAAAACCCTAAAGTGAGTAGATGCCGAAATCCGGAATCGTGAACCATATCCGCCAACTCTTGTGAATGGTGCTGACTGCTCTGGTTTACATTGCTGTTGCAGATAATTTTACGTACGAGTAATATGGCAACCAAGGAGAATTGGCGCGTTTTCCATCAAATCGAAATTCTGGTGGTAAAAAAAAAAAAATGGAAATTCTCGGCCCAACGAAAATACCTAACCTCGCAATGTAGACTTTTATAGTTCTCCTTCTCAAATCAAAGGTTCCCGAGTCGGCTGCAAGGGAAGGTCTTCCACTATTTTGACGCCAGAATAACTTAAGCAGACATACGAAGCTAAAAAAAACAAACAAATAAAGATTTTTACCAAAAAATTTATGAGTGATAAAAAATAGGGTTTTGTAACTTTTATAGCCAGAATAACTTACGCAGACACACGAAGCTCAAAAAATATAAAAATATGAAGATTTTTGTTGACCAAATAGAGATTGACAAATTTTTTAAAAGAATATGTACCAAAAAATTTATGAGTGATAAAAAAATAGGGTTTTGTAACTTTTATATTTTATATTATTTTCTAAAAATCTACCAAGCAAGAAAATTTAATTTTAATTTAAATACAAATTAGTGGAGAAATAAAAAAATCATTTAAACATTTTTCAATCAAACAACCAATCGTAGAATTTTTTAAATAAAGCATAAGGAAAAAAAGGCATCACAGTGGAGGTTAATTTGAACGATTTACATTCATATGCATTCATGCATTTAAAAAGAAGATAATGAAAGAAAAATAGACTATATATAAAATTCATATTTCATAATCATAATGAAATCTACACTTTTCCATGTATTTTTAAATTTAAATGTACCCGTGTGGAAGCATGTAAGATGAAACGTCACTTAATGTCCAAATTAACAAAGTTTGCATGGTTGCAGGTCATGAGTAAAAATTGATTCCTTTTCAACACAACACAACACAACACAACCATCATGAAACCAGCGTTGACCAAAAATAACATGAATCCAACAAAAAAGAGATAATGTGTCGCACTGTCACTCGTGCGCCATATCTATATATATATATATAAATACTTTGAAAGTAAAAGTAAATCAAATAATTCGGTTTTGCTTCCCATAACAAAAACAATAATGTATTATTTTTGTAAACAAAATTTAAGAAAATTATAAACAAAGCTTGGTGTAGGAGGGAGATAGATGCCGACCATGAAAATCCATCCAATAAAAAGATTCCAAAAGGAAAAACCCAGAAAAAAATTAATTTATCAATTTGAAACATTAAAAAGAAATAAAAGAGAGCCACCAATAATTCGTGTAGCAGAGGATAGACGTGAGAATACAAAATCTAGTACCTTCGAGAACGTTATAGAACTTCCATTGATTCATTTCTATAATATTTAACAGATTTGTTCATGTACGTGTCATTACAATAGCCTGTGAAAGCGTGTCTTGACATAGCGAAATAATATAATATAAGGACATTATCACGTAAAAACGAATCAAACATTTAAATTAGATTATAAGATAATAATATTAAATTGAAGCCACGTAATAAAAAATAGTATTGCCCCCACCAATTAAAGATTAGACAAGTGCAAGTTGCTCCAAGTGGAACCCCAGATGCTTCTGGGCTCATGCATCCACTACGCACCCACTGACTCGCTTACCGAGGCGCGGGAAATGCTGAGGTGTCACCTTCCAACTGCTTCTTTCTGCTTATCATCTTTTTGGGGCTAAATTAAGTGTAATGTTTTAATTTAATGAAATTCTATTCATTGTTAATGTTAATTTATCCACTCACTGACTGGCATAATTTATTCGATTATTTTTTTTTTATTTTGAGGCCTTTGGTGGTTTATAATCTAATAGGAAGACTTTTTATCATTACAAGTTTTAGAATCACATATGGAAGTATAAAGTCATAATTTGTCGAAGGGCAATATATTTTGCAGTGCTTCATTCTCATACAATTTGAAAGATAACATCATTTCCAGCCACCTTGGAAAGAGATCTGAAGAATAAAACGCTGGAGGTCTTAAAACAACTTTCACAATTCAAGTGTTGGATTTTTTAACTAGAAAAACTACTATTCTGGCTCCTAGCTCAATTGAGGAAGCCTGACAATTTACATTACTATTTGAATAGGAAAAGCTTTACATGCAGTTTAACTACTACTACTTTGAATAATGTGAGGTTTTTTGAGCAAGATATAATAAAAAATTAAAATATTTATTAAAATATGATAAATCAAAATTTATTTACCAAGATATAACACATGAAATTAAAATCTATGTGTGGATACTCAACAAAGATAACAATAAAGAAGTTGAATGCCACATACTAGGCTTGTTTGTTTTTTAAATTTTTATTTCTAATAAATAAGCAAAGTTGAATAAACAAAATTAAATAAGCCCAGCCGAATAATTGCTAATTCAACTTTACTTTTTAAAAAAAAAAAAGAGTGCTTATTTTTTAAAAATAAAAGTAAGCACCTATTTTAACTAGGTTGAATAGTGTTTATTCAAATTTGCTTATTTTTTAAAAATACAAATTAAAAGGAATAAACAAGTCAAGTAGTAATATTCAACTTCTTTGTTATTACTTTCATCAAGTATCAATATATCAATTTTATATGTTATATTTTGATAAATAACTTTTAATTTGTCATATTTTGATAAATACTTTAATTTTTTTGTTATATCATGCTCAAAAAACCACAATGTGAGCTCCTCTCCATACACCAGACGTTGGAAATTTGTGTGTACGGAATCGTTCAATTTCTATTATTATTATTATTATAAAAAGAATAAGATATTTCAGAATTTTCATATAAAAATATTTTTTAAAAAAAATTTAATTTAAAAATTTAGTACTTCTATCAATTAAATTTTCAATTCAAAATAATTAAATTTTTAAATAATTCTGTTGATTTGTTAATATTTTACTATATAAAGTACTTAAAATGTTTTCTTTTCCTACTGTAAATTCTGATCCCCCTGCAGTTGAGTACTAGTTCCCCTACCAACGACCCAAAACCGACTGAGGATTTTCTCCCACCTCTGTTCTTCGTGAGATCAGTGATTTTCTTTCGGATGGTGTCACCTATACAAGTATAAATTACACAGAAAGGATTTAGATTGCAGCCAATCAAAATCAAAATAAAAAATATATAGAAATAAGCCAGTATTCCGCGCAAAAATGCCTTTTTTGAAATATCTAGCGCCAATCGCCATACCGGCGTGCTTGCCTCTGAAACTTCCAGAATCTTCTTAAATGAGTGTTTTCTCTCTCACCAAATTGCTTCCATATGTGGAAAGCGTTAAATAAAATAATCCAATACTGCTCCCAAGATGTCTAGAACTTTCTTATTGCTTCTATTTAATTCATCAAACGTCAGGCTCTGCTTTCTTCGTATTCGGGTGATGAAACTAACAACTGTCTGTTTTAACTGCCTAAATGACTTTCCGGATAAGGAAACTCGGATTCGGCATCCTCCTTCCTCGAAAGGCGGAATCCAAAGCTTCCCTCATCATCACTCCTCATCTTTCTACCCAATCCCATTTCAATTCCGCTGCAACAGTTTCCGTTTTTTTCATTTAAGTTTGTAGAATTTTTTCCCTCCCCTGTTTCTAGAGTTGACCTCACGTCATCAGCCCCACCGTCAATTTTCCTTCAATTTCTGGTTTATTTCCCTTTCATGGGCTAGCTATTGTGAGCTTCTCCTGCGTCAAATTCTTACTCAGTTGTATATCTGCCAGCTTCCCATTGAAGGATTTTTTTTTTCTGACATTGACTCTACGTATGTTCGTTACAATACTCTGTATCTAGGTAGAAAACGGAACAAAGCAGACACATTTGAATCATCTTGCGGAGGAATTTGAGAAATGGATTACCCGTATCCAGTGAAAGAAGAGTACTTGGAAGCTTCTTCATCTCAATCAGGAGGTGAAGCATCAGCAATTCCCCCTCCGCAGCCAATGGAGGGGCTTCACGAGCTTGGGCCACCACCATTTTTAACTAAGACGTTCGACGTGGTAGACAACCCAACCACCAATTACGTGGTTTCGTGGAACAGAGGTGGCACTAGCTTTGTTGTTTGGGATCCACATGCCTTCTCTACGAGTCTCCTTCCCAGATACTTCAAGCACAACAATTTTTCAAGCTTTGTTAGGCAGTTGAACATATATGTAAGTATCCTCTTCAACTGTGCTTTCAACCAGACCTTGCTCTGCTTTTCATGGTCTCAGAGAATTTTGCTTCCATAAACCGACAGTCGTATAGTGTATTCCAATGTTCTCTTTGAATAATAAAAGTAAAAAATAAAAACCGCTTCATTTTTCTGGGAAGTTAGAAGTTAGTCCCAATTTCCCACCCGTATGTGTTTGTAAATAGTATCACAATCGTAATACTTTTAGTAGTTTGTAGTTTTTCTTTTTTCTTTTTAAACGAAATATATTAAATTAAACAGCCTTCTCGTAGGGAAATACAAAAGTGTTCTTCTCGTGGGTTCTGGACTTCCCACCTTATCGTTTCCCGTAACGAAACTAAATTATTGATTCCGTTGTTTTAGTACATCCACTCAAGTCTTTCAAATTGGCCCCAATCTATTTTACTCCCATTTCAACTGCTCCTGCAATTCCACTTTGTTTCTATGATCACCCTCAATCCATGTTCTATCTTCTGCAACTGTAGTGTTCTGTTAGATAGTTGGTACCACAAGTAAATATGGGCTGTGACCGTTAAATACGTGGTTCAGTTTTACTTCATAATCAACAATTGCCTTTCTTTCTCTCTTTAATTTTCTTTTGGTTGACTAGTCTATCTATAGTTCTGATTGGTTGTATTCTTTCTCGTTCTTTTTCTTCCGTTGAAATTATCCGTTTTTGGGTCTTTGATATTGACTGTGGGATTTGATTTCACAGGGATTTAGGAAAATTGATCCAGATAGATGGGAGTTTGCGAATGAAGGATTTCTGAGAGGCCACAGGCATCTTTTGAGGAACATAAGGAGAAGGAAGGCACCTTCTAATTCGAATCTTTCCCAACAAGCACAACAGCAAGGTCATTGTGTTGAAGTAGGAAGGTTTGGACTAGACGAAGAAATAGACCGTTTGAGGAGAGACAAGCATGTGTTAATGATGGAGCTCGTGAGGCTTAGGCAGCAGCAACAGAGCACCAGATCATACCTCCAGGCAATGGAGCACAGGCTACAAGGCACAGAAAAAAAGCAGCAACAAATGATGGCTTTCTTAGCCAGAGCTATGAAAAATCCAGCCTTTCTTCAGCAACTACTCCAACAGAAAGACAAGAGAAAGGAGCTTGAAGAAGCCATAACTAAGAAGAGAAGAAGGCCGATTGAGCAAGGACCGAGTGGTGTTGGTGAGTCAAGCAGTGGAGGTGAAGGAATGGACCCTATTAAAGCTGAGCCTTTAGAACTTAGGGATTATGGTTTTGAAGTGTCAGAACTGGAAGTGTTAGCTTTGGAGATGCAGGGTTATGGTAGGGGAAGAAGAGAACAGGAGGCGCCAGAAGAACCACCGGAGAGGCTGGGCAAAGAACTTGATGAGGGTTTCTGGGAAGAACTGTTCAGTGAAAATTTTGAGGGTGAAATAGACATTCCCAGCACTGAAGGTGAAGATGAAGATGTCAATGTCTTGGCCAATCGCTTAGGATACTTGGGTTCCAGTCCTAAGTAAGCCACTGAAAGAAGACTCATTTGAGTCATGAGCAAGACACAATGCAAATGGAGAAATAATTTACTTTTTGGCGTGCTACTAAGTTCTAACCCTATCTATGTCCTCCAGTATAATTTCGTAAAACCTCAAGTTTCTCACTTTTCTCAATGTTGATTAGGTAGGTTGCAGCTGGTGCTTGGGCAAGAAATCTGTGGTAGTGATAGCGGTCATAATATTGATCTCAAGGTTCAGTTTATTTTTAACCAATCAAATCTCATGTAATGGCATGAAGCCATGTTTTGTATCTGCCTCTTGTAATTTTACTTTGTTGACCCATTTAGTGAATGTAGATTATGATCAGAAGCTGTAGAGTGCACAAGAAGTAGCTGAATCCCAAGAACCAGTCATAACTGAATGTTGCTTTTGAATCCAGAGCCAGTTGATGGTTAACGTGTCGGTTTGATTTTTTACCCCTCCTGCATTTTAATGTTTTGTACATTGTCGTTGTGGTCAGAAATGAAAAGCGAGGCCACGGTTTGACGAATTTCATGATGTTACGTTTGTACATGGAAATATCTTCCTGTCTCTTCATGATTCGCTTCTCATCAAATATTGTCATCATCATTTGTGGACTCTCAATTAAAGACGTGTAGCCCTGCAAAGCATGATCAAATAATGAAAGTGGTGATTTTTCTTTTTCGTGACGGTCTCCTTAGGTTTACACCACCCCAGGATTGCATAAACGCGTAGAATCACAAACTTTAAGTACAGTTTTCTCTATCCCCTTTTCATGGAGTGCACAGTGATTTGTATGGGGCTAAAAGTACAAAGAAAGGAAGAAAAGAAAAAGGTGTGAATTCGAGTGAAGTAGTTGAATGAATCGAGATTTCTAAATGCCAAAAGGGAAGCCGTGATCAGGTTGTTTTGGTGGGCTGTTTAGTTATTTGAAAAGGTGATGATTAGGAATAGTGTCTACTAAAATGTCAAGGGGGTATTTCAAGCTTTCCAAGGTGGGAAAAGACTAATTTTGTCTAATTCTAAATCCATTAGGGGTAATGAGATTGCATATGTTGGTGGAATGTTTTCTGTCCAATTGAATGCCTACGCCATGAACCGGCATTTTTATTGTTCTTCTGATGCTCAATGACATTTTGTTTGAATTTTTAAAGCAGTAGATTTCAGATGATATGGAAATGTGTGTGCTGATGATTTATTGATGAAAGTTACATGGTAATTCTTGGTCATCTTTTGGACATGCGTGCGCTTCCCCCCGTTTGTATTCCACTTTTTTCTTTCACAATCAGCCCGTACTATGATTATATGTCTGTTAATTTGTTAATTAATACTAGCAGAGCAATTAAGAAAGCTGTGATCTTGTTATGTTTCGTAGTTGAAGCATCCAAAAATATTTTGATGGGAAACCTGAGAACTTTGTGCAGTTAATAATTGTGGATATTGATGTTGACCTGGTTCAATATGAATGGTATAGTTAGATTGATTTTGTTGCTGAGAAGGACATGAGATATTTGAGGAGTCTTGCATTTAGTACAATGAGGCCACCTGTCGCTTGCACACCACACTCAGAAGCTGTGCCGAGCTCCTTCTCAATTATGAATCTTGATGTTGACAACGTACGTATAAGTCAATTATTATTTGTGTAAGTACCAACCCAACTTATTCCCCCAGCACACACACAAGCACACTCATAAGATGAAACTAGCCACTACATCTTGGAACACTGAGCTTCTGTTGTTAATTTCACAGTTGAAGCTAGTGTTGATTCCAGATTTGCAGGTGGTGCTGATCTCTGTTATGGAATTCTTGTGATCATGAAAGTTTGGAGATTGGAGGAATGAGGAGAGCGTGGAAGGCCTGTGCGTCAAGAGCGACAAGTGTTATAAGTTGACCGCTGACTTTAGCTTTTTTTCTCTTTTTCACTGCTTCGTGCTGTGGGGTCATTTGGCAAACACAGGGTAAGTTGCAATATCATCCAACTCTAACAGCAGCATGGGGACGTTTGATTATTGAAGAATCATTTTATATATCAAAGAAGTATAAAAGGTATAAGAAATTGTTTATATTTTTTTCAATTTTATACAAGACTTAATTTTTCGTGTTAAGTACATCTTATCTAATCGTACTCCATTCATTACGTTATATAGTGCACTATTATGAGAAATTCATGTTTCAAAATATTGTGCATTGTGTGGATTACATTGTGTTTTTTTTATTATCTTTTCAATATTGCCCCTAATAAATAAACTTATATATTATACGGTTACCAATGCATTTAATGAAAAAATTCTTAATAGTTTAGTCAAATCATAAATGATAAAAAGAGTTTTTTTAAAAACTTCACTTTTTAAAATTATCAATGACTCATGAAAATTTAGAAAAAAGAATGAATGAGAGAATGGATGTAATTTATTAATGTATGAAGTATTATTAAATAAGGATAATTTGAGAAATAATGGAAAAAAATTTTAGCTACTAATCATTATTTTAGTACGTATGTAATAATTAAAAGTGCATTATAAACTGGAATAGAAAGAGAATGAGAGTATTAGTTATTCTAGTTTCGTTCCTATCCACAGGTACCAGAGAGCAACTGACGATTGATGAAGCTGAACCGGAGCCAGCAACTTTTCACTTCTTAGAGAAGAGCCCAAACTTTTATGAGGCTCATTTCCCAAGGAGTTGAAGATTGCAGATTTATCCTTCTTATTTTTTAAAAGACACACAAATACTCAGCACGTGCACACATACACACGTTATACATAGATTGCAGATTAATTCCTCACAAAATTGAGACAACTAGCATAAAAATTGGTGGGGTAACATTTTTTTTCAATCTCACGGAGAACGACTACTGCCTCAATTTTTTTGTTATATATCATTTAAAAGTTTAGCACATACATTAAGAAAATATAATTAATATATTATTATTTTAAATTTCTTAATATGCATTTCCATAAAGAGATGAATAAGAAAAATTAATTAATATTATTTTTTACTTTTTAGAAGGATATCTAAGAATATAATTAAAAATAATTATTAATATTGTTTTATAATTAAAAAGTGATAAATAAATAAAAAATGTCATAAAAAAAAAGAGAGGAATACTCACAAACCTAATCCACCATTTTGTTTGTTCCAATCACAAACATAACAGATGAAAATATGTGAATTATAATGGGTGTAGGTGCATAACTTTTTTTCGTTTTTACCAACAAGGAAATAACATTCAATAAAATAAACGAAAAATAACAAGAGGCTAGTCTGAAAATAAGAAACAAAAGAAAAGAAAACCAGCAAAAAGAAGACAGCGACAAGAACTGCAATCAAAATCAATAATAGACCTAAGCTGGGATAGAGGGTAGAGAACCCAGAAAGATTGGCACATCCCATTACTCCATTAGGAGCTGATCTGACAACCCAGTCGATTACGCCATTAGCTCTTGGAGAAATGCAGGCAAATTTTGGATTCCTTGGAGAGTTCCTTAGAGAAAGGATATTCTCGACAATAGTGTAACTTTGCAAGTACGTATGCATGATCTTAGACTTTTTGACGACTAAAGTGAAAAGTAGGGTCATGGTGTTGACTCAACCTGCTGGCTGGCTTCTTAGACTCGATGCTGAGAAAAAAAATGACCGACACATCATTCAAGTTTGCTAATGTTGTAATAGGAAGAGCCCACCTTTGTTTCAAACTACGTGGAAACTCAGTTACATATTATTCCCGATGAAATATATCATACCGGGGGTGAACTTTCTGACCCATATTTCAATTTCAAGCTGTTATCATGCAATTCATAAGTAAAGTCAAAGTCAAGAATGTGATGCTATCCATGAATGACTAATTAGGTAAGGTAGGTGACAATTTGTAGGAGCTAGTCGCCTTAATTTCTGGCCATCGATATCCTTGCATTTCACGAATTTTCAATCTTATTTACCCTTTGAATTTTAATCATCCAAGCTTTGAGCCGACTCAACACTGCTGAAAAGTTAGGCACTCAACTTTCGTGTGTATATTTCTTTTTCTTCCAAAATTCAATTCCCCCTCTCGTTTTTTTGGGTGAAAGTTCTAGCAGTAGCAGATTCTGTAGCTTGTTTGGCCTTGTCACTCGATTTAAAATGACCTTCAGCTACAGAGAGAACAAGTTTTTAACATTTTAAAATTTATCTCCAACGTTTAATGGTTAAAATTATGGTTGAGAAAAAAGTTTTTTAACCTTTTTTTTTTTTATACAGTTTATAGTTTTTTAACATTTTCAATCACACAGAACTGGCGAGTGGCTGAAAGCTTTAAAACTCTGGACCTATGGTATTCCCTGATAAATTTTCTGGGCCGTGGAAAATATTCTAGCTCATTACCCTGTGAATGACAACCGAATGAACCAAGATAATAGTTGATTTTTGTTTTTTGGTTACCACTAAAAAATTAACTTAATTAACTTTTGCTTACTCTAAATTTTATTTTTATTAGGATTAGGACGAGGGAATTCGATGGAATAATTAGGGTCCGGTCCAAAAGGAAAAAATGAATAATTTCTATAAAAGATCTCTTTAGGCTTATTAAAAAAAAACTTAAATGATGGTTCCAAGGAATAAATTAAGTTCGATGACGATGCCAATTTGGCACCCGCGTCTACCCTCAAATAGAATTTCACTCACCAAATTTAAGTAATAGGTCTAGTATGCGGCTTCTGTTTTTGTCAATTATTATAGGTCCGCTGGACCTATTATATAAATTTCATTGCTTATCTATTATAAGTTAATTTTAATTATTTTATATAAACTAAGAAAAATAATTAGAAATAATATTAAAAAAAACCAGACTCTCCCGTGGCTTTCTGGTATGTTCTCATTATGAACATTCATAATGTTTCGGCTTCGAGACCTGGTACATATACTCCCTCTATTTCATATAGAAATAATAATAAAAAATTTTAATAAGGAGGAGTTGAAATTTTTTAATTTTAGTAGAAGTTATCAAAACTTTTAATATTACCCCTATTATCTTAATTTAATTATATCTGTCTTAATCTCCCTTTACAACAATTGTTTAATAAAGGGTAGATATAAAATTAAATATTTAATACTTCTTGACTGATTTATATATTTTACATGACTTATCTTAGAGGAAGGGTAGAATACATATTACTACGTCATATGATAAATATTTTTTTCGATTTTTAATATAAGTCATTTTTAATTATCCCATCAAAATAAAGAAAAGCTTGTTATATGATTAAAATTGTCTTCAAATTAATATGATTTTTATCTTTACCCTTTATTAAATATTATAAATTTAAATAATTAATTTTCTCTTTTATAATTAAATAAAGATATTTTAGAAATAAAATAATTAATACTTAAAAAATTTATAAAATGTGATCTGGATTTAGAATCATACAAAATTTTTAAAATATGGCTAATAAAAAGGATTGAAGAAAATAAAAATGATTGAAGGAAGTAAGCATTTCTAATTACGCTTTCCAAGGTAAATGCAATTATGAGATTTAGTAATTCACAGCGCAATAATGTAATTAATGAAACTAGTAGTACGTAATTCCGCTCATTGAACCATTCCTGTCTCTAGCATTTTATAGCACGATTCCAGATTCATGGGATTTCGTTTCTAGATGGAAGACCATCATCCTTTCAACAATAAAGAATTTATAAATCTTTTGCATTCTTTTCTTTTAGGCAAAATTTTTTACACTCATAAATTCATATATTTAAATAGAAATTGATACAAAAGTATTTTTAAAAGTCCACATCATCTTATTCTTAATTATACTAAATTATAACCATCACCTATAATTTCTCTTTATCTTCTTTATATAATTATACATATTATTGGATCCAGAGGGGGATAACTCTCCCATCTCTTTATCATTTTCTATATTTACCAAATACATTTATCTTGAAAAAATTAATGTAGTGATTTGAGAAGGATTTGGAGACTTACCTTGTAATAGTACTCAAGGATTGTCGGGAAAGATCACCAAAAAGAAAAAAAAATCTTATTAATTGTTTTTTGTGGAATTTCACCGTTTCTTCAATGCTGAAAATTAATAAAAAATTTGTCCTACTTCTGTTCCCTAGCTAGCCTAACAAGCGATACAATTAATATCGGAAGGCAAGGTAATCATTTGGGTTTAGAATACTACTCATAAAAACATGCATGCTTTCATCATCAGGACTATCCGAAGAATGGATTGGGAAGCATGAGAGGTAGGTAAGAGGTAGAATCTTGATATGTCATATTGATGCGAGAGCATCTGCCAATAGAGAACGGCCCGTGATCAATAACAATAATGCATGTGTGTGTGTGTGTGTGTGTGATTATATATATATGGCCCGCGCGGAGATGGACACTACTGTTCCTTTTCGTCCACCAGTATGCCTTGCTCTCGTCTTTCCGTGTGCGCTTGCAGTTGCAGGACACACGGTAATAAATATTTTTATTAATCACATCAAGCTAATTAAGTAATTATTAAGTAAAGATTATTGTGATTTAATTATGTGAGTTCGTCATGGATCATATATACATAACCCTTGTATGTGCTCTCTCATTTGTCCTGTAAGAAAGTCAAAGCTAGCATGGATGCAGTAACTTTTCACTGTGTTGTTTACAGACTCTTGAAGCGTGATTTGAATTTTCAACTTCTGTTTTAGCTCCATACCATGGGTTTCATTCCCCCTTCTAGGCCTATACCTAAATATAGAAATATTAAAATTATTTAATTATTTCTTGCCTTTCATTTTCTTGGTAACATTTCTTGTATATCAAAGTAAATTCTGAATTTTCTTCATCATAAAAGTTAGGCGCCCTCGTTTAATTAAATTATTATTTGACATTAATTAGTTGATTAGTTCATATATAGATCATATATATCAAAATCCTAGCTAGGGAGGTATTAACCTCACCACAATTTTTTCTTTGCGACGTTAATTATTAATTTCCACCAAGATTAATTTCTTTTCATATCAATAACTATTTCTTTTTCTCTTGGGTCGTGGACCAGTAGCTAGTTATGGGTGGAAATAGGCTAGCTCTATATTATAAGCCTGAAATGCCATGTAATTTATATATAATATATAAATTAATAATATATATTATGGTTGGCAAAATATATATTATACATAAATTATACATATATATATCTATATAATATTTAAACAAGTTGAATAACAAACTATAGGTCGCCTAATAGACCTCTTGCCTATTTTCATTGTACTAGTGCCGCTGGCATGCATGGTTATTAATCTCTATCCGGGTATTGAAGATAAGTGATGGATCTTTTTCAATTGGATTTGCTGTATATAAATTACATTTTGAAATTACATGGCGTTTTTATTTTTGGGTGTAAATTTATAAGGCGTCCGCTTGTTTGGAACTAGTCGAGGATATTTAATATATGAATCACTGAAGCATATATATATATATATATATATGTATGAGACATAAATCTCCTCACTTCCTTGATGAAACTAAAGCAAAAAGGTGCAATTACGTGCAGATATACCAAAAATAAGAATCCTCATGAGGTCTGTCGATTCCCGAAAAAAAGAAATTGCAAAAACTTCCAAAAAGTTTTGGTGTTGGAGACGCTGGATTGAATGGACCGTGGCTCGTAACTACATATCCAGGTTTGGTGTAGAAAAGGTTCGGCAGATATTTATTTTGAGATTTTCACTCAATTTTTTAAGTAAAAAGACTTGTACAATATATTAAGTTTAATAATCAAAGCGCTTCTGGAAAAAAAAAAATGCTCTTTGCACACTTGCCAATAAAAAAAATCCTCAACAACGTTTTGAAAACAACTTTTTCAGATTAAGTACCACGAACCAAATGATAATATATGGAAGTGGGGAGTATTCGTGACTTTTGTACTTGGTGACTCGAATTATTTCGTATCGATGATTTAACGTATCATCATTGAAACGATTGAATAAATTACAACTCAAAAAACTATAACTAGTTGACTATCAGCAATTAAACTTATTCATTTTTTACTAGTAGCTATTCATTAATTTTATGAACCAAATTAAACGGAACCAAGGGGATCACATTCCAATGACGAAGACCAGCTTATGTGTTTATAAGCTGAAAGTCAATCAATGAATTCAATCATGACAGTCGTAGGGTTATCTCCAGCAATTCGTCGTTAATATTGGTCTCACACAAGCTGCTTCTCCTGGCCTGATTATCTTTTTCTGAAAATTTTAATATTGGAGAAAAGCTTGTCAATATTCTCTTAAGCCATTTCATGAACTGTCTATCTTTAAAAAAATAAAAAATGCATTCAAATCTAAGGGCTTTGGAATTTTTGGGGTGTTTTATTTCGGGAACAAAAATTAAAAAGAAAGATGACAAAATTAATTAGGTGCCAAGCTCAGAGAAAAGAAGGAAAAATAATAGAATTTCAGCTGAATCAAGTGAGGTTAGGATGCTTCCTAGACTTTGCTCTTCATCAGTCACCTTGATCTTTCTCTCTCTGTAGACTTCTAATTGGCCTTTTATTTATTTATTTATTTTTCCAATGCGTTTTACAATTTGCCGCCTCTACCTCCATATTCTGCTATATATCATCATCACCCCCCTCTCTTCTCTACGCTAGTACTTATAATACCAGGCCCTCGAGAAAGATTTCTCATATATATTTCAATCCTCATCTCTGCCATTTCTTTTTAACACCAAAACTATTTATTAAGAAAAAGAGAGGAGGAGAACAAAGTAGACGGAAGGTTAATGGGTACCATAATTGTGTTGAAGAAGAATCTTGTTAAGTGCATGGTGGATTCTGTAGGGTCTTGATGAATTTTAGTGAAAAACGATACATACTTCTGAAATAGTATTGCAGATTTGCTCAGACAAGCAATCCATGGCCTAGAAAGAAAGCGACTTGGAGAATAAACCATCATCATCTCTTCACGAGACTAGTTTTGCTTTTTGCCACCCCACAGTGAATGATTCCTTCCTCTGCCACCTGTGCACTACCTGCTTAATTAGTTGCGGGCAAAGCTTGGATTTCTCTTCGTTTCTGGGAGTCGCCTTCTTAGTTTTGTTCCAAGGTGCAAAAGTAGCCTTCAGGATTCTAGTCCCGCATACACATATTAGAATATCGCATCTCTTACTTTCTTTTCTTCTTTTTTCTCCTTGCTTTGGAGTTTTCTGCAGCCATGTCCAATTCTGCTTCTTTGTCTGAAGAAGCTGCTGTCTCTTCTGGTACTAGAGTCCAGAACTTCACAGCATTAAATCATGTCGTTTCAACCATTCCTCCTCAGCAGCCTCAAAAGATAAAGAAAAAAAGAAGCCTCCCTGGAAATCCAGGTAATTCGTTCTTTAATTTCTCCAAATATCTATTCGGCTGTGCGTCTTAGGTTTTCTCAACTCGTTAATTATTTCAGACCCAGATGCTGAGGTGATTGCGTTATCCCCAAAGGCCCTTCTGGCCACCAATAGATACGTGTGTGAGATCTGTAACAAGGGTTTTCAGAGAGATCAGAATCTACAGCTACACAGGAGAGGGCATAACCTTCCATGGAAGCTGAAACAAAGGAGCAGCAAGGAGGTGAAAAAGAGGGTTTACGTTTGCCCCGAGCCTTCATGTGTTCACCACAATCCCTCGAGAGCCCTGGGTGATCTAACAGGTATCAAGAAACACTATTGCAGAAAACATGGGGAGAAGAAGTGGAAATGTCACAAGTGCTCAAAAATCTACGCTGTTCAGTCAGATTGGAAAGCTCACTCCAAAACCTGTGGAACTAGAGAATACAGATGTGATTGCGGAACCATTTTCTCCAGGTAATTTCTCATATGCTAACTTATTGATTTGAAATTAACTCGGTCTTCTTAACTAGCTTTTACTTTAGATGGATTTCTGATTCTGAGGGGGTGAGCTATGGACTTACTTTTGACTTCACCTCAGGGTCTTATAATAAAAGGGCCTCCTTTAATATTTGTTTTTCCGTGGTTCTCTGTTTTTACACAAGAATGGTATCTACTCTTGGAATATATATATATATATATATATCTGCTGCTCACTAATGCAATAGCAGGTTGCCTGAAAGTGGAGACAGCTAATACTTGTGTCTTTCGCTGATGGTTAGTGAGCATTATTATTATTAAAAGAAAAACTTAACAATTTCCTGTTCCTGAAATCCCGAAACTGCCAAATGATTATGCGGCAACCACAAAAAGCACAATCGACATGTCGTCTGTTTGCTTTACTGTTTTGCCCGTGAGCCGTGGCTCAATAGTAATTTTGTTTTTTCTTTTGACCTGACTATACAATCAATTCTTGGTAATGGATGTGCCTGCCCATATCCAATTTTTGGTGTGTCAGATAGTGTTTAATTATCTATGTTCAACATCATTCAGGCCAAAAATGTGTGTGTTCTAGTGCTGCTATGTCGAAGAAGACGATCGATGAATACCTTCCAGAGATTAATATGTAGCTATAATTGTTAGACAAAAAGAATTAGGAGTGTAATACTTGAAAGATTTGGAAGAGTTAAATATTTCCTTTTTTATATTTTATTGGAGAATGGCATTACTTAATTACTGAACATTGTATCCGAGTTGTTCATCATTGTGATTTCTGATAAATCTGCAAAAATATCTGACATGCCAGTTGCTTTCTTGTTGCTCTGTCAGTAAAGGCTCATATGGGTTTGTTCGATTTTCAATTAAACATCTTCGTGACATGCATGAGCTCTAATTCCGAAAGACTTTTTCGGCATCATAGCAATATTCCCAATAATCTTTCAACATTATTGGAGCCATGCATAAAGTGTGCAATGCATCCATCAATTGCCATTCTTCTCTCTCTCTTACTTTGAATTTGACCCTGCAACACAAATATTTATTATGGTTTGTTTATTTAATTTCTTTCAAAGCATCTTGACACCTTCAATCCCAGTGCATGATTTCCCTCACCGTTTCTGCCCAAACGGGACGTAATAAGTCGTTAATTTTAACATTACTATTTTAGGTAGATGATGATTAATTTAACTAACATTTTGAAAATTGCAGGAAGGACAGCTTCATAACTCATAGGGCATTCTGTGATGCATTGGCTGAGGAAAGTGCAAGACTCACAGCAAATCAACTGGCAGCTTCCACAAACCCATTACTCCAATCTCTCTTCCCTTTCCAAAATCAAATCCCGATGATCCCCTGGGACTCATTTCTAGAAAACCCTAACCCTAGCAACATTGATGCCCTCCAAATCAAGACTGAAGCTCCGTGTTTTCAGATCCCAACCCTCTCTTCTCCGCCAGTTCTTCAAGTGCAGCAACAGAATCAGAAGAACGTGATAAACCCTCCCTTGGGAATCCATGTGCCCTCGAACGCTGCCACGTCGGGCCACCTGTCAGCCACTGCGATCCTTCAAAAGGCTGCAACTGTGGGTGCCACTGCTATCCCAGGCCCAGGTGCTGCTGCTGCTGCAGCAGCAGCAGCTGATGGTGGACCACAGTCAACAATGGGTCACGTGACTCAGCGAGGCATGGGTGAGTTTGGACTTGCGACTCAGATCGACTCGGTGAATCATGGCTACATAAGAGGGCTCATGACCCGGAATCCGAGTGAACGTCTAACCAGGGACTTCCTCGGCTTGACCACCGATGTCGACGGCGGAAGAAATGGTGTTGGCCTGAACGCGAAGGATATGCTGATCTTGACGGGGGGCGTAGAGTATGAGTACCTGCCATACGATCACCATCATCACTCGCTCTTCAAGTCCCAACAAGAATTCGGATTCGTTGGGACTATCACTGCCCCGGAGACGTGGGGGAATTCTTGAGACAAACAAGAAAATACTTCCAAAACACCAAGGGTAAAATTTATGGCCAACCGAAATTAATTCTGCATTTTCTCCAAACTAGTGTGTCAGTTTTAGTTAACTGAATGTATTATTGTTTATATTTGGATCTAAGTGATTATTTTTTGGTTAAGGAAGTGTAATGCTAAACTAGTTATGATCAGCTTCCTCTTAAACATAATATATACATATAGAGAGAGAGAGAGCTTCGAAATAATTTATAATTTTAATAATCTATATATATAATTAGGTATAGAATGAATCTGTCTCTTCAGTCAGAAACGGGGGCAGAGGCAAGAGGCGACTGTGTGCATGTGTGTGTTGCATGCAGGGAGTTAGTAGATTGCGGGGCCTTTCTTTTCTTGTCAGTATTTGAAGTTTTTAACAGTTGAAATGTCACATGCAATATTGTGATGATGAATCCTTTTGTTGCTATATATTGCTGACCTGTCCAATATATCTTCTACCCCAGTTTTGGTTATCACTTTTGCCCTCTTTTTCATTTCAGTTGAAAAGTTTTCATCTCTTGGGGCTACAATCTAGATGCCAGAGTGGCAATTCGAACCATATGGTTCTCTTGTATGGATTCCAAATCCTAGTCCGTGAGGCCACAAACTTATAATGACCCCCACCACCACCAACATATTTAAACCGTACAAATAAAGCTATCTATATATTATATATGATGGCCCCTAAAAGTAGTTTAGGGGTTGAAAAAGGTTAAAACATAGTGCGAGCAAGCCAAGACTTGTGAGAGGACAACTTAAGAAATTGCTTCTGCATTGGGATTAATCAACTTTTTTACGCATATATACTTGCATGAATGTGTTCCTTTAGTACTCTAAAACCTCATACTACAATTCCGCTTTGAACCATGACTCTGCAAAGTCCCTAACAAACTATGGTTTGGCAACTTTGGGAAATATATAGATAGTGGACACACACTTTTTATACCCCAAAGCATTCTTCAAATATTCCAAGAAATTCTTTTCCTCCTCACCTTTTCTTTTGGGGGGGGTAAGACAAAAAATCTATGGAGCCTTTTCTAAAGAGGAGTATGTATATGGGGAGAGGCTGTTATTCAAACCTGCTATAAGCGTGGATGAAAAGGCTTCAAGGTTTATGTGTATTTGTGCCGAGTGTGAAGGTGGTCCGACGACACATACGTACATATAGTGGCACTAAACCAAAAGTTAAAAGGGAAAAAAGAAAAAAATGTCAACGGTTATATATGGAAAGAAACTCGATGAACATTTCCCAGCAATTGCCTCCAGCATGTGTGAATTTATCCTTTATTAAATTCTGTGCACACCCCCGCACATCACAGCCTTTGGTTCCACAAACGCTCATCTTTTTTCATCATTTAATTTGTTTTCTTATCACTAAATAGCTATCAATAATTCATACTTGCTGCTTATTATTAGGCTTCGCATGAACCATCAAATTGACGCTTGATTTTGGTTATTGAGATGTGAAGAGAAAGTGGGCGGCAAAACCCAAAGGAATGTGAGTGTGAATTGTTAGAAGATAGTAAAGTTGCACTCTCAGGCTCATGAACATCTCTGCCTGACAGAGTATAGAAAGTTCAAAGTCACTATAAAAACTTTAGCATATATTCGCTGCTAGCTAGGGAAGGGAGAGAAACAGAGAAAGAGCCTAGGGATTAACAAAAGAAAGGAGATCCAGGCTTTTTAAAGTATATATTATAATTATAACTGGCTGCGGTGCCAAGGTACAATATACATCCATCCCATATGCCTACTAAAAAGAGACTGCCTCTTTTCATATATCCCTCTGCTGCCCTCGAAGACAAACCAAAAGCCTATCTTCTCCTCTCTTCCCACTTTCAGCATGCTTGCATTTGTCATCTTCCACTCATGTGTCTCGTCTCATCTTCAAATCAAGGGGGAGACAGCAGCTCCAGAAAGAAAGTTTTGCTAATTATTGGGATCAATTGCCAATGCTAGATTCTTAACTTCACCTTTTTTACGCTCATCTTACTTACATTGCATGAAATATTAACCAGGCTTACAGATAAAGGTAAAGAAGTAAAGAACCATTGGAATTACATGAATAGAAAGCTTCAGTTTCGACTTTCGATAATTTGCTCTCTAGTTGACACGCGGTGGGTCAGTTCGTCTTTAAGGTTCACTTTATATGCATCTCATGTCATCTGTCCCGGTTTTCAGCTCTGGACACTTCACTCCCACATATTTGTATATCGACAACATTTTTAATTAAATTTTGATCTCTTGAAGTTCAATATCTTGAATAATTAGCTAATGAGAGCGCATCTAATTGTTTCAAAACTTTTTTTTTTTTAAATTCTCATTATTAACCAAACCTGCATATTGTCTCTCATCATGTATATGGATATAAGAAAGTGAAACTAAAGGTCTTGATTTATGCAAATGACTAAGCAAGAAAGTAGAGACTCATGCACTGAGATGATAATGATGATGCAGAAGATTGAAAAGAGAAAAATGTCATCATTAAAGTATATGTAAGAAGCCTGACCATCTGCTCAGAGAAGGGAAAAAGAAAAAAAAAAGAAACATTCCAGTCAAAATTCTCAGGATCACTTGATACCGTGAAATCAAAAACAGGTATATATACTTTGGTCAGACAATCATAATGGAAATTTGAATCCAAATTGAACATGACATATATGTGAAATTTGTCATAAATGTTCAGGTCAAGCATATGCAATATGAATAAACACACACTCAAAATAAAGGGTTAAAATAGAAAGAATAAGACATGAGATTCATACCAAGGTTAAGGAAACATGAAATTCATAGCAAGGTTGAGGAAAAGTAATTATTACCTCAGAGATAAAAATAACACGCGTAAATTTCATCATTTTTTTAATGCCCAATTCTCTTGATGAATAGAAAATTGAACAGCAAAATTCTAAATGAGTATTATGGATGGCAAAATTAGGCCGAGAGAACTGACCTTATTTGGGAACTGAATTTGAAGTATAGTTGATAGTACTTGTTACCCAAAAAAAAATTAGCAATAAAGGAAACTTCAACAATTAAGTACCTGTTTGGATTGGATAAAATAAGTGATTATGAGATCCATAAGTGATTATGTGTTAGAGTTGCCAAATAGAAGTAACTTTCCAATAAGCACTTATACTTCAAATAAGTGTTTATGGAATAAACTGATTTTTTCTACTTATGATAATCATTTATCCTCCCATAATCACTTATTTCATTTTTTCTTCTCATTATCTACTAAATAATTACTTAAATCCCAATATTCAAATATATTTCTTTTCTTAAAATCACTTATGGGGAAAAAATATGCAAACACAAATCATTTTTAACATAATCACTTATAAATAAATATTTATCCTCATAATCACTTATATATAATTCAATCCAAATACACTCTAAAGTGAAACGAGTAAACAGCATGGTAATGTGTTGGGCGACAAACAAATTAAGGTGATTAACGGACTCACCATTTGTTTTTTTGGGTGAAGAATGGATTCGCCACTTAAGCAGGGAAACACTGGCTGCTCATTTGTGTACTTCTGTTGCGCAATGTTCAATGGGCCCACTCCAGTCCATACTATTCAATATCCATCCTCGCAGACTTTTTTTGGGCCACTCGTCACAGACTTGAATGCACATGATATTGTCATGGGCTCAATCTCTATCAACTTCCCGAATTTCATCTGTGAAAATGTTTACGTAATTTCGTGTTGGTGTTAATATCTCATATATGGGAGTATAAAAAATTTATCATATATGAGCCGTTGACCCCGTGGCTCACCGAAAAAAATGTGTGCTCGTAATTTGCCAATTTTTGAAAAGAATTGACTCAAGCTAACTGGGTGTTAGAATGTTGTACTCTGAAGACTCAAGGTTAAACTAAAAAAGACATGAAATATGTTGAAGTCAAAAATTGGAATCTGATATAAAATACTGGTAGATTATTGTCAGTAGTTTTATTTTAAGAAGGATAACGCGAGTTTATGGTTATAGCGGGAAGGACGGAGGTCTTAAAACCGCTGAATTCCAGAAATTGAGCCGTCATATTTTCGCGCTCAATGATCAATTTTCCATACGGATCCAGCGAACAAGTGAGTCCGAAATGGATAGAGGAAAAACGTCCTGGTTTTGGAAGATCTACAAAGCGGCACTGGTTTTCCTGGGAAGCACAATCTCCCATGGGTATGCTCTCTCAATCAGTCTCATCGACATGGAATGCGTATCAGAGAACGTTGCACACGAGGGTGACACCGTTTCTGGGAATTTCGTAGTGATGGATCATGACATCTTCTGGAGCTCCGACCATCCTGGAATTGAATTCACTGTAATCCACGCCCTCTTCTTCCCATATGAAATGAAATCGAATCATTAAGAATCATGATAGCTTGGTTTTGTTGACATGAGTGATAATAGATAGCTTTGGTGCCTTGTGGTTGAATGTTATGTAGGCAACATCTCCCAAAGGTCATTTGATGTTTACTCTGAAGGGCACATCGGGGGACAAGTTCGAGTTCAAAGCCCGAGAAAGCGGAATGTACAACTTGTGTTTCCGGAACCCTTCTTCCACCCCTGAGACTGTATCCTTCTACATTCACGTTGGCCACATCCCTAATGAGGCCGACCTTGCCAAACATGGTCACTTCCACTTTCTCTCCCCATCTATCTATCTATATCTATTCCTACAAACGATTGCATTATCGATCTTTAAAATTTATTGTAATCTTTTTACTCATCAACTGTGGTTGTGAATTCAGAGCACTTAGATCCCGTTCATGTGAGGATTGCCGAGTTGAGAGAGGCATTAGAGTCAGTTATAGCAGAGCAGAGGTATTTGAAAGCACGGGAGGTTAGACATAGAAACAGTAAGTTGCTTTTGCTTCCGCAATCAATAAATTAATGCTACTACTCAAATCATTACAGTCTTCTGATGTAATTTATGTGATTCAAAGAATTTCAAAGCGCAGCAAATGAGAGCACCAGAAGACGTGTTGTGTTCTACACAATTACAGAGTATGCTTTATTTGCTTGCACGAGCATCCTCCAAGTGATATATATTCGTCGCCTTTTCAGCTAGTCTTCCCATCGCGTACAGTCTTCATCACCAATCATCATTCTTCTCATTCTAGTAGCTTTTCTACATTTTATCCCTCCTTGAGCTTCTGAGATAAATTAAACACATTATTCTTTCCCTTTTATGCACAGTTTTCTTTCTTTCTCTTTTTTTTTTTGGGCTATTACTCAGTTTTCATATATCTACATATGTAATTCGATTATGTTGAGAGGTTTCTGGCAGAAAAAAATTATGTCAAGTCACAGATTTTGTCTTCGATGCCTTTTGATTTTAGTGAGAACATTGATGTAAAAATTTCATATGTAAAGAAACCTTTTTTTTTGCATGTCTTATTAGATTGTAGTTTTTACAACTGGGTTAGTGTATTTAGTGCTATCGAGTGAGGAAAGTAGCCCCGGTGATGAACACGAAAGAATTCTGGAGAATTCCTCTCATTCAATTCAACACATCTAGTTACACGTCGTTGAATTTATGCTACGTGATTAACTCTAGTATCTCTATTTTGGACTGGGCCTCAAACACATATGGGCCATCTATACTTGTCTGCCATTTTTTTTCGATAGACTTATCTCCAAAATCTTGAGATTTTTATTCATCTATCATCTATGTGATCTGATTTTAGTGAGAAAAATAAGGTCAAAATTTCATATTTAGGAGTTTTTGTATATTTTTCTTGTGGGATGGAAAAAAAATTAGGCATAACGTTATTGTTCATGAACGAAGGTTTGGGTGAAATATGAATTTGCGAAATGAAAAGGCTCAAACTCAAATTCAGCACAAAGAGAAGTCAGACGTTGGTTGATAACCTATCATTCAAAACCGAATCAGTTTATGGCTTAATATGGTCAAAAACTGAGACCAGGTCGAAGGCCTCACTGTAATAAATTTGAAGGCTTCAATACCTGTCCAAGTACGCCAGATCTCCTCTAGTCTTCTTGGTTTGTGTTCCTTTTTGCACTGGACTTATAAATTCCCACCGCCCACCACTGCAAAATATTCAACGTCTAGCTTTTAAACATTGAAGAAAAAGAGAGAAATTTTTCTCACCTATTTTCTTCAAACGGTTTGCAATTCCGCGAGTGTTAAAATTGGAAGGAGTCTTAATTATTAAAAAAATATATATCACCCACAGAGTTTCAGCAAATTGCATTTACTAAGTATAAGTCTAATACCATCTACTTGATAAGCCGCATAACATGTCAATGGCCTTGTCATCAAAACTCAATTTCGTATTTTAAACTACGCGTGGGTATGCAGTTCGATTGGGGCAAGTTATCACCTCCGTCTTCGCCTGGTCATCCAAAATGATCAAGTTTAAAAAAATAATCTCAAACCTTCGATTTTTTTCAACCATGAAAATTAATTATGCAACTTATCACATGTCTAATGCACATAATGTATTGTTATGAGTTTGTACATTATAAAATTCTTATACATCAAAATAATATGTAACCTAATCAGGTCTGGGGATGTAATTAAGCCTGTTGTATTTTGACATATTAGATTAATCTTTTTTCTTTTTTCCCCCTTATAACTCTCAAAGCTCTCCCTCCTCTGATTCTGCAAATTAGCGATACCCATTTCACTAGCAAATTAGTGATACATTTAATTAGTTTAAAAAAGCAGCCAAACTCAACGGGGTGTTAATGGAAGAAAGTTATTCTAGTCAATTCATAAAGCTTTCTTAAAAGGCCGCCTCATTTCATTACTTGTGGGTTACAATTGTGATTCCCATACATATATTTCTTTTCTTCTAAATATAAGATATTTATCTTGATCTTAAATATAAATTTTTTTAAAAATATAAAATAGTATTTTTAAAAAATATTCTTACTTATTTCATCATAAAAAAATTAAATAAGAATAGTTTTAAAAAATATATTAATTTTTATAAAATTTAAAACAATTATCAAATTTTAACTCTCATTCTTACTTCGCGCGATTCAATTAAAATAAAAAAATATTATATTAAGAACTAGAAAAAACATTATATAATAGATATTTAAATTTACAATGGGAATGGAACCAAAATCAAATTATCAAATCACATTAATTTTAAGATAAATTTAATAATATAATAAAAATTTTTAATTTTCATAAAATAATTAAAAGTGATAATATTAAGAATAGGGAGGGAAAAGAACAGTCGACAAAAAGCAACCATTTGTTGGGAAAGGAAGGAAGGAAGAAAGAAAAAAGCTGCCATTCGAGTTTCAAAGTAAAAAAGAAAAGAAATCGGAAAGAAAAAGCAAATGAGGGGGGATTGAAAGCCTCCGCAAGCCGCGCGAATTCCCAGTTTGAAAGTTTGAACTTAATTATGGTCCCCACATTCACGCGCTTCCCCTTCGCCGGGGTGACTCCGCGTCTCCACCAAACGCCTTTCTGCTTTTTCTCTCGGGGGTTGTTGTTCGGTCCCACTCTTTCATATACAAACTGATCACTTTTTTTTGATAGAAGGGAATATCCAAACTCATCACTACCATAGCACATTTTATTTTAAATAATTAATCCCATTTTAATTAATTTTTTTTTACTGTAGAACTTTTATGTTGATATATACTCTATACCAGTAGTACTGGTATTTATTCATTTTACTGATTTGATAGTCTAAAATTCAACAAAGTTTGGACAATAAATTTTGGCCTTCATTGGCTCACAAGCCCCAAATGCAAAAGGAGATGCGGATCAACTTGGTGACTAAGGAATAAGGACGTTATTGAAAAGGACATCGCTAGTTAACACTTGCTAGTGAAGATTGATATCTGTTATGTGTTGTTTTCAACTTTACAGTTTCGAAGCGCAAAATATCAAATCATCCATATGAATCTTCCCACCGCCTATACTGATATTTGATATTTAGATTCAATTCTCACTTCATTAGCAGTTAATCAAAACGAAACAAACAAACACGGCCCTTACTTTCGTCTCCGAACAAAAACCAGAGTATCTTATTTTACATTCATTTTAAAAAAAAATCCGTCATATTTTTATTCATAATAATTTGCATGAATATGAGGAAAAAATTATTTTAGCCGCCGTGTTAAACATTTTTTTAATATGACATACGCTTCAAAAAAATCCAAAAAAGAAAAATGCCCTAGCAAAAGTGACATTTTACTGACCTCAGCAGTCGATAACATAAATCACTCCACCAGAATTTAAGCCACCTCCTATTTGGATTTTGTATTTTATATCTTCAAATGGCAATTCCGTGAAATGTACCCTTAGAACCAGAAAGAAGCCTGTTTGGATGGTGTAATTTTGTTCGGTTCTCTCATGGCTGCATTTTTTTTTTCCTAAAAAGAATAAAGTTATTCTGTGTGATGTTCACATGCGTATATAAAATTCTGAAAATATATTAGAAAGATTAAACAAAACCATATGGATATGGATATATCATCAAAAGACATCCTCCCCATTATATCAACAACTCCAAAATTTAGACTTGGCATTGCCAAGCGGATTGAGTTGAAAGTTGTGGGTCACTCTTTGTTAATTTATTTAGTGCTCTTTGCAAATAAAATACGTATCTCATTGTCATATCTAACTTGTTACATCCGTAGATGCTTCAGCATAGAGCAAACCCAAATTAAGTAGAGGTTAAAGTATTTGACAAGGTCCGGGCTATGTCCCCGTTTGATCGAGTGAAACATTTTTTTGAATGAGATAAAAATGTGAATGGAGATGAAAATATGATTAATATAGATATAGAAAAAATGTGTTTGTTTTCCTCATCTTTCCTTTCGTTTTGTCTCCTACCTAACAGGGTTAAATGTACCTATATACTTATAGCCACATCCCGTTCACATTAGGAATTGGTGACTTTCTTATGCATATACCTTTGGTTATGTTTGGTATAAATGGAAGGGGTTTCTTGAAAGGGAGAATGAGAGAGAAATTATTATAAAATTTGTTTGATACATATCATTTAAACTTTGTATGAATAAAATATAACATTTTCATGAAATTTTTCTCTTTATTTCCTTTTTCCTTTCCATTTCCATCAAAATATCTCATTCCTACCAAACATGGTATTTAATTAGGTGTCTTGTCAACCTCTAAGAGTTTCGCCTTCTTGCTCATTTCCTCTCCTTCAAGCATTGTTTTTTCCCCCTCAGAAAAATTGTCTCGTGTGCATGAGGTTGCTATTGTTATTGTTAACAGTGATATGCGCCACGTGATCGCTCTTTTCTCGCGGAAGTTACACAAATTGATTCCATGGGAACAAACATGTCATATAATAAACAAATTTTGGAAAATGTCTCGCAACACTAAATTAATTTGATAACATATCCTGCAATTTTATATCATCAGCAATATATATTTTTTCATGTATCATACAAAATTTGAAAAAAAATCACTTATGTTGTTTATAAATAGTACGGCTATAAGTTTTATATTTGGTATTGGTATATTAATGACTAATGTATTCATACCATTTAATAAAATATTTATTTGTCTCCCACAAAAAAAACAGTAGTAATATCATTTGTATTTTGATGAATAACTAATTTTTATTAAAACAAAAATATAACTTAATTATAGTTCCAAATTAATTTTCATTGGTAACAAAATGAATTTGCGTGAAAATTATACAAATAAAAGATCAACAATTAATCACCCAAAAAAAAAAGATGAACATTTAATATTTAGAAGATAATAACTATATCAATCGCGGAAAATGTATTCCTAATTGCTACAATATATATGATTAATTTGATTGAACCACGTCGGCCCCAAATGTGGAGGAACTCTTTCAAAAACATTTTTTATATTCGCAAAATCTCGAACAAAGGATATTGTACTTAAATAATCTTAACTAGAATTTGTGCTAATGCAATGTATGGGGAGTTCTAAATACTTATTAAATCAAAGCATACAAATGTAAAAATATATAAAAATTATGAATATTAAATATATTTCACAAATTGATATATTTTATATTATTAAATATAATAATGTGAAGACTAATAATATTAATGATTTTACTTATTTATTAATTTTTCTTATATCTAGTTACGTAAGAAGAGCAATGACTACAAGTAACGAATATATAAAAAGTAATGATTAACGTTCTTGATAGAATATAAGTTTGCAAATCTAAATTAAACAGGGAGAGTTGGTTTTTAGGATGAAAAAATAAACTTATTTACTTTTTGAGAGTTCAAAAAAACTAATTTGGTTTTTGGGACTGAAGGTATTAATGGTGTCAAAAGTGTCACTGTGAATTTACAAAAATAACCTTGTGACGAAAAGAGAAAACAAAATGAGATTAGCAATTTACGTCAATAAGGATTGAAACCCATCGAAGGCATCTTGGTAACATCAACTTTGCAAGCTTGTCTTCACCCTCGCGAGCTTCCCTCGTCCGCCCCAACCCACCGCTTGTCTTCGTCCCCTATTGGTTGCCTTCTTTCTTGCACTTGTCTTTGTACTTGTTTGCTTGATGTGATAGAAAAATGATTGAACACTTTAAAATTATAACTGAAAAAATCAATTTGGACAATAAATCATTTGTTCATGAGCATGGATGATGTGAAAGAAAAAAGGTCAACCACATTGAAATTATAATTGGAAAAATTAATTTAGGTGGTCGATCGTTTTTTATGGGTATGGGTGAGATGGCAGAAAAATGGAAAATGGTCGACTGCATTAAAATTATAACTGAAAAAATTAATTTGAATGGTTGATTGTTTTTCATGGACATGAGTGATGTTTTAGAAAAAACGGTCGACTATATCAAAATCATAATTGAAAAAATCAATTCAGGTAATCGACCATTTTTTAATAACATTAAATTTCAATTATTTCAAATACATGCTATCAATAAATATGTATCAACATATATAATAACAATTGATTTATTTTGCAATATGAATCCCGTACAACAATTCCACTAATTCTACTTACAAGGTTGCCCCCTAATGGCTCCAAAAGAATTATCTACCTACTATATTGGGATTTGAGGTGTTACTTCCACCTTAATGATGGGAACAAACATAAAGTCTAATAATTTGAATCACACATCTTAGAATGAACCAAATCTTAGTTAAAAAAATAGTAAAACAAGTGTAGGAGATGATTCTAACGCGATGGCGACAACAAAGACAATGTGTTAGAAAATGATGCCAAATTATCATAAGGATGCTAGATTTGCTTCTATTATCATCTAAGTTGTTCAAAGACACCCCAATTGCTACCTGCCATGGAAGATGCTACCTTCAACAGATCATTGCAAGTATCGTTGCCTCGGTCGTTACCCCAATCACCTCCATCATCACCTCCATCTACTCACTATTTCTTTGCTTCGTTTTGCATTTTTCATCACTTTGTACACGAATTTTGTAGCCAATCAAGGACAAAGATAGGTACCAAGATGAAGACAACCAATCAGGGATGAAAACAAGCTGTGGGTTTGGGCCGACAAGGGAAGCTCGTGAGGATGTAGACGAGCACGCGAAGTTGCTGTGACCAAGATACCTTTGATAGGTTTCAATCCTTACATGCATAAACTGCTAGTCTCGTTTTGTTTTCTCTTTTCATCACAAGATTATTTTCATAAATTCACAATGGCACTTTTATTTCTATTAATACCTCTAGTCCTAAAAACCAAGTAGGTTTCCTTGAACTTCCAACAAGTTGATTTTCTCATCCGAAAAACCAATTCTCCCAATTAAATATATAGTCTATTCTTGGTAATACTATATATGTTATACTTTTAGAATTCTTAAATAGTTTTTTATAATAGCCTGCCCTCTGTTTTGATATGGCAATACATCATAATATACATAAGTGTAATGATCTTATAGAATTTTTAATTATAAAATTTTTTTTAAGTTTGGAAAAAGAGTGATATAATGATAAATAATAGAAGGTGATCAAAGAAATCACATTTAATATAAAAAAATGAAATAGGAAGTGGTTAGCTCAATATTTAAATTATTCTTGAAATTTTATTATGAAAGCATCATTTCAACGACTATATTATATGGATAATATAAAATATATCATAAGATATGAAAATCGTCACAAAAAAATTACAAACAATAATGCGATGAAATCTTACTTTCAAACTAACTTTTATAACTAAAAACAACCTCACAACGGTGCATAGAAGCTCGCATAATACGGATTTATATATATATATATATATATCTCACTGTAGATCTAGATAATTAAATCATGATTTTTCCCCAAATATATATATATATATAATTTTCATTTCTATATTTATCTTATATAAATGTCAAACCTAAACAGTCAAATCGTGGTTTTTTCACAAATACATATGATTTTCAAATCAAATCATATTTTTTCATAAACTTATTTTTAATTTTAATTTTCATATTTATCATTAGAACAAATTTTAAAAAATAGCACATATAAGGAAATAAATATTATTTAAAATATGTGGGGTCAGGTTTTTTCATAGTCAATATGATGATATATGATGAGGTCCGACAAATATACATGGTCAATCATAGTAAAAAAAAAATCGAAGTATTTCATAGTCAATCCCAAGAGAGGTTATGAAATCTACTAATTCACAATTTTTAATCCAAAAGCAATTAACAAGTCAATTGGGAAATTGAAAATTAAAAGGAAAGCAAACAATTTAATTTATAAGTTTAATTCAGTCACTAAAAGTATTAAGGGATCAGAGTTCACCCACCAGAATAACGCAATTTATTTTATTGATTAGACTCCATGCAATTATAGTGATAGTTGTTTCTATTGTGTCATAATCACTTTTCAGCCTATTAATTTATATTTAGTTAGAGTTTACTTTGCTTTCACATAACCCACACATCTAGTCAAACCATGAAGTTACAACCTAAGCTAAGTTATTACAAATTCCTAAATCTATCTTTAGTCTAGTTATTTGCATTTATCTTTCTAAGTTTAGGTTAACTGTTCTGATATTGATTCTTGAAGTTCACCTATATATTAAATTCTATGGTGGTCAATTACATAATCAACATAACAAGGAATATAAATATAATTATAAAAATTATATATATATATGTATATATTTAAAGCTCAAATTCTAGAGTTATAATTAAAATTATAGAATTGAGTTAATCTCAATTAGTTTACATCCCTACCCCTAACTGAGAATTTAGTACCCATAAACTTAATTGTCTCAATACAAATAAAATCTCAAATCATAAAATAAAAACTATAAAAGAGAAAGGTGAAAAAGAAAAAACTTGAAGGTTGCTTCAAAGCCCTCTCAATCTCTCATACTCTCTGCCCTTTGATATCCTCTAATTGTTCAAAAAACATCAAAATCGTGTTTTCTAGCCTCTGGATGCTCGACTGAACGTGTTTTAATGTTTTCCTCATGTCTCTCTACATAGAGAAAGTCCATAAACCCATAAAAGTCCGATAGGTTACATAAATTGGTCATGAAATACATCAAAACACAAATATATGTAAAATCTAACTAGAATAATCAATTAAATCCATACTTTTACACGGTTTAAAACTTAAATGTGAGTGTTTTATTGGTATAAAATAGACAAATCAATGTAAAGGCTTGAAATCGCGGTACGCCATACTTTCGACTCTACTTTATAAGACTTACATAATATGGACTTATATAAATTTCACTATAGATCTAAATAATCAAATTATGATTTTTTAACACATACATATATGATTTTCATTTCCAAATTTATCTTATATAGATCACATTATAGACCTACACAATTAAAGTATGATTTTTTCACAAATGCATATAATTCTCAAATCAAATTATATTTTTTCACACACACACATATATATTTAATTTTAATTTTCATATTTACCATCATATTGAATTAAAAAAAATAAAAATATATATATAAAATAAATATTATTTAAAATATGTGAATCAAATTTGTTTATAATGTAAAAGCTTCAAATCATGACAGATAGTGCTTTCCATCTCTATTTATAATATATAATAGTTTCCTTTGGCTAGGAATAATGCCAGGCAATCGCTAGTTACTTGCTATTTTAACTGGCAACACAAAATCAGAGCAAATATACTCACATGACCACTAAGATCTCAAGGGAGCTAAACGAATTGATTTATTTGAACATATATATCTCAACGATGTAATAAAATAATTTTGGTCAACTCTCAGTATAAAATAACACAAAAATGAAATATTGTGAGAACAATGAGACGGTGTGCATGGCACGTTGCCAGTTAATTGGATAGTTGGGCAAGAATATAAAATGGAACCTACCCATTTTTTTCCTTTAAAGCAGACAAACTCTTCTTTTTATATGATGTGAAAAAAATGCCATACCATTTTTTCTAACGTGATTAGGAGAATCTCTACCAAGAGCAAGAACTAGTCTTCTTTGACATATAAAGAATAAATTTGCTATATACAATACACAAAAGAGTACTATTTTATTAATTCCATGAATAACTGATGATCAATTGGATCGTGTTTGATAAAATATAAAATAGTTGCACATTCTTCGATCTCCTCCACTAGCAAATTGATTGGAATGCTTATGCTCATACATTTATGTATATATAGAGAAAATAATATGATAAAAAATATTTGTATGGGGGTTTAAATCTCATAATTGCACTGATTTTTTTTCCCTCCTAAAATGCTTCATCTGCAGAGATTTTTTTTCACCAGAAATAATGTGCAGAGAATTTAAATCTAATTAGTACCCTCAAAAGAATCTTATAAATAGGACCATTACTTCTCATTGCTCAATTATCAATTAATAAAAAAACGCGTATGTGCACTCAGTTACATGTAAACGAAAAGGAAAGATGTGGAGATTGCTTTTTCGTTAAAAACACTCTGCATTTCCTGTTTTAGAACTTCTCAACGAGGCTTTCGCTTACAAAATTCTCATTCCCACCTTTCCAACGGCAGGTTTTTTTCAATCATATATCACCAAGGGATCTTTGTCTGCCATTAATATTAATATCAATATCAAATATAAAATATATATCAAACTATACTATTTATAAAAGCATGACTCACCCGTCAAATCATGTACGAACGCACATGAAAACATTAAACATGTTCAGTTCTTATTATCAATAACTCTTAAATCACGCATTTAAAATTAAAAATCAAGATAAAAAAAACTTTAATCTAACTCAACGAACACTCTTAATAGGAAGGTTTTTATATATGAGTTTAAGATGTAAGAATATAATTTAAAGTTATATATATATATATGTATAAATAAATAACTTCAATGGATCATGTTACTGTTGTTGTGAAAAATAAAACCCCTCTTGATTCCTCAGAATTTAGATTCACGTCTAGTGCTTCAACGAGGGCACCCAACATGGATCCCTCGCTGACGTTGTCTAGGTGCGCAAGAGAGAGTACATATAAAGCGGAGTAGCAAGAGAGATCGAGCAGGGAAGTAGCAGGATATTCAGCGGGGAGACAAACGAGGTGAATGGTCGCCGTCTGAAACTGAGCTGAAAGAGCGAGATTTTCGTTTTCTTTCGATCTTTATATATATTTTCTCTCCCTTTTTCTCATTCTTATTTGGCATTCTTTCAATAACTCCATTACTCCTGTAAGCTATTCGTGTCGATTTGTTACTTCTTCCCTGCTTTTTAGGGCTGCCAACACCGTAGCATCTTCCGAGAATTCAGAGGACTACCAACTTTTGAAGAAAAAAGATCAAATTCAGGAAAAAAGGGATAACAGAGGATCGCGAGAAGCAGGAAGCGAAACACACATCTCTGACACGCATTAACCAATAAGTAATTTGGAATTTTTAGGGAAAAACAAATTAGAATTTGGCGGATCTTGCCGCTCTCGAAATTTTTGGCCATTTTCGATCGGCCCACTTGCTCACATTTTCAGCTATCATTACAGCTTTTTTAAAACTATTTCTTATATTTGAAATCCCTTTCCCCCTCTTGAGGTGGGGCAAATCGGGAGCTGAGAGATTCGGCGGTGGACCGAGGCTATTTTCAATTATTGTGGGAGGGGTTGGATCCGGTGAATGGTGATTGGATGAGAGAGCTCTGCATGAGTTTCAAGGATCGAGAGGGGAAACGATGAAATGGGTAACATTGATTAAGGACTTTAAAGAGAAGGTTGGTCTCAGTCAAACATCGCCCTCTACTCCTACTGCCTCTGCCCCTTCAAATTCTTCCGCTTCGTACTGTCGGGATAACAATGTTTTCTCGGCCTCGCAAACCTCGGGTTCATCTTTTGCCAGGTTCAATACTTTCTTAGTTTCTTGCATTATAAATCAATTCGCATTTTTCTTTTTTTCCCTAACATTATCCAATTAAGTTCAAGAAATGCAAATGGTTTTCTTCTTGTTCAAGTGAGATCTTTTGAGCACGGCATTGTCACAATTATATGCTATAAGGAAAAACAAAAAAACAAAAACAAAAGGCTGTGTGGTGATACTCCTGGTCCATTCCATCTTTGCTTGGTCGTTTGGCAGGGATGAATGGAATTTTGTTTCTTTCTTTTGCTTTCCTTGTGGACACTGGAACTGCCTATCTCTATTTCTTTTTGCTAGCACTAGTTACTTGTTAGAAAGTAGATGAACTCACACAAACACCTGCGCACCCACGCAGCGGAAAAAAACTCTAGTAAATTACAATATTGTGTATTTGTGTTAAAGTTTTGTAACTCCTATATCTCTCAGATGACAAAAATTTAGTTCAGCTAATGAAAGGGATGTGTTGTGGGAAGAAAGCTACATATTATTGGTTCTTCATGAAGTCATTAATGTACCGTGTTTTGTTTATTTATAATTTTCTTGCGTCCAGTAATGTACCATGGTATTGTGGTCCTGCATGTGATTGTATATCTGATATGCGTATTATTGCCAGCATGTCTACTGACTTATATCTAGCCCATGGTTTCTTACCTTAACAATTTTCAAGGGAATGTATAATTAACTTCGTTTCTTTGTCAGTAATTTTACAAAATGCCTGTTAGATTTCAGTTTTTCAGGGGGTGTGAGTGCAAGTTACACATAAAATGGTTTTTTGGTGGCAGTCCAGCTTATCTACTTATCTACAACTTCATAAAGGTCATGTCCATTAACTTGCAGATGGAAATAATTGAATGATTTGAGTTAATGAAATTACACCAATTAATAATTTAACAAATCCATTTCGTTATAGGGTAAGCTAATATGGAAATATGTACTCGTTGCACGATTATCAGATTTTAGGACAGGCCTGCCTTGGTTTATTGTTTTAGGATTTTTTTCTCCTCCAAAATATATTATGATGTGTTTTGCTTATGATGCTCCTTGTGAGTATGACCTTTTGACTCTTGAAATCAGGGACACACATGAACTGGAATTGGACTTCAAGAGATTCTGGGAAGAGTTTAGGTCATCCAACTCTGAGAAGGTTCTTGCTTGTGATCTTGCTTGATTGATCTAATATTTTTATGTATCAATGAAATGGTTAATACTGTAAACTACAAATTGCTACTTGTTAATGTTTTCTAATTTCCTTGCAGGAAAAAGAAGCGGCCCTGGATCTGACTGTAGACGCATTCTGTAGATTAGTAAAGCAGCATGTTAATGTAGCTCAGTTAGTTACCATGTAAAGAAGCAAATTTTCTTATATTTGCACTGTTATATGCAGCCGATTGTTTGAAATGTTGTGAATTATGATAAGATGGTAGTTAATTTGGCCTGCATTAAATAAATTTGCAATGGTCATGCTGTTTGTCTTGAGATTTTCTGCTGAAGAGAACTAATAGCATGTTTGGTAGTTCCCATATAGTTAAGGGCCCTAGAGTTTTAAGCAAAAGTTTTTTTTTTTTAAATTTTTGTATATGCTTGTGCTTGGGCTTGTCTATATCACAAAAATAGCTTAAGCTCCTTGGTTAGGTTTGTCACAAATTTATATACCTTTCATCTTTCTTGTTATTTTTAGATGTGAGACCTATATTCTCCAGTATTCCCTTGCTTACTTTGTTTTTGTTTTTATTTTTTTTTAGTCTAGTTTTTCCTATTTGCTTGGTCTTGTGTTCTTTGAGACTTAAAGGCCTCAGGTCACAACCTTCATTTTTTTTATTTTTTGGCCTGGGCTTGTTCAAGCTTTGGGTCCATAATTTTTTTTTTTTAAATGGGGTTCCTGAGTCTTACAGATTTTAGGCTCCTGATATTACGTTAACTTTTATATTGATCGTGTTTGGACTTGTCCATAGCACCAAAATAGTTTAAGTTACTTGGTTAGGATTGCCACAAGTTTATATCCCCTTCATCTTTCTTATTATTTTTAGATGTGAGACTTCTATTTTTCAATCAAGTTAACTTTGGCAAATGTTGGTTTCAGTCAGTTGAATGGTAATTCAAACACATGTATAAATCATTATTTGCGAGGTCTTTTGTTTTTTTCTGCTCTAATGTTGTGGGGTGAAGTAATGTTATTCTTGGTCTTGACTCTTCTTTTCCTGTGCTTTGATATATTGATTGATGAAGGTGAAAATGCTACATGCTAAATGCTTATGTTCATATTTTTGTAACTTAGCCAATATATTAATTACTGGGCATTTGGGTGACTTAATGAACTTTGAAGTAGTGGTTATTGCACTCTGTGGCCCACAAAAATTATCCCATTTTATGAAAATATAGACATGGCTATTGCTTTCATTGGGAAAGATGAAGTTGTGGCCTTCTGTCTTTAATAGGTTTTGAGGTGTAGTATCATAAAATGAACTAGAGATCTTGCACATGGTCTCTCTCTTCCCCCCCTCCTGATGTTTCTGAAAAAGGTTATAGGACTAGACCTTTTTTGCTTAACATCTTTGTAATGCCAAAGGAATTGAAATAATGTTAAGCTTGTTCTTACTTCTGCTTTGCCATTTCCATCTCTACCTTTATATTTTGGGGTTAACTACAGTGTCAAGTAGTAAATATTTATGTGAAGAGGACTATTAAGGTTTCATGGTGCCTCTTGATAAGTTAACCAGTCAAATACATCCTAGACTGTTTACTCTTCCATATGGCACTAAAATTGTGTCTTTTGTCATGAAACACTGCTGTATGATTCTTGCGTGGCATTTATGGCCATTTCTAATTGCTTACATGTGCTGTCTCTACTCTTGCTTTTTGAGAATAATCATTATTAAAACAACTTTTGAATTATCTTGCTTTGGTATTTTGTATTTAATTCAGTTCCTCACCTTAAATTCTGCCTGTTAAATGTGAAATTGATTGCTTTCTATGCAACTTCATAGACATGCCATGCAGTTGAAGAGTGGTTAGTCAGCCACCTGGCCCTGGGTTTTATATGTTATTCTCTTGCTGATTAGTTTCTTTGACTGACTTTGAGTAATGTTGATAATTCACAGGTTAGTTGAAACACATATATTCTCCTTTGTTGTTGGAAGAGCATTTGTAACAGATATAGAGAAGTTAAAAACCAGCAGAAAAGCAAGATCTCTTGATGTAGATAAAGTTTTCGAGGTTTTTTCTGGAGTCACAAAGGTTTGTTTAAGATGTTTTTTCTTTGATCTTGCTATTGTTTTACTGGTTATCTGTTATTGGAATTTACTGTGAAACACTTTGTGCAGGATGGCATTTCTCGTGGATCAAATTTGTTAACTGCTGTGGAGATCCTTGTATCTGGGGTATGCTTTAAATTTTTTTGAGCTAAGTTGCTATATGCGATGCTACATAGAGATTACATAGTTGCATTTCCGTCAGAGTGACTTATTTTTTGCGTTGATGGAAAAGTTATTTATTTAATAGTGGCGATTTGGTGAGATCTTGCTTTGCCTTGCTTTATTCATTAGTATTTTCTTTACAAACTACAAACGATGCCTGCTTTCAAGTAATGTGTTAGTGACATACACAAATAGTGATGGATTAGGTTTATTCTGTATTGTGGTTAGTACTTGGGGTTACCTATTCAACTATAATTTGAAACTTAATATTGCTTGTGTAATTCCATTTTACTGTATTGTTATTGTTTCCTTATGAGCATCAAGTTTTAGTTCTTGTGTGTATATTCTTTGCAGCCTATGGACAAACAATCTCTGCTCGACTCTGGGATATTTTGCTGTCTCATTCATATTCTCCATGCCCTTTTAGATCCTGATGTCACCATTCAAAGGCCAAGTGATGCTATTGATCATGAAGAACCATCAGCATTGCAAACAGGTTATGATGGTGACGTTGGGAAAGTTCGCCGCCTTGAGGTTTTTCCCCCCTCTCTGTTATTTAATCCATTTGTTCAAAACCTGCAATTCTAGCTGCATGAGATCTGATTCCATGCTTATAAATACTTTGTTTTTGGACTAACACACACAAAAACACGTGTTGATTACAATTTTCAAAGTAACTTAAGTATTTATCAGGAAGGCCTTTGAAAGTTGAATATATTAAAATTTGATTGGAGACTCGAATCCTATCTGCTGTATTGTATATTCTTTATATGGTCTTGATGAAAACCCTTCCATAAAGCATAAAACTTTTCTCTTATTTATAATTTGGGTATTACTGTGGTCTTTCAATGCCTTATTTGTGCACTTTGTTTATTTGCATTCAACTTATTTATATGCAGATAGAAGGAAGTATTGTGCATATCATGAAAGCACTGGCAAGCCATCCATCAGCAGCACAGAGTTTGATAGAGGATGATTCACTTCAGTTGCTCTTTCAAATGGTTTCAAAGGGATCTTTGATAGTTTTCTCTCGCTACAAGGAAGGACTTGTTCCATTGCACAGCATACAACTTCATAGGCATGCTATGCAGGTAAAGCATGGTACATATATCTGCATTTGAAAACATGACATAAATATGTTATACAACTACTGGTGATAAGTTGTTTGTGTTGGCATTGTAATTCTGATGTTTGAATAGTCATATTGCTGCTGCTTAAATACTTGTAGATACTTCGACTTCTGCTGGTCAATGACAATGGAAGCACAGCCAGATACATCCGCAAGCATAATCTGGTTTGTCATTTTCTTTAAATCTAATTTGTGTTAAAGAACTTCTCTCACTACTTTAATTTTGGGCTTTTGTTTGTATATCATTATCAAAGTTTGTGTTCAACTTAACTACTGCATTAAACTGCACCAGATAGATTATTTTGAAAATATTACCCTCTTCATTTCTCACAAGATTATTGTTTATCAGGCTTTTGCTCAAGGGTTGGGGTGGTTTAGATCTGGGATTTGAATATTGTGACAAAAGGATCTCCATTTGGTCACTGCCATTTATGTCAAATGAAAATATTAAAATAATAGCAAGGATTTCTGCAACATTATTCCCCTTGTATCATGTGCAAAAAGACGTATGCAGCATATGTTCATATTTTGTAATAAATGCGGTTTTTTTCCCGCACTTAAGATGAAACTATCCGTAGGGACACATCAGCCTAACTATGGGCAAATTCAAAGCTGTTTGTTTAAGATTTAAAGCGACAATCTCTACTGAACAAAAAGAATTGCTTTTTCTTAACATCATTCTAAACTGTTCTGGAATGGTCTGGCTTTTCTTGATCAATTTGGACATTGCTTAAGGAAAAGACAAGGCCATTGTCCATTGGTGTAGTTACTTAGAACTAATACTGTATTATGCATGAAATCTTGATTTATTCATTTTAAGTCATACAAATAGGACTGTATCAATTTTCTTTTGCTTAACCAAAGTTCAGAAAATTGATGTTTTATTTGTGAAGTTGTTTTAAACCAACCTACACTCCTGCACCTCCACTGAAATCATGCCACGAAAAAATCAATTATTGTCTTAAACAAGTATCCCATTCATTAAAAGTATCACTTGTCCGCTAGCCATGCTGGCTGCTGCAGCAATGTCACTCATATAAGTTATCTAATATATGTGGCTTTTAACCTGTACCACTGTAATATATTGGTGCTATACTAATTATGATTTACAATGTTGGTAGTGTCCCTTTTATTTATTTATCTTGGATTGTTCTCATATTGTCATGTATCTTTCATTGCAGATAAAAGTTCTTTTATTGGCTGTGAAAGATTTTGATCCTGATTCTGGAGATTCTGCTTATACCATGGGCATTGTTGACTTGTTACTTGAGTGTGTGGAATTATCAAATAGAACTGGTAATTTGCTTATTAGTTTTTTCTTGTATAGCTTTTATATAAGAGCAATGAATACATATCTATAAAGGGAGCTAAAGGAGCAATAAATAAGGTTATCATAAATTTAAAACAGCAACCACTGTTTTAAATCTTGTGGGATATATTTCAGTTGAAAAATGGGCACCCCTTGTTAACTTTTGAAAGTTTTTCTTTCTGGATCATCCCTTCCCTCTTATGGCTGGTGCTGATTTCTTGTAAGTTTAAATTGCAGAGGCTGGCAGTGTCAGACTGAGGGAGGATATACATAATGCCCATGGATATCAATTCCTTGTTCAATTTGCTCTAACTCTATCCAACATGACAACAAGTCAAGGCTTTCAGTCTTCTCTTTGCAATTCGTTTTCTGATGAAGACGTTGCTTCTGATAGGTCCCAAGCATTAGTTGATAGAGAACAAAATTCCAGTGGACAGGAGAATCCTACCCTTCAATGTCTTTCACCCACATTATCTAGGTTGCTTGATGTTCTTGTTTGTCTTGCTCAAACTGGGTCAAATGAGTCTCCACGGTCTTATGGAAGCAAGGGTTCTAAATCTTCCCAAAGCAAGCCTAGTGGTCTTAACAGAAGTCATACTTCCTCTCTTGACCGGCTTGGTGATGAAGTATGGGAGAAGGACAATGATAAAATAAAAGACCTTGAAGCAGTCCAGATGTTACAAGATATTTTCCTCAAAGCTACCAGTCGGGAATTGCAGGCTGAAGTATTGAATAGGATGTTTAAAATTTTTTCAAGTCACCTGGATAACTACAATTTGTGTCAGAAATTACGGACTGTTCCACTTTTCATCCTAAATATGGCTGGCTTTCCTTCATCTTTGCAAGATATCATCTTGAAAATTCTCGAGTATGCTGTGACAGTTGTAAATTGTGTTCCTGAGCAAGAGTTGCTTTCACTTTGCTGCCTGTTACAGCAACCAATAACGTCAGAGTTGAAGAAGACAATACTTTCTTTCTTTGTAAAACTCTTGTCTTTTGACCGACAATACAAGAAAGTTTTGCGTGAAGTTGGTGTGTTGGAAGTTCTGCTAGATGATCTGAAGCAGCACAGGATTTTGGGTCCAGATCAGCAGAATGCCATCTCCAATATGTTGGAAAGGATATCCAGCTCCAGCAACTTAAAGAGACACCTGGACAACAAGGATGTTATCATTACTTCAACCAAGCTTATGGAATCTGGTTCTGGGACATTTCCCATTTTTGATTTGGAAGCAACAATTGCTATTGGATGGGATTGCTTGGCCTCTTTGGTCAAGAAATCCGAGGTTAATCAAGCTTCATTTCGATCAGCTAATGGTGTGACTGTCATACTGCCTTTTCTGGTGTCTGATGAGCATCGTCCTGGCGTTCTCAGGATATTGTCATGTCTTATAATTGAAGACATTTCACAGGTTTGTTGGCATTTGCCGCTTCATTTCAATCTTAGAGAGTTGAGCTACCAGTATTTTTCACTAAAATTCTCTGATTTCTAAATTTTGTTTGGGTTTGACCATATGTTGGCTTGTGATGAAGTCGATTATAAACAGAAAAAGATAATTTTTGCTGTAAATATCTATGCATCCTGCATAAGAATAACTTTTATGTTGTTTTATTGTTCATTTAAACTCATCAAGATGATTATCTAATCTGAAATTTACCAGGCTCATCCTCAAGAATTGGGTGCATTGGTTGAAATTTTGAAAAGTGGAATCATAATAAATGCTTCTGGGTCTCAGTACCGACTTTCCTTTGATGCAAAATGTGACATTATGGGAGCTCTGTTTCGGATCCTGGGAGCTAATCACTCTGCCAAGAAGGTTTTTGGGGAAGCCACTGGTTTTTCTCTTTTGCTTACTACTCTACATGGGTTCCGAAGTGAAGGAGGGGATTTGGACCAACCTTCACTTGATGTTTATATTAAGGTGCTTTCATATTTGTTGCGTGTTGTTACGGTTGGAGTGTCTGACAATGCTGTTAATAGGGTGAAGTTGCATGAAATTATATCTTCACAAACTTTCTTTGATCTTCTCTCTGATTCTGGCTTACTCTGTGCGGAGCATGAAAAACAAGTCATCCAATTGATGTTGGAACTTGCTCTTGAAATTGTAATTCCACCTTTCTCAACATCTGAGAGCCAGGCAGTTGATGAATCATATCATAATCTTTTATTAACTCCATCAGGTCCAATTAATCCTAATAAAGCACGGGTTTACAATGCTGGCATCTTTAGAGTTCTGATCAGATCATTAATGCATTTTTCTCCCAAGGTGCAGTTAGAACTTCTAGATTTAATTGAAGAGCTTGCTCGTGCTGGCCCCTTTAATCAGGAAAACCTTACCTCTGTTGGTATGTATTACATTGTTTACTTTTATACAATTCCCTTTGAATATTCCATTTTGTGTCTCCAATATTTTTATTTTTGTGGTGTCTTTAGGCTGTGTAGAACTTTTGCTGGAGACAATCCGCCCTTTTCTTTTGGGCTCATCTCCAATACTTTCATATGCATTAAAAATTGTGGAAGTTCTTGGTTCCTACAGGTAGAATTCATATTGTGTTACTGTTTACGCATTTAATCTCATCCTGTATTTATATTAAACAACTAAGTTTCTTTTGCTTAGGCTATTCGCATGTGAACTCTGCACACTCATCAAATATATTCTGCAAATGAGGCTAAAGGATTCAGGTCATTCAATTATTGAAATGATGGAGAAATTGATTCTCAAGGAAGATACAGTCTCTGAAAATATTTCTCTGGCACCCTTTGTGGAGATGGAGATGAGCAAGATTGGGCATGCTGCCATTCAGGTTTCCCTGGGTGAAAGATCATGGCCTCCAGCAGCTGGTTATTCATTTGTTTGTTGGTTCCAGCTTCAAAATTTCTCAAACTCACAATCAAAAGATGCAGTTCTTTCCAAAGCTGTTGCTTATAAGAAGCGGTCTTGCCCAAATGGAAAGCAGCATGCACAACATTTGTTAAGGCTTTTTTCTGTTGTGGCAGCTGATAATGATAACACAGTCTATGCTGAACTTTATCTGCAGGATGATGGTGTTTTGACTCTTGCAACCGGCAACCACTCCTTTTTATCATTTTCTGGATTAGAACTTGAAGAAGGAAGGTGGCATCACCTTGCAATCATTCACAGCAAGCCAAATGCTCTTGCTGGTTTGTTCCAAGCTAGTGTTGCCCATGTGTATCTTAATGGAAAGCTAAGACACAGTGGGAAATTAGGATATTCGCCATCTCCACTGGGGAAACCTTTGCAGGTTATTATTGGGACTTCAGCTGCTAATGCTAGAGTTAGTGACTTGACATGGAAACTACGCTCTAGCTATCTTTTTGAGGAAATGCTTACTCCGGGAAGTATTTGTTTTATGTACACACTTGGTAGAGGATATAGAGGGCTCTTCCAGGACACAGATCTTCTGCAATTTGTACCTAACCAGGCTTGCGGTGGTGGTAGTTTGGCCATCTTGGATTCTTTGGATGCTGATTCAGGTTTGGCTATTAATGACCTGAGGCTTGATGCTAATGGAAAACAGGGAGATCTGAAGGTAGATGGCAGTGGAATTGTCTGGGATTTGGAGAGATTAGGAAACCTTTCTTTACAGCTTTCAGGAAAGAAACTTATATTTGCATTTGATGGAACCTCTACTGAATTCGTTCAATCATCTGGGTGTTTTTCAATGCTCAATCTGGTTGATCCTGTGTCAGCAGCTGCTTCTCCTATTGGAGGTGTGTAACAATCTATAGATTTCAGCTTTCCTTTGTTTCCCAACTTTATTTAAGTTTCTGTGTTGTTTTGGTGGTTTTAGGTATTCCACGTTTTGGACGTCTCTATGGAGATACTTACATCTGCAGGCAATGTGTGATTGGAGAGACTATCCGTCCTATTGGTGGGATGGAAGTCATTCTTGCCCTTGTTGAAGCAGCTGAGACGAAGGACATGCTCCGTATGGCCCTTACACTACTTGCTTGTGCACTTCACCAAAATCATCAAAATGTCAAGGACATGCAAACATATAGGGGCTACCATCTACTTGCTCTGTTCTTGCGTCGTAGAATGTCATTATTTGACATGCAATCACTGGAGATCTTCTTTCAGATTGCTGCTTGTGAAGCTTCATTTTCTGAGCCAAAAAAGTTGGAAACTACTCAGACTACTCTGTCCCCTGCTGCATCTGTGCCAGAAACCAGTATTGAGGATCATTATTTGTCAAAGTTTCACGATGAAAATTCTTCAATTGTATCTGATGGAGATATGGATGATTTTTCTGTACAGAAAGATTCATTTAGTCACATTTCAGAGTTGGAAAATGGTGATATTAGGGCTGAAACATCAAATTGCATTGTCTTGTCAAATGCAGACATGGTTGAACATGTCTTGTTAGATTGGACATTATGGGTGACAGCCCCTGTGTCAATCCAAATTTCATTACTAGGGTTTTTGGAACATTTAGTGTCCATGCATTGGTACAGAAATCATAATCTTACTGTTCTCCGGCAGATTAACCTTGTGCAACATTTATTAGTGACTTTGCAGCGGGGTGATGTTGAAGTTCCTGTCCTAGAAAAATTGGTTATATTGCTTGGAGTCATTTTGGAAGATGGGTTTCTATCTTCTGAGCTTGACAATGTTGTCAGATTTGTGATTATGACTTTTGATCCACCTGGGTTGGTTCCACAGCGCCCAATTATGAGAGAGTCAATGGGGAAACACGTGATTGTCAGAAATATGTTACTGGAGATGCTTATTGATCTACAAGTGACAATAAAATCTGAAGAATTGCTTGAACAGTGGCATAAAGTTGTTTCTTCCAAATTAATAACATATTTTCTTGATGAAGCAGTTCATCCCACAAGTATGAGATGGGTCATTACTCTTCTTGGTGTGTGTCTTACTTCTTCTCCAACATTTGCACTTAAGTTTCGTACAAGTGGAGGTTATCAAGGTCTGGCTCGGGTGCTTCCAAGTTTCTATGATTCCCCAGACATTTATTATATTTTGTTTTGTTTGATATTTGGCAAACCAGTTTATCCTAGGTTACCAGAGGTCCGCATGTTGGACTTTCATGCCCTAATGCCTAATGATGGGAATTATGTAGAACTGAAGTTTGTAGAATTGTTGGACTCTGTGATTGCTATGGTGAAATCTACTTTTAATAGGTTGATCATGCGGTCAATGCTTATCCACCAAACTGGTAATCTTTCCCAGGTTGGTGCAAGCCTTGTGGTGGAGCTTGTGGAGGGAAATTCAGACATGGCTGGTGAACTTCAGGGGGAAGCTCTGATGCACAAGACTTATGCTGCTCGCCTTATGGGTGGAGAGGCGTTGGCCCCAGCTGCTGCAACTTCAGTTCTTAGATTTATGGTTGATCTGGCTAAGATGTGTTCCCCTTTCACTGCTGTTTGTAGGCGCACAGAATTTCTTGAAAGCTGCATTGATCTATATTTTTCTTGTGTGAGGTCTGTTTTAAGATAGTTTCTTTGTGTGTTCTTTCATTATTTCTGCTTGATTTTCTACCTGTTATCTGTAGCTGACTTCTTGTGCAAGTTTTCTATTACATTTGATCCTAGTCCAGCTGAAATATGTCCTTTTTCTGTTGAACTAAATGTTTGGTGCCTTACAGGGCTGCACATGCTGCTAAACTGGCAAAAGAGCGTTCTGCAGGGACAGAAGAGAAAACCCTGAATGATTGTGATGACACGTGCAGTTCACAAAATACATTTTCTAGCTTGCCTAATGAACAAGAACAGTCAGTCAAAACCTCTATTAGTGTTGGAAGCTTTCCTCGAGCACTGGTAAGTACAAGTTCTGAAGACACGGCTGCGCCTGTAAGTGCTGTGGTTGGTGAGAGATCAGAGAATCATGCTACTGCACCTCAACTGGAGTCAAATAATCCTGGTTGCCAAGATGTTGAAACTGATCAGAGCTTGGATGATTTCAATACTGATCAGGTGTCTGGCTCATCCAGTGCAAATGAATTCAACTGTGGTATTAAAGACACTTTGGACACTCTCCGGCCAACAGATTCCCAGAGTTCTGCATCTTTTACTGTACCTGATTCTCTCATTTTGTCAGAAAAGTCCAATTCTAGAATTCCTCTGGCTCATTCAACGCCAGTTATTGCAATGGCATCCTGGCTGGGAAGTTCAATCCATAATGAAGCAAAATCTCCTTTAGCAGCCACTCCTTCTGATTCATCCATGTCTGCAGTGGAGTTTGATCCATCTTCAGAATTGAAGTCCAGCTCTGAAGGTCAATCTGTACAAAATGCTTGCTTTGCCGTGACCTCAAAGTTGCTTCTAGATATAAATGATTCTGGATATGGTGGTGGTCCATGTTCTGCTGGAGCAACTGCTGTTTTAGATTTTATTGCAGAAGTCCTTTCTGACTTTATGATGGAGCAGCTGAAAGCATCGCTGGCTATAGAGAACATTTTGGAAAGTGTTCCTCTAAATGTAGATGCTGAGTCTATGCTAGTTTTCCAGGGCCTGTGCCTTGGTAGATTTATGAACTTCCTTGAAAGGCGACTGCTGCGGGATGATGAAGAAGATGAGAAAAAATTGGATAAGAGTTGCTGGTCATCAAACTTGGATGCATTGTGCTGGATGATAGTGGATCGTGTATACATGGGTGCTTTCCCTCAACCTTCTGCAGTACTAAAAACTCTCGAATTCTTATTATCAATGTTGCAATTGGCTAACAAAGATGGCCGAATTGAAGGAGCAGCTCCTGGTGGAAAGGGGTTCTTATCAATCACGAGAGGAAGTAGGCAACTTGAAGCTTATATAAATTCAATTCTTAAGAACACAAATCGAATGATATTATATTGCTTCCTTCCATCATTTTTAATTAGTACAGGGGAAGAGGATCTCCTTTCACGCTTGGGTTTGGGCACTGAGCCTAAAAAGCGATCATCCTCAACTTCTCAAGAGGATTCAGGGATTAACATTTGCACAGTCTTGCAGTTATTGGTTGCTCATAAAAGAATTATATTCTGTCCCAGTAATTCTGATACTGATCTTAATTGCTGTCTATGCGTGAATCTTATATCCCTTCTTTGTGATCGAAGGCAGAATGTACAGAATATGGCAGTTGATGTCTTTAAGTATCTTCTAGTACATAGGAGGGCTGCACTAGAAGACTTGCTTGTTTCTAGACCTAGCCAAGGGCAGCAGCATGATGTGCTTCATGGGGGTTTTGACAAATTATTGACTAAAAGTTCATCTGAGTTTTTTGACTGGTATCAGAGTACTGAAGAGATTGTAAACAAACTGCTGGAGCAGTGTGCTGGCATTATGTGGATGCAGTATATTGCTGGATCAGGAAAGTTCCCAGGAGTGAGAATCAAAGGCATGGAAAGTCGTCGTAAGAGGGAAGTGGGAAGAAAATCCCGAGAAGCTGCAAAATTGGATATAAGACACTGGGAACAGCTAAATGAGCGAAGATATGCACTGGAATTAGTTCGTGATGCAATGTCTGCTGTGTTGAGAATTGTTCGGCAGGATAAGTATGGATGGGTTCTTCATGCTGAGAGTGAGTGGCAAAGTCATCTTCAGCAACTTTTGCATGAACGTGGGATATTTCCGCTTTGTAAATCCTATGTCTCAGAAGAGCCAGAATGGCAGCTTTGTCCAATTGAAGGTCCTTACCGAATGCGCAAAAAACTTGAACGCAGCAAACTTAAAATTGATACCATAAAAAATATTCTTGATGATCTGTTTGAATCAAATGAAGCTGGGTTTTGTAAAAGAAAATGTGAGAATGGTCCTGATGCGCTTGAACCAGATTCTGAACATTGTTTTCATGGTTTGACTGATGGTGGTAAACAGAATAATCTTGATGTCGGGCTCTATGATGCACTCTTCAATAATCTTGATGTCAGAGAGACAGTTCCTGACAGGAATGAATCCAGTGATGACAAAGCTAGTAGTGTAAATGAAGCAAGCCTTTACTCTGCACTCGAAATTGGTGCCAAGTCCAGTGCTGTGTCAGTCCCAACAGCAGCACAGGAAAGATCTGATCTGGGATCTCCAAGGCCATCTGTGAAAGTTGATGATGTTAAGATTGCAGATGATAAATATGATAAAGAACTGAATGATAATGGTGAATTCTTGATCAGGCCTTTTCTGGAACCGTATGAGAAAATACGATTTAAATATAATTGTGAACGGGTTGTGGGTCTTGACAAACATGATGGTATATTCCTGATAGGTGAATTCTGTTTGTATGTGATTGAAAATTTCTATATTGATGACTCTGGGTGCTTCTGTGAGAAGGAAAGTGAGCATGAACTTTCAGTTATTGATCAGGCCTTGGGTGTCAAGAAAAATGTTAGTGACACTGTAGATTTCCAGCCCAAATCAAATTCATCATGGAGCACAATAGTTAAGTACTGTGTTGGGGGCAAGGCATGGGCCTATAGTGGTGGTGCATGGGGAAAGGAGAAAGTGCATAGCAGCGGGAATTTACCTCACTTTTGGCGCATGTGGAAACTTAATAGTGTTCATGAGATTTTAAAGCGTGATTATCAACTCCGTCCTGTTGCTATTGAAATATTTAGCATGGATGGATATAACGATCTCTTGGTTTTCCACAAAAAGGAGAGAGAAGAGGTTTTTAGAAATCTAGTCGCCATGAATCTTCCTCGAAATAGCATGCAAGACTCTCTTCTCCTCTATGTTTTGCTTTATACTTATCCATTTGTGTTGTCAATTTTCTGTGATTTATAATGCATATTGTAATTGCTTTGCATGATGCTGTTGATTTGGTTCAACGTGTGCGAACTTAATATTCATGTAATATGAGTGTGTGGACGCATAATGTTTTTTATTTTTCTGATGTCGGTGCTTGTGAAGCTAACTTGTGTTTCTATTTCTAAATTAATTGTCTACATTCCATCAGGTTGGATACAACAATTTCAGGATCATCAAAACAAGAAAGCAAGGAAGGCAGCCGTCTCTTTAAAATAATGGCCAAATCCTTTTCAAAAAGGTGGCAAAGTGGAGAAATAAGCAATTTTCAGTACCTCATGCATCTAAACACCTTGGCAGGGCGTGGGTATAGCGACCTCACTCAATATCCAGTCTTTCCTTGGGTCCTTGCAGATTATGAGAGTGAAAATCTGGATTTGTCCAATCCGAAAACATTTCGCCTGCTTGATAAACCAATGGGTTGCCAGACACCTGAAGGGGAAGATGAATTTAGAAAAAGGTAGGCTCTTTGAGTGTTATTGATTTTATCTTGTGTTACTATTTTACTATTTTTTTCCTTTCATCATAGACTGGGTTGCTTGGGACTGTCTCCATATAGATCATTTCTAAAGTGTTAGTTCCTAGAAGCATGCAGATATAGGGTTGACTTGGAGACACGAGAACAGTATTCTGTGGCTTTGCATTTGCATATATAATATTTGGACACAATTCTTAACTTGGGATTTTATAACAATTTTATAATGGTAAAAAAATAAATAAGAGTATCCATGATAGTTTCCCCTCGTCCGATGTATCATACTGCTTTAACTTCTTTCGTTAGGTACGAGAGCTGGGATGATCCAGAGGTTCCAAAGTTCCATTATGGATCACATTATTCTAGTGCTGGAATTGTGCTCTTCTATCTTCTCCGCCTTCCCCCTTTCAGTGCAGAAAATCAAAAGCTTCAAGGTGGCCAGTTTGACCATGCTGATCGTCTTTTCAATAGTGTAAAGGATACTTGGTTAAGTGCAGCTGGGAAGGGAAACACATCTGATGTGAAGGAACTAATTCCAGAATTTTTCTACATGCCAGAGTTCTTGGAGAATTGGTTCAATCTTGACTTGGGAGAGAAACAGTCTGGGGAGAAGGTTATCCTAGTGTCAATCTCTTGCTAAAATTTATGAGCATCCAAAAGCCATTATGCAGGTGGAATGACTAGGAATTTAACACTTACCTTGTTCTTTCAGGTTGGGGATGTTATCCTTCCTCCATGGGCTGAAGGTAGTGCTAGAGAGTTTATCAGGAAGCATAGAGAAGCTCTTGAATCTGACTATGTCTCAGAAAATTTGCATCACTGGATCGACCTCATTTTTGGCTACAAGCAGAGAGGGAAGGTGGGTGTCATGGTGAATTGTATTATGAATATTTTATTTCTTCAGTATAATGTCTCATCCACTGTCCCTTTAACTGTTACTGTGTTCCTGAAAGGTTCTTATCATGTTATTCCTGGGACATGAACATGATAAAAGTTGTCTTTATGCTGCGCATTTATTTCCCAGATAGGGGAAAATGATTTATATGTTTAGCACTGCTCAGCCTTCTGTAAATTAATAATAATTCATTTGCATCCATTCTGTTAGTTGTCTCCATGTTCACTATTAATACCTGAAGTTCACATGTGTGCTATAGTAAATATTAACCACTAACCTGTTAGTACCCATTGATACAATCCTGGGCCAAAATTGTGGAATTTTTATTATATTCATTTATAGGTAGATAGACACAAGTGAAATGGACCAATTTATAGAAATGTGCAAAATTATGTGAATATGACCGGTTAATTGGTATGTTCTCAACCTATGTATTAGTTTGGCATCCATATTTTATTCCAGGAATATCTTTTGTTCTGTTCCTAATATCTTCTCTATTCCTGTACAACTGAAAGGCTGCTGAAGAATCTGTCAATGTGTTCTATCATTACACATATGAAGGGAGTGTGGACATAGACTCAGTTACAGATCCTATGATGAAAGCGTCCATTTTAGCTCAAATTAATCATTTTGGACAGACACCCAAGCAACTGTTCCTTAAACCCCATGTGAAAAGGCGAACTGACAGAAAACTTCCTCTACATCCTCTTAAACATTCCACTCACCTTGTACCACATGAGATTCGCAAGAGTTCTTCACCTATCACACAAATTGTTACTTTGAATGATAAGATTCTTGTTATGGGTGCTAACAAGTTGCTTAAACCAAGAACATATACGACATATGTAGCATGGGGTTTCCCTGATCTTAGCTTAAGGTTTATGAGCTACGATCAAGACAGACTTATTTCAACACATGAAAATTTACATGGGGGTAACCAGCTACGGTGTGCTGGTGTTAGCCATGATGGTCAGATTCTGGTTACTGGGGCTGATGATGGGCTGGTTAATGTGTGGAGAGTTTGTAGGTATGGGAACCGTGCCTTACGGCATTTGCGGTTGGAGAAGCCACTTTGTGGGCACACAGCCAAAGTTACATGCCTTCAAGTTAGCCAGCCATACATGCTTATTGTGAGCGGATCAGATGATTGCACAGTTATAATATGGGATCTCAGCTCCATGGTCTTCGTTCGGCAGCTCCCAAAATTTCCTGCATCAGTTTCAGCAGTTTTTGTTAATGACTTGACTGGAGAGATTGTTACTGCTGCTGGAATCCTTCTGGCTGTTTGGAGCATTAATGGGGATTGCCTTGCAATGATCAAGACATCACAACTGCCTTCTGATTCTATTCTCTCAGTGACAAGTAGTACATTCTCTGATTGGCAGGACACAAACTGGTATGTGACAGGTCATCAGAGTGGAGCTGTCAAGGTTTGGCAAATGGTTCATGGCTCTGATCAAAATAGCTCCCTTAGCAGATCTGCTTCCTGGGGAATGAGTGGGTTAAATGTTGGTGCAAAAGAACCAGAATACAGGTTGGTCCTACACAAAGTTTTGAAGTTCCACAAGTATCCAGTAACTGCCCTATATCTCACAAGTGACCTGAAGCAGTTATTGAGTGGGGATTCAGGTGGGCATTTGCTTTCCTGGGCACTACCTGATGAGAGTATGCAAAGATCATTGAATCACGGGTGAAAACTGGTAAATGATCTCTGATTCTGATGACTGCAACTTTTGGCCAGCCTTTGAATCTCGAGTTCTGATCTAGGTCAATTGTCCATGAAAATGGTAAATAAAAGGGCTGGCGTTGCATCTATACAGGGCGAGCAACTGAGCATGGTTGACCAGGGAATGCAACTTCACAGGACATGAGCGGTAAGGAACATTCTGAAGAGTACCATGTTTTTGTCTTGGTGGGTGAAGCATCTGATCAAGAGTCAAGAATTAGATTTTTCCAGAGCAGTGCACTGGATTTCCTTTAATGGGAGAAAAAAGATGAAGTATTGACGGATTTCTTGTTTTTGGGTGAGAATGATGGAGGATATTCTTTGATTTTGCCAGAGTCCTCTGGATTTCCTTTGATGTAAATATAGTGTTTAGACTGTTTACTGTGTAATTAAGTTGTATAGGGAAAGGCGTGCCATGAAACTCACGCCAAAAAAATGGAGGAAAAAAGAGAAAGGAAAGATAAGGCGTGCTAATGAAATGGAATTGTGATTTAAAAGTTTGGTATGATATGAATTAGATTACGGGACCGTTAAGGGAAGAGTGTAATCCTTTCGTGGAAAATCCTTTTGCATAGTGAAGGCTACTGTCGTCGGCCAAGAAAAGAGCCATTTCATAAGAATTGTTATGTGTCCACACATTGATTCCATCTCTAATTTTTCATCCCGTTTTGTTGATTGCTGACGAGGGCGTGCCAGCCTTAATTTCCAATTCATTCAATTTTCAAATTAGGTTACCATCTAAAATCACGCAAGTCTTTTGCCCACCAAGAAAGAAAAGTCGTGCAAGTCATTTGAAGCGCTGCTGCTTCCTGCTCTCTTATTCTCTTACCTTTTATTTAGTTCGGGATATTTGGGGAGGGGTAAAAATTTTTCATATTATTATTTTTCCAAATCAAATAAAAGAAGGGAAGTATTTTTCCTTCCATCACTTTAGCTCCCTCTTGTCTATGGATGTGAGGAAAAATATTTTCTTTCCTTATTTAGTTAGAGAAAATAAAATTAAAAACTTTTTCTTCCCTTTCCTCATCTCCTCTCCAAATTGCTTGTATCAAACGGAGGGTTAATGCTTTCTACTATTGTTATTCCCTTTTGATTATGACGAAAGGGCACGGGAGGAGAAGTAAAGAGAACCCATTTTCTACTAGATACTATAAATTGACACCTAATACAGTTATCATTAATGAATTTTATGTTTCTATCTCAAAATTTGATGGAAATTATATTTTAACTGTAATAGTAATATTAGAGAAGTAATTTAAATTATTTTATTTTATTAATAATAATCTATGTTCTTTCATTGATAAATTTTAAAATAATATAATAAACATTTTTCCATTCCATTCCTTATACTATTATTTCATTTCACTCGGTACACTAATGGAAGTCACTCAACAACGATTTTCCCCCTTGAGTAATTCTTTGTATGTTTTCTTTCCATTGTCTGGTGGTCTTATTTGATAATTGTGAATCAGTTCCTTTTCGTTGCTTGGACCTCTTGTTGATGTGTGTCCCGCTGTAATTTTGGGTTTATTCTTGCCTCTCCTTTATCTTCCATCCTAGAGCATTAGCCTCCTTTTTATTATAAAACAATGGTATCTTTCTTCTGAAAAGATCACAACTCGGTCTATGAAAATTATTGCAGAAATAATGCAGGTTGAGTCTTCTCTGTTAAACCAACTGAATGAGAATTCAGTCTATAAATTTTCATTTGTGTAGGGGAGTGGCAGTAACTTGCTCATGATCACTTCACAGCTTCATGGTTTAAAAATAGAGCGTCATAAAATCCGGGCTCACAAGTTCAGATGATCTGTTCAAAACAACCGTTTCGTTGTTTGATTGCATGAAATCTTTGTCTATGCAGAAGCTGCTGTTGCACCTTTCCCCATGCTTGCACTCTACAATGCCCACTGCAATCTTGTGCCTTGCATAACCATCCCATGCATGAAAAAATTGATTTATTTTGTAGAGATTTTATGAAAAGTAAAAGTTATTTTATATTTGTCTATAATGATGAAAAACACTTTCTAATTGAAAAAGAATTACTTAGTGCAAAAGTGATTTATATTTAAATGTTTTTAGTTAAGAAGTGATTTTGTGAAAATAAATATGTCTGGATTTTGAGAATTTGAATAATTATCCCGTGAATAATATAAAGAAAAAAGTGTCTGATAATTTTTCAAAATAAGTAATTATTTGCTTTCATAATGTGGGGATTTCCAAACATGCTTTTAGATGTTATTTTAACTAACCTCTAAAAATAATAAGAAATCTACCGTTTTTTTAATTTCTGATTATTTTTAAAAATTTAAATAAACATTGTTAAAAGTTAGATGGGCCGCAATTTGACGCTTTGGCAAGTGGCCTCAACTTTGTTACTGCTAATCACGCAGGTTAGAATAATAACTATTTAAAATGCAGTGCTACAGCTACATGATATAAGTGATGGTTTTTTCAAGTCAAGCATCTGAAGGGTGTATATATAAATATAATACTTATACACTATATGCCATTGGAATATGTCACAGGCCCATTAATAAGTCAAAATTGAATCTGCTTGGAATTACCAATTTGTTTGTAAGTATGTGGGTAAGCACACCAACGAAGCCAACGGATAAACAAGTGCTTCCTCTCGTTTCTGCGCATTCCATGTGTTTCCGAATAAGACAGCAAGCTACATAGGTTCACTGCTGTACGTCCTGTTCCAGACATCTATCTATTTACGGTAAACAAAATAGGAGAGCCTGAAAACGAAAACGAAAACGAAAACGAAAGGGAACAGGAAGCAGCTCTTGACTTGACTAGTAATAAATTATAAATGCACATACATATATATATATGGACTCTTTAGGTCTTTTTTAGCTGTATAAATTCATCTGTGCAATCATAAAATTAAAAAAAAATAAAACAGTAAATACTCCAAAACCAAACGGATGCATATATTTGACAAAAACACTATTTGAAAACAGATATTCAAATCAAAGATGCCTTGTCTGGTGAGGAATAGGAATTGGATTCCAATGAATTGAGAATGAACAGGCGAGGGGTGTGAAGGGGGAGGATAAGGAAGGAGGAGTAATAAAGGAAACCGGATTTTGAAATAGTAGTAAGGGGGAAGGTGCCAACTGGATAATTAAATGGATTGTCCATATTTTACAGGCCTAGGAGCCTATGCCAAGAGCCTGAATCAGAGTCCACAGAACTTAGCTGTCACAAAATCAGGCGCCTCTCAAACGCATGCAAGCTGGTCAGTGGGAATCACCCAAAAAGAAACCCTATTAGCCATAATGACTGCGATGGATGTTACTTTCTTCTTCATCTCCTCTCTTAATAAAATAAAAGCAAACATCCATGGCTCACGCCATAAATAAATCATCGATCTTGCCATCTTTTTAAGCTATTTTTTTTATATAAAAAATCACAATATTAAAGTCATGGGATGAGATGGGATGGGAGCATGGCATAGGTTGACCATAAAAGAAAGAGAAAAAAAGGATTGAAATCAAAATCCCAAGAGGAGAGCAGCGAGGCAGGAGGAGGACGGGGGAACAGTGATGGTACAATTTACAAAAGGAAAAGGAAAAGGGTGTGGGTGCGTGTCACTGCTTCTTTCTCGATGGCTGAGAAACTCACATTGAAGTCACCCCAAACATGAATTGACAACTGAGGGTAGGCGCGGGATCGCCCCCTCACTCCGCACGCAGTGTGTTAGGCTAACAGCTAAAGTCCATCCAAAGAATTGCATGGAAATTCTCAACCACCCCTCCTTCCTTTCTTTCTGTTGTTCAATAATTGTCACCCTGTGCATCAACAGTGGATTTTAATTGTTTTGTGTACCATTAATCCAATCCTATCCTTCCATCTCTAATATTTACTATGATTGATGATGATTATTATCTCCATTTAAGGTTTTTACAAAATAATTAAAAAATATAATTTATATATTAACTTTTTAAAAAAAAATTAACATGTTTTTAATAAATAAATAAGTAAAAAATAATAATTAATATTATTTTTTTAAAAAAATAAATAAAAAATAATTAGAAAACTAGCAATTAATATTATTTTAAAAATTAAAAATAATAGATAAATAAAAATAAAAATAAAAATTTTCTAAAAAAATAAAAAAAAAACATGTAAAGTAATTTAATGGAGAACACCATTTAACAATAATAATGAGTTTTTTTTTGGGCCAACAATAACAAGGTGTGTTGATAGTTATGGTATGATGGAGACTGAAATTGGTGCGCATGTAGTTAAAGAGAGAGAGTGTGAAGGGATCTCCTCCTCACTGCCACTGCCATGCCGCCCTATGACTCTATCTTCTCTGACCCTAACACAACTCTTCATCACTCATCACGCTGCTCTATCTCTCTCTTTAGCTTTCTCTGCTTTTATTATTTTCTTAACTCTTTAATTATTTCATTGTTTCACAGGGTGGCTTCTGTCTTTTATGAACCTCCTCTTTATCCACCTTTTTTTCTTGCATCTGTGGTCTCTCCTGCTCGACCACCCCTCTATATATATTCTTCTCTATTCTTTGTTCTGGCACTTATCCTTCCTCTCTCGTGTTGAAGCATATATGTGTTTGTTGTGAGTATTGAGTAGTGTTCTATTCCACCTAGTGTGGAAGTGGGAACAAACGATGAGTTGTAGTGTCGACGTCGTGGCTATGGAGAGAAGTTCGCAAAGGAAATAGTGAAGCTGCCAGCATGATCTAGCTTTGGTTAGTGAGAAAGATATGGAGAATGCTAATCCTGACTAGGTCATGCTGTGACAGCCTCACTCCTTCCTGTTTGGGGACCCGGTTCGTTCCGTTCGTCTTCAAACACTCAAAACTTGAAAAGCAAAAGGCAAGTATAAGAAACCACTGTTTGTGTAGTATTTCCCTTTTCTGAGGTTCTATTGTGGCAGGCGTGCGAGCGATACTTACACTTTTCACTTCAACTTGTCTGATTCCTTCTTCCTTCTTTTTAATTTCTTCTCATGGCTTTCATGCTTATACTGCCTTCTGTTGACCCTAGATGTGTGAATTCAAAGGGCGTAGATCGATCTATGCTCCCCTTTGCCTCATCTACGCCTAGGGTTCCCCGAATCACAGGAAGTCTCTCTGTAACTGTGAAAGGGCACTTGTGGGTTAGGGTGTCCTAAATAGATAGTATAAGCTGTTCCTTTTCTAATGTGGATCCATAGTATTTACCTAGCTGCTTGGCTGAAATTTCCGTATCTTCTAAAATGCGAAAGTAATCAATAATTAGATCCGTCGGTTTCGGCGTAGATGCTTGCTCTGATGATTTTTATCACTTGTATTTTCCAACCATTTGTCTGGATTGATCCTTGTGTTGGAAAATATGCTTTTACTGATGTTCCTGACATGGAACTGGGTACTTAATCTACTGAGCAACGTGATACTTTGCATGGTTTGCTTGTGATGGCAGATTTGGATCACTCTGATGTTGAGGAGGCCGTGTTGCTGGACGGGTTTGTGACGCAGAAAGGACTAATAAGATCACGCCGAACTTGTGAATTCGATCGCAAAAGTGAAGACGCTAAAATAGACCTTAAATGTATTGTTTCTGTGAATTTGATCCGTGGACAAGAGTTTGTAGATGTAAGAAGATAACGGATGGTCCACTGATATCTGATATGTTGTATAGAGAATTACAAAGGCTATTTTATGAATGATTCTCTTCGTTGGTGTTATAAAATGAATTAACTATCGCAGTCAGAATGGTGTTTTTATGAAGAATTGAAATGTGGCATCACTGATTCAACGTGTGTTTCTAATGTTATGCATCTCCCTCGCAAATTGGAAGATCTTTGTGTGTCTATATGAAGATTCTACAGGATGTCGAACTGTAGTAGTTTTTCTTTGGCTTTGAGAATGAAATGGATTCAGTAACCCTTCTATTCGTAGATTAGGAAGGGCTAAATGGCCGTTCATTTCTTAGACGGAGCACGAAATTTTGAAGATATTGATAATTATTAATAATTATTATAGTTGTTCTAGAATTTAAGGAGCATCAGTATGGAAGTGAAATATGTAAAGCAACTGAATCCATCCAGTAGTTAATTGTTGGGTAGTTTTGAAGTATTACAGCTAAATTGTATTGTCTTGCACGAAATTTTTGTGATGTTTCAAATCTGTTTCGTCGTTTAGGTTTAAATCTTCCTATGGCGAGCCCTTCATCCAAGTACTAATTTAGGGACATGGAACATACTATACGGTTATAGACGAGTCTTTGGGTAAATTTATGCCCTTTTTCTTCGGTCCTTTATATTATCATTTCTAAATATACGGACAAATGTAAAAAGTAGTGATAATTATTAAATGTGATACAGATTCAAAAATAGTTTTGATGAAAGTAATTTTTTATTATGTAATTAATGAAAATAATTTCTAATAAAAGATGTTAATGAAAAAAATATGAAATATATCATATAACTCCTATTTGTCGTTATATATAATTTGGAATTGGAATGCGAGATTTCTCAAATGTCCCTCCCTAAGCTTCCTTATGAAGATTAAGAAGGTGATGCATTTAAATATGTATTTAAATGTAAGAAAAGTGACCTCTATATGATAAATTAGTATATTTTTTAAATTTATTTTTAATTAAAATAGACTTTTATTATAAAATATAAATTAAAAAATAATTAGCTGAAAATATTAAATGAGAACATTTGTGTAAATATTGTTTTGTGACATTTCGACATATTTAAGATGTTCAATTGTTTTGTTAGTATTGATGATTTAGTTATTTTTTTCTTATACTACATGTAGTCTTTTTTACAAGAAGCAAATAATAAATTGATCAAAGATGAAGAAAAACAATTAACTGTAATTAATATGTCATAAAAAATCTTTATAGAAACACTCAAATTCAATTAAGTCCCAAATTAGTCATTTAATGTCTCGTGAATATGATGTTAATTAAGGAAAAGGAGTAAAATGAAAAATTACCATTTAATGCTTGGAAATATGGAAGTTAGTTTCTTATAAAAAAAAAAAAAAAAGAACCGAAACCTCTTTCAAAAGTTTGTTATGAAAGGGAGGAAGGGAGTATTTTGGAAAGGAGGAGTATTTAAGAACGACCTAGTAACTAACATCAATATATCATTAATTAATATCAACATATTAATAATTTTGTTTACAATTTTATGGCAAAAAAATATTTTGTCTACGATTTGAGTGGACATTATGATTCGAAATATGTGAAAATATGGATAGATGCAGCAGATCCAATAATAAATTTTGAACGTTAAAGAGGTGAGCCCAAAGGCAAAGAGGGAGCAGAAAAGGGTGAAGGAAAGAAAATAAAGGGTTATATGGGAGAAACCATGCATAGTTGGGAAAGACAGATTGTCATAATGAGGGGTGATGTGACTTGGAAGGGGAGTGTTACGCTAATTTGGGCCCTAAAGAGATCAGTTCTGCTCAGTTTGTCATTTTACACTTCCTAAAGTGAACTGGGTAACATGTAGGTTAAGGTCAAATCTCAACTTAAATAATGAAACCTTGGTATTCAAAATTTGCTTTTACGATTACCTTTTTATTTTTTAATTGCGTTTTCACCCACATGCTCGGTGAAAACCTCTGTTTTTACCACGACATGTGATCATGAATGATTGATCCGAATTATGGACATGAATTTGCCTTTCGGTTTTTTTACGCAACGTAACAAAATGATTCATCTTTTGGTTTATAGAATACTTTTTACATTCATTCGCTAGACAATTTTTTTAGGGTGATTCTGCCTTTCTCTTTTTAAACTTGCCGACCCCATGATCTAGACAAGTTTTCGAGTTTCTTCCTTTTCCCGTTTCTTTTTTCCAATTTAAATCCGTTGATTCGATTCTTGAATACATTCTTGTTAGTTGCAGAGCCCTAAATTTCCCTGGAGAGTGATTCCTCACCAGACCATTTTTTTCGTTGAGGATTTTTTTGGAACCCAAAACTATAAATTAAAGTTGACCGTTTTTATATAATAATACTGAAAGGAATTTCATATTACTTCATTTATATATTGTGTTGTGTGTATATATTTTTTTGTTATCTATATAAGCCAAGTGAAATTAATATGGAAAAGATTTAATCATGTAATTTTACTGTATTTTATAATATAGGATAATGGATGATGTATATGGTATATCTAATGTAACGAGGAATTTTTAATCCATATACATCTTTAATTGCTAGCTAACCGAGAGAAATTAAAAAAAAAAAAAAAGGATGATCAGTTAACAGTTTGCTGGTTGTGGTTGGACAAAAGATATTATATACATATTTATACAGTTGTTTAGCAGAACATGATAAACTTACACAAGAAGAAGAATCTTCTATGTTCGTAATACTGTTGGTAAGAATATAATGACACTGCGTGAATCTATTGGTTCCTTTGCATCTACCCCAAGACCCTACTAAAGAGAATAAGAGATGAGAACAACTCAAAAACAAATCAAATGTCAAAATCACAACCACTTTTATCAGAGTATATGTTACCTCTCTATGTTCTTTTCTTTTTCCTTTTTAATTTCCCTGTGACTTGGATGGATCCCTCCCTTGATTGTTCAATATCGTGAAGACACCCCTAAGTGTGGCTTTTAATGCGCAACTGACACCAGTTAGAAGGTTAGATCAATCAAGTAGGATTAAGTCTTTCTCTGACAATCAGCATCTTAGGCTTAATTAATTAAAGTTAAAGAAACTGATGAAGCCATCTTTTCTCTTTTTATCTCTCTCAAGCAAAAGATATATATATATATATATATTTATAGGGTTATTATAAGGAATGAGGAACGATGAGAGAGACTCACATGACTTTCTTTTTATGCTGCATGTGTAGGAAGCCATGCATTCATGGTCCCCCCATCAGTCTTGTGTTTTGTGACTTTTTCTGTAATGGTTGATGTAAACCCTAAGAGTTATATCTATATATCCTTTGATGTCTTGGTTGAGACATATATACTCACTAATTTAATTATTCTGATATAATTCAAATCTCCTACTACTGTGGACCACTGCCATCTGTCCTCTTCTGCTAATCTTCTTAATTATTTTATTACTAATTTCATTATCTCTTCAGTGTCAGTCATGCTTGGAGGGTACTTTCTGTATTTATAACCCATCCTTCTGTCTCCAATGTACGCTCAAGAATATGTCTCCCTCTTCCTCTCTCTTTCCATCTCTCTCTCTCTCTGTGAGAAGTCTGAGTGGGCGCTTATCGTCAACCAGTAACAGATGAAGCTGCCAGCATGATCTAAACTTCCCTACCAGTGAAGGAAGGATCGGATCATCTGGCAGCTTCACCTGTTGATGGGATCACGAACAATATACATATATATATATATATAAATCTTTAATTCATATACCTTCATCATCATACTGCTGCTGCTGCATTTTCCACGCTGTTAATTTATTCTTATATATATATATATATATATAGCTCGTTTTATATCTATAATCATGCCCTTAATTCAGTTTTTATGAATATATAATACTCTGCTGTGATCTGTCCTATACATTATAAGTGTAATTAATTTCCATTAATTATATCTATATACGTCTTACTCATCGACGTACTATATTTTATATGCACAAGATATGTGCCTTTTTCAACAAAGAAACGATGGTTGAATTCAAGAGTTGGGTTAGGTTGGGTTGGGTTTTTGTATTTGAAAATCCTGTTCGGATTGGAAAGGATTTGTTGTATTCATTGCATCTGTACCCTATATCTTATTGTTGTCAAAAGTGGAGTTTACTTTAGCTGAGACTTTAATTAATTGTTGTCAGAAAGATAATACTATTCGTTTTAATTAATTAGTATTGTATTAATGGCTATAGTTGCTTTTTGTGACTAATTATGCTGTGGAATATTCTTGACAGCACGGAGAGATATGATTGTTACAAAATTTGAATCACAGAATCTCTCGCGTCCAAATACAGTCGGTGCTTTTGAGGTGAGATGTTGCCTCCACTCTCTCCGTTACACCAGTTTCAATTCAGACTATTCTCATTGTTAATTACTACTCTACTGCTTTTGCATCCAAAATTTCATAACAAAAAATATAAACTTCATAATTATTGTATTATCGGTTTTCACGAAAACTGCAATCTTTTATATTTTATTGTCTCCCTTTCTTTTTATTTACACACATTTAAAATATAATTAATATGTTAAAAAATTCCTTCTGACTTTCCTAATATACCCTGACTAATAGCTAATTTTTTTGAATATGTAAAATAATTAAAGTTAGTAAAAATAAGGTTATAATTAAAAAATAATATAATATTTTTTTGAAATTCTAAAATAACATATAAATAGAAATAATTTTTTTCCTAAAATAATAGATAAAAAAGAAAAGGAGAGAGAACTTACCATGTATCGCACAACCAACTGTTGGTAGAATTATATCTCTATATAAATATATATATTCTAGACCTATCACCCATCTAGTGCCTCTTGCCAACTAAAAGTGAAAAAAAAAAAAAAGAAATAAGAGAGAAGTGGCCCAAGACTACTCCCCAGTTGATTAGAGATAAACTGAACTTTAATGATATAAGACAAATTTAAAGGTAACTTTTTTTTTTTGTCACTGAAAATATCTCTTGTAGAGATTAAGAAATAATTTTTTTCAGGATAGGAAAGATCAATAAATAAATCCTTCCAGTTAGATTTGCTCCACCTATGAATTATCCTTTTATATATATATATATATATATATATATATACAGATATGATGTTTGGATGCAAAAAAGGTGATAACAAACATTTAAAAGATTTGTTTGATTGAAATTAATTAGAGCCCAAAGTGGCGACTGGTTAGCAGATGATGATTATTAAAAAAAAATTGTTTTGCCCGGAAAAATCTGAAGATCTTTACCTCTTGTTATCCGAAATTATAATCTTTCAACTTTGTTCAGGGACTCATTCAAAACAAAAAAAAAAAGGGAAAAAAGCATGGGCTGCGCCTCCAAAAATGAAAATATATTTGACGCCATGGGTTACATTGCCTTAACGTCAATAATTAATAGAGTAGTTAGCAAGAATGTTCCCTTCAAGATGGTATTTATCTTCATTAAATAATAATTATATAGTCATCACTCCCAAACTAATAATAATGGTTATAATTACTCTCTTCTATCCATATTATAAGACATTTTATATGATAAGTTTTTAGTCCAAAATATATGACATTAAATATTTTTCTTCCTATTTTATTCATATATTTAATGCTTTCATACTTCTCATTTATAACACTGCAATTTATAATACTACAATAATAATAGAATTGAGTATTTAATAAGAATAAAATAAAAAATATGAGTATTTTTTATATTGATTTCACATGAAAAAATAATTTTTTTAATATGTATATAATTGATATAAAATATTTTATAATGTGTATAGGAAGAAGTATATATTTAAGGAGTGAAACAATCAACTCATTGATATTGAAAGACTCAAAAGATTCCTTCAATGTATCATTTTCGGGTATAAACATTTGGAAATCCGGGTTGTAACACGAAGATCATAAAAGAAGGGTTGAATTATATAAAGAAAATGCACAAATCTCAGTTATTTACATTGCAACATCAACATTTGGGGTTATTATTTCAGTTATATAATTAAAATTTAACAAAGCAGTATAAGTTTACATATTTTTCCATCTCCTATTTTTTTAAACCCCCTCCCCACCCAAAAAAACCTTTTTCTTTTTTCACGTGTCATATCTTGCCATCTTACTCTCATAAAAAAAAATGCATCTTTTTTTTTTTACGCATAACTTCCATTAATGCGCTATTTTTTTCTTCCAATAAAATTAGTTATTTATTTTGTCCATCTGTTTTCTAATGGACCAAAATAAGTCGCATCAAATTAATGCATAAAATTTAGAAGCATAAGTGCACTCAAAACAATCACAAATTGTCATTAAATCAAAACAAGCAATATTTTTTCGACCCAATCAGAGCGCACATGAAACACAGGAGAAAATAGAAAAGCTTCCATCAAAAATAAAAGGGAAAGAAAGAAACAGCCTTCATATCTGATCATAACCAAAACAAGACAACTCAACTTTATGTTATTTAATCGTTGCGCAGGGCAGCTATTAAAAAGGCACTTTGGACCTTCTAATACAAGTATTAATATACTCCATCCGATCCTATATATAAGACATTTTATCCTGGTACTGAATATAAGAATCTTTACAGTATACGAGGTGGTATTTATTATACATTTTCAAAAAATACCCCTATTTAATGTATCCAAAGAGAAAAAGAGAGAGATTAAATAAGGGTAGTTTTCGAAAAATATTGAGATTTTCAGAGAAATCGAGGTAGTTAATTAGTTTTAACTCTCTTTCTTAATTCGCGTGATTCAGTTAAAATGATCTTATATTAAGGATAAGAGGAAATATAAGAATTCCTCTATATAAAAAATATATATATAAGAATTCCTAATTTTTATAATGACTCAAAAGGATCCAAGTTCTTTTAAGAGAATATAAAAATAAGAAAGTGACAAAAATACCCCTAAATAAAGCACAAAAAATGCCTCTTTCATTTTTCTTCCGTCCACACCTTTCTTACCTTTCATCTGCTTCCAAATTTTATATAATACATTGTCTACTTATTTTAAATAAACCTTAACCGTTCAAATTAATTAAATAATCAAGTTTTATCCAAAATTATATTTTCCCATCATAGTATGAGATGGTGGATGGATGTTAATAAGGCGATATGGCCAGAAACATGAAAAATGATAACGATGATAAAATCAAGATTTCTTTTTTTCTTTCACAATATTTTAAATGTCAATCAATTCCAAAAAAATTATTTTTATGAAAAAATATAAACTGAAACTCATTGAACTAAATTTTTAAGTTGAGTGAATTAAATTTTCAAGTGAATATAATTAATTTTTCAAGTTGAGTGAACCAATTTCCAAGTGGACATACTAATCTACCAAATTAAGTGAATTAAATTTTTAAATAGATATAATTAATCTACCAAATTGAGTGAATTAAATTTTCAAGTGGGTATAGTTATGGTCACTTGAAAAAATAATTGTCTTCACTTGAAAATGTAGTTTTCATCATTTGAAAATTCAATTATATTTAGTTGGAAATTAATTGTAAGCACTTAAAAATTTAGATTCACCCACTTGGAACTTCAGTTTTCTTTACTTGAGAATATAATTTTCACCACTTGAGAATTTAGTTATACTCAGTTGAAAATTTTATTGTAAGCACTTAAAAATTTAGTTTTTAGTACTTAAGAATTTAGATATGCTCAGTTGAAAATTTCATTGAAAACACTTGAAAATTTAGTTTTCAACGCTTGGAAATTCAGTTATACTCTGTTGGGAAAATAGCTATCAGCATTTTAAAATTTAGGTGCACCCACTTGAAAATTCAGTTTGTATAAATACAACATTTTGCTTTAATCTTAAATATAAGACTCTTTTTAGAATACAAGATAGTATTTATTACATATTTTTAAAAAATACCCATATTTAATTTATCTTAAAAAAAAGAGAGAAAGAGATTAAATAAAGATAATTATAAAAAAATGTCTTGATTTTTGAAAAAAATCAATGTAATTAACTAACTTTAAATCATATTTTTAATTTGCATGATTTGATTAAAATGTTTTTATATTTAAATTCCTAGAGAATTTAACTTTTAAATATAAATCTTCTTAGTTTTCAATACTCTCTCGTGTCCTTAATATAAGAGTTTTTTAATTGAATTATTTAAATTAAGAATATAATTTAAAGTTAATTAATCTCCTTGATTTTCCCAAAAATTAAGACATTTTCCCAAAACTATCATTATTTAATCTATTTCTTTCTCTTTATAATGAATTAAATAGTGGTATTTCTTAAAGTGTAACAAATATTACCTCATATTTTGGAAAGAGTCTTATGTTTAAGATCAAGAAAAAATGGCTTATATTCAAGTCTGTAACGAGTATTAAAAATATTAATTAATTTTCATCTTGATTTTGCAGTAACATTTTTAATGAAAATTTTATTTTTAATTATTATAAAAGTACTAACAAGGATTTTTAAATATTTTCAAGTAAGTTTTTTTATGTGTTTTTTGGGGATGAATAGGTTTGTCTTTTCCTTACCAAAAACATAATGCTTTTGGTCTAACAAAAAGTGAGTCCAAAAAAAAGGTTGGACAAGCGGGAAAAAAAAAAAGCTTCATCATAATGTTTCAAAATGGTGTTAGCATGGGAAAAATAATGGTTTGACACCAACGGTTGTAATTTAAAGGAAGGAGACATCACAGATAATATATTAAGCGAAACGCACATTGTGCATGCCATGCACTGAAACAGGACCCCTTGTCCAATCAGGTCCTTGGAATGGAGCGGTTGACCGCCACAAGTTTCAAATATTTGCAACGAACGCAGAGCAGAGCTCTTGTGTAATCCTCACATAACTATCGTTCCTTGTTCCAGCAATGAAATACGGTGCTACTAGTCAATTGAATGGCTCATGGAGTTTGTGCCATCCTCATCGCTTTCAAGTTAAAACATCCTCTCCCTCTCCCATTTGCTTACCCTTCACTTCATAACGGAGCAGAATGATGATGTAATGTCAGGACATAAGCAACCAAATTTGCAGAACTACATGTTTTCTGGAACTTCCAATCGCTATTGAACAAAAGACTTTCCACCAAGTTGCATTTCAACAACAGACTAAGAATAAAGTGCCCAAGACTTTCTGGTAGCCTCTACCACACCACGATATATGTTTCTACGACCATTTTCTATTTATTGTCTCCGATCAGGCAGCATCTCACTGATCCTCTAGAGAACTACACAGGTGAAGCATCATCATTTATTTGACCAAAGAAAACTACCTAGTAATTAAAAAATTGATTGTGAACTTGCAAAATTTATTAAGGCACCCAATTGTTGAAGGGAAACTACCTAATATTTTCTTCGATAATATTAATTGTAGAGTATGAAAAAATGGATCAAATTGGACAATTCAACTGGTCAGATTAGGAACCGATCCATGGTTTAATTTGAAATACCCCCAAAACTGCCTTATTTGAGAACCAGTCAAACCTAGTGGTGACTCGTTGAGGAGTGAGCTGGTCTGTTGCAAAAATTCCACCCTTTGGGAGAAAAATGTCTTAAACTGGTGACCTCCATGTTCCTTGTGCAAGGATTGACCATCAAACTGATGCTTCTTGTTATTTAATTGTAATTTTTAATATATTTAGATTATTTAATAATACTTATGAAAAGCATCTCTTCCAAAAATGGGTACAACAGGATTCGAACGTGACACCATTTTATGGGTCTCTTATGCCACATTGATAATCTTAATATAATAACGTAAAATATTATATAAGTATATATTTTCTTTAGTAAGATATATAATTTAACCAGATTTAATTATTAATGGTTCAATAACAGTCCAATCAATGAACCTTAAACTGATATCTCCACCAGTTCAATATTCGATTCAATTTTTAATAGTTTAATTAATTGCTAAAGGTGAACACAACCCAGGCCATTTGAAGTTGAGGTGGGCCGTACGTCCAAAACCCAGCAGAATTTGACATGCCTTACCAAACAGTCAATTCTATCGTTTTCCAATTACGACAACATCAAACACTATATGTGCCGTTGCTCCTTGGAAGTTAAAACGAAAGCGGAATTAGTTCATGTTTAGATAATGTAAGGTGTGGAAATGTTTATGTATCACTAGAGAAGTTTATAGATTGCAAGTAAGTTGCAGATTGTCGAATGCCAGTCATAATAGAGATCCAGCATGAGTAATGACCATAAGGCTATTCATAAGATTAATGCAAACTATAAAGACTATTACTGGGCTGATTTAAATTGAGTAACCCACCACAATTGTACAAGTTTGAGTTAAAATTTTGTATAAATAACATCAGGGAAGTTACAAAACCCGCAATGGAACAAAGGAACAAATAATCATAAATGTCCTCCATAACTTCATACTAATCTCGACCAAACCAAAACCCAAGCCTTAATAGCTTAAATCTTAAATCCTTCAATCACAATTTGCACGGCTCAAATAGTCTTTAACATTCGTAATCCAACAAGAAGTCGCTTGAGCTTTGTCATTTGCTAAGTGTGAGCAAATTTTAACCAGAATCTAGCCATTCTGGCGAATCAAGCAAATATTATTTCTCGGAAGGAGTGGGAACAAAGATGTATCTTAGGATCTGAACTATGGTGCACTAAAGAAAAGTGGAAATATTTCACCAAAAAGAAAAGAGAAATGAAAATACAAAGGAGAAATACAACATGAATCTAGATGCATCCCATACCTTGCTTCTGTCTTTTATCTTTTAGTTTTTACTCTTCTCAAAGTAATATCCTAATAATGTACTAGGTGGGGAAGAAAATAAGTAAATTGCAAAAATGCATGAAAACAAATATATGCCCCCTTCAATTAAAATGTATATTTTGAAAATAAAGAGAACGTATGTGTAACGAAACTAAGAGGAAGCCTATGTAACTTACTCTATATTTTATCATGCAAATTGTCATCATTTGAGGATCGGGATTTGCAATTGGGTAATTGGGGTAATCCAGATTATAGTAGGAATTTGACTAAAAGCTTACAAGCCTAGGGTTTTGTTGGCCCATACATTGTTATATCCTTGTAAGCTTAGAACACTTGTTGCCTGCAAATAGGGATTTAGTTAGTTATTATTGCTATTCCTTCAGTATTGAATTAATCTTCCATTTTGAGAATTTTGTTCCTTTTCTTTTATTTGTCTCCCCGTTCTTGCACCAAATTGGTAAAAGAGCCCAACTTTGATCTGCAGAAACTTACTTAGTAAGTAGCATTCCAAAGTGTTCAAAAAGAACTATTTCATTAAACTTGATCTATTATGATGACAACTAATGTGGCTTAACTGCTCAAGTTGTACTGTTTACTTCCCTTTTGTTACCCAAAAAAAAAGAGAGAACTACTTCATTATTTAAATTACTGATGCCTTCAGACACGAAAATGAATCAAAATCAGAGACAATACCACACATGACGATACAGCAACCAAAAAAGAAAAAAGAAAAAAAGAGAAGACAGCACTTTTAACACCTTAGGATAGACACAAGTCTTCAACAAGGTAACAAGTGAGGCTCATAGCGACATATTATCTCCTGATCTAACAATCAAGGGTCATACAAACTCAAACAATCAATTCCACCAAGCAAATTTAATCTTGTTACCTGTATGAATACATTCACTACATAGATATCTTGTATTATGTAGCGAGATATATAGGGTTACACAAAAAGGAGTAAGGCAAAATGGAAGCATTTGGTGGTATCAAATCTTTAAAAGAAATATGGCTAAAAAAGCATTTAAAAAGAAATTGCACTCCGGAATGTCAAAAATAGCTTCCTTACAGATGAATACCATCTTCTAAACCTTATCAAAAAATAGCTTCCTTACATGATGAAGGGAACTTGTGTGTAAAAGAAGACCTCTCTGTTCTTAATGATAAAATAAGTTGTCAGAAAAAAGTTCAAAACCTTGGAGCAAAGGAGTGCCTATTTACCTGATTCATTAGCTCCATGAGTCTGAGATTCTTTTAACATCTACAGCAACCAACAAAGGTGGAGCTCAATACCAAGCCACGGGCTTCTCAAAATGAATTCAGGAAGAAGAAAAACCATAAAATTGCAGCAAGAAACCGGCTGCACGCAAATGTTGACCTTTCCGGGCATAAAAAAGCAGGTCATGGTGAACATGAAATAATTTACTGGCATCAATCAAACAAGGTTGAAAAGTTTTACTACTAATCACAATTCATGCCAGAACAATGACAGGACAAATGGTGGAATTGTGAATACAGACCAATGTCTACGACAACATGATAACCAAAGAAAAATGCATCTGCACAATTTCCATGTTCAAAAACAATTAAAAATTTCTCCATAGCTTTTAGTATCAAACAACAAACTCAGTAACTGCTTTATTCCACATGCATATTATGAACTCTGGCCAAGTTAGTAAGTAGAGGCGCTAGAAATGATACCTCGGTCATTATAACCTATAGATGACAAATTATGCTGGTTGTGCTTCCACGTTCAAAATAAGCTACAGATCTTCGATCCCCTTTTGCTGCTCACCCAGAATGCACTGCACATTATCATCCGAGCCAAGCAGTTCACTTGCCTTGTAATTTGTCACCCCCAATTCCTTGCTTTGAGACAAGTATATAGAGCCCATTTGACCCATCATCCACAAACTCCCTTCAGGCAATGATACTAAGTGAATCAATTTCAAAGATTCCTTCGAATTCAACCCTCTTTCCTTAACTGCAATCCGCGCATCGCTAAAGGGAGATAAACACTTGTCCCTGGCAAATCCAATACACTTTTTCTTCGCAACAGCAAAGCAGCTTTCCATTTCGCGCTCTTCGCATTGCTCTCGCTCCTTCAAATCGGTAGGTTTAGCACCAATCAGGGCCTTCCACCATGGAGGTTTACAGTTGCTGGAAGCGCTGATAGCACACCCAATCCTGGCCCCCTCCTGACATTGCCGAATGATTTTGTGCTCGCAGGCTCTGTATAAGGAAATCCAAGCTTGTGAATCTCTGAATGCAAGTACATACGGACCGGTCGATGGGTCGTCAGATGGACTGGCCGGTAACGGTCCACGTAACAAGGGGATCGGCCTGTCGAAGTTTATTACAGTCGAAGAAGGAGAGTAGTCGTCAAGATTATTGGCTGCGTATGTGTCCATTCCAAGCATTTGGGATTTTTAGGGTTTATATAAAATGATATGAACTCAATAAAAAAATAATATAGCGGCTCACAAATGAGAGTATGTTCCAAGAAAGCAACTTTAAAATTTCAAGTTCGGCGATGACGGAAATCTCTCTGTGGCCATGCTCGGTCGTGCTAGCGCCCCTACAAGATCGCCGCCGCCCAGCATCCTCTATGTTCAGTTACTAAATAACTGGAACCATAAACCATGTCCGTCTCGCGAAGACGCGCGAAGTGAAGCTCACGTGGCAATTGTATCGTAAGATAATTAATTTATTTGCGTCAAAATTTTTATTCATTGTAAAAATCAATATTTTTTTTTTTTGGCATTGTAAAAATCAGTATTGTTTTACAAATTTTATAATGCATGATTCCAAAAGTATGAAATTTTCAAAATTTTTAATTTTTTAAATTTGGTTTGAATTTGTTAAAAAAACTTAAATTAGCAACTTTTTTTTACCGAAAAAAGCTTAAATTAGTACCTTAAAGAATTGAGCTTTTTATTTTCAGATGTTGGCAAAAAAAAAAATTTTTCAAAAGTCAAAACAATGTTTTTATTCAATGTTATCATTTGTCATTATTTAAATAAAAAATATGAGGTCCCTCCGGCAAATATCCACCAAAAAGAGGATCCCACAAGAAATAAGGATGAAGGAAAAATGCTTTTATCACAAAAATTGAAAATGAGAAAGAGATAAACACTTATCGATGATGAGAACAAGGGACTGGGGAGGCACTCATCGTTATTGTATTGTCCTGTAAAATTGCCGCCCTTGCTCCAAATTATTTGATCATATGGTATAATGAATGAAAATCCCGTTTTCTAAAATTTAAACAAATATAGTTGTACTCATTTGGCCATGTGAATAATACACACGAAACTCGAGAGGGATATTCTCAGACCATAGAGCACCGGGGTGGATCTGTGTTCTATGGGCACTAAAATCAGAGTCGAGTAAACCATCTGAACAAGGCCTTTTGGTTATAAAGAGATGAACAATTCAACAGCTTTAGGTCATATATAGTACAGTGAAAGAAAAGGATTTACTTTTTTGGGGAAATCTACATCCTCAAACCAACATGACACTTGAAAGTTGTCAAAAGAAAGATAGAAAGAAAAGGATTTACAGAACATGTTCATGGCCTGAATTTCAGCCAACACAAATTTATTTGTCTATATATGCACACAGATTGAGATCAGTTGGCCATCATCATCCTTGCAAATTCTTCATAGCTAACTTGACCATCCCCGTCCACATCTGCCTCTTTAATCATTTGTTCTGCCTCTTCATCCGTCAGCCTCTCCCCCAAATTCATCATTACGTGTCTCAGCTATATATCAAACATCCCAAATTAACTCTCTTTAGTCTTTAGTGATGAAGATTATCAAACGGGCAACATCTAAGCAATTATTGTTGCACGTACGGCATGCTTACCTCGGTTGCAGAAATGTATCCATCTTGATCTCTATCAAATACTTTAAAAGCTTCTTTAAGTTCCTCAGACAGATTTTCCTGTTGGAATTCACAATAATATCAATATCATCAGCCTCTACATTTCAAAGCTTCTGCTTGCTTAAGTACTATAGACAACAGACAATTACCAGTTCTGTATCTTACCTTCATTTTTCTGCCCATAATAGTCAGGAACTCTTCAAAATCTATGCTCCCATTTCCATCCATATCCACTTCACTAATCATTTCTCTTATTTCTTCTTTTGAGGGATTTCCATCTAATGATTGCACAATGGTTGCCAGTTCATCCACTGTAATAAATCCTAAAACATCATGAACAAAATTAAAATCAGTGTGAAAAAAATGTTTTGTTTCAAACCATCGATTTTTCTTACTGGAAGAAAGGGGCAAAAGAACACACCATCAGAGTCCCTGTCAATGAGATTAAAGGCTTCCCGGAATTCAGCAATCTGATCCTCTGTGAGTGAATCTGTCATTATTTCACTCTGAACTGCAGGAAACAAGCTATGAAAATAATGGTTTGCTTCTTGGTCGGAAAGAAAAAGAAGAGGAAATGCGGTATATTACTTTGTGGAGTACGCTTCGTTTGCTTTTTTATAGGTATATGAGTGGGGCAGATTGTAATTCAAGTAGTCAAGACACGCATGAGGCAGAAATTCCAATTCAAAAAGCAGGAACTTTTCCTGAATAGCGTCACCAATTAGCTATTGAACAAGGAAAATGTCAATTCGACCTTTTGGTCCGGTCCCATCCTTCATTCTCAAAAGTCAGTGGAACAGTGACTTTCAGCTTTCCCATCCTCCATCTATGTGCGTGCTAAGTAATTTGATCATCGGCTTCACCTCCAACTCCAACTCCAAGAAATTGCATTTGCATACACTCTACTCACTCTATGCCAGTACAATTTTTAAATTAACAAATGTCACAACTCAGAAGTGATATGAACATGTAATTACATCCTAAAGGTAACCAGAACAAGCGCGTTGAATGTTTTTTATATGTCCATATTATTAAGGTTTGACTAGAGATTTAGTTTCCAAGAAAGATGCCGTATTATATAAGATTAACTTAAATTTATGTTGTCTGGGGTCGTTAAACTACCAGCGAGACGTTCCACTAAATTCCTTCTTTTTTTTTTCTTTAATTTGGGGAGAAGAAACCATGAAAAAATAATTGGATAATATTACGTAACATATGGATTTTAATTTTACATGAGATGCGCCGACGGATCCTATTAATTGGTATGAATTCTTAATGATGCGAGGCGAATGAGAAAAGGAGCACATATTCTGGATGCTGTGGTGGCTGAAGAAGAACAAGAACTTTCTCTCAATTCACACTCTTAATTCGGAAGGGTCAAACATCTTGACTGTTCTAACCAATGTTGGCCGCAAATTAAATAAATATATAGAGAGAGAGCAAACATTTGGAGGAATTAGTTGATTTAAATTGAACATGGAAGAAATTGACGTCCTAATTATTTGTCACCATTATAGAAGTCATAGAATCGGTCAAAAGAATGCAAAAGCCCACGGTGCCAGCTTCATTCTGATATAGTAAAAGAGCAGTGATGGCCCCTTTGCTGTGATTCTATCATTCTAATACTGATTGCTGATCAGGACGCAACAGACCCGCACGTGAGCCAGTTTTGGAATACCATAGCTAAATGATTGTGGAGGATTGGATTTGACACAAACTAATACGACTATTGCTACCTCAAATCTTTATATACATATTCAATACATTGCGGATCAATGCTTGGACTGTGACCTCTGATAATTTTAGAGACGCAATACTCAACGGAATAATGAGTGAAATGTTATAAGCACAATCTTCTTCTTCTTCTTCTTCTTTTTGGGTGCAATTGTAAGAATGAACTTCGACTCGTGGATGTTTTGGGGCCACTGTGGGTAACTTTTCCATACGCCATCTGGGCCCTCAGTATTTGGTGCCCCGATGGGTGGCTATTCAGAATGGGCCTCATTCCGGAGCCTTCTTATAATTCACCTCTGGTTTCAGGGCAGTATATTGCATACATTTATATTTCATATAATAATATAATATAATCTAGATTATTTAACTTAAATATATTTTAGTAAAATATCATTAAATTTTATTATAACTTAGATTATTTAATAATTTTATTAATTTAAATAACCTCAAAATAACAAGTAAAATAGTACGAGAGTATTTCATCAAAAGTTCATGTGTCCAATAAATATCTAAATTTAGTAATTGCATTTGCATATTCTTGCTTGAGCCCAAACAATTGCCTCATCTATTTTAACATTTGTATTAATTCAATTCAATTGTTGATTCATTAAATAATCTAACTTGCTTAATAATTCAACATTGCACCTTATTTGGCGTCCCCATCCTCTTCATTCATGTAAATTAACTTTAACCTCAGATTTTGACATTGAATTTGATTGTGAAAGCGATATCCGTACCTCAGTTGTCGCGCATACAAAGAACGTTGAAATGGAAGAATATTCAACCTTACCAACAATAATCTATTTACTTGATTGTTACACACACAATTGTTTTATATTTTTAGTTCCTGAAAGTGCTATGCTTGGTGAATCTCTCCCTAGAAAGAGCTTTGTGACCAGTTTCTCTTTGAACGTTGTTGATCTACTTCTTTTGGAGACCTCTTTGGTGATCAGAAGTTGAGTTTCGTGTTCGTTAAAGAGATTTGTGTTGCTAATGGAGGCAGAGAAGGACAGAGACGGTGATGAAGTGGTGAGAGATCCGTTGATTTGGAACTTTGATGATGCAAATAATGAGAGTAAATCTGTTCTTGTCGGCAAATTAATGATGATGAAGAATCTTAATCGAATGAAAGTGCTTTCTATGATTAGGAAAGTGTGGAATCTGCAAGAAGGTCTTGATACTATTAAAGCTGAAAAGGATTCCTTCATCTTTAACATCAGATATGAGTTGAAGTATTTCCGAATTCTTCATGGTCATCCTTGGTCTATCCTTGGCCAATTGCTGAATGTACAAGAAAGAGTTCAGTTTAGAGTGTTTAATGAAATTGATTTTAACTATGGTCTATTTTGGATTCAATTACATGATGTTTCGATGGAGGCGATGAATGTGAGTAATGATCTTATGCTTGGAAGTAAGATAGGAGAAGTTGTGATGCTAGAGAATCTGGTGCTGAATGGAAGAATGTTACAATGCTTTATGAGAATTCGTGTTGTAATCAATCTGTGAAAACCTTTAACTACAGGTTTCTAGATTCCAAGGCCTGGTGGAAGTATGATCTGGATTACAATTAAATATGAGAAGTTACAGGACTTTTACTTCAAGTGCGGCTGTTTAGGTCATGAACCAAGAGGTTGTTCTTGCGAAAGGAAACTTTCCAATGATGCTTGGGTTTCTACCCTTCCTGTTCAAGATTGGGAGGATGCGTTGATTATGATCAAGGAAGGATGGGTGGAAAATGAGGGTAGAAGGAGGAATCCAATGCAGTCTGAGAATGTCTCTGACAAAATAATAAGATATGGAACAAATACATATAAATCTAAAATGTCCTTCCACTGAGAGAATGAAAAGGATATAGGCCAAGTGGATAGAATAAAGTCACTCGGACCTTCTTCTTTAATTTACCGTAGATATACTCCAGAAAAGAAATTGTGAGGAGAGAGATCACTAAGAGAAAACGAGAAAGCGTTGTGTTTTTCTGAGAGAGTCTATAATAAAAAAGAATGCACATACCGGGATATACTGATACACGATTGCTAGATTCTCTCTTCCGTGTAGTGTATGGGATCGGTTATAATTAACCGTTACCTCCCTCTCATAGATATTTAAAATAATAAGCCCTATTTATTTTTATTTGAGCTTGGGTTTTATCATATATCTTACCTAACAAGGGTGGATATAATGTAACCCAACAATCTCAAATTCAAGAAGAATGAATGGAGGAATTGGAATTGCGGAAGGTCAAGATGTCACAAGAGAGACTCTTAGTAAGAAAGAAGTGGTGGCTATCGAGGGGAATGTGAAAGGAGAAAGTTTCAGAAAATGATGAGAATGTAATTGCTGGAAGATGTAAGGAGAATTTCTTGTTTATTGGTGAAAGTTCTAAATCCAATAATGAGGATTTAGATATATCAGTTCACGTGGAGCAAGTAAATGGGCCAAGTAGTACTGTTGTTGGCCCAAAGGATAATAGTTCTAAGGCAGACTTGGATTGGTGGCGTCATATATCAGATTTTTTAGTGCCCTGAAGAATCTAATTATCTTGCTATGGTTCCTTTTGATAAAAAAGCAGATGTTGGTGCTGTTACAGAGGAATTGAAGAGGGTGTAGTTAAAGAGGAAAGCTGGTGAAGTGATACAGGAAGATAAGATAAAGAAACAAAGAGGTTTTTTCTTAGACTTATAATTTTAAAATGGCAATATCAATATTTGTGGCAGGATTGAAGAAAGAGAATCAAAAGGAAAGAAGAAAGGTGAAAGTGAAAAATGAAGCAAGGAAAGGTGGTTTTCGTAAAGGAAGTCATGGAGAAGGTAAGGAAGTGTTTGATAATGATCAAGTGGTGACTGCTGATTTGAACAACGTAGGTGGCTGGCCTTCAACACCTACCAAGGGGCCATGAAGGTTTTAACTTGGAATTGTCAAGATCTCGGGGTGGCCTTAACAGTTAAGAACTTAAAAGAGAATTGCAGAAAGTTTACACCCTCAGTTATTTTCTAATGGAAACTAAGATGGTGGAGAGGAAATTGAAGAAAATAAAAAGGAGGTGTGGATTTGTGAAGGAATATTATGTTGATCCAATTGGCAGATCAAGAGGTTTGGCCTTGTGATGGAGAGAGGAAGTGGATGTAGAATTCTTGTTCTATTCAAATAATTTAATACATGTGAGAATGCACCGATTGTACCAAATTCCATTACCTTTGTATATGGTCCTTCAAAAGAAGAAGAAAGGTTGAAGGTCGAGAATAAATTGAGGATGTTAGCTCGAAATGTGATGGGTTCATGGGTGTGTATTGGAGATTTTAATGACGTAGCTTCATGGTCAGAAAAACATGGTGGAAGAGAGAAGGAAATAAGAAAAATTTGAATTTTCAAAAGCTTATTTCTGATTGTGGTTTAATTGATCGGGAATTTAAGGATTCAAGGTTTACTTGGAATAATAGAAGGTTTGAAAATGCTCATATTAAAGAAATGATTAATAAGGGTCTTGGAAATATTAATTTCAGAAAAGAATTTAACAGGGCATAGGTGTTTTATCTTGAACCTATTGGCTTTAATAATCACTTATTTTATATTGTTGCTATTCTAATGTTCGAGTTCCAAAATCTTTTAAATTTGAGGCCAACTGGGTGAGACATAATAAGTTTGCATAGGTTGTGAAGAAGGGATGGGATGAAGGCAGTGATGTTTATGAGAATAGCATTGAGGAAATTGTGGGAAGATTGAAGGCTTGCGGAGAGAGGTTGGAGTAAAAAAGGAGTTTCCTAATACTCCCTCTGGTCCTTAATATAAGGACCTTTTAACCGAATCATGCGAATTAAAAATTGGAATTAAAACTAATTAACTACCTCGATTTCTTCAAAAATCCTAACACTTTTCTAAAATTACCTTTATTTAATCTCTTTCTCTTTCTGTTTGAATACATTAAATATGAACATTTTTTGGAAATGTATAATAAATACTACCTCGTATATTGTAAAGGTTCTTATATTTAGGATAAGGATAAAAAATTCTATATATAGGACCGGAGGTAGTAATAGGAAACTTATTGATGAATTGCAATTAAAACTTGCTGAATGCAATGAAGGTCTAGTTACATAAGAGAAGACAAGAGAAGCTGAGGAGTTGATTGGGAGAATTAAAGAAATTTGGGATAGAGAAGAGATTTATTGGTGGCGAAGAAGATCGAGATTGAATTGGTTGCAATTTGGTGATAACAATACGAGATTCTTTCATAGCACCTTAGTTCAAAGACGACTGAGGAATAAAGTTCTTTGATTGAAGGATGATGAGAACAATTGGCTGGACAATTCAGGTGAAATTGATTCTTTATTTTTTGAATTTTATTCTAAATTGTTTGCTCATAAGAATAGTAACATGATAGAGGAGGCTTTGCCTTTATGTAAAAAAAAGTGGTGACTGATATGGACCTCGTAGAGACTTGTCCTAAATAACTTAAAAAATATAGAATATCAGAAGAACTTTAACTCAAAAGATTTGGAAGATAATCAGTTAGAGCCCTAGAGAAATTTGCCTCTTGATCCCTAATTATAAATATACCTATAAGACTAATCACTCATCACGATAAATCGGATATATTATCAAGAAAACACAAAGATAAGAGGAAGAAAAGAAATTACTCATTAAATCCTTACTGAAAACACACAATAATATTATTTCACTCTTCTTTGAAGAAAATGTATTACATAAAGATCTTTATATAGGTAAAACAAAAAAAAATCTGATACTAAAACAACTAGAAATATTTTGGGCTCAAATAATCATATTAGATCTAGGAAATTTAAAATTTATATCTAATTATAAAAAATCCTAATAATAAAAATGAAAATCCAAAGAAAAATAATAAAATTAATATTTTAATCTTAACACTATTATATAATCTCCTTAATTTAAATATAAAAAAATTCTTAAAAGATATTTAATAAATTTTATTTATTCTAATTCAAATATAACTAATGACTTTGATCCCAAGGAAACACAAATTGGAAGCTAATAAAATAAACAAAATTATCTAACAAAAAAAAACCTATAAATTCCTTGAGATGTATCATGTAGGTAGCGCTTGAGAATCTTTGATACTCCTCTCTGATATTTATCATTCCTTCTTTCCTTGAAAAGATTTGTCCTTGAATCTTTGTCACCTTAGGGTTCATTTGGACACATTTCTTTTACTTGAATTTCCAATATTTTTTAAATAACTTTTTTTCAATATTTTTTCTCTTTTCAATGCACTCTTTTTTTTTGCACGAATTTTTTTTCATTTTTCTAATAACTTCACAAACACAAATGAAAGAAGACAAAGTGAACAAGATGTGGAGATGGAGAAAGTGATAAGATGATAAGAAGCAACACAAAACAAGATATAAGAAGATGGAAAAACAAAGAAGATAAAGATGGACACAAGGGAAGAATAACCAAGAAGAAGATGAAAGAACACAAAACACAAAAGATAAACCTAAATTTCGGAATCAAGCTCCGATGCCAACTGATATGAACCCTTAGAAACCTGCTTTAAGTAACCTAGAAAATCCAGCATAAAAATTCAAAAGATGATAAGTTAAAATTATAGAAGAACTCTTCTCTAAATCCCTATAGAAAACAAAAACGAGAAAAGAAATAATTCAGTAAATCCTGACTGAAAATACAAAATAATATTATTTCACTCTTCTATAAAGAAAATACATTACATAGAAGTCTTTATATAGACAAAACAAGAAAAACATAATACTAAAGCAACTAGAAATATTTAAGGCTTTAATAATCATATTATATCTATGAAATTTAAAAGTTATATCTAATTATAAAAAATTTCTAATAATAAAAATAAAAATTTAAAGAAAAATAATAAAATTAATATTTTAATCCTAACACTATTAGATAATCTCCTTAATTTAAATCTAGTAAATCTCTTAAAAGATATATAATAAATTTTATTTATTCTAATTTAAATATAACTAGTGAACTTGATCCAAGTAAATACAAATTGGAAGTCAATAAAATAAATAAATAAAATTATCTAACGAAAAAAAATACCTAAAATTTTATTGAAATTGATCATGTGGGTAGTGTTTAAAAATCTTTTATGCTCTTTCTTGATCTCTATCAGTGATTGATGAAGATAATTCTTTATCGTTGAGTCTAATATGTGACAAGGAGATTGAAGATGCTGTGTGTGGTCTTGGAGCTTTTAAAGCTCCTAGACCTGATGAATTTTCTGCTCTCTTTTATCAATGTTTGTGGTCTGCTGTGAAGAATGAAGTGTGTACTATTGTTAAAGATTTTTTTTCAGGGGAAAGTGGGGTTGAACATTATTAATGATACTAATATTGTTCTATTGGCCTGTGCAATATATCCTATAAGATCATTGCAAAAATCATGACTTCTAGAATGAGGCAGATGATGAATAGATTTATTTCTCAACAATAAAGTGCTTTTGTTGCAGGCCGAATGATTCATGACAATGTTATAATCACCCAAGAGGCTTTTCATTACCTGAAAAGGAGGAAGAGGGGTAGTAAAGTGGAGTTGGCTTTGAAGATTGACTTAAGCAAGGCTTATGATGAGGTATGCTGGGTTTTTTTGAAATATGTCATGTTGAAGATGGGATTTAATAAAGTATGGATGGAATGGATGATAGAGTGTGTGTCATCTTCTTCCTTTCATTTGCATGTTTCAAGTAGAGAAGTTTTAAAGCTTAAACTAGGGAAAGGGGTTAGACAAGTGGACCCACTATCCCCCTACTTGCTTATCATGGTTGCAAATGTTTTGTCCTTAATGTTGCAATATCATGTTGAGATGGGGATTTGAAAAGGATTAGGTTCCCAGTGTTATCTCACTATTTCTTTGCAGATGATGCAATTTTATTTGTGAAGGTTGATGTGATTAATTGTCGAGTTTTGAAGAAAATATTAGATGTTTACTGTTTCGCTTCTGGACAAGAAATGAACTTAGATAAATCTTGTGTGTTTTTTCTGCAAATGCTAGTCTTGAGGTTAGATGCAAGATTACTACTGTTCTAGATATTAAAGGTTCTACTGAACCTGGTAAGTATTTGGGATTACCTATAATCTAGGGAATATCTAAATCAACTACTTTGGCTTTTATCAGATGCAAGGTGCAGGCAAAATTGCATGGCTGGAAACTAAAGTTATTAACTTTTGTTGGAAAGAAAATTTTAATTAAAGCAGTTGCTAATTCATTACCTGTTTATCTAATGTCCTGTTTTTTCCTTCCAAAAAAGGTTTGTAGGGAAATTGATAGCTTGATTGTTAAATTTTACTGGAGTCAAAGTGAGTAGGAAGGGAGGAGTATTGATCGGAAAAGTTGGAATGAAATGCCAGCTGGTAAGAAGACAAGAGGTATATGGGTTTTCAAAACTTTCAAAATTTTAATAAGGCATTATTAGCTAAGACTACATGGAGAATCTTGCAAAATCCTAATGATTTATGACGTAGAATTTTGAAAGGAACTTATTTCCCAAATGATAATTTTTTGGAAGCAAAAAAAGGATATAGAGCATCATGGTGTTGGTCTAGTATTCTAGAGGGAAGAGAACTTTTGAAAATTGGTTTGTTTTAGAGGATTGGTAGAGGTAATAAAGTGAAAGTATGGAGTGACAAATGGGTAACGGGCACTGGGAATGGTACTTTAACTTGTCATACTTTGACTAATGATGAAAGATCCTTGTGGGTCTCTGATTTGATTATTGATGGCAAATGGTTTCTTGATAAGATTGATGATAAGATTAGTGAGGCTAAAAAGAATTATATTTTGAGTATTCCCATTCCTAGATGTTCTTGTGATGATAAGCTTATTTGGCGGAATACTAAGGATGGGAATTATTCAGTCAAATTTGGATATCATGTGGCTAAAGGTGGAAGTATGATTCAAGACCTTGGTAGAGCATATCAGATTACTAGTTCATTGTGGCGGTGTATATAGAGATTAAATATTCCTTCAAAAATCAAATAATTTTTGTGGAGACTTTTGAGTGGTTCTTTGGTTGTAAAGAAGGCTCTTTTTCGAAGGAAATGGGCTAGGGATGTTGTATGTCCTATTTGCCATATTGATGAGGAAACTTCTAAACATTTATTATTCTTATGTCCATGGACTTCAAGTTTATGGTTCGAAAGTTCTTTTACATAGATTATCGACAGATCATTTATTAGAAGTGTTAAAGAATGGTTGGAGGATTTATTTGTGAAGAGAAAAGTTTTGGATGAATATAGGAAGGCTTTGGTGGCAAAGTTGTGTTGGGGAATTTAGAAGACTAGAAGTGATTTAGCATTTAATGGGACTCATGTGAACATTCAGAAGGTTATATCTAACTTTGAATGTTTGATTAATGACTTTTGGGATGCTAAATCACTTATTGCTACTAGGAAGTTGTTGATTATTAACAGAAATATAAAGTGCAAGCTCCATCTGTTGTTGTGATCAAAGTTAATGTTGATGGGGTGTTTATTGGTCATTCAAGTTAGGTTGGAGTAGGTTTGGTATGTTGAGATTGTAATAGCCAATTTCTTAGAGGTATGGTTCTCTCTGTTTCTGTCTTTTCAGCTTTCATGTCAGAATGCTTTGCTGTCAAAGAAGCATTACTGATTTGTGGTAGATTTTCTAGTAGCAATGTAGTTATTGAAATGGATTGTGAGAATCTTTACAAGATGATTTTCATGGCTTCATGTTCTGGTTATGAATGACAGTCTTTACTTGTGCTTTTGGTTATCTTTTCCTTGAAACAGACTTTACGTTGTATTTCCTTTTCCTTGGTGGCTGGCCAAGGTAACTCTGATGCAGACTACTTGGCAACTTGTGGTACAAAGAAGATGTATCCTAATGGATGGCTAGAGGAAGCAACATCTTCTTTATCTAATTTTTTGAGGAATGATTGTTTCAAGGAAGAGGACACTGGCTATGGTTTGAAGACTGGTTTTGTTATTAAAAGTGGTATTGGTTGATTCTCTTTTATTTTTTTAGCAATAAGGGTATTCTCTTACCGACAGTCGAATATTAATTCTTTTAAGGCATAGAGATTACTGAAGATCGAAGTGAGTTTTACCTTTCATAACAAAATCTTTTTCCATACATAAGGCCAATGATCAAATTCAAAAATTATATACTTAAAAAATCCAACTATTTACTACCTGTGTCAAGATTTTGTAAATTGATTTTCTTTTGTTTTTTATAGGTTGCTATCTAAGTTTTTTTTTGTAAGTTGTATCTAAGGATGTTATTTTTATTTTGTGACTTTGGCTATTGGTGTTTGTAATTGTTTTATTGGTTATTAATAAAATTTCTAGTTTTGTTAAAAAAAAAAAGTGCCATACTTGAAGATGCCAAATTATATTAATAATCCATCGATAAATCTCTCCATCGTCTTGAACTTCCAATATGGGTTTAAATGGGCCACCTCAAATGATGTTAATCTTAGACTGGGTCCATCTTGAAAGGTACATGACACAAACCCTGCGATGTGATGTTCAAATAACTTGGAGAAGAGCTTGTACACCAAAAAAAAAACTTAGAGAAAAGCTTGTACACCAAAACAAAAACTTAGAGAAGAGCTTACCACCAAAAACAAAAACCTGAGAAAATATGGGAAATGGTCCAGTAAAATTAGTAGATAGTTGAGAATCTAATATTAAAATCATATCTCGAAAAAGTGAGAAATGTGGAAATGGAATGAAATAAAAAATGTACTACTTTTCATTATATTTATATGAATAATTTTTTTATATTCATACAAGAAAAAACATATTTATTCTCTTATAATTATTTTTTAATTCTTTTATTGTCATTTTATAAAAAAAAAACTCTATGATTCTAAATAATATAAATTTCAATTTTGTAAATTATTCATCTTTGGTCCTCTCAATCAAGCAGTGGCGTACACACGTTAAAGCTTTGGGGGGCCGTGAGTCCTTCCAACCTCCTTCCATTAGTCATGTGTGTAAATATATATACATTGGTTTGATCACCTTATTTGCTGAATAATTCCTCCTGAACAAATGTTTGCAATATATGGGTTCAAGTCCTAATTTTTTGGATCTATGTGTAATGTATACAAATATATATATACACATATATACTATATATATATCTATATATATTTAGTGTATATATAGTGTACGTGTATTCAAAGATCTACACTAATATTTTGTTCAAATTATCACTAAATAACAAGATGATTTAACCCCTCTAAGGTTCACATCCTACGTACGCCCTTGCAATCAAAATTTAGCCACTCAATCTACAAGCTCGCTTGGTATGAGTGAAGTAGAGGAGAAAAGTTAAACTTTTCTGAAAGTGGATTTATTAATATTATTTAATTCAAAAAAAATTTAGAAATTCTTAGAAAGTTGAACTTAATTTAGAAAGTAGAATTTTTCAAGTAAAATAAAAAAAGTTATATTTCCCAAGCATTTTAAGATGTTTTCCTAATTTTTTTTTAATTTTTTAATTAATTTTTTAAATAGAAAGGGTGTGTATGTCTTTAAAATTAAATATTTTATATTTATTTAAAAAATTATTTAAACTTTTCAAAAATAAATTATATATAAACTTTACTAGAAGTTAATTTATCAAAAAATAGTGAAATATACATGGTGAAAAGGTATTTTCCAAAAGTTATACAAAGCCAACCCTAAAAGTAGATGCTGAAGTTATACAAGCCTGAAAGCAAACAGCGTCTTTACGCTGCTACCACCCGCAAAACATTTTATTGAATTTTCTTTTTCCATTATTGTTTCCGGAAATTCAGCTAAATGAATAAATATTTTTAATTTTTTTGTTTCGAACACAGATTCATTAGAGAAAAATTTATCCAAGAATTGAGTTTAGTGAGAAAGATTAGTCCCTCACAACATTATGAAATAAGATTTAAATTTTTACTAAAAAAGGTGTTATATTTAGTATTTAACAGTATCTCAAATAGAATTATCTCTAATAAAATATTTGTGATTTCTAAAAAATAAATTACCCAAATTTTCTTAATATTACAAAAAAAAAACATCACTCAAATTTTTACAAGCAAATGCAATATTGAACCGTTTTTTTTTTTGGGCCTGGCAATTTTGAAAGTTATTCTCTATAATTGGATAGACTGTTTTTTCCCCTAAAAAAAAAGAACTTCACGTAATTCCAATTATGCAATATATATATATATATATATAGAAAAAGATAAAAGGCTCGTATTTTCATACAAAGGAAAACGGCTTTCGAAGAACAGAAAGTAAGGGGTGTAGTAAATACGCAGTTTTATTTTTTTGGCTTTTGCTTTCCCCTCTTTTCCACTTGTGTAAGAGAGAGCAGGAGAGCATTTGAGGGAGATTTCATATTGTAGGAATATGTGTTCAATGTCGAGTATTTGTGTTTAATCTCAGATCTATTGGTGACAAAGAGGGAGATGTTACTGGATGAACCTACTTGGGGTCATTTGTTGCAGTCCCAGTGATGGCGTCTGAAAATCCGTCGTCGCACGCCGATGGCGAAGCCGTTGCTTCAGTAGCCACTGCGGCAGCAGTAGCAGGGCCAGATAAAAGAGGTAAGCACCGGATTCTTGCGGAAGTAAAGCGTCTCGAGCAAGATACCCAATTTCTTGAGGTAAGCTTTTCTTCGTCAGCTACTTCTCCTCATTCCCCAACTTTAATCTATTTTATATTTTTACATGCTTGTATTTATCAACCTGTTTATCTAATGAAACTTGTTTTGCTGCATATGATGTGTCGATGCTGAAACTTGGTTGTTCTCTTTGGTCTGTTGGAAGTCACTTTTTTCGAATATCACCAGAGATTCCTTTTGTTGCCAAGTTAAGAGTTTGACAATTTTGGTGATACTTATGCCTGAAGCCCAAGGATTTCTAGTTCATTAGGTGAGCATTTAGGTGGACAAGACTTATAACTAAAACTTTGGCTAATAGGGTTCTTAGAAGGGAAAAAGTTGTGTGCTAGAGTTTCTAGAATTTGCTTTTTAAATAAAGATTGAATTATAGGAAGTCCCAACTTAGATTACGTTGTCATTTTATATGGGATACAAAGGGGTGTTAAGTTTTCTGGGATTTGGATGAAGATGGATTGTTGAACGGAATTTATTGGCTATTGTTGTGTAATTATCAAGTTCACTATTGTTAGATGTCCATTTTGATCAGGTTTCTGGTTTGTCATATTTGGTTGAGCTTTAGCACTGTATGCCTTACCTCCCCAATTCCTTCCTCCTCTTTCTTCCCAGGATTACAAAGAAGTCTTATCAAACAGGACCTGGTTATGGGTTACATACAACTGTTTAACTCTTTTTTTTCTCTGACAAAACTTTTTAATTTTATTTGTTCTAATTAATTTCCATTTCTTGCACTGAACATATGAAGGTTCATATCATGGTTGAATAGGTCGAAAGTGGAAACAAACAGTCAACTAAAAGTGATTTTAAAAGTCAATTGATTACTCCACAGTGTCCTGTGTGTACTATAGTATAGGCATCTAATTTTAGCTGTGACAAATCCCCACTAGTTTGTTATGAAATTCCTAATTACCATTGTTATTAGCATGATGGGGATCTTATTTGTTCTTTTTGTTTCAGAATATGCTTTTTGAAATGCCAATGAATTCTCATTCCAGCTATTTCTCTCAGATTTCTCGTTCTTGCTAATGTATTGTAGAGAACTCTTAATATTTAAATGTCGCTGGTGATTGAAAATTTGAAATGCGAACTTGCCAGTCTTATTATTTTTACCATAATATATTATATATTCATAGTCTTGCATTTTGTCAAAAGGAGTACAGACAAAGAGTGATGATTCACGTTTGTATCCTCTATGATGATGACTGTAAATTTAATAAGTAGGAAATATTATGCCTGAAGACTATATCAAACAAGCATCACAACTTTATAGTTTCAGATCTTTTCGACTGCAGCAGTCTGATAAAATACCACGACCTATATGTAGTAGAAGGAAGTGAAAATTAGGAGAGAATAGGATGGTTCTGTTATGAAGAGGGAGTAACTTCCCTTGTGTGTTGTCATGTTATTGTGTTATGCGTTGTCATTTGTTTGTGAGTCAGTTTAGGATATGTGATGTGTTGTCAAAATCTTTTGTGGGTGTGCTGTCAAGTTAGTTATTATCAGTTATTATGATGTCTTTGTGATATATGTGTATCTGACTTATGGGAAGATATGTGAAGTATCGTTCAGACGGAAAAAATAAGCTGATGGCATAATACATTTCTCTTTTCGTTATATACAGAAATTAACTCCAGAAAATTTCTTGAAAATATCTAGAATTGTATCATTTTTTTTCATGATAAGATATTTCAACGAACTGCTTTTTGGTTGAAAGGAAAATGGATAAGAGGATGATAAAAAATTATCTGTCAAGTATCTGCCATTTGACTTCCAAGCAAAATTATGTGTGATTCTCAGTTTTTTAATTTCCATAAATATGCCTAACTTCTTATTGATGTTAATTATGGGTTTTCTTTATCAAAATGTAATAATAACTATGGGATATATTGCTGCACTTTTCCAGTTGCTTAATTTAATGTCGAGATGCTGTCCGAAAAAAAAAAACATTAAGACATTTTACTAAGTTGATTGTTTTCTTTTAGTATATTCCTGCACTTAACTGCTGCTAAAAAGCCTCTTCCGGCTCATGCATCATTTACTGCATTGGTCATTACTGATTTGTTGTATTTTTCTTCTTGTATTTCATCCAGGAAGAGCTGGAAGTGCTTGAAAAAACAGAAAATGTGTCAACCATATGCAAGGAGTAAGTGCTGAAAAAAAAATTTTCCCTGAAAAAGGAAAAATCAATATCTGGGAATATTTCTTAGTAGGGCTAATTGTCTAAATGGAAGAAATTCCTGTTGGCTTTGCCCCCTCAAGCTGTAAATCTTAGTTTCTTAGTTGCTAAGCCTATTTAACTTGTGGGATGAACGTTCCTTTCAAAAACGGTTCTTTTATCATGGCAATAATTTATGATGTAATATTATATTGCAAGGCTTATATAGTTCCGCTTGACATGTTGCAGGTTGCTGCAAAACATGGAAAGTAGGTCTGATCCGTTACTTCCAGAGTAATTTCTATAGGCTTCATCGTCATTTCGTATTCCGTCTTTGTTCTTATTACACTGCATAATCATCTCTCTCTGTTTCTCTCTCTCTTTTTTCTGAAAACAGAATACACGGACCTGTGAACCTGTTGTGGGATAGATGGTTTGAAGGGCCTCAGGATCCCCAAGCTTGTAGATGTTGGATACTTTGACGTGAAGTAGTCCATCGTTGGACTTGTGTGGCAATAGGATGCCTCATATTACTGCGTGACATTGATTCTGTAACTTAGATATAGTGCTTCATGACATGTAATATCATGTGCAAAAAATTCTTTAATGGATCCTCTATTAATTACAGGAAGATGCTTCTTCGATTACTGTCTTGTAAATCACATTCATTGACTGCAATCAATTGATTAGAAGGATCATTATTTGTGCTTATATATCCTACAAACACTGTGAAGCCAACTGAGAATGCACGTAAGTGGTTTGTGGGCTCAAGATTCAACCTGGAGATCACATATTTTGCCCGCCTTCAGCAGTAAGAGGTGGCATTAGGAAATATTAAAAATTGGTTCAGACCAAGTCATCATTACACTTGAATGAATCAGAGTAAAGAAGTTACTAGAAAGGAAAATGAAACTGAGTAATAAATGTTGCAGGCTGTAAATATTGTAGGCCTTTCGTTTGGAACTGAGAAGGAAGATGTCCTCTCACTATTTGATCGTTCAGGGCCGAAAAAACAAGTTTGATCGTTGGTGAGTTTGGGTGCTTCATAGTTCACTCCTAATCATTGTTTTAAAACTCTACTTGGTATTTGGTAATGTTTGTGTGTGTGATATAGACATAGAAAATACGCACAGGGGTACTCCAAATAAACATAAAACGGTATTCCTCGTATTACAGCTTCAACTTTAAGCAACCCTCTGGACCCGGGAAAGGAAGTGGACTCCGTTAAAAGGCTAGCAAAATTTCTTGGGATTTCAGCAGTTAAACTCAATCTTAAAATGGATGATTGATGATATTTCTGAACTAGAAGACCAACCTACTCGGCAATAATTAACTGTAGGGCATGCCCATCAGGACAAAAAAACACCTGTCAAAGTTTGAACATAACAGGGAAAACGACTGCATTTCCCCTTCTTCATTCAGCCAAAAGAAAATAAAAAAAGAAAAATCAGAAGATCTCATTTTACCACAAATTGACCGAAAACAGACCCTTGCATCATCATCGTCAGCATCTATGGAGTTACTAAAAATTAGGCTTATGAATATAATAATCCCATAAAATTCATCGGAAAACACCAACACATGATTACAGTAGGTAGTCTCTGTCAGGATACGAAGTATGAAGCCATGTTATTCGCAGGCTCCGATGAAGTCCCCCAATAACTAGGCACAGACCAGTGTGAAGGAAAGCATGTGAGACTGGCTATTATCGAAGAGAAAGGCCTTTGCTTTTGCCTTTTGGCCACCAGGGGTACGCGTCTCAAGCAAATTTATAATTAACAATTGAAACATCCCTCTCTCCAACCGCCCATATGCATCCTTTTCTATTCTTTTCCCCTCACTTTCACTGAACTTTGCCCTCCTCTAAACTCTGTGGCATAATAACATAATCCAAATTTAGGGTTCTATAATGTTTTTTTTTAATCCTCCAACTACATAGAAGACAGAGCCAAACTAGTATAACAAGCTCCAGCTCCAGCTAGCATTAGAATATATAGTCTATTGCCACTGGTTGATTAATTGCCTCCCGTTGAAGGAAAACATCACTTGCCGAGATATGTTTACAATAATTAATTCAACCTAATCATGTTCCATCCTTGTTTTGGGTTAAACCTAACCCTAACCCTAACCCTGTAATATAGTTGGCACAGAATTTTCTTCTTGTCTGCTACACTCATTTTCTTTCTTCTCAGTTGTACAAGAATAATTTGTGTACCTATTATTTGCTCTACGCTGCTAGACTGATCAAACCGATTCTGCTACTTCTTCTGCCTCATTTAAGACGCATATAGTTAATAACATAGCTGCAATTTTATATGATTACTATTAACTTAACGGAATCAATGTTGTTTAGAATTAGATTATTTACTTTTAATATCCATACAGATCATTCATTATGTATGGGTTGCCAATGCCGATTACTAAAATTGACCTCTTTATATATTTAGTATTATTTTGAGTATCAGATCAGATCAAATAGTTGGATTATCACCTGAAAACAAGAACGACTTATTTTTAAGTTTTAGACTATCATGCGGATTGTACCACTTTGAGCTGTGAACCTAAATTGTGCCGGAAATTGGAGCGATTTTCAGAGAATTGAACAATTTTTTAAATTGCGTAAAATGTAATCTAAATTTAAATTTGTTTACCAAAATTATTAATTATAAAAATTATTAAAGAATAAAATACTATTTTTCTTTCTATTTTAAAATTATTAATTATAAAAATGAAAAATTTCATTGTATTATACTCCTTCCGCCCCTAATTATAAGAAAATTTTAAGACTCTTTATTTATTCTAAAATATAAAAGATATAGATAAATTTATAAAGTAATTAATATCATTTTCCTTTTATATTCTTAAATAATTAAGACTGTGTTGACAATTATTAGTAATTAATCAGTCTTACTCCAGGCTTTTAATATGGGTAATTCTTGACGAAAAATTGAAATTATAGCATAATTAATGAGTTTAATTATCAAAATTATTTTTTTCTTGATACTAATAAAGTAGTTATTTGTTTCTTATAGTTGAGAAAGAAGGGAATATAGTCATTTTATAATGTTATAGTCATATAGTGCTATCATATTAAAATATTTTAATATTAGTTTTAATGATTTAATATATATTATTACTATACGAGTCTCTTAACTTATTATGAATTTAGACTATTTAAATTTATTTTCTTAACAAATTGATATTTTATTTTTATACATATATTATTATATAATATTATTTTTATTTAATTATTACGTCACCAATTTGACTGTTGATCTAACTGGTTGAACCATAAAAACCGTAACCTGATGACATTTCCGATTCAATATCCGGTTTGGATTTTAAAACATTGATATTTAAGTCGCCTTTTAGTTTCTAGCTTTTTTTTTTTCCTAATATAATCTTCAGTAGTTTGGCAAAGATTACTTCATCTAATCAGTGGATATACTGGGTGTGTTTATGCAGGAGCACCTAAGAAATTGAAATCATGGATGAAGCTAAAATTGTAAACCTGCAATAAATGTGAAATTAATAGAGTATGTAGCAGTGCTGTTAATTGAATAGGATAATTGCTTGATGTTGCTTATTTATATATGGGAGCAAGATCTAACACGAAAAACATACTGATTTATTGCCCCCGCATATCATGTGCACAGACCTATCTTTTCCTCTTTTCTTATCAGTTATCATCATCTTTTGTTGTTTTATTTCTCTCTTTTATGACAAAAAGAGGCAAAAGAGATGCAAACGCATGTGATTGATAGGATGCTACTTTTATCTTTGGATAATCCCGAATCAGCCTCTGTTTTGAGATTTAGTTGTGCTTGATTATACCATACAGCTCATAAAACTGTCAGGGTGGGATTAGCAATGTGATACAGTAAAATCAAATTGCAGAGACTCAAAGAATTAGGATTAATTAACCTTCCCCACTACATGACAAAAGATGCCGAGTACACACTCACATGAAAAACTCTAGCAGTTCTATTTTACTTCATCCACTAGAACATGGCTTGATACATTCTCTTTTACATATATTCATCCTTGTCATGTGGCATATTCTCTTCTTTGACTTGGATACTAATATAACTACCGAATTTAAACTTACATATATATAGTTGAATCTTGAAAGAACAATATTATTTTCCAAAATTTTTTGTGCATGATTGACTCCTCATTGGCAGTTGTCTGCAATATTAGGTAAGTAGAGATTTTATTAGTATGGTCGTAAGAATTAACTCCTGAGTTGAAAGAACTAACAGTCTTGATTTAGTAGTATAGCCAATTTAATATCATGCCAAAGTGCATAAAGAAATTGCGGTGGGAGTGGCGTAAAAGATACCAAAGATAAAAATAGATACAAGGAATTCAACCAATTTTAGGAAAAGGGGGGTTATATTTATAAAAGGAACAAATTAGAGTGCATGTGAAAGGGGGATAGGAATATGGCAGAGTCTTCAAGAAGTGGTCCAAGCCCAACTAGTGATTACTGAACCACAGATAGAGGAATCAGAATCCTATTTCCCCTTCATGAGTGATTCAGCATCGCCACATCCAATTCTGCCAATCACCTCGTTTCTGCAATAAATATTAACATACCAAGAAAAGTCTCTGCCTACGCCATATGGGCATCTTTTTGGTGATATATGCACATTTCCCTTGAAATTATCATATGAACCCACTTATCTGCATTTTCCTCTTCCCTGTAATGGATTAATGATATGTTTGTGAAAACATTGACTTGAGATTTGAGGTATAATCCACAAGTTGGCATTCTCTTGCAAGTCATTTAATGGCAACGTTATCTTTTTCTACGTAAAATTTGGGATGGAGACGATTGTGAGTGAAACAGTGAAGTGGAAAGACAGTGGGGTGTTAGAGACAGGATGAGATGAGAGTCTCAGCGTTTGGGATCTCAGCTCTGTTACCTAATTCATATAAGCAGTTTTACATGGGAAATTGAGGATGATGTAGACCTGTCATGCACTCGTACATACACGTATATGTGTGTGTGTATTATACTTGGTGGTGCTGTCCCTATGAATGTAATTAATGACCGTTTGTGAAGACAGTAATTGGAGAGTGTGTGTTAAGATGGGGAGTCAGATGAGATTTCTGTTACGATGAAATGGTTCAAACTTAAAAGTGAGTTTGCAGATCTGAGACGCATGTGATTTGAGAAAAAAGAGAAAAAGGGAGTGTGGTGCTTTTATTTCACAACAGTCGTAGTTAATAATAAAACCAGAAACAGTGAAGTTTTGAACGATAGTGGGAGTGTGGGATCACGTGGAGCAATCAGAGAGGAGCTGTATGGAAGACAATCCACGTGGAATTGCAGCTTGACCCTCATTTTTTTCTTAATAGCGTATGGGAGACCCCACCCCCTTCCCTCTTTCAGTCTCATGGGGTTGCCGAACCAAACAGTTCGGCACAAGAAGGCAAAAGGATTATGTTTTTCCTTTTATGAGTGCACAATGGTTGATTGATTGCTTATGACGTTGAATAAGCCCTTCATATATGGAGAGTTGTTACATGGGATTATCTTTTTTGCCGTTACTACCATTTGGGGAGCCCGGGGCTCTGATTTTCAGTTTTTATTTTATTTTATTTCCGTTTATGCCACTCAGATATAGTAGTAGATAAGTCCTCCCGTTGAGAATTTAGCGTCTCGAAACATTTACACGTATCTATATGGAAATTTTATTAGCTAAAGCGACGGGGCTGGTACTGATAATTGATATATATATATGTGTGTGTGTGTGTGTGTGTGCTTGCTGTTTCCGGAAGGCAAAACTTAATATCAATATATTAACAATGTATGTTGTGCTAATCATGAATTAAAATTGGATTTTAAAATTTCAACGATTAGGTTCTGGATGTGCATGCATATGATCACGTGATGGAGAAGGTAGAAAATTGAAACACAAGGGAAATAAGTGAGAGGAGTATTAAGATGAAGGGAACCTCTTTCTTCGTGGAATGTGCGTACGTGCACATATCTGACCAAATTAGTTTAGCGATGAAACGTGACGGTTAAATATAGCGAGCGAAAGTGAGGGGGGAAATTCAGATGGTATATTATGACTGTCTTTGGATGGGTCCACTCCTACTTACTCTTTCATATGAAAATCCTTCGAATTCAAGAATAAATAGACTAAATACGAAAGAAACGAAAAGAAACAAAATAGAGAGAGTTATGTTCCAAATAGAATTAATGAAAGAGTGTTTTACATTACATGTTTCATTTTTTTGCGGGCAGACAAATGAGCCCTTATTAAAATAGATGTGTCAGTAAGTAGAGTGCAGAAAGATCTAAAAGGAGAGGCTCGATATAAGTCTCAACTTTGTACGATACATTTTTTATTATTTTTTTCCATACATATATTTCCAGTAATTAAATTTAAAAATTTTTGTGTGAATATTTATTTATTTTTTTTTTTTCAGAAACACAGATAGTTGAAGACTAATGTTTCAAGGTGAAAAAAATCATCAAATAAGTTTTATTTTTTATACATACAACTAAAAATTAGAACAAAAATAAGAATATAGCTATCACAGCTAGTACCTTGTTAGTTGTATCGATATTTACTGTAAGTAGTTCTAGTTTAACAAGTAGAAGATGCTTAAATATGAATTAGACAAGAAATCACTAATAATTATGAAAAGCACAACGATGAATTTGATTTTTTTTTGTAGGGTCCAAATTTTGTTTATATAATTTCTCAATACAAATTTAGTTTTCTTACTTTATAAAAATATATAAAACAAAAAATTAACAGTAATTTTTTTAAGAAGATAATAATTGACTATAAAAATCAAATATATAGTATATATTATTTGAAATATTCAAAGCTAACCTAAAGAATTCAAATATTACAGTAGCAATAATAGTATCGCTGAGTTTGTGTTTTTGAAACAAACTATTCGTGCCCGTACAAAAGACGAATAACTCTCACTCTTTTCCTCCCACCCCACCCTACGAAAAAAAAAATCTCCGAAACCCGTTAACATTGAACACTCTTAAGTTGCGCAACGGTGGCCGAAGAAAAAAGTGGTTATATATAATAATTTTGAATAAATGAGCGATATAATCCATCAATACAATCTTTCAATATTTGTACACATGTTTTATTGGCGGCATAAAACTCTATTTTTGTTACTTTAATTTTAATATGCTTATCTTATTTTAATGTAATTGACATTTAAATGCTAGAAAGATAAATATATTGTTAAGAAAATTTCAAATTATTATTATTTTTATTATAGGAAGAAAGATCATGGGCGGGTGTAAGATGGCAGGAAAGCCACGTTAAATTGCCAAGTAGGGTAGCATTTTAGTTTAGTTGAGAAAAAAAGGGGATTGAATGAGGCGAAGCTCAGGGAGGAAGTTGTCCAACTCCAGTACGTGGTGTGGCTAGTTCCAGTTGCCATATTGCATTTGCAACAATCTAAGCGGTTAATCTTGTCCTTTCCTCTCCCTTTCCTGTCCTCTCTTCGCTCTTCTTCTCCTCCTCTTTCCCACGTGCTTACCACTCTGCAGCACTCCCCTCAACCCCTGAAGCGGTGCGCTCACCGCTTTTCTATCTTCAATTTTATCAATTTAAAACACAAAGAAGAAAAAATGAAAACGGAAAAACACTCGACCCGACCTTTTCCGTTCTGCTTTGAGTTTGATCCATCACAGTCAGAGATCTGTGATTGTTGACATCAGCAATCTAGTATACCCGATGAAGGGCCAGGATGTGTTGTATCTGAGGTGACTGCCTATGCTAGTGCGGTGCCCGCCGGGTTCAAGGGCTCAGAATTCGAGAGAGGGAGAGTCATTATGGGGACACGTAGAGAGAGCACAGCCCACGGTGGCCATATTCTCTCTTACAGCATCTTCTTCCACTAAAAAGACGCCCTGCCACTACTTCATAAAGTGTTATCCTCCTATAAAGTGAGTGGGCGCGCGCTTTTCTGTGCAGCCCATCCCAAATACTAGAACAATAATTATAATTAGAATTCAAATTCAAAATTAAATTAAATTCCTATTACATTACCCCTCGGGTGGGTATTTTTCAAAATCTCTAGGGCACCACTGTCTTTTTCCTTCCCCTCCCCCTCTTCTCTCCGCTTCTTCATCTTCTTTAATTAATTGCGCCCAACCTCCCTGTTAAAGAAGCACAAAAGCGGGAGTCTCACCCAAGGCATCCAAGAAAGCGGAATGTGAAAATGGAGGCTTCCCAGTGACATTTTCACGCTTCTCCCTCGTCGTCAAACATTTCCAAGCACCACCCACCAAAATGGCGACGGGCATCGGACACGATCACAACCTCGAAAAACAATTTGAGAAGCAAATGGGTTGCATGGCCGGCTTCCTTCAGATCTTCGATCGCCACCAGATACTCACCGGCAAGCGCATCTACTCTGCCAAGCGGCTTCCTCCCTCCACTGTAACTACTCTTTCTTCTTCATTCTGTTTGCTTTCTTACTTCTTTCTACTCCTGCGTTCTCTAACTACATCCCATCTGCTATTATTGTATCTTCCCGTAACTTGCAGGCAGCAGTGAATTCGTCCCCGGAACCACTTAACTTTGTTGGCTTTCCAGCAAAATGCAGAGAAGTAGAGGCGCAGCCACCGAGATCAACACCGTCCCCCGACCGTGTCAAACAGAGTCCCTCCAGGGAGCCCCAATCTCCCGCCCCAGAATCTCAAACCAGCATGCTTCTTCCTCTTCCGGTTTTTGAATTCAAGGAAGGCACGAGGTCCTCGTGGAAGTTCTCCAGAGAGGCTCCTAGGCTATCTTTGGACAGTAGAGCCATCGTGGACGCCAAAGGCACCATACACCCCAGAGAGATCCGTACAAGTTCTACGATGTTATCGGCCAATCGACATGAGAATCTAGCTGAAGCAGCTGACAGTGATAGTGAGAAACAGCGTCGATCGACCAGCGTGATAGCTAGGCTCATGGGCCTGGAATCTTTACCGGATTCGGATCCTGAACCGGTGAAGAATGCTGAGCTCCGAAGATCCGCTTCTGAGTCCAGAGTTAGCAGAGATCTGTTCCAGCATCGGTACTTCGACAGTATCAATATTCAGCGGAAGCAGTTACAACAGCAGTCAAACTCTCAGCTTAGCATTTCCAGCAATGTGGCCATGGACCATGCAGCAGCTATCGACAATCGTCGCGTATACAATATCAGACCGGCAGATCCAAAAGAATTTGCTGTACGAAATGTGAAGACAGAGCCTGCAAAAGCTCCTCCCAGGGGAATAGGACAAAAGAAGAGTTTCTTTGATTCCGCTGACTTTTTCCCTGAGCCAAAGCATACTGTATCAATCTACGGGGAGATTGAGAAGAGGTTGAAGATGAGAGGGATCGATGAGCCGTCCAAGGATCTCGAGACTCTCAAGCATATCCTCGAGGCCCTGCAGCTCAAAGGTCTGCTACATTCCAAGAAATCCACGTCCCAAGCCAACCAGAGGAACTTCGTGTTCGACGGAAGCACCTTAGCGAAGGAATCCCCGATTGTTGTTATGAGGCCGGCAAGATCTCCGACTTCATGGAATCGACCTGGAAGGATCGGTAGCGATTCTCCACCCTCAAGCTTTAGATCGAGTCCTCGAGCTCGCGGCAACCTGAACCTTGCCAACGAGACTCTTCCCACGGTGAGCCCGAGGCGTGAAAGGCCCGACATGAATCGGAATGTACGAAATCAAAGCCGAGTCAGAAACTTGAGCTTGCCAACACGCAGCGAGAGCAGTGTGAAGAGCCCAAACAGGAGGAGGCTAATGATAATGAACACCGAGGAACAGAGGAAAGGGAATGACTCTGTTGGTCAGAGAAGGGTCTCTCCAGTTCACTCACCAAAGTTAGCTTCCAGAAGGAATGTATCCCATCAGCAAGTGACGAATCAATCGACGAGGATGAGAAAACCGGTGGCTGAGATTTACGAGAAGGAGAAGGAGTTGAGTGTAGCAGAGGATGAATCATCCACCGTTTCAGAGAGTAGCATTAGCACGTCTTCGCAGACAGATACAGAGGTAAAATTAATAACTACTTCCGGCATTCATGAACTGAGGTTTACCGTTTTGTGGTAAAATGCTGAGTTAAACTAAATTGAGACGGGTAATTGGGGTTTGTGCAGAGATGCAAGTTGGAGGGGTACAAAGAAGGGAGAAATCTGTTGGAGAGGTGTGACAAGCTGCTACACAGCATAGCCGAAATAACAGCGAGCGAGTTGCAGCCGAGTCCAGTCTCGGTCCTCGACTCGTCTTTTGAAAAGGACGAGTGTTCATCCCCTTCCCCAGTCATGAAGCGGTGCATTGATTACAAAGGTGAGAGACTCTCATAACTTGCTTGTGGTTCAGCTTCATTTTTATTTAAAAACAAAATCATTTCTTCACTCCAAAAAGAAAAAAAAAAGTGTTAATTTATTAGATTTTGCATTCGTCTTCAACTCTATGGTGACGTCTGCTTACCCTCTAGCCTGCTAGTTTGTTTGCTCCCTCTTTCCCTTGCCAAGGACAGAGCTACGTCTACGGTCCACTTCCTTTTTCCGACGTGGGTGAATCTGGTTGGTTAATTGACTTCGTCAAAATGAGCGGTGGGTGGTCCGTCATATCCCACTAGAAGTCAATGGGCAAATTAATTGGAAGCTACCCGTTCACATGCGTCCGTCTTTGTAATTGATGCAACACGAGAGAGCAAAAATAACTACTAGGAAATAAAAACTTATCATGTATAGTAGTAATAACTGTTCCCGTACAAGATAAAACATGGGCGATTGACACTTGACAGCAGTATACTAGCTGAGTGTGAGCATATTTGGGTGCCCCAATTCTTTGTAAAGCATCAAAGTATTTTCGTTTCGGCATTGTCGTTATGTTAATTCTATTGCTCTGTTCATTACAGAACAACCAGCGGAATCAGAGGACGACATGTGGAGTGCAGCTATGTGTTTCGTGGGAGGAGCCAAATCGGAAGAGACATCCGAGGATTACGATTTTGTTTATGTATCGGAAATCCTGCGAGCTTGCAATTACTTGCCCGAAGAAAGCGACATTTTTCTATTACTCGAGAAGCAGCAGCATCTCAAGGGGATGGACACCTCCAGAGCTTCCACGCTGGAGAGAAGACTCATCTTCGACACCATTCACGAAATCCTGAAGCGTAATCGACAACTACCGCCGTGGAAGGCGATTTCATGGATTGGACAGACGCCGTTGTTGCAGAGGATATGGTCGGAGTTTCTGAGGATCCGAAGAGAGAAGGAGGAATCAGAGGAGGACTTGTGTGAGGTGATATGTGGGGTGTTAAGGAAGGACCTCGCGGAGGACGGCGGGAATGGATGGGGAGAATGCCCCGTTGAAATGGGTGAGGTTGTTTTGGACATTGAACGTCTCGTATTCAAGGATCTTATCGGCGAAACCATACGAGATCTCGCTCCATCTAACAGGCTCTCGGCACTTCGTAGGAAATTGGTGTTTTGAAATGAAATTAGGAATACGAGGCAATGAAGAAACCCAAACCCCCCAAAGAAAAAACAGAAAACAGAAAGATGAAGAAAAGGAAAAAGGGTCGATTTTGGTTGCTATGCCTGCTTTTCCTCTGCCTAATGATTTTTTATCCCTTTTCAATGAAGGAATTAGGAATTTGGTACCTGAAATCTAGGCAAATCGAAGGATGACTATTTTATTTGAGTATAAATAAAGGTCGCATTATTCTATGGGGAGAGTTGTTGGTAATTTGTCAAAACTTGCAACCCCCTCATATCCCACCTAATATTCTTTTCCAAATTCCAAAAGCACAAGTTGGAAACCTTTGATTCGCTTTTTCTTAATCTTTACTATTAAGAAACGATTACGAAACAGATAAAAACGGGCTGGATGTCAAGCATATGGTTTCTCTTCGATTCCTGAACATTGTTTATTAGTGACATGCTCAGTATGCTCACATAATTATTCAGTGGATCCTAAAATGGTCCAAGTCTGGAATTCAATAAAATGACTTATCTTATTGGCCAATTAATTCACAGAATGACTGATAACAGTAGCACCATCTCATTTATAAGGATAAATTCCAAAGTTAGTTTTCAGTTCGATTCTTCGAAAATGTTTTAAGAAATCATCATCTTTCTATAAGTAAATTTTTTCCATTATCAATAGAAGTTTATAGTCAAATAATTCATGACCGAACATGGGCAGAATTGTTGGACGAGTTTCAGTGATCAATTAATGCAAGCGTTAACCTTTATTTATTAATTCCGAAAAAAATATTTAAAGAACATACAGACTATTTGGATTAAAAATTTTATCTTTAAAATGCAAAATTGTGGACATTGTAATTGTAATTGTTATTTTATGAATTTTACGTTATTTATAAATATAAATGGTTTGGTTGAATAAGTGAGAGAGGACCCCACAAAACTAGGGGGAAAAAAGAGACAGCAATGGCACTTGAGCAATTGGCACGATTAAAAAAAGGAATGGGTGCAGCTGTGTTTGAGAGAGTGAGATGCTTGCTTGAAGCGACAGAAGGATTTCATTTAATATCATTTCAATTCAAATTCATTAAAAACGCATCATGCAACCTACTCACTCATCTGCTCCCTTTGTCAGTCAATAAATAGCTCTTTTCGTCTCATTCATTCCATTATACCCAAACCCATATCATATGAGAGCATATATGAATGGAAACCACGCAAATGATGGAACAAGTTATGCATCTTATAAATATGATGACTGAGATAATGGTACGATTAAGAAGGCATTGAAATGAGTAGTTAGTTAATGTTATAGATTGAGAAAAAGTGATACCACGGCAGACGTGGATAAGGATGTATTATGAATCTGGGTCCTGTGTGTCTCACCAGACCCTACTCTCCTTGTCATCGTTAACAGGTACTCCTACTGCTCCATAAATGGTGTATGTGTATCGTCCCCCAAGCACGCCTTGAAATGACATTCACTGCCATCCCCCACATGCTTTTCTCATCAACACCATAGCCACTCCATTCTTTTCATTGCCTCACATATCCAGATCAATCCGTTATGTGAATGGATAATATCTTTTTCTCCCACCTAATATATATATTTTAGAAAACAAGAGCAGTTGAAGGGGTGTGGGGAAATGCAAACTGGTCCATAGTTGCATGATTGGTAGTACCAGCGACTTGATAATGACACTAACAGCTCGGTGGGATTCATGAAACCTCAGCGGTTCTCAATGTGGTATGCGTAGGAACACTTGATGGATACCCAATAATTCATGGTGCTACGCTACCTTCCCTCCCTTCACTTTTTTCTTTTCTTTCCTCAATTATGGGATTAGGTACTGCTCTGGATTCATTCTATATCATTCATGTGCATGTGCACAACCAAAGGCTGTGTTGGTGTTGGTGGTAGGGTCTGCTTCATGATAGGACACCCCCCCCCCCCGCCCCCAATCCCCAGAAACAACGAGTGATATTTCCTCACGTGGGTCCACTCCCCCATCCATGGTTTGTAATTCTAATCCCCAGCCAAACAATCTCCATTAAAAAGCACAAGAAGCTAAGCTCGTAAACAAGAGGAAGAGGGGTCGTCTGTCATCCGGAAGGGGCACAAGCTTAGTGAAGCATGTGTTTTTGTAGATGTGGATGGATGAAGTTGCAGGGGCACATGCCTCTGCTCCTTCTCTCTCTCTTTCTCAACTCTTATGAGTTGGCTTCAATTCGTTTCCTCTAATTACTCATTTAAATTAAATCTGTCCAATCCTTGTCTACGCTGGTTGTCATCTTTACTCATGTCTCCTCCTTTGCTCATTACGGGAAACGCCTCTGCGGGAGACCGCACTTCTGCTTTCTACCTTACACACATTGATGCTTAATTCATTCAATCAGGGATCCCCAAAACTTGTGCTACAATTTCAACACGAGTAATATATTCTAGATGGAGCCAGTTTAACTTTGATTCAACTAAATAGGTACTTTGAAAAGACGTCACACAGTGAATGAAATTGAAATTGAAATTGAAATTGAAATTGAAGAAATCAAAGACGTCACACTGCACTATCGCCCAATGGCTTGCCGAGTCAATCTCCATCTTCTGAACCCCCTTTTGATCAGGACATTTAATTTGGATCTATTTGTGAACCTAGAAAAGGCGGATGGCCTTCTGAACTTTGGGCCTTATTATTCTAAAACAAACAGTTCAGTCCTTTTCTTAGAAACAATCCATGAAAGAACATCATTCCTCTTGTTTTTCTCTTTGTTTTTTCTTCCAAAACCATTCGTCTTTTTGACTTGTTAGGCTCTCGAGGAATTCAAGGTCACGGCGACCCAAAAATACCAAAAGTAAAAAAAGGTCAAGGCAACCTCCTGAGCTCAGGCGCTGTGACTCTTCAAATACTAGAATGAAATAAAAAATAATATTACAATATTTTATAACTTTAAAATATTATTTTCAGGATAAAAATAATGGAAAACAATTACACTCAAATAATAATAAAATTATAATAAATATTGCATTTTTTATTTTTCACAAAAAAATGCTTTTCTGTGGATGTTACCTCATTGCCTCTCAATTTTACTTTTTTTTTTTAAAAAATTATTTCTCTTTATCTTGTGCTGTAAAGACATGTTAACAAGCCCAGATTAACCCGTTTACCACCTCACAAATATATCATCGTTCAAGCACTCTGCTTCTGCATGTTTGAAGGCTCAGGAAAATTTCCCGAACAATTGTAACGCGAGAAACCAGTACTTATCTCCAACTTTTATCGTCAAACAATGAATTTAATTGTCAAAAGTGAGTTGGGATTTTGTGCACAATCTCATATAAGCTGTTGAGATGTGATATATAAAGGAAGAGATTGTGATGCGTATGTACCCTCCTTTTATGATGCACACAAGGTATGAAAACCATGCCCCTGGTATGGGTTTAATTTACTTTTCACAGTGGGTACACTCAAGAGAGAGAGAGAGTATATTGCATTTGGAAAAAAAAAAAAAGAAATATGTGGGAGAGCTCACACCTTCACGTTCTTCTCACATAAAGAACTGCTACAGTTTTTACATGTTCAGAGAAAATAAAAGGAACTTCCCATCAATCAATTGGAAATTCAAAAAATTAAAAAAAAAAAGAACTAATCAGTTAATCTGAAAATAGAATTGGGCCTTTCTTTCCAACCCATCAAGGGTGGACTCTGCATAGCCCATCAAGATGAAAATTGAACGACCCACTGAGGTGGACATATTTTTCCTTTTCCTTTTATTCTACTATATTAAAGTCAAAGTCAAAAAGTACTTAACTAAATAGATGTCAGTCAAGGTTCTTTTGCACTGCTAAAAAAAGGATACCCTGCAACGTACGGAAATTAGTAGATATTCATATTCTCGTTCCACAGTTGCTGACCCACAAGGAATGCCATATATTGATTCACTCTAACCGTGAATTGGGACTAATATCAACCTAAACGATACAAGTTGGAGAAACTGATTAAACAAAACGGTATCGTAGCTCCATCAAACAATAAAGGTTGAGTACTGATCATGCACGTCCAACTTATTTTTACATGTTAAATTGTCTGTACAGTAGTAGAGAGAAGCTAACGCATTACGAAGATTAATTGAATTAACCAGAGAGCGAGGGGCGATCTTAACAAATAGAACCGCACAGATAAAAATACAAGGAACCATTCAACAGCATTCCAACTCTCCTACAGACCACTTAATACATTAAAAATAAGCATATCCAGCAACTCCACCATATACATTATAACATATCAGTTCTAAACAAACCAGTTAAAAGACCCTGCACTACTACTATTATTACTACCCAACAGTGAAAAAAGTCAAATGAGACAGCACCCACATCAGTAAACACTAAACAGTCATATGAGATGAAAAGCCAAGTGATCATTCTTTGGAAGTTTTGTTGATCAAGGATTTGTGAATATGGGGGATGACGCCTCCGCCAGCAATGGTCCCTTTAATCAGTGTGTCGAGCTCTTCGTCTCCTCTGATAGCCAATTGCAAATGCCTAGGCGTGATCCTCTTCACCTTGAGATCTTTGCTCGCGTTTCCAGCAAGCTCAAGAACTTCCGCTGTCAGATATTCCAGAATGGACGCCAAGTAAACTGCAGCAGTGGCACCAACACGACCATTCGCCTGGATCCTTTGTTTCAGCTGCCTATGAATACGACCCACTGGAAACTGAAACCAGCCCAGATCCCAATATCACAACCTTGAACAGGCCAAGATGAAAACGTAAACGTAACAAACATGAAATGCCCATGCCTTCTTATATTTTTGAGCCAGTTGAATTTTGTCATGTTACATTAATATTCATCCAAAATTGATAGACAAAATTACACAATCTACTAATTTAAACAGTCTTCGTTTTTCTGACACTAATATCCTCATTGGATTGGACATCTAAATATGCAGAGTCAAAATTTTGGCATTCATTTCAGGATAGAAAATGTGAAAGTGAATCAGACAATATTGACGGTTTTGATTCGAGAAAAATGAAATTAATTAGAACTTGGATTAACAATGTAACTAAGCTTACGAAACTAGCGCAACCTCGCTAGAACATAATTCTGAGCTCCAACAAACAAAAGATTAGTTCTATATAAATCTAGCTTACGTAGGGCGGTGCCAAACCAAAATATCCTAACTCAATGTAAATTCTTCGGACACTCACCTTTCTCTACCCTCCCATAAAAGAACAAACTTCTAAACCAGGGGAAGAGAAGAAATTGACGCTGGGACATATAGAAAAAGGTAGGATAGTGGAAAAGGAAAACTAGATGTGGCGCTCCATGAACAAAATACAACCAGTCATTCGAATGCTACCAGCCAAAAAGCAGCAATTAAAGTAATTTAGTACTCCACGCCAGCAATTTATTATTTATAGCCATCCCAATAGAGTGAAACGGAAGGAGGGGGTGTGGCTTACCTGGATTCCGGCACGGGATGAACGGGAGATGGGCTTCTTCTTATCCTTATCCTTATCTTTGTCCTTGTTAGCGGTTGTGGTTTTCGTAGCAAGAAGACCCTTCGCTCCCTTTCCCGCCATTTCCTACCTGCAGATTTGAAATACACGAGACATTTCAAACCTTGGGATGAGTTAAACTAAAGAGGGAAAAGAAAAAATAGTAGCACAAGTAGATCTTCGGGAAAGAAGGAGCAAAAATGGAGGAGTGATGGCAGCCAGAAAAACGCATAACACATAATTGATGAGGTAGTTGATTAATATCCCTCCATAAGGGGAAAAGATCACAAAAGGAAGACCCAAAAACTGACCAATGAACAAAATCAAGGAAGAACGAAAGACAGATGTCTTAAAAATATACTGCTGGTCATATTTAAGGACTGGAGAAGTGAAAAGTGTCGGATGGAAATGCGAGGGAGATGAGACACCATAAAATAGTGAATAGAAAATTGAAAAAGAAAAAAGCGTGACATCCACCACCCACAGACATGTTTCTTCGAAAGAAGAAAGTCGAAGAACAAACGCAGAAAGGGTCAGAGCGAGACCTGAAAGTGGTGGAAGGCGAGGGTGAAAGAAAAAAAAGGGCGGTGAAGAGAGCCAAGACTGGAGAAGAAATTGTGACAATTGGCGCGGTGCGTTATAAGTTGAGATTGGACGACAAAACATTAATGCGGAATCCGTTCACAAGAAAAGGCGGTCATTCTTGCGTGGGAATTGAACATATCCTTTCATCTCGAATTTCAAAAAAATTTGTAACACTTTGTCACTTTAGACCTTTTTTTTTTAAACAGAATGGCCTTTTCATTTTGCCTAGCTGGCCCATAACAGAATGATATACAACGATGGATTTTTCATGTCCATTAACAACACAATCCCTTGGTGGGCTAAAACTGGACTCAGAGTTGACAGAGCCATTTTTGGTCCATGGACCGTAAATTTTGCAATGATGCACGAGTACGTATTGGAGATTTTTGGAGTTGTTTTTATTCATCTCAACCCTCGAGAAGGGTTCAATCGGTTCATCTCCTCGGGAAACTTGCCAAGCCAAACACTTCCCTACCCTCTTTGGCTAGCCCTAAACTTCAGATTCTTTATTTCACTTTTCTCTTCAGCGAATCAACTTTCCCAGTCAGCGATTCCTCATAAACTCGCCAAAATGAATACCCAACGACCCACTTTTTTCCAATACGTGGGTCCATACCCAACACGCATTTTCCACCTTTAACGTCCTGCTTTCTCTCTCTTTCTCGACTCTGTTAGATTCCTATCATCTACTACAGGTATCCAATCCTCTCGATACCAATCTTAATAAGCAGGAGGAAAAAAGGGAAAGAAAATTTGCAAGACCTAGTCACTTTATCCTTGATAAAGCCCAACAAGTCTTCGCTTTTATTGCCACCGATGGGACGCAAACGCTTGCTTCAACAATTCATGCGTAATGGTTACGGCGTGAAGTAATTAGTATAATGTTAGTGGGGAGAATTATAGAACCGAAAGCGACCGTGGACTGGACTAGATTGGAGGTAAGATTGAAAATGAGGACTCCATCCAGAGACTAATGGAGGAAGAGGGAAGACAAAGTGATTTTTCCTTTGGGTCCAAACTAACAGTGATTAATTGATGTTTACCTCCAAAGCTCGCTCGTCTATGATATTTATTAGACAACATCATCTCTTCTATTATTATTATTGGGAACGGATCAAGTGCACTTGAAGTGCACGGGCTTCACATCTTGTTTTTATTATTATTTTTTTAATGAAGCACACGCTTATCTCACATTTGTTTGCAGGTAGTGTGATCTTTATATTTAAACTAACAATGCATCGAACAGAAAACTCTAGTAAATCAATTTTTGAGAAAAATTATTTTTGAGATAAACATAATTTGATTGAACAAGATAAATTTCTTTTTTTAATTGCTTATATGTATTATTTATGAAAATGGATTAATTTGACCAACTTACATAATTTGCTGAAAATTATGCCAATTAAGTCTTATTTTAATGTGATTGACATGCCCTTTAAACCTTTGTATTTCTTTCTCCAAATCTTAAATTAAAATAAAAAAAATACATTAGTTCCATTCAATCAATAAAAAATGTTAGCTTTTATTTATATTTTGAAATTTATCATTCGTTATTTCCATGTGATTACATCATTGGAGAAAGTGAGGGAGCTGCCTTAATTTGATTGGGCAAGCATTTTATTATATATTTAAATATTATGAATGAATGTCACCTCATTCCACCATATATTGTAATTAACGGATTTTCTGAAATAATGAGAGACCTGCTTTTTTATCTTAGGAAGCTGCTTTCTCACTACTTTTAAATATGTAATAGATATCAATAATATTTTGAATTAAAATTTACATCCATAATAAATTACAATCATACCACTTCAATTTTATTAATTAAGATGAAGATAGAAAGACTTTTTATGCAATTTTGCCTTTGTAATTGTTTGTTTTTTTTTTGTTTGAGATTTAAGATTTAGAGCAAATCTTAATTAACAAATAATTTTGACTTGAAATTAAATTATTTATCAAAGAAAATTTCATTTATAAAATTTGTCAACACCACCATTATCATTTATTTACTTTGTCAATTGAGATTCGAATAATAAGATTTGACCCAATGAAATGTTTTTTCTAAACTAATATCAAATAGAAAATCCACCTAGCCCCAAATGGTGAAATGTTTCGTTTGTTCATGTTTATATATACATATATATTATTTCAGAAATAATTTAAATTTGTGTATTAAATTAAAGAAAACCTTGATTATTGCATATGACATTAAAGAAAAAATTGTGGCATTTTCTTTTTGTCTTAAACCGGGAGTAGTGTAGGAAGTTTAGCACAAAGTTCCCAACTAGAATTCAAAGTCTGAATTGTAAACTAAAAAAATAAATCTTAAGTTGCCCATTGACGTTGATATGAAACTTTACTTCAATATATAATAAGCCCTGCCAAAAACTTTGATAGCTCATAAAAAGGTTCCTTACACATAACTAGCAATGTTAAAAATAATAATAACTATAGTAAATGAATTTGGGGAAGAGAAATGAATTAGTGAAAAGGTTTTTATGCGGTATAAGTTGAAGAGAATCTTAAAATATGGATATGGAAAGAAATAAAATACCTTTGAGGGACACTTGTATTGAACAATAGACCCAAAAAGGAACCAAAACTGTGATCTCTGCCAAATGATTGCTGTATGGAATTAAAGAACCCTCCATACTAAAGTCTGATGATGATTCAATGCCAATTAGAATATGAATAAGGAAGCTTGCATTGAGTATTTTCTTATCACGTTATTTGATGGTTTAAGCATTTCTCGATGACCATAGATTCAACTAAATTTTTTTCTCCATGAAGATTCACGAGATTCAAAAATCTAGTGGAAAGAGTTTTGCTGCATATATATGTTAAATATCTCACTCCCAACCAATGTGCCAACAACACGTCACCTGAGATGATAAAAATAGCTTTCAACTTTCTATGATAAAATTATACATAGTATTGTCAAAAAAACAAACTCCTAAATTAGTGAATCATCCAAACCCATAACTTAAAAAGCACTTTCAAAAATGAAAGAATACCTTTAAATTGTAGCCATGCATGAATCATTTCATAAGTTAGGATATATAGTAAGCAACTTGTTAAAAAACAAATTGATAATCCATATCTATCATTAGCAAAAAGCAAAATACACCTTTCATCTCCTTGCAAAAGAGAATGACAACTCTGGGAAGAGATCTTTTGATAAATTGAAGGGAGCAAATATTTTGATGGAAACAAAAACTAAGGGACATCGTGTATATATAATAGCTTACTTTGGCTTCAAGTGAACACTGACATTAGCTTTATATAGCAGAAAAACAACCTTTTGAATGCATATGAAAGCAAAATAAAACAAATGTAATTAATGGAAATTTAAAATATGGATGATTTAATTGTTGGTCTAAAAGCTAATTTGTTGGAGATAAACCATACATAACCATGAATTATAACATCAAGTTTTCTAATTATAACCAAAATGGAAAAAATAATGGAATTAAATACAAATTTATTTGAATTATATATCAAATAATGTAAGGTTTAGTATAATATAAGTTTTGATGATAACAAATATAAAATAATAAGGAACAAATACATCATATGTATATAATGTTCCTTAAAGAAGTAAAATGTGCATTAACATGTATTTAATTATGGTTATAATGTATATATCATGCTATATGCAAATATATCCACTATACTTTTATAATGAATAACATAAGTTGGATATATAAACTGGACTAACTACTTGGTTTGTAAGTGTAATATATTAAATGTAGGTTGGTCTAAGTAAGAAAAGTGAGCATTGGAATACGAAAATGGAAATTAATATCATGACTCACTCAAGAAAGAAGAAAAGAAAGGATGCTCAAAAAATGAAAAATCAGAAGGGAGCATGCCAAGAAAGAAATGATCAAGTGGATAGTGGAACTCAACATTTGAAGACCTAGTCACTAAGTATATTTTGCTTTCACTTAGCTCTTGAGGTGGGATTAATCTTTGAAAATTAGTTAATCCTGTTATCATATGTTTTAAATGACTTAGATTAAGTAAATCTGATGTTAGCAAATGTTAGATTTGAAAAACTCTGACTAACAGACGAATTTTGAGAAGTTAAACTTCATATACTTTGTGAAAATACGAACTTTGCTGACTGAAATTTGAAGTTCCAGAGATATCACCTTTGACAGACGAATTTCAAGTGTTGAAATTCAAATTTTGAGTCAAGCATAGTTAGTAAAATGTGCAAAATTTATTTGAAGTCAAGATAAAGTTTGTCTGATAATTAAGCACTAAAAGGATTAAAAAACATTCCCTCTGATAGACAAATTTTGGATTTCAAAATTTGAAATTTAGAATAAAACTCAATGATTTACAATTGCATTTAATTAACTCAAGAAGTTTTGGGTATCAAAGTAACATATCTTTACTTTTAAACATAGTAAAATTTGATTTTCAAGAATCTAGAGTTTGATCTTTAATTAGTATTTTTAATACATCTCTCAAAATATATATGAGTTTGATGTCAAACTAATTTCATATGAAACTAAACTTAATAAACTTTTCAAAGAATGTTATTTCACTCAAAATAAAGTTCATATGAAAAAGTTATGGTAATTTAAAATTGAGTAGTGAGATATGGACTTTAGTTTTAACCTCCTATCATTATTTTGATCATATCTTACAGAATACATTTTGTTTTTGAAGTGAAACTTATTGCATTTGAAATTAGACATTCAGATCTTTCCAACCATAGGTCATTTGCTTAATTTAAAGTTAAAATAAGAGAGTTATAACTTCTGCAAAATTGTTTATAGTGCAAAGTTCGAAGTTATAGAGGTTCCGTCTCCAATAAATGAATTTCGGGCCTCCGAAATTTGAATTTCGAAGAGAACTTTTGTGTCATATTAAGCTTGCCACAGATAGATAAATTTTACCTTATGAAATTTGAACTTTAGGTCTAACAGACGAATTTTGGATTTGAAAATTTGAATTTTAAATCTCAAGAATGTGGAAATACTTCTGGAACAGCCAACAGACGAATTTCCACATCCAAAATTCAAATTTTGAAAGGAATAACTTGTACCATATTGAGTTGCTCAATAACAGACGAATTTTGGATACCAAAATTCAAACTTTGAAGGCACTGTAGCAATATGGAACAACTATCCATACTTACCAGAAGAACTTTAAACTTAAAAATTCGTATGATCCAACATAGAAACATTTGTCAAAGATAAAAATTTGAATTTTGCTTTAGAACAAATGAACTTCGAAGTTCAACATTAAAGTCTTTAGCTTTTGGTCTATACGAAATTCGTCTATTAACACTCAAAATTTGAATTTCAGAGTGTTAACGCATTAAATATGGTTGGTGAACGGCTAGTTTTACAGAGTAACCATTGGGTAACGTCTCTAACGGCTAGATCTTGTGTCTAACATCTAGTTATACTATAAATTTATAAATAGAACATCATTTGAACTTATGGGTAACAATCTTAAGAGAATTTATGCGAAAATGCGGCAACAATTTGTAAAATCTTTCTATCTTAGCATTGTTTGAAAAACCCACCTCAATAAAGTGAGCCATCAATGTATTATCTACTCTTTAAGAGAGTTTTCATTCTGTAAATATTTCTTTCTACATATTTTGGGTAGAATCTTAGTGTGGGGAAACACTAAGGGATTTATACATCTTGTAAGGGTGTGGGGAGAATGGCTTCACAAGTGCCTATTGAAACTTGTGGGATGTACTGAGGCTTCACAGGTGCCCGAATCAAACATGTGGGATATAGTTGAAAATCCCAAATGGTGGCTTGGAGACTGGATATAGGTCAAGTGGTTGGGTTGAACCAGTATAAATTGTTGTATATTGTTTTTCATTTTTTCTATTCAGTTGCTACACACAACTCTCTTTGTTTATTCCTGTTTTGTTGCACTCTTAATGAAATTGGGTTGTGATCCAAAAAGAGCGAAAATCTTATATTACCTAATTCACCCTCCCTCTTAGTGTGACCAGCCAACCTAACAAATAATGGAATACATTAGATTTGAATTTAAAAACTATTTGTTGGCATGGCTCTTCACAATTTCCTGCTAATGTGGCATTTCAGATTTTCCTTAATTCCACCTATGGTACTTTTTGATGTCCCAAAATGTTCTTAACGTACATCAAATGTTGTGTGCATATAAGTATCTGATAATTTTAGCTAACTATTTATCTATTATCCCTCACAGTTAATGTTATTTTTCTATTTTTTAACAATTATTTTTCTTAAATTATAAAATATAAAATTAATACATATTTTAAAATTTTTATTATTCAATGACCTCATATATCGTATGGATGCTTTATTTACGTATAGAGGAACAGCAAACAAGTAACTATTACTGTTTTAAAGTGAAAAAAATTTAATGACTTTAATTTTGTATTAATTATTGGAATAAATAAGTTATACAATTGATTTAAAATTTAAATTATTGGAAAGTCATAATTCAAAATGGGAATAAGCCGCATTAGAATTATATTAAAGAAAAAACTAAGTTGAAAATTGTTAAGTTTAATGCAATATAAGTTTTGATGATGACAAATATAGAGAAATAAGAAACAAAAGTATCATATGTATCAAGCATATATGATGTTCCTTATAGAAGTAAAATGTGCATTAGCATGTATTTAATTATGACTATAATGCATATATATCATGGTATGTACAAGTATATTCATTGTACTTTTACAATGGATAATATAAATGACAAATATAGAGAAATAAGGAACAAAAGTCTCATATGTATCTAAAATATATAATATTTCTTATAGAAGTAAAATGTGCATCAGCATGTATTCAATTATAGTTATAATGCATATATCATGCTATATACTAATATATTCACTGTGCTCTTATATTGTATAATACAATATGGATATATAAATTGGACTAACTACTTGACTTGTAAGTACAATACATTAAGTGTAGGATTGTCCAAGAAGGAAAAGTGAGCATTGAAATAAAGAAAAGAAAATCAACATCATGACTCACTCAAAGAAAAAAAATGAAAATGATGCTACAAGATGTGAAGAATTCAAGTATCAAAGAATTGAAGATCAGAAGGAAGCATTACAATAAGGAAATGACCAAGTGGAAGTGGAACTCATCATTTAAAGACCTAGTCACTAGGTATATTTGATTTTCACTCAGGTCTTGAGGTGAGATTAATCTTTGAAATTTACTTAATCTTGTTACCATATGTTTTAAATGAGTTAGATTAAGTAAATATGATGTTAACATAAGTTAGAATTGAAAAATAGTGGCTAACAAATTGGTTTTGTGTTTGGCTCATGTTTTCAAAATGGTTTTCATGAAAAGTTTTACCTTATGTGCTTAACATTCAGAAGTTATGGGGATAAAGTTTCAATCTCAATATTGTTTCTAAGTGTTCTCTATTCATTTTCATGAAAAGAGATGAGATTATCCGCATAACTAAGGTCTGCACCATGTCCCCACTTCTGTCTAGCTCGATTTCTTGATAAGATGCTTACCTTATTCGCATAAAGGGCCTAACAATAAATGTCACTTATTCTGTGCTGCCTGTTATTAGGATAACCTATGAAGGTTATCCCCATAATGTGTAAGTTATCTGCATAACCTAAGGAGGTTATCCTGATAACCTATGTTATAGTACTCTTGGACCTTCCAATGTTAAATTTGATTTCAGAATAATCTAGGGAGGTTATCTCCATAACGTGTAGGTTATTCACATAACCTAGAGAGGTTATCCTGATAACCTATATTTTTCAGAAACTTAGTTTGTACTGATTATTTTTTAGAAACCTAGTTTGTGCTGATTAAACGTTATATGAACAAGGAATAATATCCTAAGAGGTTATTCTAGTAATCCTCAAAGGTATATAAGTTTGTGAGATGTTATTCGAACAACTAAGAAGGTTTTCATGAAAATATTCTTTAGTTAAAACTTAGTCATTTTGGAATGAACGTTATCCGCATAACCTAGTTAGGTTATCCGCATAATGAAAGTCTACCATTAAAACTAAGAGCCAACAGTCACCCATTATTTGCATAACTTGAGGAGATTATACGCATAACCTCTGTCAGACGCATTTAATATGGTAGTTGAACGGCTCTTTTTGTAAAATAACAGTTAGAACTTGCTTTCAACAGATAGTTTTGCCACAAATCTATAAATAGAACATCATTAGAACTTATAAAAAAGAATCATAAGTGAGTTTATACAAAAATGCTATTCATATACATAAAATCTTTTCGTATTAGCATCATATGAAAAACCCACCTTAATAGAGTGAGCTTTCAATATATTATCTATTCCTCAAGAGAGTTTTCATTTTGTAAACAATTTTTTCTACAAATTCTGGGTAGATACTTAGTGTGGGATATCACTAAGGGAAATTACACATCTTGTAAGGGTGTAGGAAGAATGGCTTCACAAGTGCCTACTGAAACTTGTAGGATGTACTGAGACTTCATAGGTGCCCGGATCGAACCTGTAGGATATAGTGAAAAATCTCAAGTAGTGGTTTGGGGATTGGATGTAGGCCAAGTGGTTGGGCTGAACCCAAGGTTGTCAAAACCGGACCGGACATGGAACCAGACAAGATACTGGTTCAAGGTTCAATGGTTCGACCGGAGGTCGAACCGGGATCAAACCGATACTAATTAAAATGATATATTTTAAATAATATATATGAAAAATAAAAAAAAGTTAGGCAACTAATCTTTAAGGCTTCCATAATTTTTTTCATAATTAAAGTTCCTAATATGACAATGAAAGAAAAGAGCTACATATTAAAAATTATGAGCATAAAATGGAATGAACAAAAAATAAATAGATCCAAAAGACATTAATAACATAAATTCCATATCTTAATTGAAGTCTTTAGCTAAACAATACTAAAGTGAAATATCAAAATAATATGGTCCATTACAAATAATTAAATACTCAAATGTCATTAAAATCATTAATATCAAATCCTTCATTTGTTGTATCATCTCCTTGAGAATCCAAATTAGGAAGAGGCATAGGAGTATGACTAGCACTAGGAGCATCATGCTGAAGTCTACTAGCATCTGATGGAACCAAAGGTGAAAGCTCTGGAATTACATCTACACCTCCTAACCATATACATGAAAGAAATGGGTAGTTAATATTTATGTATAATGGTATTTGTAATATAATAACATAATCTTAAATGTAAAAAACTGAATATGAACCTTCAACATAAAGAGATGAACTTGCAATGTTCTCTAAGTGTTGAACATCCTCAGCATCAAAATCAGGACTTGCATCTTCTTCAATTATCCAAGTGTCCACATTCTTAATAGATTCATAGTCAATAGGATCATAATTTGTTGTCTTCATTATTTTCCTTTCATTAACAATACAAACGATTAATGAAAGCTATCAAACATAGATTCAATAAAGCCTATTAAAAGTCAAAAGCAAATGAACAATTTATATTACCTATTTTGCAAACGTAAGTTATAATTAACATAAACCAAATCATTTAGTCGTTGATGCTCCAATTTATTTCTTCTTTTTGTATGGATGCGTTCAAACAAACTCCAATTCCACTCACAACCAGAAGAAGAAGAAGTTTGACTAAGAATACGAACAGCAAGCTTTTGCAATAATGGAGCAGAACCTCCATAAGCTTGCCACCAAAGATCTACATCAAAGAAAAACATTAACTTATACCATATATGACAAATAATAATTAATATGAGTAATACATTGATTTGAGTCATTTGATACTTACTAGGTTGAATTTCTGTAGATATTGAAGAAGCTTGTGCTCGATTAAAAGAATCCTGTTTAGCACAATATTTTCCTTCCTCAATCATCATTTGTGTATACTGAGGACCTGAGTAGTTAGCATCAAACAAATCAAGCACTGCATCCCACAACCTTTTATGATCATGGAACTCCTTGTCATTTCCATAAAAGAAAGCAGGATTCAAGAAATATGCTGCAGCATGAAGATCATTTTTCAGATGCTTATCCCATCGAGCTTTAATCAAATTTGTATAGGGCTTATATAATTCCTTATTATTACGAAATATCCCTTTGACCGTATTTTTAGCCCTCAACATGCCATCATAAACATAGCCTAAGGAAGGTTTCTCATCTGAATCAACAATTCTCAATAATCTTATAAGGGGGACCACAACCCGTACAATCAATGTGCAATCATCCCAGAACTTACTATCTAAGACAACTTCACTAAATAGTTTACTAGGCATAGTTCTTGATAACTTATGACCCTGGAAATGTTGATCTACAGCCAAGGCTTGCAAGTGACGCTTGTGCTCAACTATACTTTTCAATGTTATGAATGTAGTAGCAAATCTGGTTGGTCCTGGCCGCACAATTTCCTTCCATCCATCCCTATTCCTAAGCCATGACAAGAAAACTATATGGTTGTATACAAATATAGTTATCTTTGATGCTTTGGAGGCAAGAGAAGCAATATGAGGCAGGCTGCAAATATCTTTCAAAAGAAGATTCAAACAATGTGCAGCACAAGGTGACCAATAAATATTCTTATATTTTTCATGAATCAATTTGCCACAAGCTTGATAATTGGCCGCATTATCAGTCACTACATGCACAATGTTTGAAGGACCAACCCATTGAATGACATCATGAAACAAATTAAATAAAGTCTTTGCATCCTTAACCAAATCAGAAGCATCAACAGATTTCACAAAAATTATGCCTGCAGGGGAATAAACTAAAAAGTTTATCAAGGTCTGCTGCCTTATGTCAGTCCAACCATCGGCCATAAGAGTACAACCACTTGATGCCCAGTTAGATCGATGACTATCAACCACCAATTGGCATTCTTTCTTACAAGCTTGCAACAAATCAACTCTTGTTTCATAATAAGTTGGCCCTTTGAACCCAGGCCCCATTGCAGCAATTGCATCAATAGCATCTTGAAAAAATGGATTATTTACAGCATTAAATGGAATACAACTAAAGTACATCCACCTAGCAATGGCCATTTTTGCATGGTTTTGTGCTTCTTTACTTGCAAACACACTTCTAAGACTTGGCTGAGCACCTGGAGTTGTCCTTGGGGCAAAATATTTTTCAACCCCACTTGTGGCTTTTCTTTTCCCACTTGTAGGAGGAATAATATTAATTGGAGTAGCTGGAATACTTTCTTCACCATCACCATGACCACACTCTTCAACCACATCATCAAGCTTCCTTTTAATTTGAACTTCTTTCAAATTTGCTTGCATTCGATTGCAAACATCATGAGGAACCTTTTTACATGAAGCTATTTGACCAGAAATCCCAGCAAGATGTTGTTTCATCCTATTTACCCCCCTCCTTTATAGGAATTTAAACAAAACAAGCATGTGTATACATTGTTCTTTCCTTCTTTCTTGAGTGAAAAATACTCCCACGCAGGATCACTCTTCCCACGAAATGATGAAGCAGCAGTTGATTGTTTAGATGAAGCATCGGTGCTACTTCCATCATTATTGGGGTTGGGATTGGGATTGGGATTAGGATTGGAAGTAGGAGTGGGAGTGTCTTCCTCCCTAATATTGGATGTAGGCTCACTATCCATAATAGTGAAAGCTATAAAATAAAATCATTCATTCCATGTATCAGACATGTATACTATACCATTATCATAGATTCAGCCGCATTCCATGTATAAGACAACAACAATGGTAACATTAACAGATTATATATATATATATTATGAGGTGTGGGCGTGTGGCATTCCATGTATCAGACAACAACAATGGGAACAAAAAAATTCATTCCTCTCACAAGAAGCTCACTTATATTAGGCTCTATAACAATTTCAAACGTGTGAACCCATATCACAGTATAACAGAAATAGAACCAAGAGAATGAAAGCAGAGCAAGCAACACTCATATCACGGTATAACACTCACAAGTCACAACACAAAATAAACTAACAGAACGAATGGAATGAAAAACTGGAAACAGAAAAGTATATCACGGTATAACAGAGCAAAAATATCACGGTATAACTTGAACATACCATAACATCCTTAACAACACAACCAGAATTTGAGTTTCAAAACTAAAGAAATTAACGATTCTATGGCATCCTCAAATCACAGAGCAGGAAACACAAAAAAAAAAATTTACAAGGACAATAGGTCACGGCAAGAGCAAAAAGGGAAAGGGAGCAAAGGGAACTTACATCCAATGACCAACCGCGTGAAATCAAACCGGCGGTATTACACTATTTGCACTGATGATGGGATTTGCTCGAAGTTGGAACTGTAGCACCGTAGCAAAATTGATGAAGAATTGAGCAATCTAGCACCGTAGCAACCACGAGATCTACTTAAACTAGAGGAGACGCCGGCGAAGGAGGATTGATGACGGAGGAAGGGGAAAGGGACGCGTTAGGGCTCACTGATGTGAGGAGAAGTGAAGACTGAAGATGAAGGCCGAAGGGAGTCTGCTCTGTGAATTGACTGACTTGAGTGAACTCTGTTTGCTTGCAGACTCTGTACGCGTAAACTGAAAGAATGATGATAAAAAACAAATAAACCAAACGGCCTCATTTGGTTCCTTTTTTAAAAAAAAAAAATTGTACACCAAACGACGTCGTTTGGTGTCTGTGTCCAATTAAAAAAAATATTTTTGTGTGAACCGGTTGAACCTCCAAAACCGCCGGTTTGGCCGGTTCACTGCCGGTTCACTCCGGTTCCCAAATCCCCCGGTTCACTCCCCCCACCGGACCGGACATGGTCCCGGTTCCCGGTCCGACCTGCCGGTTCGATCCGAGTTTGCTAACCATGGCTGAACCAGTATAAATTGTTGTGTATTGCTCTTCATTTTCTCTATTCATTTACTGCACTTAACTTTCTTTGTTCATCCCTGTTTAGCTGCACATTTGGTGAATTTGGGTTGTGATCCAAAATGGGCGAAAATCTTACATCACCCAATTCACCCCCTCTTGGGTAACCAGCCAACTTAACAAAAATGTCCTACCAGTGAGAATTAAAAAGTTGTATAGATGTGATAACCTACCCACATTAATCGGATATTAAGGGTTATTAAAGTATTTAATTAAAAAAAGGGAAGGATGTTCAACAAGTGTAATATTTGAAAATAATTCACAATATTCCTAATTACCATTTAAATACATTGATGGTGATATTTTCAGAAAATATAGTTACACATAAATGGCAGATTAAGATAAAAATCAATTTATCACACAATCAATTGCCTGTTTAGAACTACTTTTGAAACCAAGTTTAAGCCCAAAACCAATTTTGCAGTGAAAATTAACATATTTGGTTATCATATCATTTCTACATTTGAAAAGCAGTTATGGTTAGAAACTCATTTTTAGCAGAAGCAGCTTGGAGGTTGCTTTTCCATTGCAGACTATGGTTGAGTATTAATTATGTATCAATTAAAATAAAGTCAGATAGAAATGAACCAATAAAAATGAGAAAAAATAGAAAATTTGAAAAAATAAAATTTTCGTAAAATTTCTTCTATCTAATGACCAAAATGCCTTTCAAAATTTTAATCTCCATGGACTATAACTTGTAAAAAAATGTTACACTAGATATATTATGTTCTCAATTAAATAAATATAGATTAAATTTTAGTTCAAGTAAATTAAATTAATAATGAGATAGAGTTTAAGCTCAATTTGAAGAAAAATTATGAGTTTTGTTAAAATCAATTTTTAAATAAATTATCCGAACATAAACATGTTAGTCTAAAATAAATTTTTATCATAACTATGTTGTAAAATCAATTCTACCAAAACTCATTTTTTACTAACTGAAAACTAAACGGGCACCAAAACTACTTGATGATGTGGTCTTCCAAAATTTCTTGCTAACATGACATTCTAGATTTCCCCCAAATCCACTATCTTTATACATATAATAGATGAGAGATGGATTAAAAAATGGTTAATAAGTATATGGTTTGTGGAGCTCTTTTTTTACTTTTTATTTTTCTATTTTAAGGTATTTATCATATATTTATCTCCTAACTAAAAAGATAAATTTAATATTAATAATTTCAATAACAAATTATATTTTTTTCAGGATAATGAATAATATAGTTAAACATTATATATTATTTTCTTTTGATTTATTATTATTTTGTTGTATAATAACTAGATGAAGCATATCACTTTTTTATTATTAATTTCATTTTGTACATCCATCAGCGATAATAAGAACTAACCTCTTTCAAGGTATTAAGAGTAAAAGGTAATTTTTTTCCAAGTAAGTTGGCTACACACATAAAAGTTGGAAGTCAAACTCTTAAACACTTGCTAAGTGATAGAAGCTCTACCACTCACACCAATTCTTATGTATTCACATTAGAGAAAGTATGGAAGAGTGCAAATTCAGTGAAAGGAGTCTAGGATATACTGAAAATTTACAAGTACACAGATCAAATTTACGAGATATAGTGAAAAATTTAAGGTGAATTATTTTGGGGGTTGAACATAGATCAAGTGGTTCGGCCTAATTATGATAAATCTTATTATCTTAATCTTCATCTCTACCTCAAGTTTCATCTTCTTACTACCTCTATGTATCTTTATTTTGACGGTTGATGCTGTATCATTGAGTTGTTGTCCATAAAGGCAAAAATTTTATGATACCCAATTCTCCATCTTTGGTGATCAGTCAATTTAATATTATATGTTTAACAAACTTAGTTGGGAGGGATTTATGTATCATCTACTTTCAATATCTCGAAGAAAATTAATTATTATTATCATCAATGTGTTACATCTTATATTTAGAAACATTTTCCCATTAAAACTGCTTATTTGATGTATGAAAATATTTTTAGAAAAACCCAAACCAATTAAAATCTTAAAATTGTATAAAATCATTCCTGCTGGTTTATAACTCATTGCATAGCGATATTTCAAAAATCATAACTAAATGTAGAAAAATCCTTTTCCAGCTGTTTAAGTTTCTAAAAATCATGCACATCTCTAATTTTTATGGAAAAATTAGAAATTGGGAAATGAACGTACCAATTCATATAGTTTATTATAAACATATTACGGTTCATTTCACATCTCTATTTCTGTCTGAAAATTTGAACCTTAACTTTGAAAATTCATTTCTATTAATATACAAAGTCATTTGGCACATATTTAGCATCATTGGAAAGCTTTACTTGTCTACTTTCTAAACATATTTTTTCCATATGTTTATTCTACTTCTACTAGTTAGAACAGTAATATATATCATCAGAGGTTAGAAATAGTGTGTACTGGAGCAATTTTGGTAAAATAGGAATAACTATCATTATATGGCTCCAATTATAGTCAAACCAATGTCATCTTATTCCTAAGACATAGATCTATCTATAAATATAGACCAATGAATTTTTGGAGATATGTACAAATTGATACAGTAACCAGAAATAGACAATATATAAATAGATCATTGACAACTTTCAGCAACGTTACATTATCATTATTCCTCACACTCTACATGCTTTCCTTTACCATGACTTGACCCTAACATTGGTTAACTATGGGGTGAGATTGAAAAATCTCAGTAGTCAACTTGCACATGTCATTACAAAAACATTTGAAAACATAACATACTTTCATTAAATCATCAAAACTTCCATGTTGTTTAACAAAATTTTGACAGCATAACGACTTAGTAAATAGATATCATGGGGCTTAGCCCTTAACATAAAACAACCACCAATTATAGAAAAGTATTCATAATAGCAATATGACATCATTTATAAATCATTATAACATATAAAATATTTATAAATAATAACATTAAACAAGAGCAAGAAACTACCTTGGAGCTTTATTAACTTTTCTTTGAACCTTACTTTCACTTAGCTTTAGATCACTTCCTTAACTTCATTGAAGCCTAAAGCATCATTAAATCTTATTTAATAATTTATTATCATCATATAAACTTAACTTGATCATGAACCATAAACTCTTCCCTTAGAATTATATCTTGACCCAAATAGAGGAACAAGAGGGAGGAAAAAAATAACTTAAACTCTAACTAATTTAATCTGAGGGCTTATAATTATTCTCACATTTAATATATCAATTACCCATTATACCCCTAGATATTTTTGGACATGTGAGAGAGTAGGAAGGGCAAAAATGTCCAACTTTTCCCTCCTTACTTTATGTCAATTCAGAAAAAGCAGATAGTGTACTTTTTACTTTTACAGATAAATTTGGCTATGCTTTGAGTATTTTTTGAATCGGATTTTCTATTATACTCAGTGTTCTTTCTATTTACTTTATCTATGGGACCTATTACCTTACTCTTTTACTTTTTCATGTAAGATTTACCTATCTTACTTACTTTTTATTATTTATCTCCTCCGATATTTACTATTTATGTGAGACCCCGTCTTTTACTGGATTTATACTTTTTCCTCTCAGAGCCCATATAACCAGTATCACTTATACTTTTAAATTGCACCAAAATATTTAAAATATTATTTTCTTTATCTTATTGTAAATAATAATTTTGCCCTTTTTAAGCCATTTTTTTATTTAAAGATATTTTGAACCTTAAGCTAATTTAATTAAATATCCAGGCTTCCTTAATCATTATAATTTAATTCAGAACAAATTAATATCATTTATAATATTATTTGATCATAATATTCATACATGAAAAATGAGGTTATTTCACAATGGATACATAAAATGAAGTTAATAATACTAAAAAAAGTGATATACTTCATTTAGTTGCCGTATAAAAAATAATAACAAATCAAAAGAAGATAATATATATTGTTTAACATTATGATTCATCATCGTGGTAAAAAAAATATAATTTGTTACTAATATTATTAATATTAAATTTATCTTTTTTGTATTTCACAGATAAATATATGATTAATATTTTAAGATAAAAAAATAAAAAGTAAAAAAAATTAGCTTCCTAGTCCACTCCATACGCTTATTAATGTTTTTCTAATCAATTTCTCATTTAAATATAAAGAAGATGATGTTGGCTCCAAACCAACTCGGCGCTTCATTCTAAAAAAATTAATTAAAACAGATATGTAGCTTGGGCAATTCCTTGGGAAAGCGCACTGATTCCGTTCCCATTATTATATTACTAACAAGTCTTAGACTCCATTTTTTCGAGGAAAAAAAACAGAGTCTTCGACTCCATGTAGTTATATGTATAATAGCACAGAAAAAATTAGACTTAATTGATTGTATTTTCTAATTTTTATATTTTTAAAATAATTTTGTAGAAACCTTTTATAAAACAAGTTTTGGGGAAAATAAAAATTTGTTTGAATCAATGTTCTAAAAACTGTTTCTAAGAATAGAAAAACAAAATTACTCGTTTGAGAAAAATATTTTAAGAATAATAAAAAACAAAAATTTGTTTAATTCACTTGTTTTATTAAACATTATTTACAATAATTGGTACATTTTTAATTTAATATGCATATGGTATTACTAAACTAATTTAATACTAAAATTTTAGTAAAATAAACAATAAATAACATATTTTATCAATATAAATCAATAGGCAACACTAAAATTGACATAATTTTAAATGAAGTTTCATCAATAATATTTATATAATTAGTACAAAATTAGCTAATTGGTATATTCTAACCACATCCAAGCTACAAGATAATCAAGAAATGTTGTCGTTTGTGCTACATTTTCATTAGAAAGTCTTGACAAATTTTTCACATTATAACTTATTTTTTCTACATTTGTATTTCTAGCCTAATCCTCTACTTCTTCAAGGTTCATATTCTCCCATTCTCTAAATAACTTATCATGTTGACTCTACTTATGTATATAATTATAAATAGTATAACATGCTATCATTATAAGATGTTGTTTTAAATGATCATATGATGACATTAATTTTAGAATTGGAAATTGAGCTTCTAATATTCCAAAACAGTATTCAATCATCATTTTTAAAGAAAAATGTCTATAATTAAAAAGCTTGTTGGGATTTCTAACATAACATCATCTTCCTTGATATTCTTATGCATGATACCTTTCTCCTTTATATGGTGGAAGAAAACCTCCATTACAAGAATATCCAGAATCCATAAGATAATATGATCCTAAGGCAATGTAAAACATTAGTTTAAATATAAACATGAATAAATTCATCTAAGTGAAGTAAAGAAAAAGAGTAATGATATGTAAAAACATTTTATTTCGAATTATACCTGCAGGAGGCCATAAAAAATTTGTATTAGAATTGGTCATTGCATTTAACAAATCCTTTGCATCATGAGCACTACCTTCCCAACCTAAATAAACATAGGTAAACATCATATTGGTGTCACATATGCATATAACATTTTGTGTGAGGACCGTTTTTTATCCTCTATATGATTGCTTCTCAGCAGGCACCCAAACACTAACATGTGTCCCAGCAATTGCACCTACACAGTTATAATTTAAATATATATAATTATGATAGATAATATTTATGTTAATATCAATAATAAGCAACAACTATAAAATATTAAAACTTGCTTTGAACCAAAGATAATACTTTGTGTTATTTTTAACACTGTCAGACAACTTCTAGGTCTCCTGGTTGATGATCTCTTTCCCAATCGACATATTACTTTTAACACTTGCTTAAAATAATGAAAAATAGTTTGGGTTGAATATTGTGAATGATTTGCATCTACCCATTGTTCAAGATTATGGCTTATAATATATAAAAATATTGCAACTTTTTCTTCCAAGCTCAACTCTTTTGAATCAATTAAATAATCTTTACTCTTTAACTTATCACATAAATTGATAAAACATGTCTTTTTCCATTCTCAATAATTCATAACAAGTAGTTCTTGATCCTTGTAAGAGTTCATTAAGAAATTCTCAACCTGTAAGTGTAGAATTATGAGTTGAAACATTATTAGGAAAATTACTTTTATACTCACATATCATATTAATTAATGCTAACTCTGCTAATTTATAGTTATCTTCACTTGAACTGGACAAAATTATAAATCCCTTAAAGCTACCTTCAATATCCATTGTGCACAAAAATCTATTCAAATGTAAATCATGGGAAACAATATCAAATATATAACTGATCATAGCATTCATAGTTTGGAAACAATATCAAATATATAAAGAGTCATAGCATTCACAAGTTGGAGAAAATATTAAACACATAACTGATAACAACATTCATAATCACTTAATACAACACATACAGACATAACATTTATAATCACTAAACACAGCACCTACATGCCTTCTTTCTCTATAAAGGCACTACCATAAATATTTCCTTCTAAGCAGGATCAATAAATTTATCCATTGCCTTCATATAAATTGCACCGGAGATATCTTCAAGCTCATGAAGAACATCAACATATTTGGCAATAGAATAATCAAATGATGTGGGTCTAAGACTACTAGTTTTCGTGTCCTTTGCCCTCAACATCTCAACTTTAGCTAGGTGAGTTTCTACCATCGCATTAGATGCCTTAACCATTGTTTGGATTGCTTTACTCAATTGATCAGACCTATACTCTCTTTTTTTCTTTCAATCAGGGAGCTGAACAATGCGCTTTTCACTATGTGTCACACACTCAGTTATGCCTTCATCAATGTCATTATCGTTTTTAACGTCTACATGAACTCCACCATTAAGATATTCATCTTGAAGTTGAATCTCATTTGAAAATTTTGGTAGATCTTACGTAGATGAATGATAAAGTACACAAGTAGAGTGCTTTTATTAACAATTATGCTTAACAACTGATAATGTTTCAACCCCTGCTTCTTGAATTGAGCAGCTTCAAGATGTGTAACACCTAATGTTATGGCCCATTTCCCATATATTAAATCATTTTAGATGTCCTTCATCATGGTTTAGAGACTAAAATCATAATATAATAAAATCAGAATTTTACAAAATTCAGGGTACTGTTCATTTGGCATTTTTTTTTACCCAATGAATTTTGAAAATTCATAACTTAATCTAGGAAAATCATCTTGAGCTGATTCAAGTCTCTAAAATTTTCTTAAATTCAGATCTACATGGGAAAAATATAAGACAGTAACATCATTGGGCCAATTTGTACAGTAATTTCATGGACATTTACTGTTCATTTGGTCAATTTGCTATGTTCCAGTTTTTTGACCTCAACTTTGAAAAATTATATCTCCTCCTATTCTATTTCAAACTAGGCATAATCTATGTCATTTGAAATCTATACATGTATGCTTAATGACATATTTTTATTATACATTTATTTCCCTTACACAGGGCATAACTTTAACTTAAGTCATGAAGGGTCAGAATTTGACTTTTACTAGAACAGTTTTGGGAAAAACTCCATATCTCATATTATATAACTCCAATTAACTCCAAATCAGTGGCATATGAAACTTAAAACATAGACCTTTTTATACATATAAACCACTGAATTTTTGAAGTTTTATACGATTTTATATTATCCTTTGAATTTTCCAATACTTACTTTCCAGATTTCAGTTTTCCCCTTCCTGCCCTATTCTAAACCCTGACTTCAAAAATTCATTATAATTCATACATTTATCCAATTTAGGTGCTTTTTAGCTCTATAAAAATATTGTTCTGTCTACTTTAAGAGCATATATAACATTTTTATAGGATGCTCTATTTAGAATAGAGTTCCCCTGCTCAAATCAATACTGGTCATCTCCAATGAACTTATGTCATAACTTACATGATAAGCTTCATAACACATTTACATTGACATTTAGTACTCCAATTTCATGCATAATATCATAGAGGACTTAAAAGAATATATTCAAGGCATCAAACAGGATTTATCCCTTTTCATATGAATTTATACAAATTCCCAAAACATAACATCAAGACTTGCATAATAATATCATTCATCATTCTCTTCCTCTTTTCCTTTAGCTCTTTGCCTTCCTTGGATTTCTTCCATAACTTGGGACCTATCATGTTATTATTTGGGTGATGAGATTTTGGAAATCCTAGTAGCTAGTCACATCTCAAACATTTACATTATCATGCATGCTATAAAACCTTCAAAACATCATAACAATCATTTCAAGGCATAAATCACCATATTGTTTATAAAAATTTCGGCATTCAAAATGGACATCCCAGGCACTATCCCTTTCATAAAATCAGCCAATAACAGTCTCCTCAAACATCATAAAAACAATATGGCAAGTCATCATTCACAATAAAATATAGCAAGACAATATAATGCGTAAAAAAGTAGCTATGCTACCTCATGAAACTTTATGTCTTTCCTCTTTGATTCAACCATTTCAAGGACTTCCTTAAGCTTTCTCACACCCTAATGCATCACCAAATATCAAATAAATCAGCTTGAGCCAAGGGTTAGTTCATAAGAACTTCAAACTAATGGTTTCATGACTTTTTTCAAAAAGTGTTCATGAAACCCTAATTCTTCAAAAATTCACCAAAAATTCATTTATAACTCAAAAATGATGAATTATACCTCTATTCCATGTAATTTTTCATGAGGAATCCAAATATTGCCTCAGAATGACCAAATTCCATTTCTAACTAGGTTACTATTCATTCCGAATTAACTTCAAAAACCTAAAAATTTCACTTCCTTAATCTTAAGCTTTTTCATGAAACCATCACTTGTTCCTAAGGTTTTCCACCATGAGGAACTAATTTTTGGCATAAAAAACATGAAATTCCAACTCTAAGTGTGAACAGTAATTCGTCCAAAATCAGGGAAATTCAAGAAAAATTGCTACACTTTGTTATACAATAAACTACTGCATATTCAAGCTTTAAATGTGTAGTCTAGCATTTCCCCTATGATTTATGGTTGGAAAAACTCCATTTCTTGCTAAATCATGTCTTGGCCGAAACCTAAGGGAGTGGAGAGGGAAATATAATCCATAGTTCAAGCTCTAAAGACCATAAATATCAAGCTTGAAGATGGAAGAACACTTACCATAAGTGAAACTTTCCATTTTGCCTTGAATTCCCTCTTCCCCTTCCTCTCTTTTCTCTCTTCTTTCTTTGGTTTTCCTCTTCTACTTTTCTGCTGGAAGTAACGCGTGAAATGAAGTGGGAAATGAATGGTTAAGTGGTTTAATTAAGTGGTTAATCACTTAATTAATTAAAGCCACTTTTTACTAATCATAATTACTTTTTCACATACTTCTTCAAGAAGTATTCCCATGAAATAATATAATATTAATTTGTATCACATGGCTGCAGGAAAAGTCACTCAAGAGAGAGAGAGAGGTGTCCAAAAATTGCACAATTTTCCTAATCTAGATATACCTCAATCTGGGTACTTTTTAATCGTACCGATAAAACTGTCTTTATACTAATTTAGCATTTTTGGGATACAGGACTATTCTAATTTTATTTTTTATATTTCCATAACTATCATATCCCAAATGGTCTCCATATATGGCCCATATCCAGACCTGGTTTACTATTACTTTTGGCACTCGGCATTGATTATTTTTTTATTCTCGAATATTAACCCTCAGTGCCATATACCATTGGACTTCTCTCGTCGAGGGCTTCATTTTGACAGTAATTTTGCATATTTACAAAATTACCCCTAACCCAGATTAAATTATAATTTCTGGAACTTTCGGGTCATTAGGTGTAACTTTTCCCAAGACTTTTTTATTTCTTTCTCCACTTAAATTTTAAATATTTTAGGATGTGGATGTACTTTTCATAATTTCTTGAGGATAAAAATATAAATTTTTTATTTTTCCATTTAACTAGGAAAAATGATCTTCTTGTCCTTTTTCACGCAAAATGATGTCTGTCCATTTTTGTAAAATCCCTTTATATTTCTAAATATTTTAGTTTTATTGGGATGTTACAGGATGTGCTTACAAAAACATTTACAATCAATAATATAGCTAATATACATATACAATGTAGGAAAAATTTCAAATGATTACATGCCAAAATATAATCTTTCCAATATCTCTCATTAGCAATAATTGTGTTGGTGTTAAGACTCCAACCAAATCGATTGTGTTGTAGCAACAAAGAAAAATCTCTATGTTTTGCCGTAAACTAGTATACTTTTACTTGATTTGTTTCTCATTAAAAGAGTGCCCACTTATAGTATTCAATTTTCCTAACATATCCTTCTAAACTTTCCATGAAAACACATCATTATTATAATTTCCTTTGGTCACTTCTTCAAGCATAATGTCTATGAAGCATTTAATTACATGCTTTGACTAAGTTACATTTTTTGAAACTTTTATTGGCCCACTAAATACCATATATAATAAGGAGGATTCAATCATTCAAAGTCACCTATTATGACTCTAAAAACATTAAATGAACATCATCAAATCCTAAACATTAGGATGAAATCATGACTTATTAAATGAAAATATAATGATTTGAAAAATATAAACATGACACCATCAAATCATATCCAGGATACAATAAAATATATTTTCTTGATAAAAAAGAATAGTAGCCCACCAAATCATATTCATATAAATAGTTATTTATCTACCCATAAACAATTAACGATTGTATTTTCAATTCTACACAAAACTTGGATGGACAGTTCCAATTTAAAATAATAATATATCTATTTTATTTTTTCTTTGGGCCATCAATGAAACACATATCACATACGTAAACACATATCACATCAATGAAATGGGTGCACATTGTAGCCCGTACTTCAACATTGGATGTTATTAATTAGACCAAACTTGATTCAAAGGTTAAGGCTACCCATAGCTCCAATCTCTCATTCCTTAACTTAATAGCTCCCTCTCACTCACCCTCATGGTCAAATAAACACCCCCTGACGGGATCAGTGAAGACACCAAATTCTTTCCCTTCATCAAGCACTTTGTACTGGGCCTATCCTCCAAATATCCTTTCCATTTGGACAATATTTTTTTCTTCCCTTGGCACCTTCTTCTTCTTCGTTTTTTTTTTAAATTGATGACATGTCAATTGCTATGGGAAAAGACAAAAGAATAACTACAATTGTTAATAAGTGCTAGCAACACAACTAAAACCCCATTGATAACTAAAGCAAATACGAGTAACAACTTCAAGAAGCATAAATGGTAAATATTAAAATTGAATGGTAACTTTGTGAAGATGTAGTGGTAATTTACTAATTTTAGCGAGCCGAGGGTTAATGCCAAAATTTGTAACTTCAAGAAGACCATAATGTAACTTTTAAAAGAATATGTGGTAACTTAGGAAAACATTTAGTAATCACTCTTACTTCCATGATAACTCCTGGGAAAACATTATTTAAGAAAGAATAATGCATTGTTTCTTCACAGGAAAAAAAAGATAATTATCATAGCAATTAGTTCTCAATGATCCATGTGAATTTCACAGAAGATTCCAAGATACAAAATTTAACTTCAAAAAAGAATTGGAGTTAATGATCCAACTTTCAAGTGTCTCATGTTGCAGAAGAACCTATGGGGCTGTCAACCCACTCAATGAATGTCATTGAAGACCAAGATGTAAACCATGCAATAGTCATAACTCAAGACTTATTAAATGGTTACCCTCAAAACTCAAGAACTCAATTTCGTTATAGCTATAGACCAAAATCCATGTGAACTACTAGTTAATAGTTTAAGAAAACAATAATTCGACCCCTTAGCTGAACAATTTTTAGCTATAGATCAAAACCCATATAAAAAGACACAGAAGCAAGCAAAGTCTTGGTTAACCGTTTTTAGTCAAATGAAACAAAGGATATAGGGTTTAAAGCTGACCTAAAATAGAGGAAAAGAGCACAAACCACAACTGGAGCTTGAACCATAGTCGGATCTAGATTCACAGTTATAGAACACAAGCATAATGTATAGTGTTAGGTTGGTTGGTCACTCAAGAGGGGGTGAATTAGATGATGTAAGATTTTTACCCCTTTTAAAGAACAACCTAATTTCACCAAGAGATGCAGTAGAACAGAAATGAGCAAGGTATGATGAAGTAGATAGATGAAATGAGAAAGCGTAACACACAAAGATTTATCCTGATCTAGTTTAAATCACTTGTCTTATATTCAATCCTCAAGTCATCATTTAAGATTTTCCACTATATCCCACAAATTTAATCCGGACACTTATGAAGTCTTAGTACATCCCACAAGTTTTAGTAGACACTTGGGAAGTCACTCTTCTCACACCCTTACAAAATGTGTAATTCCCTTAAAATTTTCCCATACTAAGATTCTACCCAAAAGTTGTAAAAAGAAGGATTATAGAATAGAAACTCTATTAAAGAGTTGATAATACATTTAAACTCACTCTAATAAGATGTGTTTAACTCTCAATGCTAACACATAAAGATTTTATGTATTACAGCAGCGTTTTGGCACAAAACTTACTTAAATTCATTATAAGTTAAAATAGGGTTCTATTTATAGATTTGTGACTCAACTAGTTGTTAGATATAAAATCTATCTGTTAGATACAAGTTCTAGCAATTACTCTGTAAAAGAGTTGTCCAACAACCGCATTAAATGTGTTTGACATATCAACATTAGAATTGTAGGGCTCAATAGACAAATTTCGTAGAGTCAGTATAGTTATGTGTTTAACGTTGAACCTTGAAATTCGAATTTAGTAAGTAAAATTCGAATATCAAGCTCTGATAATAATTTCAAAGTTAGCTCAAGGCTTAAACATTCAAACTTTCATGTTGAAAGTGTGTCTGTTGAGTTTGAACAGTTACTTTAAATTTTCACAATGCACTCAAAATTCAAATTTTAGAAATTGAAATTCAAGTTTCAGAGGCCAAAATTCAAATTTCATAGACTGAAATTTGCCTATCAGAGGTCTGTTTAACATGACACAAAAGTTCTCACTTCGAAGTTTATATTTTGAAGTTCAAATTTCATCTATCAGAGGCTATAACTTTGAACTCACTTTAAACTTTACTAATAGTCCAATTTCACCTAAGTTTTATGTAAATTTTACACATTTTCACTAACAATACTTAGTTCAAAATATGAATTTCATAATTAAAATTTGTCTATCAGAAATAAAAACTCTATAACTTCAAATTTCAATAAGTAAAGTGTGAATTTTGCACAAAATAAACATGAATCAGAAGTAAAATTCGTCTATTAGCCTAGAATGTTCAAATCTAATAAGTTTAAACTCATACTAATATTCAAATTTACTTAATCTAACTCATTTAAGACATATGATAACAAGATTAAATAAATTTCAAATATTAAACTACCTAAAGACCTAAATGGAAACAAAATATACATAATAACTAGGTTAAACTCCACTTTTACTTGATTATTCTCATTCTTGGTACGCTCCTTTCTAATCTTCCATTTTTAAAGCATTCTTTTTCTTTTTCTTTTTTGAGTGAGACATAATGTTGATTTTTCTTTTTTGATTCCAATGCTCACTCTTCCTTCTTGGACAATCCTATATGCATTATATAATATAAAGTACTATAAAGTATAAAAGCACAATAGATATATTAGTACATAATATAATATATGCATTATAAATATAATTAAGTACATATTAATGCACATTTTCCTTTTTTTAGGAACAATATATATACTAGACAAATATGATACATTTGTTCCTTATTAGTCTACATTTATCATCATCAAAACTTATATTATATTAAACCTAATAAATAACACGATGGAGCTTCAAATTAGAGAATTAGTAGAACAAAATGGGAAGGAAGGCCACAGAGAATAGGGACGATGCAATTTGTGAATGCCGGGTGGAAAATTGTAAAATCAGGATGAAATCAAAATCAAACTTGATATATCTTTGAACAGCTCAAAATTAATGTAGCAAGATCCAGAGAAAAGAGGATATGAACAAGAAAAAAATGAAAGGCTTTTGATTTATCTAGTTTTGCTCTTGAAGCACCGCGTTCACCGAGGAAGATGATGAACTCAACAAAGATTGAGGCAAGAAGATAGCAACGTCACACTTACGATGGATAAGGAGATAACAGCTCCCAAGGGAACCAACGGACTTATTAGGTCAGCCTAAGGACCATACAGGCTGACCTATTTTTGGCCGGTCCTAGGCCAAAAAACCAAAAATGAATATGGGTTGTGAAAATTGAGGCTTGGGTTGTTGACTTTTATTTTTGTCATTTGAGCTAGCCCATTGGGCTTGACCTGTTTTATTAGTTATAATTGGAAGCAACCATAAAATTCGTCTATACTAATGGTTTTTCTCTTTTTCAACTTTGAAATTGAAACATTATATTCTTGAGCGAAACATTACAAGTATTTGACAGGATACATATATCTCTCATCATGATCATCTTTTATCTTCTTTTTTTCCTATTGAAATGCATAATCAATATGTGTGGTGTATATATGAGCTACTAGCTTATTGGCTTCTTTTGCCACTTAAAACAACATATAAAGTGCACGCGCATGTTGAGAATGAATAGACGTAGGCATATATTTATCACTTGTCCTAACATCAGCAGAAGGAAATATTTATGCTCTTATGCATCTGTGCGGTGGCGGACCTAGGACCCTGGGTTAGTGGGGTCAACCTATTTTTTCCCAATAAATGACAATAATTATTATCATATAAAGATAAGCTAAAATTATGTAAAATATTTTTCATATAAAATCAAATACATTACATACCTTACAATTGTTCTCTACGTGACTTCATATTTTGAAATCTTTGAATAATCAACTCATTGTCAATGCTACAAAAAATATCCCTTTCAATATAAATCACTAGACAATCATTCATCAATCCATCTCCCATTTGATTCCGTAATCGAGTTTTCACAACATTCATAGCAGAAAATGCTCTTTCTATGGTTGCTGTAGCCACAGGAAAAATCATTGCTAACTTCAAAAGAAGATAAACTAATGGACAAACAATATGTCTTCCTGTCTCAACTAGCTTCTCTGTAAGATCATTAATTCCTTTTAAAGATGCAAATTCAACATTACTATGCATATCAATGATGTAAGTCTCTAGGTGAATATCAAACGTTGCCAAATCAGTTGAAGAAAAGTCACATAGATAAAATTTGGCAAGTTTAATCAATCTTTCCTTATCAAAAGTGGAAAACAAATTGGCTGGATTTAAACAAGCCATACAAATGAGCAATTCAGTATTTGTCTCATTGAAATGATCATTAAGTTCCTGAAGCTGCATATCCATAACAGTTTAAAGCAATTCAACACGATAATGATGTTCTATTGTGATATCTTGAGTTTTACCTTTGCGGCGTGATCTTCCTTTAGGCCAAAAAGGTCCTTCCATATTTGGAATATCAATATCATGTATATTGCAAAACAAAGTTACTTCCTTCAATAAAGACTCCCATCCACTCTCCCTCATAACTTGTAGCCGTTGTTTTGAGATGTTAACCAAATTCATGGCATTTATAATGTCTTGGTCTTTCCTTTGCAATGCTTGTGACAATTCATTTGAGATGCCTAATACATTTTTCATCAAATGTAATGTGAAAGCAAAATCAAAAGTTTCTAACAATTGTAAAAGACCATTAGCCTCAGCTCTTTGATCTACATTTGATCCATCTTCCTCTATAAGTTCAAGCACATCAATTATCGCAGAATACATCAATATCAAATTAATCAAAGTTGCATCATGTGAACCCCAACGAGTATCAACACCTCGTTTAAGACCAGTTTCTTGATTCAAGCCTCGCCCACTAGTAATTTCTCCTCTTTCCAATGCTTTTCTAACTTTAGTTATTTGTTTTTCACGAAGCATGTCAAGCCGTTTGCAAGAACCTCCAACAACATTTAATAAAGTGGACACTAAATTGAAAAGAGAAGTAACTTCAATGTGATTCTTAGCAATGGCAACTAATGTAAGTTGTAATTGATAAGCAAAGCAATGCACATAAAATGCATATGGATTCTCCCTCAAAATCAAACTTTTGAGACCACAAAATTCACCTCGCATATTACTAGCACCATCATATCCTTGTCCACGAATTCTTGATATACTTAGATCATGTTTGGAAAACAATTCATCAATTGTCATTTTTAATGATAAAGCAATAGTATCCCTAACATGGACTATACCAAGAAAACGCTCAACAATACTTCCTTTCTTGTTAACATATCTCAAAGCAACAGCCATTTACTCTTTATTTGATAAATCCCGTGCCTCATCAACAATAATGGAAAAAAGTTCATCTGTAAGATCATTGATAATGACATTGGTAGTCTCTATTGCAGCAGCATTAATAATATCTTTCTAAATTTTACGAGCAGTTAAACGATGATTTTCAGGAGCCCTTTCTAAAACAATGTTATTTATTGATTCACTGTGATCAGCAAGGCACTTAAGAAGTTCAAGGAAGTTACCTTGATTAGCAGAAGTGATTGATTCATCATGAGCACGAAAAGCTAATCCTTGCTTTAAGAGAAAACAAATGCAATCAATTGATACAGTCAAACGCCTTCGGTATAAGTCACGAACTTGTTCATTTTGCTTAGAAATTGCAATTTCAATATGCTGATTTTGATTCATCAAATCTTGACACTTTTTCCAAGCAATGTTGTAAGCACTATTAAGATCTCCAACATGAGATGAGAGTCTATCTTTCTTATTCCAAGCTATAAATTCTTCTGAAACAAATGCATCACCACCTGATTGCTTTCCAAAATCAAGTCTAAAAAGATAACAACACAGACAAAATGCTGCATCTTTTTCTATACTATACTCTAATCAGTTGCCAAATTCATTAAACTAAGAGGGATTAAATCTTCTCAAACAATTCCCAATCTTTCTTTAGGGAAAATTATGCCGAATAGGTTGACATGGTCCTTTTTGTAAATATGCCCTTCTAACCTTATCTTGATCATTGGGATGATATGCCGAAATTTTAATTCGTCTTCCAGGGTCTGATGGCAAATCTTCTAAATTAATCTTAACTTGTTGGAATTCAGAAAGTTTTGATAAAGATTGTTGCTCATTCAATGATAATCTCCTCTTTAAAAATCTTTCCATTTTCTATTCAAAATTTAAGGAATTTATAGCTACTTAGTCACAAATATCTAAAAATATTTACAAATAAGCACATAAATAAATAAAAAATATATCAATAATGTCAATAATATAACAAAAAAAAATCTATGAGATTGCAACATAGTTAAAAAAAATACATTAATAATGGATAAAGGAAATCATCATCTCTAAAACTCTAACTTAATGACCCATTATAGATAAGCAAACAAGCATAAATGATTCAATGCTCAATTATAAAAAAATTAAAGAAAAGGCATCAGACATTGTCACGCTAGTGTAGGTGGATGTAATTATGAGAGAGATAATAAATTAATTCAAAGGGATTTGGCATGGAGTATAAATTAGAAGGAAAAGACAAAACAAACTTGGGAGAAGTGAGACAATTACTCTGGATCCGTAAAGTTGAAAAAATCAATTTGGGTCCACCATCGTCATTTTAGCTTTTTCTCTATTGCGTGTCTTCCTTCACTTTTCAATTTTTAGATTATCTCTTCTTCTCGCAGCTGAAGGTTGTTTTGGAAGCCAAAAGGAAATGGGTGTTTGCAACCGCAGGTCTCGCCTCTCCCTCTCTTCTCCTACTGGACTCTGTCTCTTTCAGTTTCAAATTATGAGATTAGGTTACTATGATTTTTTTATTTGGTTTTTAAAATATAAAATAATATTTTTTATCTCTCTTATTTGGGTTTTTTTTATTTTTTTTATTTGGGCTTTGATATTTAATGGGCTTAATAAAACTTTTGGACCATGTATTCAGAAGACCCAAAATATATTTAAAACTCAAATCAGTTGGGTCAAAATATTAGAATTAATGGTGTCAAAATAATAAAATTTAGGAATATTATAAGTAAATAACCCCATTTGATGGGGGTCAATTGACCCCACCTCCTTGTAAGTAGGTCCGCCACTGCATCAGTGTATCTAATAAATCCACATAAGATTGTGTTACTTACAAGCTATGTGTAGAGCATCTTTTAGTTCACCTATTAAGATCAAAAGACAGTGTGCTATATATATATATATATATATATGGTTCTTTGGGGTTATTAGGATTAATTTTCAGTTTTATTTTTCATTGTCTTATACATTGTTCCTTTTTCATGGAAGCTTATGCCCCTCTAAAAACGTTCCCCATTCATTTTAGTAGGATTTAGGGTTTCCAACATGAATAATCAAATTTAGTTCAACTCAATCACCCCCTTTCAGATTCCTTGAGAGAATTATGAGATTTGATAAAATTTTCTGCAAATGCACAATTATATTATAAATTATTAATTTTGTTCCTATAACAATATAACATTACATTGATTTTCATAACAAAATTGGTGACGTTGTAGAAAATTCTATCAACACAAAACCTTTGATTGTAGGTTCGATTCCCCTCTATGTCATCAAAGTTCGGCTTATTATCAACCAATTGTGGAAAGATCTCCAACTTGAGTGAGCTATGACTTGGTTTAGTTGATATCTATTAGTGGTTTAGTGGCTATCTCGCTTCCAAGGTTCAAGGTATCAAAGCCCTTAATGGTGGCCAAAGATATAGAATAAACCCCTGGATACTGGAACTTCGAGCTCTTCCCTCCCTCCCGTTCTGTTCACCCAAAAAAAATGCATCGTGTTTTTTGAGCTTCTCATTTCAATTTTCTTATGTAAACGACGTTAGAGGAAGCCCCGCTCGGTTCCACGTACAGATGGGCCTTCTGTCATGAAGAATCGGTGACTAATTTTTCAGTGAGAACAGGCCGTTCATTTTTGGGCCGTCATGGGCTATCTGACTTTATAGAGCCCAATTATGGACATCGAGTGTTTTATTTTGTTTTCTAAAACAAATTGGATAAATAATAAGAAATGGCCCAGTGACCTGCACGCATGCGGTGGGTCCGGAGTTCGGAGTTTAAATGTCTTACTGTTTAAAAATCTGTACAGGCCGAAAAATGTAAAAGAAAAAAACACTAGATGATTAATGTGAATACCGTTCGGTAGATTTTTTCCTACCCCACTAAAAACATCACTGTTTTTTTACTTTATTTATTATAAATTTAATATTAAATTTTCAAAAAATATATCAATTTAAATTTTAACTAAGTTAATGGTAGCAAACAATAACAGTAAGGGTCTAGGAAAAAAAAACAAGGGCTAAAATATGTATGCTATCCATTAGTCATTGTGTATTTAAAACACATCCATTTAATATTGAATTTGTTAAATAAAATGAAATACACTACTAAATTTGAGATTTTTTTTTGGTAAAATACTAAAATTGAGATTAAAATAATGTAAATTTTGGATGGTAGGGGGTGGGGTGGGATTTGTGCCAAACAAAAAAAGGGTGGGGTGGGGGGGTAATATAAGATCCGTGATTCAAATTATTCTGATGAAAAAACTAAAACTATAAAATTAAATTATTGTTGACAAGATTTTGGAAATAAAATTTACTCCCTCAGTTTCAAATCATTTGTAGTTTAAAGTTACGAATATAGATTAAGAAAAAATTTAATGATGTAAAAAAATGCTATATGAAAACTAAAATATCCCTATTTAATTACTTCCATTTTATAAAAGAGATAAAATAAAAATGAAATTAATTAAATATAAATATAGTTGAAAAAATATTAATTACACATTGGATTTTTAAAACCACAATAGATTTACAACAAAATAAAACTTTCAAAATAATAAACATTTTGGAATTTTTGAAAGGAAGGGAGTATAAAATTAAATTATTCATAAACAAAAACATTATGAAATCTAGATTCCTTCCCTTATGGGTTCGATTACATTTTATTTTAGTTACTCTCCTACTTGAATTGGTAAATTGGATTAGGAGAAAAAGGAATTGGTATAGTTGAATGTTTAACACCACAAGTTGAGTAGAAATTAACAAGTGAAGTTGTAGCACATTGGTATTCAGTAGGGGTGTGCACGGGCCGGGCCGGGCATCACCTCAGCCCGGTGTCCGGCCCGAAACACCCCCGGGCCAATTTTATCAACCCGTGGCCCGGCCCGGCCCGGTCTAAAAAAATAAAAAATAAATAAATAAATAAATTTAATTTTTTAATAAAAATATAACTAATTTCATTTAAAATATATTCTTATAGAAAATAATATTAGATTAAAAAGTAACATTTATCAAAATTATAAATACTCAACAATTATATATTATTTATTTTATATAATATTAAGTTATGAAATAGATTTAAAATTTGAAATAAAATTAAAAATTGGAATAATAAAACATATCTATTATAATTATAAAATTAATTTATTACATAAGGTATAAGAAGGAAAAATAATTATATAAAATTATTAAATATTTTTAACAAATAAAAAATATGAGAAAATTGGAAAAATATATATATATATATATACCGGGCCAGGCTGGGCGGGACGGGCATGTTACTTGCTCGCGGCCCGACCCAGTCCTCCTTTAGTTTGTAATTTTCTCTTTTTGGCCCGGCCCGACCCCGGCCTGAAATGACCGGGCCACTCCGGGCAGACCGGGCCGACGGGCCCATTGCATAGCTCTAGTGTCCAGAGTTCCCATTCCATACTTGGGCTAATCCACGTGGAAAGAATATGGTATGACTCAATTTTTTTAATTAAAAAAGAGAGAGAGATGAATAGAGAATGTACCACGCATCGAAGTGGCTTCTTTAACATCCAAGGGATCCGAGAGCATTAAATGAATTAAATATTAAATAGTGATATAAAAATGGATCCTTTTATGCCTTAAAAAATTTTGTGTTGCAATCATTATTATCTAATTTAATAGGTTTCTATCAAATGATTTTTTTTTTATCCCATTCTATCAAATGATTTTAAATGCCGTCTAAATTGCAATTTTTTATAATTAGCATACATTTTAGATTCTTTTATAAAATGTTTATATTAAAATCTCTGTATTTATTTTTTTGGTGAAAAAGTAATTTTACACTTAACTATAAAAATCTGTGAGTATAAGCATTCCTTTAAAGTATTCATTTAAAAATTATTGAAAAATAAAAGTAAAATTAGAATTTAAAAATAACAAGGATAGGCAATTTTTATTTATTTACAAAATAAAATGATTAGTTAAAAATATTTTATAGTTAAAATAAAAGATATTAAAAGACGGAGGTATAAAATAAATAAAACAATTAAATAATATACAAGAAAACTTAGTTATTTTAAATTTTTAGTTTTAATACTTGACTCTTTCCTTTTGGATTCAAATTTTATAAATGTTAAATGTTATTCTTTAATTAAAAAGTTTTAATAATCATCAATAACATATCGACTGTTGGTTAAAAAAAAAAAGAAATGAAGTACAAACCCCGTTGGTTAATTCCAATCTCACAAGCTAAGCGATCCATGAAAACAAATATTTTAAGTGGCTAAGCACCTGAAAGTAATTACAAAACCAAAAGTTCGCACCTCAAAGTAAGGGAATCAGAAAACCCCCCGGTCTCACGGCCAGACCCAGTTCGACGTCTTTCAGTTTCCCCCCTCCCCAATTCCATGTGGGTTAATGATTCTTAACGTACACCCATCTCGAGGATTTCCTTGTTCCTTCAGATCCCATTTTTCTTACGGTTACTTTCAACACTTGCTACATTAATCTCCCTATGATTGCTTCGTATCTGCGCCCCTGCCCCCCGTTTCCTTCGCCTTCTTTGTTCTTCTGCATTTGGTAGATAGGGGTCTCTCTGCATTCCTGTTATGGACACTCCTGCTTGGTTCCTGGCTGTTTTGTTCGTTATCTGCCTCTTCGCTCCCGGGTCTCTCTCCATTGAGAATTTTCATCAAGCGTAAGTGATTGATTTCTGTTGTTCTTTTATAAAGTTTATATAATTGCGAGATCTGGTCACCGGTGACTAAGTTCACAAGATTTTATGTTGGGTCTCGTACTTGAAAAAAGTTAAAATTTTAAATGTTAGATTCTGGCAAGTCGTTTTCGTTGTCTTCACTGGGCGATGGGAAGTGGACTGTTATTCTTTGAGATACAAACAATAAAAAGGTCTGAAACGTTTTGGCCTTGCTTTCCAAGAGGTGAAAGATTGAATTTATGTAAATAACATAGGAGACATGATGAAGAAAATGTTTCAATGCATATTCTGACAATACTATTGCCAAAGCTAGTCTGAACTTCGCAAAAAGGATAATCATGCTTGCTCAACAAGCAGTATTGCAGTTTCCTAGATGCTAGCGAAAGCTGGAAGTTGGCCAATAGTTTGAATTATTTCTTTTGTTTTGCTTTTATGCTTGTATGCTTCCAAAGTAGCACCGTTAACACAATCCACTTGGTCCTAGTTTTGACCTGATGGTGTCAATGATGGTCGCCAAAGTCTGGAGGTAATTTATGATTTATAGGTTTATAGATGAGTGTAACCCCTGTTCTATTGGTTTCCTGAGGACATTATTCTGATGGTTGAGTGATACATCGACTTGGGTACCTCATTTTCAAGTCCCAGTATGGTGGATTGGTTGATAATAATCTAAGTGTAACCCTTTAATCAACTACACCTATGAAAATTTTTTTAACTCATCACCAGTTTGTCCTTTAAATGTCACATTACTGGCTTACATCTTTTTTTTTGGGTCAACATTATCGGCTTACATTTTGCTTCTGAGTTTCTTGCTACCAAATATACTCTAGGCCTCCCTTCCCCCCTCCCTCCTCCCAAAAGGGGAAAAAAAAGAACTGTATGTGAGTTGTTATTTTGGGGGTTCCTGTTAGAGTCAGGGATTGGCTTCTTTTTCTCTTTTTGATGGAAACTCAGAGCTGAACGTGCTTCCTTTTGCCTGCTGTCAAGTGCATTATATTTTTCATGCTCTGCTGTAAGCTTCCCTTATTTCTTTTTTCCCTATTTCTGTGCATAGCTTTCCTATTGTGGAACCTGATCCCGGTCACACAAAACTTCGTCTTTCAAGAGAAGGCTTGGAAGCTATTGAGAGAATAACAAACCCAATTGCAGCCGTGGCTGTAAGTTTGACTGCAACTTTAATGTATCTATTGCATGTGATGTAGGGATTAGTTGTGATCATGTTAAACGTTACCCATGTTTGACAAATTTCCTATGCCCGTGTTTGTTTCTTATTATTATTTGAACACTTTGTTCTTAAAACTTTTGAGATTTGGTTTAGTCAATTGATTGAAATAAAAAAGATGAGATTTGAGTAAAGGAGGAGGTTAACCTATTGATTGAATTACAAGGTGTGACAAAGTATGCACGATTTTATAGAGATAGCCTGTTGTAAATGTTACCAAGAAAATATAGCTGAATTTATGTTAAGTTTCAATATTTATCATTATCAAATGCAGAGTTTCATTTTCTTTCCCCAGAGATGAGACAGAGTCTCGAATTAGAAAATTTGGAAACTTAGTTAAAAAAACCCTCAAAGTTGATGTCCCTCATCTTTCATTAATCATATCACTTCTGGAAGTTTTCTTTAACAAGGGGTTTCACTTTTTCTCTTTTGCAAGAATGTTTGTATATTTTAAATTTTGGAGGTTAGTGTTTCTCTATTAGTTAAGCACAGATGTTCCTATTTGAAGTTGGGCATCTATTTTTCCCCCTTATTTTATTTTCATGATTGGGGAATCTCTTGATTACTCTGTGTATCAGGTGATTGGGCCATATCGCTCTGGAAAATCTTTTCTGCTTAATCAACTTCTCTCTCTTTCTTGCTATGAAGGTGCATCTTTTACAGTTGCTTGTAGTTACCTTCAATATTAGCATTTTCGGAAGTTTTTGAAGATTTGATAGCTTTCAGTAACTTAAGTGGCATTTTTGTTTTCATAGGATTTGGTGTTGGACACATGCGTGATACCAAGACAAAAGGTGGATGGAAATTGGCCTTTTCCTCATAATTATTTATGCCTTAATAGATTTAGATATTAATTATATTTTTTTCCTCTTCTGTGTTCAATCATACAGGAATTTGGGTTTGGGGAGCCCCTATAGACTTGGATATTGATGGAGTCAGAACTTCTGTCTTTTACCTTGACACAGAAGGATTTGAAAGCATTGGGAAGTCAAATGTGTATGATGATCGGTAATTGCTGACAGACCATGTAGTCTTTTGTATGGGTTAATACTTAATAGTCTTTACTATTTTTAAGTTGACTTTTTCTCTTGCAGGATATTTGCTCTAGCAACTGTCATGAGTTCTGTACTTATTTATAATCTGCCTGAAACAGTAAGTAACTCTTGTCAGTCTTACTTCCTGGGAAAATTTATGGTCATTGCTTTTGTTTATCTTGTTGGATGGACAGATGAACAAAGTTTTTTATTCTGAGAATTAACAAGTTAGAAAAGCTTGTAGAGCTTAAACTTGTTGGTGCCTTTTTTATGATGTATTTTTTGATGGGGGACTAGTGGCCCACATTTTAGTAAGGCAATCTTAATCAAACAGGAAGTCTGGCCCACATGTTATTATTTCATAGTTAGTTAGGCAGCATGTTTTATTTTTAATAATTGGGGGATTAATTACTTGACTAATTTTGTTAAGAACAGTTTAATTATTCCTAATTCTGTCAATTTTATTATCCTTAATTTCAGGGTTTATTTTTCTTCTATGGACTTTCCATAGACTTACTATGGCATTGGTCTGCGTAATAATTTATCAGCTTTTTTGTGGTTGTGTTTTTGACTAACTTCCAGCATTATAAATTGTATAATGGAATGGTCATGTTCTGGATAGTCCATTTAGTATGAGGTATGGTCTAAAAGAAGGGAGACATTTTATTTTCTAAATGAACTGACAGCATATGTATATATTGGGAATTGTAGAAGGTGGAGATGGGATTTGGGGATCTTCCGGGCTCAAAATCAAAATATATTTTACTGAAACAAGTAGAATTATTCTATCTCTAGTCCTAGTATGATAACTAGTTATTCGGTGAGCAAAAAGGTTTATGATTGTTATGGTTCTAGGCCTCTAAGTGGATTTTGCAGGGATTTACAGGCACTTTAGGCAGACAAATTATGGGGGGTCTGGTATGGACAGAGAGGAATGACCTATGTTATGTTGTATCACATTGCTAAAAAATTGACACAAATGTTGGATTAACTTTTATTTATTAAAAAAAGTTGGATTACCTTTTGTCTTTGAACCAGTTAGCACAAATCCTTTGTTCTCTTCTAAGATACCTGAGTGCATGTGCAAATTTCCTGGTTTGGAGTTTTAACTTTCAGTTGCTTGGTAGAGGCTAAAATAATTAGCAATGTCTCATTTTAAATGACTTTTCAGATACGTGAAGCTGACATCTCTCGATTGTCTTTTGCGGTTGAGCTTGCTGAAGAATTTTATGGGAGGTTTGCATCTTTTGAACCTTGTGCTTGTTGGTATCATGGATTTTTCTAGTTTCCTTCATCTCTTTGTATTATTTCATTCTAAAAATACTTCGTTACTTTTTTTATTGTGGCTATTAACTTGTTTGTTGGATTTGCAACCTTTGCTGTTCTAATGTGCAATATTTGTGGGTTGAACAGAGTGAAGGTATTTCAAGACCTTAACATTTCTATTTTAATTTGTTCCTCCAATAAAATTTTTAATGAATTTTTTCTTGTTAATATTGTTTGATTGGCTGGAAATTTAATAGGGCCAAGATGTTGCATTTGAACCTGCCAAGCTCTTGTGGCTTATTCAACGTGATTTTCTACGTAAGTTAATTAGTTCTTAATTAGTTCTCTCAAGTGATCATATAATAGCAAGCTGTCTGTTTTTGTTTCTATCCCATATTTTTTGTCTTTCTTGATTCTCCTACCTCAAAATCCTGGTAAAATCATATTGATCACTGATGACAAACATGGAAGGTAGGTGTATTGTTATGAAAAGAATAGAAAATAGAGAGAGAAAGAGAGGGAAGAAGGAGGGAATGACAGAGGAGTGAGGGAGGGAAGAGTAGAGACGAGAGAGAGAGACAAGGGAAAGGAATTTCTCATAATTCAATTCATACTCAAAGCCTACTCAACAAACTAACTCTTTCCCTATTTATAGACTATCATAGACCCAACGGTCACTAACAACTATCCCTTATAACCACCTAACTGATTTCTATTCATTTTATTAGTTCATGTCAATACTCCCTCCCCCAAAGACCCTTGACCTCAAGGGTCAATTGCAGTAAAGGCAGAACACAATTTTTCTGAAAACCAAACAGAGGAACCAGGCATAATATTTGGACGTTGCTGTTGAATATTAAGAATAGTCCACCAGCTAGTAACATTCGCAATTAAAGTTGGCCTACCATATGGCTGACCCACTGTAGAAAAAGTTCCTAGGCCTTTCCCCTTGTTGCTAACCCAATGGAACTTGTCCACTATTCCTTTTTTTCTTATTTTATGAACCTTGTACCACCTCTGAAGATTGAAAAATGGGCATGCCAGCTGTCCCTTTGACTTTTCTAGTTGAGCAACAGCTAAACCTAGTCCACGTGAAGGACTTTGAAAGACAACAATCAATCCCTTCATTCTTCATATCTGAAACTTGACCCTGCCCCCTAGTTTGCTGAGTTTTGCGGCCATAGGAGAATGATAACAGTGGCGACTCCTTCCCCTTAACCCAAAGGAATTGATGTTTCAAACCTCTCTGGATTCCCATCACCATACCATGATGAACAGAATTTAAGATATGGGGCATGAGGTTGATTGATGCAGAGAAATTTAAAGAGAAGATGAAGCCACCGAAAGAATCTTGTACACCCTATTTGTGAGGGCTGGCGTAAATCCCTCCACCTCCGTTGATCTTAGCCATCCTATTGCTCAAAAGCCCAACGGAAATTTGCCCATAGCCATCATCGAGTTCACCCATAGTCATCAAAGGCCATTTGAAGGTTTGCCCAAAAGAATCATCACCAACAAACCAGCGGCCATGTTCAACAACGCAAGGCAGACCTTTCTTGAAGGCGTTGTCGTTCTGTATCACTTATTGCACACCATAACATTCTTCTTGGGTAGGCATCTCATCAATGACTTGAAGTTCTTGCTCAGGTCCCTTCTTGAAATCATCAACGGCCAGTGCTGGCCATTCTGCTACCCCATATCATTCTTCTTGGGTCTCTTGGATCTCTTCTTGTGGCACACAATCTTCTTGAATGGGTGAAGGAACAATATCTTAGTTAGGGGCCTTATTGTCGTCCTCTCGTGTGATGATTTCCTGGAGCCTAGCAATCCTTCGAGCTTCAAGCAACATGATGGGTTTAAAAAGTTGCACCACGTCTGCAAGTTTTGGCTTGAGACCCGCCACATAACAGCTAACGAGATAGCTCTCAGGTAGTTGAAGCTTGCTGGTAAAATCGTCAAATGAGTTATTGAAGTTGGCCATGCTACCATGCTGATGTAACAGTAGCCCTTTCACTGGTTTCTCAAATGACTTCTGTTGAACTCTTAATGTCCTTGTGATCTGCGTAGATAACCCCTTCATCAATTCTTGGAGATCAGCGATGCATTTTGCCGCCGATGACATCCTCTGACCCATCTCATTCATCTTGTTCTGTTCTAAGAAACCAACTCGTTCTTCTAATTCTTGAATTGTAGCTTGTGACCTAACTTAATCATAGTAGTTGAGAATCGGTGGCTCTGATACCGTTGTTATGAAAAGAATAGAAAATAGAGAGGGAAAGAGAGGGAAGAAGGAGAGAATGACAGAGGAGTGAGGGAGGAAAGAGTAGAGACGAGAGAGAGAGAGAGAGAGAGAGAGAGAGAGAGAGAGAGAGAGAGAGAGAGAGAGAGAGAGAGAGAGAGAGAGAGACAAGGGAAAGGAATTTCTCATAATTCAATTCATTCTCAAAGCCTACTCAACAAACTAACTCTTTCCCTATTTATAGAGTATCATAGACCCAACGGCCACTAATGACTATCCCTTATAACCACCTAACTTATTTCTATTCTTTTATTATTTCATATCATGTATTGAGGTACTGTATCTCTGGCAGCTACCGTTGTCCATTATGTGCACTTAATTGGATACTGATATTACTAAATCATCTACAGAAGGGAAATCAGTGCAAGAAATGGTGAATGAAGCCCTTCGGCGAGTCCCCAATACTGAAGGTTAGTACACAGCTACAACTGTAATTAATTATATTTACAGTCTGATATTCCATATTTTAAAAAAATAGTCTAACGTTAGCCCTTCTTTTATTATTAAATTGCAGGGGACAAAAATATTGATATGGTATTGCCACTTATGGAACTTAATTTACAATTATCAATGCAGTCTTACTAGTCTTAAAGTGAATGTTAACACTAGAGGTTAACTTTATCAGGTTAACCAGATCCGGGACTCGTTGGCTATTATGGGAGACAACAGTACTGCCTTTAGCTTACCGCAAGTATGTGTCAGCCCCCTTTTCTACTGACCTCTCTCATTATTTACCCTGTTCAAACAAATTTCAAGTTCTTTTGGTCTAATATATGGAGCTTTTGATGCAAGTATGGTTGTTTTGTATTTGAAACAAAATGCAGCAGGGTCTTATTTATTGGCTTCTACATCAGAGTGCATGTTTTCCTCCAAGCCAATCCATAGTCTAGATTCCTACATATGTGAAACATATGGAACGAAAGTACTTATAAGTTATCTGACATTGGCTTGTTACCTTGTTTTCTTATATTTCCTGTGCAACTTTAACTCCACGACTGTTACTATGGTCACTGGACTAGTTTTATCACTACACATGACATGTCTTTGGTCTTCTGTTGGAGGACTAAAAATTGAGTTTCAAATTTAAGTTTAATAGTCCAACTTTTAGGGTAAGAACTTTGATTCAGCTGACTTGCATTAAGTATCATAACATCCAATAAAAATTGCGATTTATCAGTCTTTCTGTTTTGTCACACATATTGGGGAATGAACAAAACCCTCTCCTTTTCCTTTGTGTCACTTCTCCCCTGCTGCTTAGTTCAGACATGCCTTTGATATGATTGTTTGTAAGCCGTCCTTATCAAATACATGTCTTTGTTGAGAAAAACTATGGCTTTTCTTTTCCCCAATTGTAAAGAATGTCATCTAAATATCGAACGTAATTTCCTGATGCAGGAATTCAATTATTATTTTTTCAACTAATAGCTGTCTATCTTCTTTTTTGCATCTATAGCTGTCTATTTTTTTTCTCTTTGCGTCTAACTCCACCTCCCTGTGTATTTATTCATATGTTGGACATTAAACAGCCGCATCTCCAGCGAACAAAACTTTGTGACATGAAGGATGTTGAACTTGACCCAACATATGTTAAGAAAAGGGAGCAATTGAAAGGGATTGTTGCTAGCATCATTCGTCCCAAGATTGTGCAGGGAAAATCTCTGAATGGGAAGGAGTTTGTTTCTTTCCTGGAGCAGGTACAGGACTTTATTTAGTTTGAGGTAGACTAAAGCTACTAAGCTGAGTAACATTATGGATGTCTCTGCAGGTCCTTTCCTCTCAGTTAAATTCTGATTACGTAGAACTGCAAATTAATCAAGTAGCACAAGCTATTGCTTAGTACTATCGTTGTTTTACTGTATGGCATAGTGGCTTGTGCTTGTGCACATATACTTTTTCCAGAAATGGTATATTTTTAAGCCACAGCATTGTTCTTCTAAGGATTATTTGGACACAGCATAAAATCATTGTCTAACTTAATAGTCTCTTGGCTGCTTCCTGAATATGTCTTACTCAACTCAATTCTTTAGCTTAATGACTTGCACTGATAGGTTATGAGTCTCTGTTATGATACGCTTTTTGTATTTAAAACTTGAATTCTATATTTTCATTAAAAAAAAAAAAACTTGAATTCTATATAAAGATTGTATATTGTGGATGTCTTGCTCTGTTATTTCAAATATTGTCAGATTGAGGGTAATAATTGTATGCATATGCTTTTTACAAGATGAAACCTTTATATTAGGGATCATAAATATTATGTAACGTACTCTTAGAGAATAATGTAGAAACTTGTACTGAAGCTCTGCTGCACTCCTACAGAAAAATAATGCCATCTTCCTTTCACCTCATCATGCTTATAGAATAAATATATGCTCTTAATGTCCACTAATTGACTCTTAAATGAGCCACTAATCAATTAATTTGTTCAGTAATGACCACAACCAGTAATCCATTAATGAGCTCTTTAGAATAAGAACTTGCAACTTCGTTCTGTACATCTTCATTAAACCTTTTTTTTTATTTTGCTATTTCAATTTTAGATACTTGAAGCCTTGAACAAAGGAGAGATTCCTTCAACAGGTTCTCTTGTGGAGGTTTTCAACAAGGGTATTCTTGAGAGGTGTCTTAATCTATACAGTGAAAGGATGGCGACTTTGCGTTTTCCACTTCCAGAGGAGTCCTTGCAGGAGGCACATGAAAAGTCTAGAGGGGAAGCAATGGAAGTCTTTGATGAGCAACATTTTGGTCGTCACCATGCTAAGAAATCAGTCCAACAACTGGATGAAGAAATTCAGAAGGTACTGTTCACAGTTTTGTAGTGAACTGAAACATTGCAGAATATAATCTGCTGAATGGGAATTCGATTAGTGACTTAACATGAGAAGCAAAAGCTAGCAGAAAGAATGTCTCTTATCAATTTTTGTTTTGGGTTATGGCCCCAACAATCTTTCGTTCTCAATCATTGACTATATAGCCCATACTACACTCTGAATTGGGAGCAACATCTATATCAAGCTCGCAGCAAAGTAAATTGGGCTTTGTCACTTTGACCATGTTGGTGTAGGAACAGGGGGATTAACCTCCAAATCTTTGGATTGAATGAGTTTGAAATGGGGAACATGAGTTGCAAATCAATAAGAATGTGCTACATAACAAATAGGAGAGTTTGAAAAGTTTGAATAATAAGAGTTATAATTCGAGAGGGTATTTTTTTAATTTCAAAAATTAAATATTTACAAATGACTGAAAATTAAAAGAGTATTTGCATTTTTTATAATTATTATCAGTATTTTTTTAACTGTGCTGATCATAGCAAAAACAACTTGATAAATAACTTCCGCTGCTGTGAGATTTCGTTTAGTTCTTATTTGATTATCATTCATCTCCTTGTTGGATTTGTCAACCAATCAAATATAAAACTCTGTCTATGACTCTGCATTTTTCAAATAACTTGCAGCTGATTCTGTCTTGCTGTAGGGAGTACAACTCCGCAAAAGAAAAATAGCATGAGTTTTGAATGCCTCTAGAGCTTCACGGCATCTATTTATGTGCTTTTAATTAATTTTTTTATATTCATTTGGGTAAATATTTAACTAGTATATATCTTTAAACTGGAACCTGCATCATCATATCAAGCAGCAGCATTGAAATGGTGCTCTTTGGTTCTCTGCACTCTACTATCTGGGAAGTTAGGTATGATAATTTTCAGGTTATATCCACTTTGGTTATCGTGCAGGTGTTTAAAAATTTTGTTCTGCAAAATGAATATCGATCTTCAAAGCTCTGTGAGGCATTGTACACCACATGTGAGGATAAAATGGATCAGCTTCAAGTTCTCAGGCTTCCTTCCATGGCTAAATTTAATGCAGGTTTCCTGCAGTGCAACCAAAGTTTTGAGTATGAGTGTGTTGGGCCTTCAAAAACAAACTATGAGGAACGCATGATGAAGGTCTGTGACTATAACTTTTATTTGACTTTTTTACTATACTGCATCTGCTTTCTCATTTTTTCTTTGATTTAAACATTTAAATTCTCGGAGCTTTAGACCGGTCAAAAGGAATGATATTTTGTTGTTCTATTCATCTTATGGATATGTGACAATGTTCCCTTTACAATTTTGAATTGACCTTTTAAGTAGTAACTCGTAGAATAATTCATCTTGAAATGTGATTTTTTTTTAAACAAATTCTTGATTTAACAAATGAATACACAGATGTTAAAGAAATCTCGGGCTCTATTTATCAAGGAATACAACCACAGGCTTTTCAATTGGTTGGTGGCGTTCTCTCTTGTCATGGTAGTGATTGGCCGCTTTATTATAAAGTTCATTTTGATTGAAATTGGAGCATGGTTACTCTTCATATTTCTGGAGACATACACAAGGATGTTTTGGTCAGCTGAGGCACTTTACTATAACCCAATTTGGCATTTTATAGTTGCAACCTGGGAAACTCTTGTTTACAGCCCAATCTTGGATCTTGACAGGTAATTGAAGCTCTTTTCTTTAAGCTCTTCAAACCAAATTCACGTATCTGATATGCCCTAAATTCTTGCACTTTAGATACGTATAATTGGCTGTAACATTGCCGCTCCGCGTTGCACACTTGAACTTGTAATTCACCTGGTATAACACAATGATATCTTGAAACCTTGAATTTACCTATTGGAATTAAATCAAGGGTGCTCAACAACTGCTAAAGATTTAAACTTGCCAGAAAGGAAACAAAAAAGGGGTGGGGGTGGATTATTGTTGATCCAATTATATGGCCATTTGTGATATATATATATATTTTGTTTGTTGATTGTGAATTTGAAACAGATGGGCTATACCGGTTGGTGTAATGCTGTCAGTATTGATTCTTTATAGGCGGTGTTATGGGAAAAGGAAACATGGATCCAGGTGGCTTTTGCCACTATATAGTAGTCATAAAAATGGCTCAAATCGGTCTAGAACAGACTAATACATATGGTGATTCCAAGGTCTGCGGTACAGAAAGTGAAAAGGTGATCAGAGGGTGATTGACCACTGGCAGCTTCAGTAACTCCAGCGTTTTCGAAAATTGAATATGCTTGTGTTGCCATATAAAATCTATTGATTTTACAAAATGTGTATTACTTAAGTTATTCACGTTGGATTATAGGGTAATATGGATATCAGTTACTCTGCTCCGCGGCCATCATCATCCCCTGACTTGTAAACCAGTAAGTTGAAAGGAAGAAGCGAAATAGAGTCCATTCTTTATTCTTTTATTTCCACATAGTTTGTGGGAATGGCGGGTGGCAATAGGATGACCTGCGTTCGTATCAGTTTTTGGGGTTTGTTCAGTAAATAACTAAATATACCCTTGATATGGGTTTGTTCGGTAAATATACCCTTGATATGTCTACCAATATGCATGCTATTTTTCGTATATTTCACCCTGATTACATGTTATTGTCTCCGTGCAAACTTAAAATGTCATAAAAGAATAATGATTTATACGAACATTTTATGAAAATGATCTCTCAATTATCTTGCCCTTGACAAGAGTTATACAGCTTGTGAGAGATGCGAATGATAATTTGGGGAAATTGTATCCGAGGGCATGTTAAAATATCTAGATTAAAAGACATTAAAGTGTAATTACTTCTAAAAGCTCAAATTAATTTTATGCTTTAAAGTGTCTTTTTCTGAACGTTATGATATTTTTATTTTTCGAAATTCTATAGTGAATCTCAAGAAGATTTAGTAATAGTTTTTCACTTTAGAAAATAATTATAATTTGTTTAATTATTAATTTAAAAATAAGATCATTTTTTTAAATTTCGGTTATTGAAGTAGTTGCGGAGAAAAACAAGTTATATATTTTACTGACTCTTAACAAGAAATTTTTCTGGTAATATATTGATTAATAACGAAGATAATGAACTTTGAAAACTCATCTCATTGATGACTTAATTAAGGGTACTTTTAAAAGTTTGGGATACAGTGGATTGAAATGAAATACTACTTTCCATTGTTTGGGAGATTTATAATGATGAGAAATGGTTTCATTTAATCTTCAGTATCGTTTGTAACTTCTTTTTTTTTCTAGCATATCTTTAAGAATTGTTTTTTATGACAGGATGTAAATAAATTCTTATTGTTACCGGGCAGTAAATAATAGACTCCAAATTTGTTATTATCAATTTTTTCATGATATGTTTTGTCTAAAATTATTTTTCACAAATATTTGAAAAAGGCTAATATAAGATGAAAAAGTTACAAAATTTTCATAAATATAACATGCATATATCTTCCCCAAGTAGTTCTTTCCAACATATTCTCCATTAAATTACAAAGACCAAGCAATGCGAGTCTAGTGGTAGTGGACCTGATCATTTGATTTGATTTCTTTATAATATTAATGTATTATATTATTAGTTACTGAGAGTTAGTAATATTAAAGTGAACAATTAGGGAAAATTAGCGGTTATTAGTTTGAGAAAAATTAAATTTATATTTAAGCTATAACGGTATTTTTATCCCAATAATAAAAAATTTAATTATTAATTGAATTGGTGAACAAATGTTAATCAATAAAGGAAGTAATTCAGGCAGGTGAGAGAAGTGAGATTTAGTATAAAATAAATGTGAATTTCAATCATACCTTGATGCAATGGAGATAATAGAAATTGAGTTTGATGCAGTACACTGAACAAGAAGGAAGCTCAATATAGTGGGGAGAGCGAGATGAAAGAGTTGATACATTGAAGAGAATAAAGAGCAAAATGTGCATTAGGTGTACTTATAAGAAAGCATATTTGTAATTATGATATTAACTTCATATCCTTATATCCTTAACCTTTTAATTTAGACAGATAAAAAAAATTAAGTTTATAGTGACTAAAAATAAAAAATTCACCATTTGCCACTTTATTTCCTTATAAAAAAAATCATAAACAATAGCATAAACTCTTTAGCCATGCCATTCATACACTAAAATATCTGTTTTTTTAAGAAGCATGCCCGATGTTAGCTGCGTGTAGGCTTATTTATACTTGAAGAAATTCAATAAATACCTGAAGTTGTAGGATATCAAGTACTATGTTATTATGCAATTTGGTTGATAATTTTAAAGTAATTTATTTTTATTATTATATTTATTTTTCTGGTAAAGAGTGCCTTTATATTTTTTGGTTATATGATTGCAAATTGCAACAAAAAGAAGTGGCATCCCACCTACCAATTATATATCATTAAACGGTTCAACGTTTCTTCCGCGGGCCCAAAAAACGTTTCTTTTGAAAAGAAAAATTGTTAGTGAATTTGTGAATGTTTAATTAACTGGCTTAATCATTTGCCTCATATAAGCATTTTCCATGATGATTCTTTTTTAATTGGAAACTAAAATTGATTTAGAAATCCATAGAACACCATATGAAATTTAACAAAATGAAGTTTAAAAAGTAAATATAAAAAGGAAATATGGAATAAAAAGGAAAATACATATAAGAATATTTTGTAATTAATGTATGGAATGTATTTAGTAAAATGTGAATTGTCGCTTTGAAATTATATTATATGGTGCGTGTATATATAGCTCCCTTCCTTGCAAAATTTTGTCACCTTACAATTCTTTCACACATATGAAGAAAAAATTGCTCCCTTTTTTTCTTAATATAACCTATTTAATTGAATACATAGAGTTAATATTTTTTAAAAAATTACAATATTTTTTTAAATTATTTTTATTTAATCTCTTTATCTTTTCGTTGGGATGAATTAAATTAGAAATTTTTTATAATTATATAATAAATGCTACCTCATATTTGGAATATTATTCTATATTTAGGATAAAGATAAAATGTCTTATATTTAGAAATAGATAATCAAAATTATAAAAAAAAATAATGCAATAATATTTCACAGAAATATCTTTAAATACTTTCTTGCTAATTTAATAGAATAGTATATTGAATACTCTATTCTTTCTCTTTTATTGACATAAAATGAAAGCAATGAAAAAATAAAAAAATTAATGTTTCATTAAAAATTTAAAATCATAATTAATTTTTAAAAAAATAAAAACTCTAAATTGACAAACATTTCAAAACGAATATATATATATATATATATAATATCAAAATTCATATAATCAAATTTATAACAGGTGACACGCTACAAGCACCGCTTGGGTTTCACCGGGAGTAGAGACCTCAGACCAGTTACAAGTCAAACCTCGCGGGGCTAAGTAAGCTGTTATAAGTATAACAGTTAGGGGGAGAGATTCACTCGGGAAGGAAGCGCGTAGAAGCCACTAGCTATGGTAAGGACTCACGGCGCTGCTATCCATTAAGCGGCGGGACACGTGGAAAGATGTGATTGGCCGAAAGATAAAAGAAAGGGCAAGGGGCTGCATGCAATACCAAGTGCTGCATGAACTCGGCCTATGCCGAATATAAGTGCAGGTGTCGTTTAAGGAATCATCCTCACAAACCAAAACGGCTGTCTGTGACTGTGAGTGAGCCAGCTCCCTCTCATTTCTCTACTTCCATTTAACCTTGTGCCCTTCTCTTCACTCACTCACTTCTGCAGTTCTGCTTTCTCTGACCATCAGGTGGGTGTGTGTGTGTGAGAGAGAGAGAGAGACGGAGGATTCTAGCCAGTTAGCTAGGGCCTTCTGGATATGTGTTTTCTTTTGAGTTGATCTGTTTCTGTTACTGTGCTAATCTAGATTTGTTTCTGTGATCCTATAGGTCGATTTTGTTTTGGGTGTTCAGGAATTTATCAGAATGAGCGACTCAGACGCAAGCAGCACGCTAATGAGCTGCATTAATGATAATACATATGGTGAAACTCCTCAGCCTTGTTAATTAATTTCCTTGTTCTATTTAGCGACATTTATTTGATCTGTTTGAATACAAATGTTTAGGTCTTTTTTCTTCTTTTTTCTTCCTGACATTTTCCCTTTGATTTGACCCTTGTCCTTGATGAAAGTCATGAATCTGCAGATCTGAGGGTTCTGAGCGCTTACTTAACACTCCTAGTATTCTTTTTTATTCTATTCTATGTTTTGGCCAGACCGACCGGAGACACAACCTAAAAGAGATCCACACAACAATAATTGATTTCATTTCTTGTATCCGATCCCTAACAAAGATTTCGTAATGAGAAAAACTAAATCTTTGGGTCAGAAATGACAACTACGATATTTAATTAAGACAAAAGAAAAAGAGAAAGAAGACTTTTGGACACAGATCGATCGAAAGCCAGGAAACTGTGGCCCAAAAATTAAAAATATATATATATATATATTCGCCCTTCATCTGCAGTACCCAATCACTTAAAAGCGAATGAGTAAGCTGATTTAAGTACACTTAATTAAGGCACATGAATGTGATAATTCCCTGAACTCGCATTCTTGGTCTTAAAGTGTATGCTATGATTCTCATCTTCAAGTCATCTTGACAGTGGGTGTGAGTGTGTGCGTGTATATACACTCTTGGTATCCTTGTTGAAACATTGCGAAAACACTGTTCATTTGTTTCGCGTAAATGTATATATACACATCAATTCACTGCAAGCTTTCATCCAAACTGATGAATTCTTATATGTTGAAACCAATAATTATATATATGATCATTCTGAATCTTACAACCTGGCTAGTCACATAATTCTTGAGCCATAACATAGTCACCGAGGAAACTTATGGCCCATAAAAGAACTTAAAACGATAGTCAGCTAGCCCAATTTAATTGATTATAATACTTTGCTTTCTAGGTGGGCGTAGAACTCCTGTATTTGAGATGTATTTTGAGTTCATTTTACATTAATGTTCTGTGATTACTAGCTGGAAGTGCAGACATATTACATACTCACGAAAAGCTAAGCTATACAGTGTGTACACTACTGCTTAAAGAATGTAAATAAAATAAAGCGTCTTAATGAAGAACTTTGCATGCTGGTTTGGTTGGTGTACGTATATAAGGACTTTATAGTTTATACTTATATACGTTGATTACTTCATAGAGATATCGAGAGGGAAAGAGTTGAACAAAGATTATAGGGTTGTTGCTTTGGTGATAGTTATCTCCTGATTTTTGCTGGATGAATTATCTCTGTTTCCAAGTCACTAGCAAAATAATGGAAGGATAGTTAAGGCCCCTCGCACTACCTAAGTCACGGGGTGATTATTTTGCTACAATAATACTCCTTCTATAAAGTTTTCGAGAAGAGGTACTCGATAGTCCGTACATATTCCCCATATTGAGGTATTTCAAGAAGGGCAAAATATATGTTAATATTTGACATATATTTGTATTTATTATTAGGATATTATTTGATTTGATTTGATTTGATTTTGTAATTATTAGATAAATATTCTTTTGTGTATATATGTATCCCAAGTTATTCAGAATAGAATACAATAATTTTCCACAATTATTTCTTCATAGTACCGGGGCTAGGTTAATTTCATAGGGGTAATATTTTTCTTCATTGGTGTCACTACGTTTTTCTCAGATCTGTTGTTGTCTAGTGGTCCACTGGTTACACGCGCCTCACCACCGTGTTCCGCGTCTCAAGTTCGGCCAGTCCACCAATTCCGACAGCCATCCTCCGTCGCACACGCTCCCACACTCGTCATGCGCTGTTGGTGCAATTTTCTTTCTCCGACGCGTGAGGGCGCGTCTGGTGTTCATTCTCGCCGTCGTTCATCTCGTTCTGCTTGTCGTCATCTTCTGCTTCTTCTCGTGTGGTTGGTTTGTTAATTAGTCAACTCTTTGAAATTCTCAATTTTTCATATTTCTTTTGGGAATTTCATTTTCTCCTGGGCTTTTTCATTCTCTTTTGGAATTAGTTTGTTTCTTCATGGACAAATCTGATATTGCTCAACCTATATCTATTATTTTGAATGGATCAAATTATCGTCTCTGGTTGGAAAGCATGCGTGGTTTTTTTAAAGGAAAAAAATTATGGCGGTATGTTACTGTTGACATTAAATTTCCTACTCGTGTGTCTGAAGAAACAGAGGTTAAGTTTAATGAACAATTAGAGGAGTGTGATAGCAAAAATAATCAGATCATTACATGATTTCGTAACACCTCTATTGCTAGTATTCATCAATAGTTTGGTTGATTTGAAACTGCTAAAGAAGTTTGGGATCATCTTGCTAGTCGTTATACCTCATCAGATTTATCTAATTAGTTTCAGTTGCAAAAGGATCTCAGTATTCTCAAACAAGAAACGTGGCCAACCTCTTTATGAGTTTCTTGCTAAGATTGAGTCTATTTGGGATCAATTGTCTTATTCAGAGCCTATTTTCAAATGTGATGCAGATGCTCAAGCCTTTTTGAAGTATCGTGATCAACTCCGACTTATTCAGTTTCTCATGGCCCTTAAAGATGATTTTGAACTTCTTTATTGCATCAAAGTCCACTTCCCACTCTTGAAGATGCTCTTCCTCGTCTTAGATCTGAGGAAACTCGCTTAGGTCTTTTACATCGTAATCCAGAGATGGTTTTTGCTGTATCTGACAGGAATTCTAAGTCTTGTCGGCGCTGTCCTCAGTCCAATCACTCCTTTGCTGAGTGTCCCTTCATTGAATGTCGTGCATGTCAGAAGAAAGGTCATATAACTGCTAATTGTCCTACCTTATATTGCAGATATTGTAAGAAGACCGGGCATCTCATTGATCAATGTCCCATTCGTCCACCTAGAACTAATCAGAGGAAGTTTTCACGACCTGGGCATTCAACCAAGCCTGCTCTTTCTGCCACTGATGTTGTCAATAGTGAGTCACCTTCTGAATCCACTTCAACATCCTCTACTTCTGATCTCGAAGTGTTACTTCGAAAACTTATTTCCAATTCTTCTAGTCCACCTACTACTTTAACTACTCCTTCAGGTATATCTTCTTGGTTTTTTGATTCTGCCTGTTGTAATCATATGACTGGATAATCTGATCTTTTTTCTTCCATAACACCCAACTCTACTGCTCCCTCTATCCATACTGCTGATAATTTCCAAATGCCTGTTGGTCATGTTGGTACTGTTTCCTCACCTTCTTTATCTCTTTGTGATACTTATTTTGTCCCTGCCATTAGTTTCAATCTTATTTCTATTGGTCAGCTTGTTGACATGGGCTATGATATATTATTTAACAAACATGGTTGTGTTGTGATGGATTCTCAGGCAGGACAGATCATCGGGACTGGGCGTAAAGTAGAACGTATGTTTGAGCTCACTTCTATGCATCTTCCTACTGTCACTCCGTCATCCAGATTGTGTGCTGCTAGTACCGCTTCATCTCTTGATTTATGGCATCGTCGACTTGCTCATACTTCTATGAATAAATTACAGCTTTTGATTTCTAATAGTTTTCTAGGTCCTGTTAGTGAAAAATCCTTACATTGTATTTCTTGTCAGACTGCAAAACAATCTGCCTTACCTTTTAATAAAAGTGATTTTATTTCTGATTCTCCATTTGATTTGATTCACTCTGATATTTGGGGACCTTCTCCTATTCCATCCATGGGAGGATCACGATATTTTGTACTTTTCATTGATAATTTTTCGCGCTTTACTTGGATCTATATGATGAAAAATCATTCAGAATTATCTCAAATTTATATTAAATTTGCTACTATGGTTCGTACTTAGTTTTCCAAGGTAATTAAAGTCTTCCGTCGTGATAATGCTTTAGAGTATCGTGACTCCAAATTACTTAGTTTTCTTGATGAATAGGGCACTATCTTTCAATATTCTTGCCCTTACACTTCTCAACAGAATGGTCATGCAGAACGAAAACATTGTCATATTCTTGACTTTGTCCGAGCTCTGCTCATTTCCGCTTCTTGTCCCGAGTGTTTTTGGGGTGAAGCAGCCATGACTGCTGTCTACTGTATCAATCGTGTTCCATCCTCTGTTCTTGGTAACATCTCTTCTTTTGAGTGTCTTCATGGTACCTCTCCAAATTATTCTATGTTAAAAGTTTTTGGTTGTGCATGTTTTGTTCTTCTTCCCTCTCATGAGACCACCAAATTACAAGCACGTGCTCGTGTCTGTTGCTTTCTTGGGTATGATTTTGAGCATAAGGGATATCGTTGCTAGGATCTTTTATCCCATCGTATACGAATCTCTTATCATGTTGTTTTCTGGGAAAATGTCCAGTTTTCTTCTTTGACCAATTTCTCTTCAATTCCTTCCACTTTCTCTCCTATCTTTACAAATCCTTCTATTGATATTTTTCCTAGTGACTCAGGTACAGGTTCAGTTGATGAGCTCACCACTACGTCTGATGTTACACCTTCTCCAGATGGTTTTGTTACTTCTGATTCTCCTTCGCAAGTCATGTCTACAGAGCCTTTGTCCTCTGAATCCACTTGGCCTATTCGTGAAAGAAACCCTCCTTCTTACCTTCTAGATTACCACTGCTTTTCTACTATTCTTCAATTACAGGAACCTTAGTCCTCTAAGGAAGCCTCTCGTGACTCTCATTGGCAGCAGGCTATGCAAGCAGAATTGCAGGCATTGGAGAACATGCATACTTGGGATCTTGTTGATCTTCCTCCTGATAAGACTCTAGTTGGATGTCGATGGGTATATAAAATTAAGACTCATTCTGATGGTTGTTTGGAACTGTGTAAGACTCGATTGGTGGTTCAGGCCTTTACTCAGAAGTATGGGATTGACTATGAGGAGACTTTTGCTCCAGTTGCTCAAATTACTTCTGTTAGAAGTCTTCTTGCTATTGTTGTAGCTAAGTGTTGGACTCTTCATCAAATGAATGTCAAAAATTCATTTCTGAATGGAAATTTAGAAGAAGAAGTTTATATGAAGCCTCCTCCAGGATATCCTCATCCGGTAAACAAGGTTTGTCGTCTCCAGCGTGCTCTTTATAGTCTTAAATAGGCTCCTCGTGCTTGGTTTGCTAAGTTTAGCACTACCATCAGTCAACTTGGTTTCTCTTGCAGTCCTCACGATTCTGCATTGTTTCTTTGTACTACTGATCGTGGTATAGTCTTGCTTCTATTGTATGTTGATGACATGATTATCACAGGTGATGACTCCATCGGAGTTCAAGAACTCAAGTCTTTCCTTGGGAATCATTTTGAAATGAAAGATCTTGGGAATCTTAGTTACTTTCTTGGTCTTGAGGTACTTTATGTGAAGAATCGTATATCTCTCTCTTAGGTCAAGTATGCTTTTAACTTGATTTCTCGAGCTCAACTCACTACTGACGACACGATAGAGGCTACTCCTATTGAACCTAATGCTCGGTTTACTCCTATTGATGGCATATTGTTGAAAGATCCTGCCTTTTATCGTCAGTTAGTTGGAAGTCTCATCTATCTCACAGTGACTAGACTTGATATTGCCTATGCAGTGCACATTGTCAGCCAGTTTATGTCAGCTCCCTGTACTACTCACTATGCCGCAGTACTTCGCATTATTCGTTATGTTAAAGGCACCTTATCTCATGGTTTGCATTTCTCTGCTAGTTCTTTGCTTGTTCTACGAGCTTATTCTGATGCAGATTGGGGAGGTGATCATTCTGATCGTCGATCTACCATTGGCTTCTGCATTTTTCTTGGTGATTCTTTGATTTTGTGGCGAAGTAAGAAGCAGACATTGGCTTCTCGCTCAAGTGCTGAATCCGAGTATCATGCTCTAGCTGACACTACTTCTGAAATACTTTGGCTTCGATGGCTTCTTACTTATATGGTGGTGGCCCAAGATTCTTCCACTGACCTTTATTGTGATAGTCAGAGTGCCAGACAAATTGCTCATAATGATGTATTTCATGGACGGACTAAACATATTGAGATTGATTGTCATTTTACTCGACAGCATGTTGTTCGAGGTGCTCTCAGACTCCTTTCTATCCGGACTACTGATCAACCAGCTGATCTATTTACTAAGTCACACAGTTTAGGTCGGTTTAATATATTAGTAAACAAACTCAAGATGTTCATTATTGAACCTTCTTGAGTTTGAAGGGGAGTGTTAATATTTGACATATATTTGTATTTATTATTAGGATATTATTTGATTTGATTTTGTAATTATTAGATAGATATTCTTTTGTGCATATATGTATCCCAAGTTATTCATAATAGAATACAATAATTTTCCATAATTATTTCTTCAATATATATGGCCTGAATATTATTTTAGTTGTGATATTAAATTCTTATTAATTAATATAGTTATAAAATGCCTGCTTTAATTCATTCCCTCAGAATATTAGCCCGCTTGAATTAGATTCTTCGCTTCATCCGAATTTGGTATTGTATCTAAATAAATTACTTTGTAAAATGGAAGACAAATAATTCCATATATAATTATTAAACCTTGACATGTATCCTTAGACAAAGATTGGAACAAGCCTATACATGCATTCATTAGTCGAATTTCTTTCCTACGAATATGCATATACATACATACATACATACATACGCGCACTTTGGAATGACACCTTGAATTATTTAATGATTGATAACATATTTATTTTGTTTATCGACGTCTATAGAACATGAGAAAATCCTATCCCTTTCCTAAGTTCACAGTATATATCACATTTACACACAGAATATCTGCACTCATGTATGCATATGAGACAAGCATATTGTCTTGGGCAAATAATTTGAGAAGTTGATGTGTTGTATACATAGGTAAGCTTGAATAGGGGCTGATTCACGAAGGTTTTACATTACAACTTATGATTAATGTTAATATTTTTACTAACTTCGTATCTTGATTCCCTAGGCTGTGGAGATGTTATTTCTTTGTCGAGTGAAGACTCGAGTATCCAAATTTTGGCAGCTAATATTGCTGCTGAAGGTGATCCAGAAGTAACCCAACCGATACGAAATGATCAAAATGAAGACACGCCTGAAGGCCATCAGGGCCCAAATCAACCAGCAGTATGCATTTCCATGCATTTCATGAACATATATACAAGTTGAACTGTACTATTGAATGTTAATTTTACACCGTCAAGCTTTGGTTTGTCTGTACATATATGTCTGTTTATTTTACAGACTGAACACAACGAGATCCCTCCCGACATCCGTCCTTATATAGGGTTGATTATTTGCAAGGAAGCCAACGGAACTAAATATCTGGGAAAAGTTGTCGGGTACAACGCTCAGAGAAAATGGTTCAGGGTAAGAATAAGTTCTCTCATCCATTTTAATTACTTCATCGCGATAAGCTGTTCAGTTTCCTTCACTCTCACAACTAAGTTGTTTATTCGATGGATGAAGGTGGAGTACACGGAGGAAGAGTTTGAAGATATGGATGAGGATACCGTTCTAAGACTTAGGGCAAACCAAAGTGACATCTTCACTGTTCAAGCACAAGCCTCAGGGTACGCATGATAACACCTAAAAATTGAAGGTTCATCGATCAATTAATTTGGATATTCTATACACCTCAACTTCTTCAAATTTTAATTAATTATATTTGAAATGAATTTCAGTAGGGTCTTCTGTTACAAAAGTATGTTGCGCAAATAAAATTTTTTCATTGCTTTATATCTGATAAAATCTTAAAGAGCTAGACAGGTTTTTTATTTTAATAAAGATATGTGATTTTAAATTATCGGTTAGAAGCGTCAACTTGCTTGATATTTTAGAAATTAAAACAAACAATTTAACACCATTGGATGTCCTTAGGAAGATTGGCCACCTATTATCATTCAATTAAAAGAGAGATTTATAACTTTTTTTTTGTGAAAATATATATAACGACTTGATCACCTGAATCCTTTTATTTGGTAGAGCGAACTTATTGACAGAGATAAATAATATTCTGCAATTATACAGTCTATATCTCCCAAAGATCACAACTTTACAAGAGTTCAAAGTTAAACATGATCATCTGATTTGTCTCATGAGTACTGCTTGATATCAATTAATTTTGTGTAATCCAATTCTGTCACACATCATATTTGTGGAAGTACACACACTTCCACAATACGTATTAAAATATAGAAGAGGATCATGGGTAGATTTACAAAGTAAAGAAATTGAATATATTGTGGGTTTTTTATATGCATAATATGCAGATGATCGGATATGGGCTTTGTTGAATATTGTGTGGTAGTATAAATATTGCTAATGAATCATATATGTATATATATAGTTCGCGGCCAACAAACCAGGTAGCTGGTTCAAGGAAGAAGAAGGAAGCTTCAAGAAAGAGAAGCAGGAAGGATGAGAAACCTTATATCCCCTTGGCCCTCAGGGAAACCAAGAGAGATGCCTATTTTTACTACTAGTTGAATGGACCATCTGCTTCTGGGTTCGTATTACACTTCTATGCAATTTCTAATTAAGCATTTGTAATGATATATTGCAATATATGCATGATTTGCCTAGAGATGAGCTTAATAATGGTGGTTGTTCACTTGTTATCGTCAGGTCCAAGCGGGGGAGATGTATGGATGCGTGCAGAGATAGCTAATTAAGGAGTAGCAGAAAGTTTACTTAATTAGACTGCGAAAACAGATAGTCTCAAACCTTAATCATTTTTTGTTGACTTTCTGAATATTATCGATCGTTCGTGTTTGTGTTTGTGTTTGTGTTGAAGTTATTTTGTTTAGTTGTAGTCATCTGGCCCTGGAGTGTATGGTCGCACTGGCTTCTCAAACTTGTTTTTGTTAATTTCTTATCTCCCTTTTAAAATGTAGACATATATATATATATATATGCATCCTCTCGATTACTGTCTTTGCTTTTATCTTTTCACATATGAGTGATTTTTTGTTTTAAAAGAATTATTTGGTTAGAAGAAGGAGAAGTTAGTGGGATAGATGACAGAAACTAAAATATACATGAAGAACTTAACATGCCTGCTATGTGGGACATCTGATTTTTTTTTTTTGGACCATGCATGTGGGATATTGAGGTTTAAGTGTCTTAAAGAGTGTCCAGTTATGATACACACGCATTAATTTCAGGTAGTCAGTCAATAGTTCCCATTAGCAGAGAGGAAGAAGTGCGAACAACGCTGATCGTTCCAAACCATTTAATTGTGTGTGTATGGGAGATCCTTCTTTATGGTGGGTCCGATTATTCATTATTTAATTTCATTTAGGAATGATTTTGAAAGAAATTCATGTCAATTTTAAGATGATTGTTGTCTGTTGGTTCATCAAAAGTTTAAGATAGAATTGTCTCATATATAAAAAAATAAGAAAAAGAAACTTAAGTTAGAAGTGGATTTTTTTGTATCATTTTCTCTCTTCTCACTGTCGGTCAGTTCATTTTTTACCACAGGGTGGTGGGCTCTGCGGAGCTCATGTATATGCTACATGAACTTGGTTTCATATAATTACAAGAAATTTGAACATTCCGACCGTAGTTTTTTTAAAATCAAGAAAAAGGATAACACTATGATACAAATATATATATATATATATATGTATATATATATTGGCCACTTATGATATGAATATATTAAAGTTTTTTTTGTTAAAATGAATAAAAGGAGCATTTTTGGTGATCAATAGTAAAAGCAGACTTCCATTATTCTATTTCTCCCTTCTTTTCACAAGTATTTTTAAAAATTTAAGATAGTATTAATTATTCATTTTCCAATTACATGTTTAATTTTATTAATTTAACACTTAAATGAAATTTGAAGATAATCAATTAAGAATATATAAAAAAATTTTAAAATTATGACATATTAATTATATTTTTATAATTTATATTTTAGTGTAAAACATTAAAAGACTTGTATATAAAAAAACGGAGGGAGAATATATAAAGGAAATTTTCAAATAAATGTCAAGGAAATAAGATATTTAAAAAATGTGACTCTAATTTACCCTAATTTTAAAGAATATTAATATTTGTAATTAGAATTAAAATTGAAATGTAAAAGATAAAAATATTTTTTTTATAAAAGTGATCCATTTACAAATAATAATAATATATTTATAAATGATATAGTCTTATTTGCAAATCGTCATGCCCAAACATGTATATGACCGAATTTTATTGCCTATGCTGAGGGTTTGCTAGGTAGATACAAAAGTAACCCAGGTATGGGGCATTGGAAGCCATCAAAGTCATGAGGTATCTTTAGGGACCAGAGACTAAATGATCACATTACGGCAATCCGATATACTAGAGATTATCAGATATTCGAACTCATAAAAATTTGTCTTCTTTCATCTGCATACTGCACCCGGCTCATGTTGATGGGGATCTGAAGCATTATTGACAAGCACTAGAAAGTAGCCAATTGTTCCAAGTGCTAGTAGTTCACTCAAAAGAAAGAGTATGATTTCATTTTAGAAAGAATAAGAAGTTTAGTGACTCATCCCTATTGGGCATGAAGGAAGGGACAACCGTAACAATTGACTCATTCCTATGATGAACTCATTCCTATGAGTCAGGAACGAAGGGAAGCCAAGCGAGCCTTCTAAGATACAGTTGGAATTAGATACAAAGCATCATTCAAGCATCTTGATTGAAAAAGCCCTCTTTAGGGAAGGAATTCCCTAATAGTAGAATTTATAACTATAGCTCCACGGCTAGAGGGGGGAGGGTCGAGCTCAGCATCGGTTCATCACCAGGTAGAACCAAATAGCCTCGATTGTTTTGTATGGAATTCCTTCCTTGTTTGGAAGTGAGTTAAGGCATTTCTAGGAGCAATTCTTGTGCGGTGTTATGATTTGCAAATAAGACTTTATCACATGTAAGTTATTTAACGAGATTTTAAAGTTTTGATGGTATTCCTATTGAAGTTTGGAAATACTTATGAGAAAATGAGATTTTGTGACTTACTAAGTTATTTAACAAAATTTTAAGGTATAAGAAAATACTAGAGAAATGAAGAAAAAACACTATAGTTCCTATAAAAAAAATAAGGGGGATATTCAGAATTGTGCTAATTATCGAGGGATAAAACTCATGAGTCACACCATGAAACTTTGAGAAAGAGTGATTGAGCGTAGACTCAGAAAAAAGTCTCATATTTCATAAAATCATTTTGCATTTATGCCAGGATGGTCTACAACAGAGGCTATTTATTTAATAAGAGGTTTGATTGAAAGATATCAGAGTAAAGAGAGAAACCTACATATAGTTTTCATTGATTTGGAAAAACCTAAGATAAAGTACTAAGAGATGTATTGTGGAAAGCAATGGAGAAGAAAGATGTCCGTGTGGCTTATATTCGAGCGATAAAGGATATGTATGAGAGGGCAACAATAAGTGTGAAAACCCCTGGAGGTGTGATAAATGACTTTCCTATAACGATAAGCTTACATCAATGATATTCTTTGAGTCCATACCTGTTTGATATAGTTTTGGATGTTCTAACAGATCATATACAGGAAGAAATTCAAAAGTGTATGCTCTTCGTAGATGATATAGTTTTAATTGGGGACTTAAGAGAAGAGGTCAATTCTAAACTTGAGTTATGGAGACATACTTTGGAATCAAAAGGTTTCTGCTTGAGTAAAAGTAAGATGGAATATATACATTACCAATTTAATAAGAGGCTAATCAGAAATGATTCAAAAGTAAAAATTGAAGAGCAAACCATTCCAGAAGTGTTAAAATTTAAATATTTGGAGTCGATTTTACAAAGTGATGGTGAAATTGATAGGGATGTTATGCATAGGATACAAGTTGGGTGGTTAAAGTTGAGGAAAACAAAAGGAGTTATTTGTGACCGTAAGGTACCTACTAAACTTAAAGGAAAATTTTACCGAACAGCTATAAGGCCAGCGATGCTATATGGTAGTGAATGTTGAGCTTTGAAAGGACAACAAGAGTATAAGATGAGAGTAGTATAGATGAGAATGTTGAGATGGATTTGTAGTCATACAAAATTGGATAAGATACGAAATGACTGTATATGAAAGAAAGTTGGAGTGGCACCTATCGAGGAGAAAATAGTGAAAAATCGTTTAAGGTGGTTTAGGCATATAAAAAGAAGAAAACAAAAAGAGCCAATAAGGAGAGTTGATCAAATGGTTTGAAGTCCTATTAAAGGGTATAGAGAAAGACTAAAAAGGATACTAAAGGAAGTTATCAGAAATAATCTTTGAGAAATAATTTATCTGAGGAGATGATATTTGATAGAACATATTGGAGTCATATAATCTATATAATCGATCTCACATAATGCGATAAGGCTAATGTTATTATATTATTTTATCACATGTAAATATAGTGTTATTACTTGTGATTTGCATATATAATATTTTTATTTTATTTTTAAATTTTAATTTTAATTATAAATCTTAATAATTTTTTTAAATTAGAGTTACATTTTAAAAATATCTTATTTTTTTAATATTTGTTTAAAATTTTCCCATTATATTTAGCGAACCTTATTTCTAGAGCAAATCGGTCAGTTCGCCGGACAACTATGAAATTCTGAGATATTTTTATTGATTCGAGACAGTAAAATGAAGTCCCCGGTAGAACAGTCACGAATGATTCTTCTGTTACTAATAGAGTAGTCCCCGGAGTACTAAAGTAATTTTGAAGTTCCCGATTCACAGCAAGCAAAAAGGAGAATAATTGAATAATTTCTTTGTTATTAGTACTGTTTTTAGCCGCTGAAAGCAATTAAATTGTAGACTAATCACTGCACAATCAGTCATTTCAGGAAATCCCCTACATAGTAATTGCTGCCCAATCCGTCATGTTTATCAATAACTCAACTGATCCGAGTTAACCTAGAAATGGACACCCACTCGGCTCACGCGGCCGGAACCATTCGCTCTCGAAGCTCCCAGTCCCCTTCTCCTTCTCACTCCGCTTCCGCCTCCGCCACCTCTACCATCCACAAGCGTAAAATGGCGTCCGAAGACCATGCTCCTCCCTTTCCCCCTTCTTCCTTCTCCGCTGACACCCGCGACGGCGCTTTAACCTCCAATGATGACCTCGAGAGCATTTCCGCTCGCGGCGCTGATTCCGACTCCGACGATGAATCAGAGGATGCCGTTGTTGACGACGACGAGGAGGATTACGACAATGACTCCTCCATGCGCACCTTCACGGCCTCTAGGCTTGAAAATACCCCCTCAGCACCGCGGAATACAAAGCTCCAGAAGGATAATTCGACGGTCAAAATAGAAAATTCGGATGGTGCGAAAGACGCTGCAACCGTTGGGACTGCTGCGGTGGGAACCATTCCCTCCGCGACCTCAGTTCCGGGCATTATGGTTAAGGAGGACGCAACCAAGATTTTTACGGATAATTTGCAGACAAGTGGGGCATACTGTGCGAGGGAAGAGAGTCTCAGGAGAGAGGTAAAGCTCTTCTTCGTCCATGTATAGAAGCAAAAGTTTTAAACCTGCCTCATAATTAAGTCAATATCATCTGCATTCTAATATTAATATTAGCAATTCGTTTCTTTTGCTGGTTTAAATATTGACTTTCTCGTAGTAATTTGTTGCAGGTGTGACAAAAAGTGCTTTGATTCTACGTAATCTGTTTGTTTCATATTTTGCCTTCCCTTCTTTCGTTGTTTAAACTATCAACACTCATTTTGATGAGTTCCCATCTCTGTGGGCTGTTTTTCATGGAAATGTGAATAAAGTGTTCAAGATTCCTAGTTATGACGACTTGTTTATTTGGAGTCTTTCAGGAAGAAGCAGGGAAACTCAGATTCGTATGCCTTTCAAACGATGGTGTTGATGAGCACATGGTTTGGTATTTATTCCTCTTTTCTTCGACTTTCAAGTACCAGCTGGCTGGAGGAGATTCTGCAATTTTTCGAATTCCGCGTAAACGAAAATAATGATTTTCATTCTTACTTAAGTTATTGATTGGTTAGGTTGATAGGATTGAAGAATATTTTTGCTCGACAACTTCCCAACATGCCCAAGGAGTACATTGTCCGACTTGTGATGGATAGGTAATGCCAGTAACCTTTTAAATTTTGAGGTACTAGAACATATCCGTAGGCCTTTTATAAATAAGTTAGTTCTTCTGAAATCATTTTTTCCAAGTTATTATTCTTGACTTGAGACTCTGTTTTGTCAATTTTTTAATCGTAAATGCTTGCATGTTGGATTTCAGGAGCCATAAGTCTGTGATGGTTATAAGACGTAATCAAGTTGTTGGAGGAATTACATATCGCCCATATGTAAAGTAATAATTCATGTCCCTATCATCATAGTATTTTTCTCTTTGGGTTCCATCAGTTTCTGAACTTTTGTCATCAGAAATTTTCTATAGTTGCCTCATTTTGTTATTGTTTCTTGTGTAAAGGGAGAATGAAAGGTTGTGCATCTTTTCTTTATTAATGTTAAGATGTTAATAGAGTAGGCATTTATTTATTCATCCATTAACTTTCTCTCTTATACATATTTGCTACTATTTTGTTTCCTGCTTTTACCCCATAACATGGTCTCTCTTGCAAGAAAAAGCTATCATTTTATTTATTGATGCTCTTGTGGTTTATGATTCATAGCCAAAAGTTCGGTGAGATAGCCTTTTGTGCAATAACAGCTGATGAGCAAGTAAAAGGTTATGGTACCAGATTGATGAATCACCTGAAACAGCATGCTCGTGATGAGGATGGGTTGACGCACTTTCTCACTTATGCTGATAATAATGCCGTTGGCTATTTTATCAAACAGGTATAGTTATCAATATTTAAAATCCTTTTTATTGGGGGGGGGGGGTATCTATTGTTTTTAGTTGGGATAAGTTAATCATGAGAGATATATGTTGGTTTTGGAAAACATATTTACTGATTTTTTAAACAAGTCCTCTTCCTTACATGGGAGTTTTCTGCTTTTTCCTCTTTTTGATCAACTAAAGATGGAAAAAGGATATCTGGACTTCATTCGTAGATATTAGAATCATTAAATGGGATAATCCCTTGGTTTAAACCCCAACCCTCCATCCTTTATTAGAATTTGTTCTATTAGGGCGTTAAGCCATTGGAAATGTTGTCCCAAGTACAGAAAAAAAAAATGTTCTTATCTAGGAATCCATTCTTATCTTTTGGTTTAATTTTTTTTTTTTGTGGGAAAGGGAGAAAAAAGGGGAGTATCATAGGGGTGGTGTGTTTAAAATATCCCTTCTGTTCAACTAAGTGGATGCTATTTTAGATTTGCCATTGACTTTTGTATATTTTCCTTCAGGGATTTACAAAAGAGATTCACTTGGAGAAGGATCGATGGCAAGGGTAATTTTATTCTTATTCTAGTCTGAAATATGGTGGCAGCTCTTCCCATGGTTGTCTCTAATGGGATGAAGTGAAAGAATTGTTTCTTCTTTAGTTTATTTGTTACTTCAACATGATAATTAGTTGGGTTGTAGATTGTCAAAACCAAATTGCAAGTGTTTCTAGGATTTTTATAAGATTCTAATTTGTTAACCAATAAAAAAGTGATTTCATCATTCACTATTTGTTTATGTTTTATACTATCTATTAGGAATCATCAAAGTTAATTGTCATTTCAGGTATATAAAGGATTATGACGGAGGGATTCTCATGGAATGCAAAATTGATCCAAAGCTCCCTTACACTGATTTGTCAACTATGATTCGCCGTCAGAGGCAGGTAACTTAGCATCAGTTTGCCAATTATTTAGATTCACTTTCTTAATGATTTAAATTAGTAAGTGTTTTAGATGAGACATGATAATAAGATATATTGATTGTCATAAAGTTTCTTTCATTAAAAGGTTTTAAATGTGAGTGAAAAAAGAAAATTTACCTATTTCATCTTAGTTTGAACTTTTCTTCCCCATGTAACAGACCTCTTTTAATTTTTCAAAGGCCTCTTCATAAACACTCACCAACACATTACAACTGAAGAGTTTGGACCAGTGTTGTCAAAGGCAAGCACCTCAGGCACAAAACAGACCCATCGCCTCGCATGAGAAAGGCATGCGCCTTATGGCACCTGGGAAAACAGAGAAGCATGCCTTTAGCATGCTTTGGCTTTACTATGCTTTGTTTTTGTTATCATGGAGTTTACTCATTATACCACCACATTGCTATTGCTTCTCTTTGTACTTGTAGGTTTTGTTTCTTTCACCGACTTAAGAATTAAGATATTATCTTAATAAGAATTAAGGTTTAAGATAGTTAAATGTTATAAAATTTAATGCAAGATAGAAAATTTTTATATTTAAGAAATTATGTAGGTTAATGATTGGAAGTTTATATTATACTCTACATATCATCTTTTTTTATTGTTGCACCTTGCTTCGCTCGGGTGCGTGCCTTTTTAGTGCCTCTCGCCTCGGGCGTTTTATAGGCCTCGCGCCTTGAATGCGCCTTTCACCTTTGACTACCTTGGTTTGGACAAAAAGAGGCCTCAACAAGGTAGATTTGCATCCACCCACTCCATCAAGGCAGTTGGATGCAAACTCTGACACACCCTTGATGAGCATACTGCGAGGACTTGATGATAGGCAGTTGGATAGATATGCCCTTAACTGGACCAACGTGTTTTTGCTCCCTGGAGGCAGTTAAAGTCCAAACTTTGACATCATTTAATTGGTCTATTGGCTTGCAAGTGTAATTAAAACCAAGGATCTAAATGAGGAAGTGTCATTACATGCATATTTGAGTACATTTTGATTACAGTCAAATGCAGACAGATGAACACTTATTAAGTCCCTTGACCTGATTTAACAGGGCTGCATGGATTATTCTTGTTTCTATATGATGTGTAGTGTCTGCTTACCTTATTGATTGACTTCTTTGTACTATATGTCATTCTGCAGATTTTAAGATATTTCTATCTAGTTACGAGAATAATCATTGTTTGTTTTACAATAATAGGCTATTGATGAAAAGATAAGAGAGCTGTCAAACTGTCACATTGTTTATCCTGGATTTGATTTTCAGAAGGTATACAACATTATCTACTCTTGTCTTCCTTTTTTTGGATACTTCCATTCATTCATGACTTGCATTAAAAGTTTTCTTTTTATGATAGAAGTTTCTGCTTGATTCGGATTGTATTATGAGCTTAAAGTAGACTGTGTTTGACATGTTTCCACTAGTCGACAGTATGTGCAAGCCTGCCACTTACCTTGATTATGTGATATTAGTGAGAGAACTACGTATTATTTTTGCCTGAGTTACATGTGCTTTTTCCCCTACGTACTACCATTAATAGAGAACATATGACTATTGGAATACTATTTTTTTTTGGGTAAAATGAAATACTAATTTTTATTCCTTCTAATTAACACATTATGCAGAAAGAGGCTGGTATTCCTAAAAAATCAATCAAAGTTGAGGACATCCCGGGTTTGAGTAAGTGCTGAATCCTAATCTCAGTTTAATTTACCAGTGTTCTTTAAGTTTGGTGCCTCTGGGTATAATTATGCATTCCCAATCCCCACTTTTTTTTTTGTTTTTGACAAACTTCCCAATCTCTACTTTGAAACCTATAGCTAAACATTTTGCTGCTTCAGTCGATACTGAAAGGTTTTCATTATTTAGATCTTATTCTTTTTTCATATAATGGTCATAGTTCAGTTGTTATAGCGTCTGCATATGAACTTTGGTTTTTCCTGTGATTCATGACATAAGGAATTAAGAGTTCTGTTCATAAACAGAGATGTTAAAAACTGATCCTCAGTTTTAATTTCTTATTTGGTTCACCTCATGCATGGTGCGTAACTTTTTACTACTTGGCGTCAAGGGGGTTTCATAATCTGACTTTGCTTGTATCAAGTCCTGGTCCTTGTTCCAGTCTATAGATGCATATAAAGGTTGGTTTTTCCTGTGTATATAAGCAAACAAATATTTCTTTTCTTAAATGGAATTTTAAAATCCTTGAATAAGATGCTACATGGTAGAATTTTTCATTTTTGGTTTGGTCAATTATTTTGGTACTTATTAGATTTTTGTGGTTAATGCAATAACAGGAGAGGCTGGATGGACTCCTGATCAGTGGGGACATTCAAGATTTAGATCTCTAAGTGTTTCTACAGACAGCGCTACAAATCAAAAACATTTGACTGCATTTATGCGATCGCTTCTAAAGGCACGTTTCTATTATGCTTTCTTAACTTGAATCTAAATTTTCTCTAGTTTATCTTCATTTGCATCTTGAGTATGTCAGTTTCTCTTTTCCCTTTGGATTGTTTCCTTTTTCACTATATATTATCTTGTGTACAGTCAATGCACGATCATGCGGACGCCTGGCCATTCAGGGAACCAGTTGATGCGCGGGATGTTCCTGATTATTATGACATCATCAAAGATCCAATGGGTAAGACCTACCATATCCATATATATATATATATATATATTTTGTTTACTTGTGTGTCTACTCTCTAGAAGCATGATAACTGCTTTGGCTATTAATCATAATCTTCCTGTAAATTATCTCCTGTGGGACTTTTTTGACATTTCAAGCTTGAATTAGTTGTGTATTTTTCTCGTGTTTCTCATACGGTTCACAATATTGGTTTTCTCTTTTATTCTCTGTTGCGGATTAGTTATGTTGAATCTAACCTAGAAGGTTTATAGTATAGTCATCATAAAAGGTCTTGTCTTTAACATATCATTTTATATGCGTCCAGATCTGAAGACAATGTCAAAGAGGGTGGAGTCAGAGCAATATTATGTTACATTTGAGATGTTCGTTGCAGATGTGAGAAGAATGTTCGCCAACGCACGAACCTACAACTCTCCAGAGACCATTTATTACAAATGTGCTACGAGGCACGATTCGACAGCCGACTGTTTACTTTCTTTTTTCTTTTTATATCCGGTTTAGTATGAAGAACAGGATAAAATAAAAAAGCAAATAGAATAAAAAAGTGATTTTGTAAATATGAAAATTTTTTATGCCTTTGGATAAAAAAATAAATAAAAGATAACTAATTTTAAAATTATGATTATATAGATATAACTGAGCTAGCATGTCTCAGTTTTTCTGTAGTAAGAAGGTTCAACTCTTTTCTTCGTAGCTACCAAAGGGACTGTCTTTGATATCGGCTTTGATGTTTTATACTTACTTTAGCATACATTCTTATGCAGGCTGGAAGCGCATTTTCAAAGTAAGGTTCAGTCAGGTCTACAGTCTGGCACCAAAATACAGTAGGAACACCTACATGGATATTGCGGATGTACCTGCCTTGTAGTGGCTTCAGAAAGCTGAATCTGCTCTAATATTTTTATTTATTTTGTAAAATTTGTTCTTTAATTTATTTTTGTCAAATATGTTGACTTTTTTGTACAGTTGAGAATATTTTATTTTGATATGATAGTAGAAACAATTAAGTTAAACATGGAAAATGTTTGTAAAATCTGTTGGATAACTCAAATTTTTTCCAGATGTATGAAATAAATAATAATTTTATGAAATATAATTTATTAAAAAAATTAGAAAGTATAATTAAAAATAAAAAAAAATGAGAGTCAAAATAGTAGGAGGGGGAATAGTGAAGAAATAAAAAAAAAGTCATTAATTGTGTAGTATAAAAAATGAGAGAGATAGAGTAATTATAAAAAAAAAAGATTTTTTTTAGATTAAAGTGCATATCTATCTCCAAAGTTTTCACGAAGTAGCTGTTGGTATCTTAAACTTTTTTTTAGAGTAATGTTACTCTTAAAGTGTCAATTAAAGCAATGTTGTCCAAAACTAATATAAGTCATTAATATCTACTATCTTTACCATGTGGTGACAACCTGCTAGTCATGTCATATACTATACATTACAATAAAACGGGTTGGGTAGTTTGAAAAGGCAAACAAATCTTGAAAATGGAGACTTGAGAAGCTCATGAGAAGGAAATGAAGATGCAAGAAGTTGAAAAGGTCTGCAAGAGAAGTTATGCTTCCTTGAATCAAAGATTAAAGTAAATGATTGCTTCGAGCATTTTGAAGGATAAAGCCGTGCTAATTGATTGTGATGGGTACATAATAAATTATCATGGGAAAGCTGAGAAGAATAAAAGCATAACCTATTATATTGTAGAGTATAACCGATTGTCAAGTGATAAAAAAGGCAGAAACAAAAATAGAAAAAATTATAACCGATTATAAGGCATTAGCAACCTATTATCGTGAAGGAAAGAAATAATAATTGAAGGAGATTATGTCACAAATGGTGGTGTTGTCTCAGGTAAACATTTATATTAGCAAAGAGAAAAGACGAAGCATTGAGAAGCTCATGTAATAGGTTACATTGTAAGATATAATCGGTTATGTGAAGGTAAACTTGAGAAAACTTGATTAAAATAAGTGGAAAGCTTGACTTTAGTGTGAATACCGTATTTTATCCGAGCTTTATACATGGAAATTAAAAATGGATAAAATAATAATAATAATAATAAAGATAAAATAAAATAAAAGAAAAGACAAAAAGAGGAAAAGTAGAGTTAGGATGAATTTGAGCTGAGTGAGTGCAGGTGGTTGAATTTTCCAAACAAAAAAAAGTAATGATAAATAAATAATAAAATAATAAAATAAAATATAAAAGTATAAAAAAATAATAAATAAAATATAATAATAAATACTAAATGAATAATAATTATATAAATAATATAAAATAATAATAATAATAAATATATAATAAAAGAAAATTAAAAAAGAATTGGAGGGGGCGTTTCAACCCCAATTTCCTAAGCCCACAATTAGAGCTCAGGGACGAAGAATCAGAGGATGCCTGAAACTCAGCGTTTCAACTCCCATTTCCTGAGCCCACAATTAGAGCTCAGGGACGAAGAACCAGAGGATGCCTTAAGGCTCAGGGGTGAGAGACCAAGGGAGACTTAAGGAGCTCAGGCACGGTGAGCCAAAGGGGCTCGGACGCGAAGGCTTAGAGGGAGCCTTTGAGCAGAGGCTCAGGTAATTGAGAATCTGGGAAAGAGAATGGGATTGTGAAATGGTATGAGATCGAGGGTGCGGCCGTGCGTGAGTGAGGGAGAGCTCGAAGCTAGAAACAACAAAATGAACTCCTCTACTACTTTGTACTCTGCTACAGTAGAGTAGTGGAAGGGAGGGAGCATTTGATGAGCTTGATTTTTTGAATTGAAGCAAGACAAAGGGGGTGCCTGAAATGGGATCGAGAAAGCAGTCACAGTTTCAGTCTTTGGAGAACGACCACTCGCGGGAGCTCTATAAGAGCCAAGTGAAGGCAACTGCAGAAAAGGGGGCACACATGAAACCCTAAGGAGGATCGAGATGGAAAACGGGGAGAGAAATTTGGGGGCTAAAGAAACCCTAGAATTGGAGAAACAGAGAGAGGGAGTTTGAGGGCAAGATATCAGTGAGATCGAGAGAAGAGGAAGCCGAGGCAGAAGGAAGCAACTTAGAGAAAGGGTCAAATTGTAAGGAACTAAAGATCCTCAACTGGTAATTTCTACTTTGAATGTCTAGATTTCAGACAATGGGATGGGAGATTTTAGGGGTCATCTAGGAAAGCAGAGCACTAGTATAAAATATTGATTGCAAGTGTTGTTTGATTGGGTAAATGTAGATTTAAAATATCTGTTGACTGGAAACTCTATTTCTGGTTGGCCGAAATTTTGTACCAGGCCGAAGGCATATTTTTGTTTTTTATTCTGTCCACTATGTGCTAGTGATAGATCTAAAAAGAAATTTGCTTGCTCACACCTTGTATATTAGGTGGAATTACGAGTTTCTTTTCTCTCAGAAAGAGTGTAGCATTCTTTACCTTTGGAATCTTTTTTGTCTAGCAATGATAAAATGCTTGAACCTTAGAATAAATTGGCATGAACCTAGTTTTTGTGTTAGCTTGAATTTGATGGCTGATGAGTTTAGCCTTTTGTAATGGACATATTTCTATTCTTCAATGCTCTATTTTTGAATTGTAGTATTTCTGGCTGAAAATTCTTAATCTTATCATGGGGTCATTGGTTGTAAAACTACCCTGCGTTGATGGACACTTATGTTTTAGCCAGTTTTAGAGTGTTGCCATCTGATTCAAGAATTTTGACCTTTGCCTTTTGTCTCTTGTTATGTTTTGAGTTCTCAAATAGAAGATGAGTTTTATCTGCACCGTGGTTGATTAATATTTCCTTACTTATAGATTTGTGTATCCTCTGTTTAGGTTGTGTCATGTTTTGAATGAATCTGTGGTTTAAGTTTCATTGATTTCTAGTCATTAGAGTAGCATCAGGCCTTATATGTACAATATAAGGATTTTGGGTCCCTATACATAAAGTTTCTAGTGATACTCATTGTGTTGAAAAGGGACTTGCTTTTCTGGTGTTTGCAAAATGCTTTGACCTTAGAGTTGATGCAACTAGGAATAAATATTATCTGCCTTAAAATCTAATCCATTTGCTCTTTGTTTTTGTTTCTATGGATCCTTCCAGTCAAAGCCTTTAATCACAAAGGGAGTATGAGAAGCTTGAGTCGTTAAAGTCATACACTTGATTGATAAGCATAAAATGTTGTACACAAAGTAGTGAGGTTACGTTTTTGACTAAATCTTTTGGTTGGTTTCGTCTGATGGAAAAGCTTCATTACAATGTTAGTTCATTGATCATATTTCCATGATTGTTGTGTGGGCTAATAGGTGAGTTCGGGATCTCTATATATGAAGGGATGATGTTTTAATCTTGGTTGTAGGCTATATGTTGATTTGGAGTGTTAGAAGCTCCATAATATAGACTTGGTTTGGGAAAGGAAGGAGTGTTAGCTCATGGTGGAATTTCGTATTGTAATTTGACTTAAGTGAGAAGCCCTGTGGACATCTTAATGTTATGTTGGAATTTTATGGCATTTGTTTGTTTGAATGGTTCTCAAATATTTTATGTTCTATTTTTTGAATTTGTCAACAGGGACTAAGTCTCCGTGTGCACATAGGGTATCACTCAATTATACCATGAGTGAGGAATTGCCATAGTACTTATATTGGGTATATATTAATTTTCAAATATTTATGGGTCTAATTATTATGTAACTTTTTTCTTTTCAAAGTAAAATAAATGTAAATGTTAATTTTCCTTTTTTTAAAAAAATAAATAAATAATACAAAAGCTAAACTATGAGAATAATTAAGATGAGAGCGCTCAATTTTCCTCTTTATCCTTTATGTCTTGGGTGATAATACCGTGGGTATTGAGGTATTAATTAGCAAGTTGTGAGTGATAAAATCACCACATATGTTGATTATTTCTATTCAAAAATATATGTAACAATGACATTTTGAATTTTTTTTAACGCTTTCATTTTAATAAATATGTGTTAAGAGGATCCTATTTATTTCCATTTTAATTCATACCAAAATATTTATTCTTCTTCAGTTCTTATTCATTCTTTTATTTCTAATTGCCTTTTCATAATAATAATAATAATAATAATAATAATAATAATAATAATAAAATGATTGAAATAAAAAAAATTATTCATTTTCATCCAAGCTCTTATCCCTTATCTGGCCCGAGTGGTAACACCGTGTGTATTTAGGTATTGATTAGTAACTTGTGAGTGATAAAGTTACCACATATGCTGATTATTTCTCTTCAAAAATATGTAATAATGACGTTTTGAATTCTTCTTAATACTTTCATTTTAATAAATATATGTTAAAAGGATCTTATTTATTTTCATTTTAATTCATACCAAAATTATTTATTTTTCTTAAGCTTTTATTCATTCTTTTATTTCTAATTGCCTTTTTATTTCATGAAATAATAATAATAATAATAATAATAATGATGATGATTGAAACAAAAAAAATATTCATTTTCATCCAAATTCTTATCTTTTATCTACCCTGAGTGGTAACACCGTAGGTATTTAGGTATTGATCAGTAACTTGTGAGTGATAAAATCACCACATATACTGATTATTTTTCTTCTAAAATATAGATAATAATCACATTTTGTATTTTTCTTAATGTTTCCCCTTCAAATAAGTAAATATGTGTTAAAAGGATTCTATTTATTTCTATTTTTATAATAAAAAGAAAATAAAAATAACTTGTACAAAAATTATGTGTCTTCCTTCAAATGTTTTCTTTTTATCTTTGAGCTCCGAGTGGTAATACCGTGGGCACATAGGTATCAATCAGTGAGTTGTGAGTGATAAAATCATCACAGATCCTGGTTATTAATATATATATATATATATAATAATAATAAGAAGAAGAAAATTATTCCCTCTAATCTCTCTTTTCAAAAGAAATTTTTTTAATAAAAATATCAACCAAATGATGCGTATTTTTAAGTCTGAACTACATCGACTTTAATCTTTATCGCAGGGTACGTAGGCCTTAAGCTCTGATTCTGGATCAAGTCCGCTCTTGTAAGTAAATAATATTTTTATCTTATTTTATTTTTCAAAATTCCCATATTTTCATTTTATTCTTTATTTTTATTTTTACAATTTCTTTTATTTTTATATTTATTTTTGCATGTGAATGATTAAAGGGCAATCAAAATAATTTTTTAAAAGTCATAAAAATTGCATGATCAACTTAAGGTAAACGTTCTTTGAAACGGGTATTGTGGGGTTGCCAAACACCTTTTTCACTCACAATCATACTCCCGAATACAATTATGATTCGCAGACCATCCTTTCCTTTTTATCTGATTTTCCAAAATTTTTCTTAAAATTTTGGTGACAACTCCCCTAGAATTGGCCTCCATTGTGAGGGCCGATTTCTCTCTTTTTCTTCATTTCTCGTGCCATCTGCGTCGCATTTTCGAGTGTGACATTTGGATTTCAAAACTTTCAAAATATTAAAATTTAGTTCAGAAAGACAATTAGATATATTTCAATCAGACTATTTAAAGATAGCTTAACCACTTGCATATAACACTATGAAAGGAACTCCCTAAAAGAACTTGACTTGATTTTAAATTAGAGCTATGTATATCTTGCAAAATAAATTATCTCACGTTTTGTTATCATCAAAACGTAGAGATACCAACAATCTCTCTATTTTTTATGATGACAAAATCTAGATACAATATATTAGACTCGAAGGGATTGCTTCCCCTGAATAAGTGCACAAAGATAAATAAGCAATGCATAAGTTGTGCATAACAAGGATGATAATTACTAAATCAAGCAACAGCAACAAACCAAAGGGAATTAAAGAAACTTAGAAATTATCATAAAGTAATTACTTATCATAAAGTAATTAACTGATCATAAACAAAAACTAATAATTTAAAAAACTCATGTAAGTAGAACGTACATTTCTCTTAGGTTGCTGCTTAGTAGCCTCTTCCTCTCAAGTATGAAGTAATTCCTCTACTGTAACACCTCTCTTCTCTAATTTCTTATCAGTTATTTTGGTGCAAACCATTCTCGAGGTTAGGGTTTAGGAAATTTTCGAGTTTTGATTTTGAGATACGATGAAAACCAAAGTAAAGAATCTGACGAATGAGTTTGAAGCAGAGGAAGAGACAACCTTGAAGTTGCCCTATGAGTAAACGTTTATGTCTATTCAGTTATGCTTGAAAGAACTGTTATTTCAATAACTGATGCATCATAACCGATTGCTTCAGCTTATGTAATCGATTATCGAGTTATGACCTAGTGGAATTAGGAACGGCTAAGGACATAATTGGTTAGGGTATTAATCTAATAGGTTATTATGTGATAGGAAGGAATGCGCACAAATGGTTGGAACTTCAAATGTAAATGATTAACACGATAAAAAAAAGGAAGAAACAGTTGCAACTTTAAATATAATCGATTGTTACGCAAAAAAAATAATAGGCCTTAACAAACGATTACATTGTGCTAGATAAACGATTAGCATAGAAAAAAGAAAAGACAACAAAATTATCTTAAAGCAATCAATTATATCTAACTATATAACCTATTACATCAATCTTTCAAACCTTAGTTTCCCTCATTGCTGATATAAACATTTGTCTAGGCTAGTGTGAACACCCCATTTTGTCCGGGCATTCTTTTTAAAATAAAAATAAAAAACAAAAATAAAGTAAAACGAAATAAAGTAAATAATAAATAATAACATGAAAAAAGGGGCAGAAAAAACACAAAAAGTAATAATAAAAAAAAAGAGAAAAAAAGAAAAAGGAAACAAAAGAAAATAAAAAAAATGAATAAAAATAACAAAAAAAAACAACAACAAAAAACATATTAAAAAAAAAAGGCTGAAACGAACGTTTCAGCCCCAAAAAACCTGAGCCCTAAAATTAGGGCTCAGGCTGAGGGAACAGGCAAAAAGGCGAGAGACCTACGCGAGAGGGAAGGGGGGATCTGGAAAAGCAGGGACCACGCGTGAACACGCGAGACGGACAGGACCAGAAGCTGGGGACTGAAAAGTTGGCCACGGAGCACGAGTGAAGACAGAAAAAGCAGGGGGAGACGTGCACGCATGCTGGCCACGGAGGACCGAAAAAACAGAGGGAGTCCGAGGAAGGATGGGGAGATAAAAACAGAGGGAGTACGCGAAGGAGGGAGGCCACGGACCGAGCACGAAACTGAGAGGAAGAAACCGAGGGAGCCGAAAGCAGACTGGAGAAAAAACTTCAACCTGAATCAAAAACAGAGGAAGCACCGGTGACCGGAAAAACAAAGGAGCTCAAGGGGGAGGAGACCGAAGCTGAAAAACCAAAGGAGACCGAGAAGAGTAGCCGGGGGGATGAAGAAGAAAACAGAGAAAGAGGAGAGACCGTGAGATTGAGAGAACAAACCGGAGGGGGAGCACGAAGGTAAACCTGGGACGGACCTGAAAAATAGAGGAGGCCGCGGGCGGAGCTGAAAAACCAAGGCAGAAAACTGAAGGAGGCATGGCACGATGGAGGCCGAGAGCGAAAAAACTTCAGTCTGGACCGAAAACAGAGGAAGCCAAAAATAGAGAAAGGCACAGACGCGGAACGAAGGAGGGATAGAGGTAGAGCATGATAGCAAAGGGAGTTTGGGTGAACACAAAGGTAATGTCTCATTGCTCTTACTGGCTTCCTCTTTGCTGAAATATTTACGATTGGTTAACCGAAATGCATGGGTACTATTTGGCATGCTGTGCACTTAGAGGGATCATGCTCTTTGCTTTCCTAGAGTCCGCACAGGAAATGTTTGATAAAATGCTTGTATAAGATGTAACTTACATGAGAACGGTGACAAGCTTAGTAAGAGTCAATGCTTGATTGATAACTCTGGACTTATACAATTGCTGCACGGCGTGGCTCGAATTTGGGTTTAAAACCGATCACATGAATATGTTTTTATGAAAAATCCGGTTTTAACTTACTGCTTATGGATGTCCCGGCTTGGGCTCGTAAATGGTGATGACAACTATTTTAAGCACGAAGATTATTTCATATGGTTTTGTCTCACTGCATAAATCTTCATCTCTAGACACCATCATGTGAGCTGTGTTCCAAACTTGTGAATGAACCACTGTTGTGAGTTTTGAAAACCCATGTGATATAGTGCTGAGTTATTATGCTTTAACCCATTGTATGAGTCTTGTTAAGTTTGAAAGTAAATGCTTATTTATGTTTCGCACATTCTATGAAGTTTTGTTGCCTTCCACTCAAAAATGGAGGCTAAAGTAAGTTGGAATGCATATTGCTTGCTGGCTCATGGTTATACTTCGTACTACTGTTTCTGATTCTTCCTTGTGATGCCCCTTGTGCATGAGAAAAGCTTGTGTTCATAATGTCACAAATTAGTTGGTCATGTGTTGTGTGGTCTGATCATTAAGATTAGATTCTTTGGTTTAAATCCGGTCAAACACATGGCTTAAATAGCATGGAGGGCTAAGGATATTGGCTTTAACTCCTGTATATCTCCTCCCGGTTATGCAAAAGTGAACGGGTTGAATTGAGCTTTCCAAAAGCTTCTTTGATAATTTTCCTATTGTCATTGGTAACTTTTGTTGTTTGGCCATAAAAATGCATTGCTAATTTCCTTGTTTCCTGTTTGTTTCTTGCATCGGCATCACGTGAGGATTCCATTCTGGCCTTCTGGGAGGATCAAAAAGAAGTCGATGAGCAATGTGGATGCCAAGGGGGAGACCAATGAAGAAGCTTTTTGCATGGGAGCATGGAGCAAGCTAGAGAGAAATTAAGGCCCTCATCACCAAAACAAGGGGGAGGAGAGTGGAGAATAAAACAAAATAGTTTGACCCCTTTCCCTATCTTTTATACAACTCTTTTATTGTAGTAGGTCAAAACTACTACTTGAGTTCGCACAGTAACACACACCATCACATAATCATACTTGTTTGCAAATATTTGGCATAATGTGTATTTTATTCACTTAAAAAAATTGATCACGAAGGCTTCTAGAACTTTCGCAGGCCCCTAAAATCATCGCACCGTATGAGCTTGCAGGCTGTACGAGTGTATTAGGTCCCAATGACCTCTCCCTCCAAAATTTTATTTTCTCATAAAAAAATAATAAATAATAATAGTAATAATAATAATAAGAAAATGAATAATAGAAATAACCGATTTGGGTAACCTTATCACGTGAGGTTTTCAGAATCCACGCAGGTATTCTGTTTAACTGTGCCTTCACGTTAGATTACGAATCTACGCAGATGTACCAGTTGAACTTCCTTTTTAGAAAATAATTATATTTTATAAAGAGGGGATGATAATAATAATATAACAAATTTTATAATAAATAATAATAGTATTTTTAAATTCTCACTTTAAAATAACAATAAAATCTTTATACCGCGAGGTTTAGAACTTTCGCAGGTAATTCAGAAATTGATTTATCGGAGACGGCTGCGAGTCTGTAATAGATAAATTGATTTTCATTCAAAAAAAACTTTCAAAAGAATAAGAAAATATATTTATGATGTTTTTTCGAAAGTCAAGAAAATCAAATAAACGCATTTTTAAAAAAATAATAATAATAAAATAAAACATCTTTGAACAAATGAATGAGAGTAAGTAAGCGGAATTAAATTATCTTTTTGCAAACTAAAACACACCAACTCAATATCAGAAAATTGTTTTGTTTGTGAATAAGTAAATTATTTTCCATTAACCTTCTCTTATTAAAAAATTTAAAAAAAAATATCAACCAAGTGACACGCATTTATAGTCCCGAACTACGTGGACTTTGATCCCCATCGCAGGATACGTAGGCCCCAGGCTCTGATCCTGGGTCAAGTCCGCCTTTGTAAATAAATAAATATTTTCTAATTTATTTAGTGTTTTTTTCCTTAATTTAATAAAGGTTTCTCAATCTATTTTCTTAATTTATTTTTTTCATTTTGCTTAAATATCCCCAATCCTAATTTAATTTGTTTTCTTTATCTTATTTTTCAATTTATTTTCTTAAATCTCTTTTTCCTCATTTTCTTCTCTAAACCCTTTTAATTCCTAAGTTAAATTATTTTTCTTATTCTTCTTATTCCATTTTTCGAATTTTGCAAATCTTCTTAAAATTTTCTCTACCCTTATTCTCGCATGTGATTTATAAAAGGAAAACCAAAATATATTTTTAAGCCATATTAATTTACACAATCAATGTAAGATAACCGTTCCTAGGAACGGGTGTTGTGGGGTGCCTAACACCTTCCCCACACACAATCGACTCCCGAATCCAACTCTGGTTATGCAGACCATCCTTTTCCTCTTCAACTCGGTTTTCCAAGATTTTTCTTCAAAATTTTGGTGGCGACTCCTCACAAGTCGGTTTTCACTCGAAAACTAGATTTGTTCTCTTTTTTCCTTCCGTCGCATTTTTCCGGGTGCGACAGCTAGCATAATCGATTATAAGCTATTTCCTTTTAGTATTAGTTCTTCTCCTCTTCGATAATATATTGCATTGTGCTACATAATCGATTATAATCTCTTTCATTTCACCTTCGCCACTCCTCAACTTCAAAAATCCATTATATCTTGTAATATAATTGGTTACGTGCAAGCTTTCTTTTTATGATAACCCATTGTGTGTCTCTTGTAACATGTTGGCAAGGGTTTCCTTTTATTCTTCTCTTTACAAGTTTTCGATAATAGGTCATCTCTAGCAATATAACCCGTTACATGTTTGAAAGCTTCTTTTGTTCCTTGAGAACCTGTTAAAAGTAATAAGTAACATTGTCTTTGTTCTTTGCTGATATAAATGTTTACTTGAGGCAACACAACCATTTATGATCTAGTCTCCTTCAATTCTTGTTTCTTTCCTTCACGATAATAGATTACTAATGCCTCACAATTGGTTATAATTTCTTTTATTCATGTTTCTGTCTTTTCTATCACTCAACAATCAGTTATACTCTACAATATAACAGATTATGCTTTTATTCTTCTTAGCTTTCCCATGATAACCTATTACACACCCATCACAATCGATTAGCACAACTTTGTCCTTAAAAATGCTCCAGGTAATCATCGTTTACTTAATTTTTGATTTGGAATAGCACAACTTCTTCTCTTGCAGACCTTCCTTTTCGACTTTTAACGGCTTCATTTCCCTCTTGTGAGCTTCTTAAGTCACTGTTTTCAAAATTCGTTTGCCTTTCAAACTAACCCAACCTATTTTGCTGTAGTGCGTGGCATGTGATGTGGTTAACAGGTCGTCGCCATGTGGCAGAGATAACAGATGTTAATAGCTTCTATTAGTTTTGGGTGACATTGCTCTGATTTTGACATTTTAAGGGCAACATTGCTCCAAAAATGGTTCAAGATACCAGCAGTTACTCCTAGAAAACTTTGAAGATAAATTTGCACGTTAACCTTTTTTTTTGGCTAAAAAAAGTATGTGTGTGGGTAAAAGACTGGAGCCCAAGAAAAAATGATTGGTTATTGGCTCACTGCTACTTGGCTTTTTATAAATTATTTTTGGAGATAAATATAAATAATTTGACGTGAGAACAGTAATATGTAAATTCTATGGGCGCTTTTTTTCCTGTATGAAAAAAAAGTACAAATTGAGCACAATTTCTCAGATGAAAAAGGTTATTTATTATAATCTATGATTCTACCATGTTGTGTTAAAGATACTACATGTAATTTTTTAAAAAAATTAAATTAATAAGTTGATAAGTGTTAAAGATAATACATTATTTACATTATCAATTAAATTTATATTGTCAAGAATGAATGATAGAAATGAGGAGAAACGGTGCGAGATTTTCTGCTACTGTCGTTTTACCTCATTCAAGCTATTGGAATTGAATTAGAGGTTAGGGCTTGAAATTTTTGGACTTGTCGGTCTAATTTCGGCACTTCTTGTGCGCTCATTACAGCTTCTTCCCCGAAGATTACCCAAAATGCACGAAACATTATTTGTTGGGCTCACAGTCCTGCTTCCTCTCATCATCTTTCCTCTGCACCAATTGGATCCGACGAAAGTTAACCCTCATCATTATCATCCATATCTAAAAGTTGTACGCAGTTATACTGACAGATCCAAACGGATCAATTTGATTGCGTTCACCTCGTTCCTGTAACTCCCAACTCAAATATTTTGTAAGCTTTAATTGCTGATGTGCTTACCTTGTTACTGTTTTCTTATTATCAAATCCTATATTTGAACCTGTGATCTAATGATTATAAGTGATGACCAATTAGGTTTTATTGTTGTAGATATTTTTATGTTCTTTGCTTGGTGGAGCGTAGTTGGTTAAGTGTTGTAGTTGGTTAAGTGTTTAGTCAGTTGACCCTTTAGCATTGTTTTTAGATGGACTCAGTGCCAGAATTTTCTCTTATCTAGTGTTTCTCTGATGGAAATTGATCTAAAATTCTTATTAAAAACGTGATAATCTCATCAGAGTGTAAGTTGTAGTAAGAAAATTAAGCTACAATTCTGGAAAACACAAAAGAAAGGGACACACACTGCTCACAGATCCTATGCGTTCGAGAGACATAGACTCTCCATAACAGAGATTTTTCTTACCTCTCCACTCCCTACACCCTGTACAAAAACTTCCCCACTCACCTCTAACGATCACAAGCAAATTTCCCTATTTGCCCCTCATCAACATATGGGCCTCTTTCTCCTGTAGTAAGTGATCCAAGGCCCATGTCCATCATTCTCCCTTGATGTTTATGCGTTTTACTCATAATTCACAAGCCTAACGGTCCTTTGGGTGTTAAAATGAAATCAAATGTCCTCTAATTATTGATTTATCTGGAGATACTAGACATATGAATGCATACTAGGATTGTTGTAAGTTATACATCTTCCTTCAAGTGACTGCTTATTACGTTGGCGCCTGTTCCCAAATAGCCTCCTTGTTCACTTCATTATATTGTTTAGTGATCATTCTTTTGAATACTAAAAAATACGTCGAGCTCTTCCTAAATTATTGGTGTTGATTCCGGAGAAAGATGTTCAATATGATATCTCTTGATTTTGCCCATAAATAAATATATAACCAAATTATAGGATCTAATATCAGGTTTTGTTCATGGCCTGCCTACCCTGTTTTATTGGTTTACTAGCTGCACACGTCTTATTTCCTTATATCGTGCACCACTGTATTTACTTGGTTTACATCTCTTGTGTGCCAATGCTTCTCTCATCATTTCTGTGCTTTTTTCCTTTGAAGTCACGCACATTTGTGTAAGGTGTTGCATTTTGTAGTTTGATATTATCTATGCCTACCAATGCATGCTTATTCTATGGCTCCTATTTTCATTGTTTTGTGTAGCACCATCTTTCAACGGCCAACAGAGCTCAAATTCCTGCAAGAAATTCAGCACTTATTGCTATGATAGCAGATGAGGTGAGATTGTTGTGTTTTTAACCCTTTTTTCTTTTTTGGGGTGGGGGGTATTGTAGATTATAAATGTGTTCTGATATAGTATAGTATTGACACGTTTCCAGCAAAAGTACCTATAGATATATCTGCGACTTATGATGGTTTAAATTTTTGTGCCTATTTATTTCATGTCTCTCTCCCCTACTTTTTTGTACGTTAGTTTTTTAATGATTTGGGTCTCTGAGAGGAGTCTATTACTCTGCTATGATGTAAACAGGCACTGGGATTTTTGAGATTTTGTTTGGTATGGGTATGTAAATTGTCATGCACCATCCAAGACTAGTCAATAAATTAATAGTCTGTTTGCCTTAGTGTGCCTTAGTACTTATAAGCTTCTCATTGTGTTATATTTTTCCTGAACCATTGTATCTCCATGTCCATCATTCTCCCTTGATGTTTATGCGTTTTACTCATAATTCACAAGCCTAACGGTCCTTTGGGTGTTAAAATGAAATCAAATGTCCTCTAATTATTGATTTATCTGGAGATACTAGACATATGAATGCATACTAGGATTGTTGTAAGTTATACATCTTCCTTCAAGTGACTGCTTATTACGTTGGCGCCTGTTCCCAAATAGCCTCCTTGTTCACTTCATTATATTGTTTAGTGATCATTCTTTTGAATACTAAAAAATACGTCGAGCTCTTCCTAAATTATTGGTGTTGATTCCGGAGAAAGATGTTCAATATGATATCTCTTGATTTTGCCCATAAATAAATATATAACCAAATTATAGGATCTAATATCAGGTTTTGTTCATGGCCTGCCTACCCTGTTTTATTGGTTTACTAGCTGCACACGTCTTATTTCCTTATATCGTGCACCACTGTATTTACTTGGTTTACATCTCTTGTGTGCCAATGCTTCTCTCATCATTTCTGTGCTTTTTTCCTTTGAAGTCACGCACATTTGTGTAAGGTGTTGCATTTTGTAGTTTGATATTATCTATGCCTACCAATGCATGCTTATTCTATGGCTCCTATTTTCATTGTTTTGTGTAGCACCATCTTTCAACGGCCAACAGAGCTCAAATTCCTGCAAGAAATTCAGCACTTATTGCTATGATAGCAGATGAGGTGAGATTGTTGTGTTTTTAACCCTTTTTTCTTTTTTGGGGTGGGGGGTATTGTAGATTATAAATGTGTTCTGATATAGTATAGTATTGACACGTTTCCAGCAAAAGTACCTATAGATATATCTGCGACTTATGATGGTTTAAATTTTTGTGCCTATTTATTTCATGTCTCTCTCCCCTACTTTTTTGTACGTTAGTTTTTTAATGATTTGGGTCTCTGAGAGGAGTCTATTACTCTGCTATGATGTAAACAGGCACTGGGATTTTTGAGATTTTGTTTGGTATGGGTATGTAAATTGTCATGCACCATCCAAGACTAGTCAATAAATTAATAGTCTGTTTGCCTTAGTGTGCCTTAGTACTTATAAGCTTCTCATTGTGTTATATTTTTCCTGAACCATTGTACTGTTATGCTTGTAACTACTTTATTGAATTTCACGCAGGACACTGTAGTTGGATTTCTGCTGGCTGGAGTGGGCAATGTTGACTTGCGTAGGAAGACAAATTACCTAATTGTGGACTCAAATATGCCACTAAAATTCAACTCATAAGTCTTATGATTTGATCATTCTTTCTAAATAATGTGTACAGCTTATAGTGGCTACCTGCCATCTTAAATGCTGTTTAGATTGTAAGTAGGTACGTGTATTTTGTAACTGCTTTTGAATATGTTGAGGACATCAACTGTGAAATTCCTACCAGGAACCGACAAAATTCCTGTTGCAAAAACTTATTACGCTTTGCTACAATATCAAAAATCTATTTAATAACATTAATGTTCTGATATGTAAAGAAAGCATGAACTTATTGAAATGCTGCTAGTTATGACTGTTATAGAGTGTGTGTGTGTGTGCGCAGACGTGTGTGCTGTTTTATATATTCTTTTGACATATTAGGTACTGTAAGGGACTATGTAGGAACAACAGTTATCCATGAAGTGCGTTTAATGTAATGTTGGTACTATAGTATTCTTATGTTTTATCTCTTGGTTTGTCTTTAGAAACAACTCTCAAGCAAATTGAAGATGCTTTCGAAGAGTTCAAAACGAGGGAAGATATTGCAATTGTGCTGATCAGCCAATATGTAAGTTATTTTTGCATCGTGAGACTAATTCATAACTCACAAGTGGCTAAGCATTCTGCCCATATACATGCAAATCTATTCAAAACCAGCAATTGCCCTTTTGTGAAGCAAACATGATCGGCATATTGCCAAAGATCCTCACTGTATGATAGCTTATCCTGCGTTTTGATCAGATTTATTTTCCTCTTTTGGTGATCGCATTGATCAAATTTTTTTTGGGTGATCGTGTATTGATCAAATTTATTTATATAGAAACTCTGACAAAACCTTTTAAATGATATTGTAAGTCTTATTTAATTGGACCACCAAGAGTTATGATAATTCTCCAGTGCTAGGTCTAGGTGCTTTCTTGCTCATCAACTTTTGTGGTTTGTACTGAATCTCTCTCACTAATACAAATTCCTTGTATATAAGCAGCTCTTTTTCTAAACGTATTCAGTACTCTGAGACACACACACATCATTTCTGGGGTCATATGTTATTTACGTTGATTTTTAAGAGTACCATAAAGATTTCTCTTCCTCTGCAAAGACAATATTTTATGGAGCCAGATTGGTACAAAATTGATTTATTTTCATACTATCTCAAACCACTGACTCCTGCCGGTCAGTTTTTTTTGTTTTTTTTGTTTTAAACATTCATAACCTTTAATTCATTTATGTTCCTCAGGCCCTCGTTCATAAACTTTATTTGAAGACCTAATTCTATATCCTTCATTATTCAGGTTGCAAATGTGATAGGTTTTTAGTTGACAGCTACAATAAGTCCGTTCCTACAATACTGGAGATTCCATCCAAAGATCATCCTTATGATCCTGCACATGATTCTGTCCTTTCACGAGTGAAGTACCTCTTTTTTGCTGAATTTGTGGCATTTGGGAGACGTTGAATGGTTGTGTAATTGGAAGCTTGTTTTATTTCACATTGCCCCTGTTGATTCTATGTTAAAGCATTCCCCCCATAACCTTCGTTCGCTGAATTGTAACTTGAATACCTTAGGTTTTGTGGGTTTTTTTTTTCTAAAAAAAAACTGAATAAATTATAATAAACGAAATAGATGGGGTCATTTTTCACGGCATCGCCATCCTACCTAAAGGGGATGTTGTTGATATGAATATAGGCAGCACTGCTTCACTGCTTAAGGATGGTTGAGTTTGAAATCCTTTCTTCCATCATTGGAAGGGTTTTGCGGCATTCCGCCCTCGCAAGTTGTAGATTAATTGAACTTAATTTGCACATGCGCGCGCACACTATTTATATTTTCTTTTCTTTTATTTTTTATAAGCCCGAAAAATACACTATTTATATTTTCATTATATCGACATATTCTACAAATATATTTCCAAACAGTTGGGAAATTGCTTTTATATGCTCGCTCAATCTCAGACAGTTGCAATTTTGAAGTTTTGATTACAGATTAAAAAAAGCTGATAAATAGTTTCAGGACTAGTGAAATATTATGATGTTTTGTTAAAATATCATTATTTATTATATTTTAGTAACAAATAGCGTAAGGAGTTATATTTCATACGTGCAGGAGTTAATAATTAAGGATAAAATAGTGAAAAAAAATAATTAATATTGTATTAAATTTTGAAGAGACAATTGTTTGGAAACAATGTTAAAATCCAAAAGTGAGAATTGTTTAAAAATGGAGGAGTACTAAACAACACCTATAATTGTATTATTCCAGATGAGAATGAACTGGCTGCCATCCGTGCAACGTTGATAAATGACGTTGCTCCGTAAGTTCAGACCCTTCAATTCGCTTGTCATCAGGATGTTTGGTGACATAGCTCGTCTGACTAATTTGAGGGCTTATTTTCAACATGTAAGAAGTTTTAGGCTTGTGGAACTAAATGTTGTTTACAAGAAGTGCAGATTTTAATGAGTTGGTGAAAATTTCTAGGTCGTTCAAACCGTCCTGAGGAGATTTGACCTCACCAAGTAACTTCACCATGGCACTGCCAATGATCACAGGCTCAGCTCCCCATTCCACTACCTGTAGCAAACTATATAAGAATGTTAGTGTTATATAGCTGCATTGACATAGAAGCACAATCAAGTATGAACGAGAACTAACCTGTTTCACATGCTCAGGTTTTGATATGCCAAAACCAACTGCCACTGGTTTTGTTGTTTCCTAATAAGAATCATAGAACACTCAATAAAGGACTAAAATGCTCAATTAAGTTGCATGCTATTTAACATTCAGCAATAACGAATAACAAAACTATAACCAATATTGAAGGCAAACCTGTTTAATTTCCTGTAAAAGAGACTAAACTTGATGGCTAACTGATGCTCGGGCTCCAGTGACCCTGACTTGACTAACCTTTAATTCAAATCAAGAAATAATTAAGTTTCCCTGAGAGAACTTGACCTGAGAAAGAGATTCATGACATTTATGTTTCACCATTAAAAAGAATATCTGTTTTCCAAAATGATAGTATTACTTGAATCCCTTCTCAATCATTGGTCTCAACATACATCAAAATAAACTTTGAAGACTAAAAAAGGAAATCTAGATGAAGTAGATAGCACCTAAGGAGGTCCATTTACCAAAACAACATAAATAATTGTTGTAAAATTTCTCGCTATAGATACTTCTTTTACTAGGACCATACTTGCTATGGATACTAAATGAATCAGAAGATACTTTATTTTATTTGATCCTAGTTAACACATAAAAGCAATTGTCAAATTGCAAAGAAGTGAATAGACAAAACATTCTTAAAGCCTTGTCCAAGTTCTGCCTCTATATTCTGATCAATAATAAATTATATCGATCTAAATGTAATATGTGACAGTATGTATATCAAATATATAGAATAGAAACAGATACTAACAAAAATCATATTAGTTCAAAACAAATCATATTTTTTTTCATCGTGTAGAAACACTATGTAAAAGAATAAAGACTTCTTATGAATAGTGCCACTTCCACTAACTTCTATATATAATATTGATTGATTGATATTGATGCATGAGTCGCCTCTTAGCTAGCAGTAATATCTCCTAAGAAGAAGCCACAATAAAAACCCCAAGTTCTTAAACCATGTCCAATAAAATGCGGATTTACTAGTCCTTGAGAATGAAAATTCTAATTTCATCTGCTAAAATGCAGTAGAATGTATGTCTTCACATTGCAGGACAGCAGCCAATGGATGAATAAACAATCTTCTAAGAACAGAAAGCATAGCAATGGACATTGAAAACTTGATCATGCTTTTTGGAAATAGTGAGAAAAATTATACATAAAAATCATATATAGACATACTTTTTAAGAAAAAATGAAAAAAGGCAATGGCGAGTGTGAAGTGAATAAAGTTGTAGGAGAAGAAAAAACAGTGAGTTATTTTGGTTGAAAGAGGCTCTTACAAGATACACGAATCATTCTGCTACATCAACAATGGCTTTCATTCGATCTGTTGGAATGGTGGGTGTTGAGAGGAGTACCTTAATCACATCAGAGACGCAAAATTACCCAATCAACTAGATACATTCACTTGCAAATAGATGAATTTTCCCCAGAATAAAGAAGAAAAAGAAAATATGCAATTACTTATCTAACATCAAAATTACATAACATGGGCAAGAAGTCGAATCCAGTAGAAAATATGTAGTTCATTATAACAAATTTCTCTGTTCCTCCATCACCCTTTGCTGCTTGACTTGAGGATTTCATATCGATTAATTCATATTACAAACCAAAAAGTGCACTTTACAACTAGTCCTCTATTAGTTTGACTTACAGCATAAGAGCATTAAAGTTTCAGTTTAAAACCTGCGAGCAAATTGAGAGAATATCGTCAAAGTAAGCATACCAATTCAATCCCATTCTTTTTAGCTTCCAGCCTTAAAGTTTCTGTTTCCTCCAGAGAAACATCTGGGACTACAAGCCCTACGGACATGAAGAAAAATATAGCTTATCCTAAGCAGGTCATGGCAGATGAGCACAAAGATACTTTTTATACTTGTACAGTCAATTTGGCAAAAGCTATAGTGCTAGACCGCCTGTCCCATTATTTATAATTGTCTTAGTTTTAAACAAATAAGCAAAGGCATGATGTAATCAACCACAGGCTATTTGGCAAACCATTACGTGAACCTCTTACCATGTACACCAATCTCTCTTATGGTGGTCATAAATTCCTCAGTAACACGCTTCAGTATTGGATTGTAATAAGTAAACAATGCAATTGGACAAGATAATTGTGGAACAACCTACCAAATCAACAACATAAAATGATCATCACTCCGTGAATCTAGAGTAATTCTATTGACTAGGTGACTACGAACAAAAAAGACATCCTGCCAAAGATTCAATTATTCAAATTGGTGGAATACATTACAGCTTAACTTGTTTAACTACAACAAATGTGGTGAATTTTAGATAGGCAATCTAGATTCTTCAGTTTTAAGGGTGAAAAAAAAAAAATATTCAGTCTTTGCCTCATTATGAACAATAACATTGGAAATTAAGTATCCATCTATTATCCTATGCAACAAAAACAACACAAGATTCTCAAATAATAGTGCATCAATAATTACAAAAGTCCTGTTAATTCCAAATTGTTACGTTTTCTACCAAAGTCCTAGTAGCAGAATTACCGTCTAAAATATTTGATAATTTAGTGCCTAAGGACATTGGGATCTGATGGCATCTCTTTCCTCTTCAAGAACAACAGTAGAGAGTAGAATTTACAGGTTCATAACAATTTTGAGTATTTGCACAGCTACCTTCTGTGAGAAAATTTTCAAAATAAAAAGGTGTCTCTTAAAGGATTCATGAATTAATGAGGTGTCTATTAAATGATTCATGAATTAATGATAAATCTTGAGATAATTCATGGAGAATCACAATATTCATATGAAAAGAAGTGACTTTTACCAGATTCATGAATCATTACAATGTATATACATTAATCATATGAAAGGATGTGACTTTTGTCTAAATTCATGAATCATTACAATGTATATACATTAATCATATGAAAGGATGTGACTTTTGTCTAAATTCATGATTCATTACAATGTACATACATTGGTTAATGTATGTATCATTTTATTGAAAGAGTTATGTTGCTTCAAGAGGTGCCTTCTCATTCTCTATAAATAGTCCACAATCTTTCATCATTTGTGATTCCAACTTTATCCACACTTATTTCAACATACACAAACTCACTTGCTTTTATCTTTAGTGCACGAAGATAAAAAGCAAATTATCACTTGGTAAAAGCCATTGTTGTCTAGGCTCGAGTTTTGGAAGTACAGCACCTACTCAAGGGTCTTCATTGTATCCTGCAGGAAATTCGTTACTAACCCAAGTTGTACCCAAGATTTGGAAATTGGTGGGGGCGAATTAAGCCTAAAGGAAAGTGTTGCCCACGCTTTGAAGACTTGTGCACAACTTTTTCTCCAATCTCTTTTTATTCTACACTTCAAAGTTCCATTCCTTGTAACAATCTTTAGGCTTAAGTACCGTTGAATTCAAATAGCTTCTTTGAAGGATTTGATTACAAATTTTGTGAAATTGGAGAGGTTCGAAGGAGGCAATTTTCTGAGATGGCAGAAGAAGATGAAGTTTCTACTCACTACTTTAAAGGTGGCCTATGTTCTCACTACTCCCAAGCCCGAAAAAAGAGAAGGAGAAACTATGACTGATGTTAGAGAAAGGCAAAAATGGGAGAATGATGATTACATCTGCACTGGGCACATTTTGAATGGACTTGATGATTCTCTTTTCAATGTTTATCAAGAGTACTCAACCTCTGCAAAGGAACTATGGGAGAAACTAGAGGTAAAGTACATGCAAGAGGATGCAACAAGTAAGAAATTTCTTGTTACTCGTTTCAATAATTATAAAATAATTGATGAAAAATCTGTCATGGAACAATTGCATGAAATTGAACATATTTTGAATAATTTCAAACAATATAACATGCATATGGATGAAAGCATTATTGTCTCTTCAATCATAGACAAACTTCCTTCTTCATGGAAAGACTTCAAAAAGAGTCTTAAGCATAAAAAAGAAGATATTTCTCTTGAGCAACTGGCAAATCATCTTCGTTTAGAAGAGAAGTATCGTAAACAAGATGATACAAAAGACACCAATGCTCATGAGAAAGTACATGTGGTAGAGGAAGGGCAGTCAACCAAGACTTCTAAAAAAAGAAGGAAGGAAAAGGATGAATCCCATGGACAAAATGGCCATGAGAACAACAAAAAGAAGGGTAAATGTTACTTTTATGGAAAGATTGGTCATTACAAGAAAGAATGTCGTTTCTTTAAAAAGAAGAAAGAAAACAGTTCTTCCTCAAAAGACAATCTTGTGGCTGTTATTTCTGAGATCAACATGATTGAAAATAATGAATCATGGTGGGTGAATTCTGGAGCAACTTGTCATGTATGTAAGAACAAGGATCTCTTCAAGACATTCAAGGAAGAGGATGAAAATGTGCTCTACATGGGAAATGCATCAAGTGTCCAAGTTAAAGGCAAAGGGACTGTGGAAATTGAGTTCACTTCTGGAAAAACTCTTACTTTAACAGATGTATACTATATACCAGATGGTAGAAAGAATTTAATTTCTGTACCCTTACTTAATAAGTTTGGGTTCAAGTTTGTTTTTGAGGGAGATAAATTTATTCTATCTAAGGGAGGAATCTTTGTAGGTAAGGGTTATTTATATGGGAACATGTTCAAATGTAATGTTGTTTAAGTTAATAATAATGTTTATTATTATATTTGTATTATTGACTCTTATAGTATGGAATGATATCATTTATGTCATATTAATTATATTAAATGAGATGATAAATATTGACTTAATTTTAAAATCTATAAGAAATCAAGAATTATATATTATTTGATTAACTAGATAATGTTTTTTCCTAGAATAGGAAAATGTTCTAAAATATTATAATTGAGTCTAATGATATGCATGGTTGGCTTGCTAGAAGTTATAAAAAGTATTTTGTAACTTTTATTAATGATTGTTCTTGATATGGTTGTATTTCTTTAAGAGATATCATTGAAAAGTTGTAACCATTCAAAAGTGAATTTATGAACATGCATAATGAATGTTTAGATGAATATTTGATATGTTTGTTCAAATTCATGAATGATAATGTGAATTTAGATAATCTTCTTGTATGACATGTATATAAATTTGAGATTCAATAACTACTTGAAAGGAATAAGTCACTGTAGTTTGACCTATAGTGGTAATTCTTTAATTTTAGAAGGATATACAAATGATAGTTGGGTAAGTTATCTAAAGGATCATGCTTCTACAAGTGCATGGGTTTACACTCTTGGTGGGGGTGTTATTCTTAGAAATAAATCTATATTACATATTCCACCATGAGTTAATAGCACAAATATCTATTTATTGTGATATTCAATCCATTCTTTCAAAGACTTATAACCAAGTTTATAATGGAAAGTCATGACACATTGGAATAAAACATAGCTATGTGAAAGATTTGATTGTGAATGGAGTAATCTCTATTAGTTATATAAGGTCTAAGTTAAATCTTGGAGATCCTTTAACGAAAAAGCTGACAAGGCATATGGTGTTGAAAACATCAATGTGGATGGGATTGAAGCCCATTAAATCATAATCACCAATGGTGGAAACCCTACTCACACTTGATTAATGTCAAGTCTTGAGTTCAAAGGTGAGAGTACACTATTAGAGTGATTGCAAGTATGTAAAATATTATTTATTCATCCCAAAGTTGAAAAGTATTTGGTTACTATGGATTTAAAGGAAGGCTGAGTTTTAGCTCTTAATAAATCTGTAAGCATATATTTGCTGGAGTACTTATCATGGTGTTACTCTTGACAGAGTCTACATATATCTGAGTGAAGTGGGGCCACTTCAGGGAGTCCAAGGGCTTGACTCTCAAACTCTCATGAAAAGGATAAAAGACACAAGGCCATATTAAAAGTGTCTACTAAAAATGGCATACAATGGTCTGAGATCTTATGCGTAAGTCATGCACGCCTGTTCAAATGGATTAATTGGTTCAAAGCTTGTCTACCATATTAATTCGGATGGGTGAAACCATATCTTACTAAGTAAAGGTTCAAGTCTTTAAGACACCTTTACTGAAAACATGAGATTTCCGAAGTGATAAGAGTTTGTTATTTAAATATATATATATATATTATTATTATTTATTTTGAAAATGGTGGGGGATTGTGAGAAAATTTTCAAAATAAAAAGGTATCTCTTAAAGGATTCATGAATTAATGAGGTGTCTATTAAATGATTTATAAATTAATGATAAATCTTGAGATGATTCATGGAGAATCACAATATTCATATGAAAAGAAGTGACTTTTACCAGATTCATGAATCATTACAATGTATATACATTAATCATATGAAAGGATGTGTGTCTAAATTCACGAATCATTACAATGTATATACATTAATCATATGAAAAGATGTGACTTTTGTCTAAATTCATGAATCATTACAATATACATACATTGGTTAATGTATGTATCATTTTATTGAAAGAGTTATGTTGCTTCAAGAGGTGCCTTCTCATTCTCTATAAATAGTCCACAATCTTTCATCATTTGTGATTCCAACTTTATCCACACTTATTTCAACATACACAAACTCACTTGCTTTTATCTTTAGTGCACGAAGATAAAAAGCAAATTATCACTTTGTAAAAGTCATTATTGTCTAGACTTGAGTTTTGGAAGTATAGCACCTACTCAAGGGTCTTCATTGTATCCTGCAGGAAATTCGTTACTAACCCAAGTTGTACCCAAGATTTGGAAATTGGTGGGGGCGAATTAAGCTTAAAGGAAAGTGTTGCTCACGCCTTGAAGACTTGTGCACAACTTTTTCTCCAATTTCTTTTTATTCTACACTTCAAAGTTCCATTCCTTGTAACACCTTCTTGATTGAGAAAGTAAACGCAGGTACGTAATGGTATTAGGTTTTAACAGTAATGATTAGCAAATACAAGAAGTTACAGAGGAATACCTGCTTCAACAGAGAAATAATTGCATCCAAATTGGTCCCCCTTGCCAAAGAACGTGTAGCAGCAGCCTGCAGAGAGCATAGCAAATTGGCAATCGGATATTAATGTCATCAAAATAACAGATAGAACAAACGTGGATAATGGGACCATCTGCCAAAGGATCAGAGTATGGAACTCCTAACTGAATTATGTCAGATCCACATGAATCAAGCACTTTCAGAGCTTCTGCCGTGGTTGAAAGGTCAGGATCACCAGCCATTGTCAAAAAAAATCATATCAAATTTTTGTCTTGGTCAAAAATGTCAGTATTATGAATGATCAACTAAGTTTTACAGTCCACATATAATCAAGAAACAAAAAATTTTTAAAGCTACAAAGTAAAGTGTTAGTATGATGTTAACAAGTAAATTAATTTACTAGCATATACTTTCAACACCAAGCAATTTTATGATCTGAGGAGACAGAAGATAATATGCCTCATGATATAACTTAAACTCATAAGCTTGCATTCAGATGAGTCAATAAGAAAAGAAGCATATAAATTAATCCAGGATATCTCAAAGTTAAGCTTTACCTTTTTCCTTCTTCCCAAACGCTACTCACATGCAGCTAACCATTTTTTGAAGATTAAATGTTTAAGATCAACTCAACCGTACAAACAGAATCTCAATCAATGATGCCAACCTAAAAATATATACAGAATTCAAGCACAAGAGGTAGTTTCTATGTAGATGAATAACTGAATTACAATGGATTTAAAGTTACAAGCAGGGAAAATATATTCATCAATAAAAAAGGATTTGAAATAATGAGTAAAACCAAGAAACTCTATGGAGCTTTTTACAGTCAAAAGTACTCAACTAATAAAGTTGACACAATTTACCAACCAACATATGAAAAAGCATTGATAACCCAGCATAATGTCTTAAAAGAATAAATAGCCATATCTGAAAGAAAGCATGCAAAATATGGAATTAGTGACTAAAATCACATTGAAAAATAAGTAGAAAATCCAGCATATTGAATTTGATATATGACACGTGGCAAGAAGTGCATAGATGCATGGAACCCAGACAATGAGAGAAATAAGTCCTTGCTTTTCCTTGTTTTTTCAGTTTGGTGAATGTTTCAGAGAGCCCAACAGATTTATTGCTGATAGCAGCCATTCGAATATACCTTCTCACTGGTATTATAGGTTTGCTGGAAGGAAAACAAACCCTGGAATTGATCTTAGGTTTCCTCAATTGCAATAAACTAGTTGATTTCAAGGTTATAGCCATAATTAGGAGTTGTCAGCAAAAGGATAAGTTTACTGAGTCCAATGACAAAATGTGGCAGATAATGAAGGGAAATTTTTCAAAGACAAATATCTAAATCAGTCTCTACAAAAAAGAAAAGACTATTACTCCATCGAGTCATCATGTTGTAAACACATTACTTCACCTATATATTTTTTTTTTGATAAATCGGAAAATTAAAGTAATTACTTCACCAATATTAATAAAAAGAGAATGCCAAAATCAAAGGTAACAAGATTGTTGGGAATGCAATAGATCAGTCTCTACAAACTGCATACATAGGAATCTCAGTACAGATGTCCAACAACACGAACTTCAATAAGAGCATTTTTTTCTTTCAAAAAAAAGGGCCAAAGTTGGGGGTGATTTGATTCGCCAATGTACCAATAGTGTTCCTTGAGAAAAAAGGAATGGCAAGTTGGTGACGGACCTAGAAGATGTTGAGAATGAGCGTGGGGGACAAGTATAGAAGAAAATCAAAATTAGTAGCGAGGAGGCAGCTTGCGAGTGCAGTTGTGTGAGAAGGAATGCCTTGGCGTCGTCTTCCAAATGGTGATAATATTCCGGTAGGCACTCCAAAGCTCCTGCCAGCCCAAAAATGCTCCATATCCGTCTGATGTAATACAAGGTACTAGTTAGTTACATTACACCACTGATGCCAAAAGAATAATTACTCCAAACAATTTTTGTAGAGCTTCGGATGTGACATGAAATGGGGAGATCCGTTTTCCATGCATGTCTCGTATTAGATGTCATTTGATCCATGAAAAGGGAAAGAATTAAAATATATAAATATATTTGATAAATATCTTTGAATAAAAAACTAAAAACATGCCGCAGAGTATAGTTAAATATTATATATCTTGACTTGCAGATTATAAAAATAAGTCTTTTTTTTAATTATGCCAAGTGGGCATGTATAGAAGATTGTATTATGTGATGAATATGAATTATTTTTTTAAATTAATATATCATCAATATAAATAATAAAATTTATAAAAAATCACACCATTCATGTAACTTACTCCAAATGTCCTATATATATATATATATATAACTCATGAGACTCACTTCTAATTTTCTAATTCATATGATATCCAAAAAAAATGTATCTAATTGATGATTATCTTAGAAATAATTAAGTTTTGCTGAACCCATCGACAGAAACACCACTCTCCTTCTTTTGTCAATGACAAAAACACTTACTCTTCTGCTGCGAAGAAACAATGAAAAGCTCCATGTATAGCATTCTTGAAGTTTGCAGTGTTTGCCATCAAGGGATAGCAAGTCAAATCCTCGATGAGTTAATCGAATCCCCTCGCCCTCTTCCTACTTGTATTTCCTTCCTGTTGCGTTTCTCTTTCTCCTCCCTTTTCCATGATGTACGCTGTCTTCGTGATCAACGTACATCACTATCTTTTTGCATCGAGTATTTCTTGGTCATCTTCATCTTCATCCTAGTTTCCTCCTTCGTTTTGTTGTTTTGCCTAACCTCGTCAAAGCTCCCTCTTCTTATCTTCAATAGAATCACACCATCTTCTTATCTTGCTTTTGAATGTTAGTGCATAAAGCCTTTGGTAACATAAAGGAGGAAGGCTTACGCGTGTCATGCTTTAAAAACATTGGATAGCTTTGGTGCTGCCACATGTCATCAAAATCCAAGCTAGTAAAAAGACACAAACATGGATGTTTCATATACAATGATTAATAAGCACTGTAAGTTTGTCATAGTAGCAGAGTAGAGAAGCGTTCTTCAGAACTCTCATTATACTACTAGTTATGACTTCATTTTCTTTCAGGAACCACCTCCAAGCTGTGCTTCGTTCATCCAAATGGATTTCAGTAACTGTATTAACTCTTGTAGCTTTGCTCACTAGTTTGAACTAATGTCCTATTGTTATTAAAAAAAAAAAACAGAGAGAAAGACGCGTTCCTCTTCTTCCCAAGCTCTTGTATAGAGAAAAAAAAAATCGAGGTTAGAAACAAAACCTCAATTGTATTTCCACTAATAGTATTGTTCCGATGTGCGGGCTTTTTTATTTAAAAAAGATGCTATTATTCTTACCTGGCACCAGCACCTTTCACTTCTCGCTTTGCTCTCATCTTTCTCCTGCAAAATTACAGCAAACACACACACAGAGTTCCTCTTTGTGGGTGTTAAATGAAAAAACACAGTCCAAATTTCTCTAACCACCTGTTTAAAATCTATACAAATATCCACCGTTCAACTTATCCAGATTCCACTTGCGCCCTCGCTTGACGGCGCTCAAGCACTGCAAACTTCAAAAACATTATACATGGAGTATTTGTCTATTTTTTTTCGCTGTAGAAGTGTTTCTCTTGAAGGGTTCAGGGCTCTCCAGGTCTTCAAGGGTGAAAAATTGCTATGCTTCATATCCAACGTGGTATTGTGATTTTGCCATTACCAAAAAAGAAGGGGGAGAGCGCGAGAGAGGGGTGTTTTTGTTGATGAGTTCAGCAAATGCTTTGCTTCATGTCTAACGTGAGATCGTGATTTCTTCATTTGTGGCACAATCTTTTCTATTAATTGTAATCGAATAATTAAAAAAATAATTAATAAATTTGATTTAAGAATGTGCATTTATTTTTATAAGTAGAATTTTCCTAAAAATAATATATGTTAATTTATAATTATTATTAAAATAAATAATATCTTTTGTTTAAATTAATAATTAATAATTTCTATTATTTAAATTAAAATAAATAAATAAAATCGTGTATGAAAAGAGAGGTATAGATAGAAATTTTAGAGAGGATCCAAATTTTGTCCCTGAGCTTTTCCGCTTGCCAACTCAAATCTTCCTCATGGTGTTTATGCCTTTTAAGGATCAATTTACATAGTCTGGGGATTAACTATTTAATAGAGGTATATTAATGTGAACACAATGAGAATCTATTTCAAGCACACAAAAAATGCAGAGTAGCAAAAGAACTTGACTCAAAAGATTCAGAAGATAATCAATCTAGAGGAACTCATTTCTAGATCCCTAATTCACGGTCCGATAAGAAAAAAAGGAGAGAGGTAGAAAATGAGAGAGAAGAGAAAGAGAAATAAGTCATTAAATTCTTACTGAAAAAGTCACAATAATATTATTCCACTATTCATTGGATAAAATGCATTACATATAGGGCTTTATATAGGTAAAACAAGAAAAACTATAATCCTAAAACAACTGAACCCAAATAATCCTAATAGACCTAGAAAATCTAAAAGACATATCTAATTATTAAAAGTCCTAATAATAAACACGAAAATTCAAAGAAAAATAATAAAATTGATATCTAATCCTAATACTATTAGATAATCTCTTAAATTCAAATCTAAGAAATTTCTTAGAAGATATCTAATAGATTTTATTTCTTTTAATGTAAATCTAACTAATAACTTTGACTGCAAGAAAATACAAATTGGAAACTAACGAAATAAAAATAAATAAATAAATAAATAAAATTATCTAATAAAAAAAGATCTATAATTTCATAGAGAGAGATCATATGAATAGCACTTAAAAGTCTTTGACGTGACTCTTTGATCTCTATTACATATTTGGAGGAATGATTTAAAAAAAAAAGTAGTTCTTAGACTAATTATAAATTCAGGGAGTAAATGTTTAATTTTTCCTCATAAAATTTATAAAAAAATCACACTATTCCTCATATATAAATAAGGGGAAATTACATATTAGGATCAAAATCTTGAATTAATTAAAAATTAGGATTAACCATTCATTTAATTATAAAAAAATATTAAATATTTTTAAATAAAATAAAAAAAATTGTGAGATTGCCAAAATGCCCTAGAAACTAACCTCTAACTCTCCTACCATCGCCGGCCACCATTGATCGGTCAATACCATTGACCGATGGTTAACTGGCCGATAGCCACAATTAAACAGTTGTCGGTGACTGGTCAACACCAATCAATAGTCACTGGTGACCAGTCAACGATGACTAGTTATAAGTTGTAAAATCAGAATAAGGGAGTTGCAAAGTATGAGTAAAATGTTGTAAATCTCTAGAGTCATTTTGATTCTAATATGGTTAAAATCTAATTACTCAATGCTAAAATTACAAAAATAACTTGAAAAATCAAAGCATAAAAGTTACAAAATGTTAGTATAAAATTGTAAATATTCGGACTTAATTTGATATTCATAAAGTTAAAATCCGATTGCTCTGTATTAAAATTCAAAAAATAAGTTGTAAAATGTGAATAAGAAGTTGCAAATCTCTGAAGTTATTTCAATACTAATAAGATTAAAAACCAATGACTTTATAACTATCAAACTGATTAGTTATTAATAAGGTCAGTTTTATTCCCAACAAGAACAATGATTTAAATTTTGCAAGTATCAAATTGGGTTTACGAATTTACAACTTCTTGCTTACATTATAGAATTCCCTTATTTTGATTTTGCAACTTATTTTTTTAAATTTTAATATGAAATAATTGAATTTTAATTTTATAAGTATTAAATTGACTTTAGAGATTTACAATTTTTTACTCACATTTCGCATCTCTTATGTTGATTTTGCAACTTATTTTATGAATTTTAACATTGAGCAATCAGATTTTAACTTTATATATATCATATTGAGTCCAGATATTTGCAACTTCTTACTTACATTTTGTAACTCACATGTTTTAATTTTGTAATTTATTTTTCAAATTTTAATATGGAGCAGTCGAATTTTAATTTTATAAGTATCAAATTGGATTCAGGTACTTACAACATTTTACTTACATTTTGCAACTTTTATGTTCTAATTTTTCAACTTATTTTCATAATTTTAACATTGAATAGTCATATTTTAATCATATTAGAATTAAAATCACTTCAGAGATTTACAATTTTTTACTCATATTTTACAACTTCTTTATTCTTATTTTACAATTTATGACTGGTTATCATTGATCAGTCATCAGTAACTATTGATTGATATTGACTAATCACTTGCTACTATTGACCTGTCACCACCGATTGTTGATCGGTCACCAACAACCATTGGACTATGACCATTGACCGATCAACTATTGATTAATGGCATTGATCGATCACCGACGAGCTGAGAATTAGTTTCTAGGGATTTTAATAATCTCAGAATTTTTTAATTTTATTTAAAAATATTTAGTCATTTATTGTACTTAAATGAATAGTTTGTCTTAATTTTTAATTAATTCATGACCTTGATCCTATGTAATTCCCTAATTCACACAAATCAAACAATACACAGGAGACTCACTTCTAATTCATATAACATCCAAAAAAATGTATCTAATTGATGATTATCTTAATTTGATCGTATAATCATAATTTTGATGTAAGAAATTTTGAATGAAATATTTAATCTTTTAAATTATCATACAATATAAAAGTCATATATTAATTAAAATTAAAATATATATACACACATCACACTGTGATGAAATATTATATGATTTATTTTTTGTTTTATAATTAATATTATGTAAATTATGTAATGCAATAATCAAATCATTTTTAAAAGTTTTGATTTTAAATTCATTATAGATGTACACATGATAGACAACTCATTTTATATTTTTGCATTTTTGGAAAGGGTAAGAAGTAAAGCTGGGTCAGTTCTGCTTCGACTTAAGCCGAAATGCGGGGCTGCTTTTAATAAGATGTTGCTGAGCCTAGGGTGCTTTTTCTTTTGGCAACGAAAAGCATTCAACGGACTTATTCTTTTAACTTACAATTTTGTACTATGCGGTTAGGATTAACAAAATCACGATTCCATTTTTTTTTGTAAATAAATCCAGTCGTAGATCTTTCTTGCGCGCCCGGTTCGGTGTCCCTTCCTTCCCTCTCCTCCGAATTTGCTCTGCTGCCCTAGCGTCTGTCGTCGCCCTGAGTTTAGCAGTACAGCCGTTCGCCATCCGATTGGTTCGTTCAAGATCTACGATATCAAGTAAGTACAATGCGAATCAAACTAGTTGATTTGCTAAAATCGGTTATTCTCGTTCATTTTTGGGTAGCCTTATGAACTTTAGTGGTCTTGGTGTGGTGAATTTGTGAGATTGGTTTTCGAAGCTTAGCTTTTGGATTGTTTTTGCCGTGAGTGCCTAATTATTAAGTTGCTATGCTTTTGAGTGCGTTTTTAAGGTGGTAATTCTATCTTGATTGATCTCATACTTCTCTAATTCTCCAACTCCTCATTTCTCAGAGGCTGAGGTGCCATAAGCAGTGATCAATGCTTGGATTATCGTATGGACAGCTGTTGCTGACGCTTGGAGCTGCTGTTGCTTTTATCGGTACTTTCTCTGTATCAAGCGTAGATCAAATTTATTTTTAAGTGGGAATTCAGATTGCTTATTTACCAAAGCATGTATAATAGGCCCGAAGGATTTGCCAATCATAGCTAGAAAAGTAGGGTTGCTTGCTGGCCGAGCTATTGGGTATGTGCAGTTGGCTCGTGGCCAGTTCGGTTCTATTATGCAGCAATCTCAAGCTCAACAGGTACTCCGTTTTTCTCCATGGCAGTGTGAAGTGTATCAGCTTTATAGAGTTTTTAAATACTTAATCATATGATAAATGTGTCCCCATTTGTTGCTCGGAGCGCAGGAGAGAAAATAAAACAATAGATGGAAATTGGACCAAAAGATCTTGAGATCTCTGAGTGATTAATGGAGAATAGGAAGATATAATATTAGGATGAATGAAATTGTGGCAGACTTAATTGTAGGCGTAAGAAATTCTAGATGCTTATTTTCTGGTTTACTTAATTCAATTAATTAATTATTTATTTTAGTTTTTCTTGTTATGGGCTCCTGTAAACAGCCCTATCAGTTCTTTTGTGTCAATTTTTTGAGCCAATTGAAGTTAATTGATCTTTTCAGTTCGCTCTCCCAACTTCATCCTTCCCTCTTCTTCCTTCCTCTCCCTTCTTTCTCTCTTCTGTTCTACATCAGTGAGGAATTGAGGGGTTCAGTATAATCCTTCTTTTAAGCAGATGAGAACAACTAGGAAGCCTAATGTCTGAAATGAATGTCACTCACTTTGAATAGCTTCAATCAATATTTCAGTAAAATAATATTAAATTTAGGAACATATATATCTTATCAAAGGATCACCTATGTCCAAACTGATCTCTGGCTATGGCATTCCATTTGCAGAATTTGAATTATTTTATGAACACTTATTTTGTTTCTAGGTTCATAAGGAATTGCAGGATACCATGGCCCAGTTTGATGCTATACGGCATGAATTTCAAAGCATATTAAACATGAATCCTGGCCCATTGACCCGGAGGCTTGTGGATAATATTGACCTTAAATCTATCTCAGATGGTAGTATTTGCACAATTAATTTTTGGCATGTTGTTGAATGTACTGAATTTTTACAGATATGGTTGCTGTGATTTTGTACAATTCTGTAATGCTCTTCTTATTTTATGCAGACAATGGGAAACTGGAAAACATTAATCGGGAGAATAACTCAGAATCTACTGTTACAGAGGTTTATTTTGCAGCTTCAAATAATTATATACTGCTTTAGGATCTGAGCATGCTCACATGTCTATCATTGGTTCCAGGGTTCTGCCCCACTGCTCGCCGATTCACGCAATATGCATAGTCATGCTACTACTTATTTAGGGAATAGGAAACCAGAAAACATTAATGGAGAGAATGATTCAGTAACCTCTGTTATCAAGGTTTACTTTGGAGCTTTGAATAATTATATACTGTTTTAGGATCCGAGTATATCACATGTCTATTTTTGTTTCCAGGACTCTGCACTACCATCCTCAGGTTCATGCAATATGCATTGTCAAGCAACTACCTATGCCAGATTGGCAGAGTCTCAAGCCATGAAGAATGGTCTATCAACTAGTAATACTGAAGTAAAGATTGACGATGAACTGCAGCTTACTGTCATTCCAATATCTGCTGAAGAGAGTGGACTGCTACCAAATCGTGGGGGTAACAATCATTTATCATTTATGTTTTATTGTTTTTTGTCATCTACATGGTTGTCGAATATTTGTGCTGTGTTACGGACCCCTTTAGTTGGCTTATCTACACTTGAAGCATTTTATATTGCTGCCCGTGTGTAAAGGTTTCCAATCTACGTATGTTGCATGCATATATGGGTGTAGAAGTATTTGTCTTTCTGTCACACACACACACGGCAATGTTTTGAGACCCTATTTTGTCAATATAAATGTAAGTCTTCAAGACTGTATTTGAGTAGCCAGAAGAATAGTTTGGTTTTTGAGCATCATTCTTATTTGGCTACCTGTGGTACATTTGGCTTGCAATCAGAAATGATGAATATCGGTAGTTAATGCATATTGAAAAGCATGAGTTCCTTCATTTTTCTTTCTTGAGAAATGTGTGGTAGCTCTAAGCTCCTTGAATGTGTATGATTGTGTGACCAGTTACAATCTACCTCATTCCTTTTTCTTTTGGACTTATGTGGTACAAGGAGGGCTTAGGAATGCATATTATTGAAGTGCTCTTGTTTTTTATAGAATGATATTTGAAAGGAGCAACTGATGACATGATTGGTTTGGCAGCTGATGTGAAAGGATCTGACATAGTTTTGGAAGCAATTCTAGAGGCAGAGGTGGCTTATAGTGCAAAGGAATTCTTTTCACAACCCCAAAACCAAATATGAAAGATATGGTAATACTAAGTGACAACTTATTCGATATATTTGTTGCTAAAATTGTAGCATCCACAAATACATACATAGTTAATGTGCAATTTTTAATGAAGGTATTGGATCATTACTTTTTTTCTTTTTCTTTTCTTTCTTTCTTTTTTTATTTTTAATAGTTATTAGGTTTTGTTTTTGAGCTGGGAAGAAGGTACTAATAATTTCCAAACATCAGCAAGGAGATATGATATCATCAGTTAAATAACTACTAGATGTTCGGGATAGAAAATTTGTGGGAGTTTGTGGGTTGAAAAATTGTTGACTGTTCTGTTACGAGTGATACCCTTCCCCCAGCCACTATTGTTGATAGATGTCGTGCTAATATTCCTAGTGACACTATGGCAATTGGCAAAGTAGCCATTTCTTAAAACTTTTTTCCATATACAGATGGTATGCTTAAGCATGGATCAAAATAAAATGAAATGGGTTCAGTTTTTGTGTTTCTTCCCCTCAAGTCAGATGGCTATTAAGCTTAGAAATGATGATAAGATTTATATCTGGGGGCCTGTTGAAACGTTGGTCTGGTATGTGATGAGAAACTGGTACATAATGAGAACATGACCTTATATAACTAGTGACAACTCGTTTGGCAATCTGAAGTCTGGAGGCAGAGGGAAAGGAGAAGCAATTCTTCATGTCAGAGTTATCGGGAGCTTTTTATTGACCTAGAATCCCTAGCGAAAGCCAAAAGGATCTTATGCTGCCTAATTTGGTGTATAACCAACTTATTCAGTACTTTGTCTGAAGTCTTGGAGATTGTTCACCTGTGCATGGAAAATGTCATTTGTATTATATCTTACTATATTGCCTGTATGTTGCCACGTTTCCACTCTCCTGTTGCTAGTGATTGCACTCATATCCTATTTACCAGGAAAAACAAGATATGGGAGGAAATTGCTTCACAAAGAGCCATTGTAGTACAGGAAAGTGATTGTCAGTCTTGGGCAGTAGGAACTAGTAACAGATAACAAACCATTGATGGTTACCCTGCAGTCAAAAGTCGAAAGGTGCAAAAATGAGGTTTTGTGATTACCATTGGAGTTAAGCCTAGTCTATTGTAGAGGGTGAAAAGAACAACTGCTTGAAACACGGAAGAAGCGTCTGTTAGTAAGGCTCAAGCTCTGGTGTGGCCTGCTGATTTGGAGTCTTCTGATGCATGTCATGTTGCTAGTAGTAGCATCAATAAAGTGTTGAGAATGTGAATGAAAGAAACGGGAGAGGAAAAGGACTTTTTGGACATGATTCTATACTTAATGAAGATTCTTAATTTTACGTGTTCTGGAACAGCCTCCTGGCCTCTCTTTTTCCTCTTTTTTTTGTTTTTTTTGTTACTTTCTCGTGGCGGATGCGGAACATGAAAATAAAATTTGCCTTGTTTCTGTCCGAAATGATTTTTAAAAACGTAACCATTCTTAACAATGTCAGAGAATTGTGCTGTATGAAGTTATATTAGAGAAGAAGTGTTGAGGAATAATTATATTCATACCCTTTTCTGCATGAACAGAGGTGGGTTAGAGTCCCATTAAATTCAAACCTTGATGGATTGTGGAAAGAAACAACCGACACCTTCCCCGTAGACAAAGCTGTAAGAGATTGTTACATCTTTCATTCTTAACCATCCAATTTGGGAAGACAAAAAAAGAAGTTTATAATTGCCAAAAACAGTTTGGAAAACTCTCTCTTACCTAAATTATTAAATAATTTAAATTATAGTAAAATTTAATAATATTTTATTAGAATATTATTTATTTAAATGCTAATACATAATTTGTATTTTATCTATTATTATTTTTAAAAAAAGGAAGGGCGGGTCTGATGCGACGGTGGAGTCTCTCCATTGTGGCCTAAAGGTCTCAGGTTCGAATCAGCTTTCTTGTAAAGCAAGGATAAGGCTGTCTAGGTATATCTTTCCCCAGACTCCACTGGTGTGGGAGCTTTGGCACTGGGTGCATCTTTTTTTATTATTTTTAATAAAAGATAAAATAGTAAAAAAAATTAATACTTTATTAATAATGTAAAATGATAATTGAATTGACGCATTTAAAATTTTTTGAGACAATAAATAGGACGAAGGAGTAACATAAGATTTTGGTACAGACAGATTGGATTTCTAACTCATTTTACTCTGCTCTCTCCTGCCTTCGTCCAACTCAGGAAGTAGTAACCCTTGGGCTCCATTTTGTTCTTCAGACACTCAGCGAAACGCATTCAAAGAAGAAACACAATGAGGATAAGCGTTAAGTGTTTCTGAGATCAAATACCATCCACAACCACCAAAGCGCATCATCAATAAGGTAATAAATTTGTCACACTCACAATACACTTGAAAAGACCTGTTTAATTGGGAATGGAATGTAACCGGCAGTCAGGACTCCAAATAGACACATCCATTCATATCAACGATGCATTTTTCACAATGAAACGTTTCACAAACCAACTATCATATTAAATGTATTTCCTCCGTTATAAAATAATATGAAAATTTTTTTCTCATAAAATAAGGTAACATGTAATGATTTATCATTTTTGTTCCTTATTTATTATATTATTAGTATTGTAACTTGCATTATATTTAATGAAAAGAATGGAATTAATATAGGTAAAATTGAAATTTTTTTTTTTGTAAGTTTAACAATATAATAAATATTTTTTAATATGTGTGAAACTTCTCCTATTACTTTATAATATGGGAGGGAGGGAAAGCAATTAATATATTTATTACATTTAATAAGAACTAACCAATATATTATCTCCGATCTATATTATAAGGTGTTCTTATAGGTTTTTTTTATTCATAATATAAGATACCATGTACTCTCTCCATCCTATTTTATTTGTCTTTTAAGATTTTGAAACAAGAATTAAGAAAGACAATAAATAACTTAATGAATGATATAATTTAAATAAATTATCCTTAATCATTACTCATTTACTATTTATACTATTGGTTTCTTGAAACAATATACTATTAAATACTTAAGGGTATAGTTGGAAAAAATAATTAATTCTTCGTTAGTTTTTTAAAACAACAAGTAAAATGAGATATTTAAAATTCTCTAAAATGACACATAAATTGGGATGAAGAGAGGAGTAGTTTATCATTTTTGTCCCATATTTATTGTATTACTAGTATTATAACTTGTGCTGTATTTAATAAAATGAGTGAAATTATTAGGAATAAAACTGAAAATTTTAACTTTTTTTAATAAATTTAAGAATGTAAGAAAAGTTCTTAATATGCGTGAAAGTGGTCCCAGTATCTTATAATATAAACCGAACAAAGTATACTGTAATGTCACCACATCTGAATGAATACATGACATCAATGAAATGTCACAACATCTTAATGAGTATAGGATGTCAATGATAATTATATCTTAGAATCAAGATATTAAAAGTCGGATCGGTCATTGAATCAGTCAAAAGTAACGGTTTAAAGTTTGATGATTCAACTAAAGTTGAACCGTAACTAAACGGTAGTAATAAAATTAATATATTTTTAAAAATTTTATATATTATATATTATTAAAAAACATCAGCAATAAGTTTGATAACTTAATATTAAAATATAAATAAGTTAATATACATCTATAGTCATATTTTGAATAAAAAATAGTCAACTAATATTTTATTTTTATATTATTTGTTAAGTAAAGTAATCATTATTAATAATTATGCATTATAATAATACTTATATAATATTATAATGTAAAAGAAAAAACTTTATAAAAAAATAATACTATTTGATACCAAAATTAATGTTATTTTATCTTAAAGTCTAAACAAATTTTAAAATTTTTTTTGACTGGTTTAAATCAATTTTAGACCGATTCATAATTAGTTTTTACTAATTCAAGACCGATTCTATTTATTCTTGGTTGGCTTTGTAATTTGCCGATTTTGCTCCTTTTTTGGATCTGACCTCGCACAGTTCTCGACCCAACTGGTTGAACTGGTAGGTCCGGTTTGATTTTGAATATATATATATATATATGCAAGCAATTTTGATAAAAAATTATATCAAGTCATTCATAAAACTTACTCCTATATCATTAATTTTGGTATTTATAATCCCTTAATTTTTGTTTCTAGTGCTATTTATATTTTTAAACTGTAACTATAAACATATTAATATGAAACTTTGCAATACATTAGATTTATTTATCAACATGTTCAACATGAAAATAGTATAATACCCCTCCTCTTTTTTTTTCAAATTTTACTAACAATAATAATCATAGTACAGACAAAATGTTTTTAGTCATGACACGGGAATAAAAAAAAAACTAGTTCTAGCAAAAAGCATGGGTTCCTTTGGCCGAGTTACCGTATGGATTAACAACAACGATTCCTAGAAAGGAAAAGCAGGGTGGTCCTGTAAATTATCTAAAATGGAGGCCCTTTTAGACAAAGGACAACATTTCTCATAACATAACTCATGATAAGGCCACCACTACCAATTGGTCTGTTCTCCACGCTCTACCACGCTCTATGGGAACTGACTCCTTCGCAGAAAAAAGTCAGGGAAGAACAAAGCAACTCTTAAAGTTGGAAAAATTCTTTTTGCTTCATGTAGATAGGAATTCCTTCACTCGTTTTTTCTCAGCTCGACTCGTCCCGAGTCTTGACTCATGGCAAATAACCCTTCGGAGGCTCCCACTGACGACTTTTTCGAACAAATCCTGGGGCTTCCAACTTTCGCTTCCATTGACTCCGGCTTGGCTGGAGCTGATGGTGGCTTGGCCGGTGCGGCTTCTCCGGCTCCCATGATGCTGCAGCTCAACTCCAGCGATGCCACCGGCCACCCCACCGGCGTTGGTGCTGCTGGCGGTACTGGTTTTCATGGACCAGTGTACCAGTTAGGCCTCAGCTTGGACCAAGGAAAAGGAGGAGGTTATTTTAAACCCGAGGAAGCTTCGGGGAGTGGGAAGCGGTTTCGCGACGATGTTGTTGATGGTAGAACTAAAAATGTAAGATAAGCTTATTCATTTTTCCTCAGTTCCTGTTTGTATGGTGAGAAATTGGCTGAAATTCATTAATAATGATTTTTTCGGATAAACAAATAAATATTTCTTTCTCGCCTTTCAGTTATGACCGTCAATTGAAAGTGAGCTTGGCGGTTTAATGGTTTTAGTTTAACACTGTAGATTGTTTTAGTTGGTTATAGTATATGGCTGGTTTCTTATGTAGAACGAACTTGCTTTTTTTCCTTTCCATTGATTTCATGGCGAGAGAATTGATCATTTCGGTAAAATTAATCAAATAAATTATCATTTTTTGTTCACTTTCTGACTTGGCTGCGAAAGGGAAGGAAAAAAAAAACTGTTTGGGAACCTGTAAGGCGTAAGGTTTCAGGCTGTGTTGGATTCATTTCTGTGCACGGAACAGTAAACTAAAATTAAAAAGCTTGTGATGGATGTATAACGAAGGGGAATAAGGTGGTTGGACGGGGTTTAGTGCTTCTCCTACGATTTGATACTAATGAAAGTGGGAAGTAAGATATTATTCTAGAAAACAGATGGCAAGTCTTGTCTGTATTTTAAATAGCTCAAGGTTTTAACATGGTCATTACAGTAAAGGATTATTATAAATATATGCTAAAATTAAATGAAAATCAGAACCATGCAACAGAATGAGATTCTTCAAAACTGAATGAAAATAATACCCATGCAACAGAATAATCTTTGAATTGCAAAAAATTGGAATCTTCAAAATGAGATTCTTCTACTGGCTGGCATATTTAAAAGATTTCTCAGGAGTTCTTCACTTAGTAGTTGATACTAAGTTGCTAAGGACATCCAAGCTATTCTCGTTGTCTGTTTTCTGTGTTTGGAGTGAATTAAGTGTCCTTGTCTTGTAGGACCTGACTTGGTGTTCAATTTTTGTATATTGACATTAGTGTGTAAGTATTTTAGTTGAAAATATTTGTGTAAGGCTTAGATTTTGGAGTCTGGCCTATGGAAGTCTAGAGGTCAACCTTTGGTGTGTATCCTGTTGATAGTGTTCTCCATGGAGTGGTTTGAACTTAGTAGAGTTATGATATACTGAAAGTTCAGTTACTCAGGCCCTTGCATGAGTACTTCTGGTCACTTTCTGGGATCTTTGAACCTTAGGTCATGTCATTTAATTTGAAGTTGGCTTGATTTTGACAAATCTGTAAATAAATGATTTCATATTATAAAAGTTAGATTCTATTCCATTTTACTTAATTTCTTTCTACCTTTAGGCTGGGAGGGGGAATCTGATGATGCGGAAACATTTTTCCTCTTAATGATCCGATAATCTGTTTTCAGGTTTTTCATGGGCAATCTATGCCATCTTCCATTCCTACTGCTCCACAGCCACCAACAATGCGTCCAAGGGTGCGGGCTAGAAGAGGACAGGCTACAGATCCACACAGCATAGCTGAACGGGCGAGTCTCAGAATATTTGCATGAATGCTAATTCTCAGCTAGTCATGATGTTTAAATTTTAATCCTGAGGATTAATTGTTGAGATATTAGGATCATTTTACCATAGATTAAGCGTAGTTTTAATTATTCTTTATGTTATCTTTTGATGACAGTTGCGTAGAGAAAGAATAGCAGAAAGAATTAGGGCCTTGCAGGAACTGGTTCCTAGCGTCAATAAGGTAATTGACTTTTCTTACTTGTCAATCACTTTGTGGTTAGTAGTTGTAATCTTGTGAAACAAAATTGATGTTTCTTGTCAATCACTACCAAAACAAAAATTGTGCTGAAAATGGAGTAGTTGACTATGCATATGACTGTTTAGTATTGGTAGATATCTTTCATTAATCATCACATACTTTGTAGGGCTTAGTCATCATATTGGCACAAGTGCCTTTGGTAGCCTATGTCTATCTTTTTCAATAGGAACGTGGAGGAGTTTATTTCATGTATAATTTTGTGGTTCTACCCTGTCAATATATGTTTAGTAAGCCAAAATGTGATGTGGGTGGTTTAAGCGATTACTGTTTTAGATGCCATCTGGGCAACTGATTTAACAAGACTTTTGTTTAAATGATCTAGAGAGCAGCATGTGCCCATGGACCTGTTGATTGTAAAATTAGTTCTGGATTGATTATAGATAAAATCTCTTGATGCACATATCTGACATTTTTTTTTCATGTCTTCACTTACACAATTAATGAAGAATTTTTCAGGAGTATAATTAATAAAGAAAAACATGTTTCTATCAAAAGGGTTTTCGAAGTGGAATTTGATGTTCTTATTTGGGGGTGCACAAATTTTTAGGGTTCTTCAACAATAAAATGAATCTACTGGATTCCCAGAGATAGCAATTATTGTTACCAAAGGAAAATGCAGAAAATGTTACCATGCCTTGTTTGCTGGTGGTGTTTCTTGACATTACTGCCCTTTAATATTTCATTTGAAAATGATGTTGAAATTATTGCATTTTTCTTTTGGTGCCTGAATAATTATTTCATTTGTTCTCATATTATTTGTGCTCTCTTCAGACAGACAGAGCTGCCATGTTAGATGAAATTGTGGATTATGTCAAGTTCTTAAGGCTGCAAGTGAAGGTAACTGAAAAATGTGTTGGGCATCTTTGGTTGCTGACTTAAATGTTATTCCATGATGGAAGTTATTTATTTTTAATATTTTAAACACCAATTTCTGTGAATATGTTAGGAAGTGCTGTTGAGTTACCTGTTCCCTAGACATCCATTGGAAAACAAGTTATTTGACCTATGATATGAATGTCAAAGCAAGACTCTTCACAGGGTCGACATTTTAACATCTCTGCAAATTGAGAAAAGAAGAGTTCGGAATTCTTGCTGTGACTGTTCAATTAATTCACTTTGTCTTTCAGGTTTTGAGCATGAGTAGATTGGGTGGAGCCGGTGCAGTGGCACCACTGGTGACTGATTTCCCATTATCATCAGTTGAGGTATGATGATTATTTAAATAAAAAAATGCAATTGAGGAAAAGAGGAAAAAATTTCTGTACAGTTGTTGATGTCTTTACCTTCAAAATTTTCAATTAAAACAAAATAAGTGAATAGTTTTTATGGACAACTATAAGATTCCGTAATTAAACCGTATACTTATTATTGAGAAACTATACGCTAGCCATGTTTAATTGAAAAACTAGGTGGCAAGAATATAAAGATTTGTATCCTAGTCTTTATTTCTCTTCAAACAATTAATCAAATTTAGTGTTGATCAGGAAGATGGGAGTGAGGGTGGAAGAAATCAAGCAGTTTGGGAGAAGTGGTCGAATGATGGCACAGAAAGACAAGTAGCCAAGCTTATGGAAGAAAATGTTGGAGCTGCCATGCAATTCCTTCAATCAAAGGCTCTCTGCATAATGCCCATCTCACTCGCGTCTGCAATATACCACTCACAACCACCGGACACTTCAAGCATAGTCAAGCCTGAAACTAATCCTCCTTCATAGAAGACCTCACCCTCCATCCAAGGCTCACCTAATACTACTGGGACCCCCCATTTATGTGTGTTTCAAAACCCCATAATTCCAGTCATTGGCTCCCATCAAGATGCAATCAAAGTCAGATGCCATAGTTGTATCTTTTTTGCCTTTCTTTTTCTGCTTTTGTCAATACAGGGTTGGATGTCAATGCCCTTGAAAATATGAGCAGACCCCACCTTGTCTTGCTAAGTTTCAAGTAAAAGGAAAGGAATGGTCAAAGTTCACTCGATAAGCTCTTCTTTTTTGTATCAATGGGTGGAGCGGGGGTAGTGGAACATTATGGGGGCGCTTTTATAATATAATGGTTTGTGGGACCTTGTCAAATGTTAGGGTGTTGTGTATTTTATTAGTGGATGTAATGTAATTTCTGTAGAATTTTTTAATGAATAATGGTTGCTTTTAAGAACGCTAGTTTTTTCAAGTCCAGCAAAGAATGATGGTACTTTTTGTTTGTTATTGGATGTGCGTCAGTTTTTTATTCAGAGGTCATTAGACTTATCCCTATTCTCCTCAATAATTATTGGACGATAAGCCATTATAGAATTTAAACTGGAAGGACAGATATGAGTGCTATCTTTACCAATCCAAACCCACAAATAAATAATAATAGACTGGTAGAACAGAAGTCTCCGAATTTATTGCTTTCTTCCTTCTATCAACTCAACTATTGTGTATGGCATAGGAATGGTTGCTTATCTCTTAACTCTTCAAAAGTAACAGATTTTTTACCCAAAACCTGTTTAACTCAAACTTCGTTATCCAGGCCAAAAGAAGAAAGGAAACTCAAACTTCATTATCACAAGTTTGGATGGAACACCTCCTCTCCTCCTCTCCCCCCCCCCCCCCCCCCAAAAAAAAAGAGATTTTGCTCCAATAAAGCGCTGCCTCCTTGTCTTTGTTTATGCTGTTTCCGATATTATCTGCGTTTGTATTCCTTCATAAAGATATTATCTGCACTTTAAGAGGTAAAGTATCGGGCTAGAATTTCGTACGTTAATATATTTATTAACTTTCAAATAATTTATTTCATTGAAGTTTACTATTAATTATATGATATCTTCATTAATACAATTATAAAACTGATTATTTAAAATATAAAATAAGAAAGCTAACAGCCTAATAATACCAGTAATCCATGAGAGTAGGGAGGTCATGGGATCATGTATATATATATGTATTAAAAAAAAAAAGACAGTCATACATTCTTTTTACAACCCACAGAAAACAGGTACCAATACATCACTGTAGTCTCTTTTAATCAAATTAATAATAGCTTCTGAAGAATCAGTGAACAATTGGTAAGGGGGAAAAATTTAGAGCAAATTAATCTTTTGGTGGGGGGTGGACTCATTTCAAAATTTTTTTCATGTGACATTGTTTGCTAACTACATTGATACTCTCGTGTTAATCCTTGGCGCCACTGGGCCATTAGCGATGGGCTTTAGATATGGAACTAAAACAAATGGTCCAAAGATATGCTATGAGGAAGCCCATATTTAATTTCTGGGCTGCTGATAAAAATGAAATTTGTTTAAGTAGGCCTAAGCTACAAACACACTTGTATATTTCCGTTACTCCATTTTTGATGCACCAATGTCTCGCCCCCTGCTTCAGCAGCACTTGGTCGGCCATACCCGCCGAATGAGCATGTGTAATCCAACGGAGTTACCTTGTTTTTATGTCTGTTAAAGGTACTTGAAGATAAGTGACTGAAAGGCGAGAAGCAATGGTGTTTGAACAAGCAGTAGCATCATCATCTAGTTTGAGAAACTTGCTCTTAATCCCCCGTATCCCCAAATCTTCTTCTGAAATTCAATGCTCAAACCTTTTCCCTTCCCTTTATTCTCCCTACAAAAGTCATTCCTATAGGTGGACTGCTAGCCTCAAGTGCTCCTTCAATGATTACAAAAATCAGTTCTCCGCCGGTAACGATCACTACCAGCCTCAGGTGTCGTACTCTAAGCCCTCGGTGATTCCTTGGAAGAAGGAGCTTTGCAATTCCGTCAATCTAATCGGCATTGTCGCTGTTCCTGTAGAAATAAAGCACCTTCCCTCCGGTAAAGTGGTCGCCTGGACTCGCCTCGCTGTTAAGAAAAATGCCACCCAATCGTTCTGGTACTTCACTTGTTTGTTATTATTCATGGCACAGAAACATTATTTTTTTCCCTTCTCATTGTTGCTGATTTGATTAATTGGGTGGTAATTCGTAGGGCATTTCGACGATGGCTTTTTGAATGACTTGTTCTTTGAAATTCGTTTACTACTCTTGACAGTGTTTAGTTTCAGTAAAACTTCTAGTTGAAAAGGGGGAGGGGTCCATAGCTTTTACCCTTGCTGATGCTGCTATTTGAATTCACGTTTAGCACTTTTGAAAAATATATATATTAAAAAAAATCATTTGAGAGGTGGTTTGCTAAAGGACAAATACAGAACATGCAGGAAGTGGAACAGTGAATTTCTGTATTAGTTACTAAAGAATAATCAAAATGCTGAAAAAAGAAACAAAACTTTGGAGACGTGGAAGTTGTGTATCGTGCTGTTTTAAATATAGTGAATCTGCTTGGTACAACTTCAGCTTTGCCCTGGCCCCCATGCGATTTCAAAACTTTATCTGCCAACATGTCCACTCATTTTTCGGCTTTCTAATGGAGCTTCTTTGAGTTTCACTACTCACTGTTATTCCTGAACCATTTATGACTACGAGATTTTCACGTTTGCAAAGTTCATTAATACGTGGTCACTATATTTAAAGTGTTATTGCAGGTGCCACATGCTGGTCGTTTGTGAGGATAGTCAAATAATGCATATCACTATACACAAGATAACTTTCAATAATAGATAACTTTAATTTCGGATCCGCTACCAATCCCTTGTAATGTCAGTTTGATAATATTTTTGGTTTCTGGTATGCAAAGGACGATGAAGTGATGGACTGTCATAATGACTCTGGTTCTCTGTCAATTTCCCTATTTCAAGATTGCTTAAAAGTATTTTGTTGGGTTCTATCTAAAGTTAATTAGTATTTTAATGGCCTGTTGAAGAATTCTCTTTCTCAAAGATGTTAGTTTTTTAAAATGTAGGATAAACTTGACATTCTGGGATGAGCTTGCAAATGTTGCTTTTCAGCATGTAGAGAAAGGCCACCAAATTTATGTTTCTGGTCGCCTGGTTATAGATACAGTCCAAAGTGACATAGGGAAACAGCAGACCTACTACAAGGTTTTATAATTTCCAATTTTTGTTTTATATACGTATTTGTTGCACTTTTCCAAGTGAGTCACTATGCTTTAGGTCTCAATCTCATGCAGGTGTTTGTTCAGCAGCTGAATTTCATTGACAGGAGTCAATCACCATTGATCACGAACAATGACGAGTCTGATTCCATGATGCTTGGCAAGTCATGTATCCAATAAAAGAAATTGTCCTCTTTATTTCGGTTTTGTATTTTGCATAACATCAAGCCTGTATTCTGCCATCATTTCAGGTAGAAAATGTAATTTAGGTGCAAATAGTAATGGTTCTGTAGAAGAATTATGGCAAGCTTTCTTTGCTAATCCGGAGGAGTGGTGGGACAACAGGAAAAACAAGGTGAGCTGTTAACTATCTTGTAAATGTAGAAAAGGCGCATTTCTGCTAAAATTTTATTCCTCGTGGAATCTGATGCCTGTTTTAGTTTTCAATTAATACGATGCCAATTGAATGTTGCAGTTGTTCTTCAAATCACTTCTCCCTGACACCTATATGGCTATATTTTCTCATTTTGCCTTATTTTTCCATTTTCATGAGAAGAAAAACATTCTATCCCAATAAAATGAATAACTTATCGATGTTTTGGATTCCTATACTTTGTCAGTTTGACGCATTCCTTGTTAACTATGAAGTCTTATAACTATGCCCCTTGTTAGTGTCTTTCCCATTGAGCATGAGCCATGAGGTGTCTGTTTCTGCATTAAGCATATGCCCTCCGAAAACACACGGAATAATCCAAAGTTTTGCAGTTTACTTGATATTCATTCCATCATTTATTGTATGGATTTAGCTTACTAATAAAGTCTCAGGTATTGATATAATGATCCAAACAAAAATTATGATCATGGCATCGTTCGTATCTAAGTACGCATCTTTTTTAAGAGCCACATCAACCACAACTGATTACTGACCTCTGCATAGCACGGGTAGTTTCCTAGTTTATTTATAATTATTAGGCTCCCATGTTGGAAAGCCTGTTTGCATTTCTGGGGCCATAAGCTTTTTGAAAATTTGCAGAGGAGCCCAAAATATCCTGATTTCAAGCACAAAGATACAGGAGAAGCTCTGTGGGTTGAGGGTAGGTCCAATCCACCGTGGGTCAAGTCCCAGTTGGAAATATTGGATGCGAGGATGGAGCTTTTCCCTGATCAAAATGCTAGGATGCCTGCAAATATGGTGGCTGCTGATGAATTATTGTCTTTCTAAAAGCTTGTACCAATGATGCCCAACCTAGAATTTGATTTTGACGAGGATACTTATTTGTACAGTTTCCATTTTACATTTTGAATGTAAAATTAGAGTTCTATTTCAGCACCTTGCATTATTGATTTGTTGCGCTAAATTTTTGTCTGGAATGGCATCAAAAGTAGATTGTCACTACGATAGAATAACTTGCTAAGCACAGTCGAATTGAAAGTACTTTGGCAAACACTTTTTTTCCAAAAAAAAAAGTGCTCGATCCATTTGGGACAAGAAAGTAATTAGCTTAACTCAAATCCGAAGGAGGGATTGCTTGTAAGTTGTTTGAATTAGTAAATAATGCACAGTTTATCGACAATGGCCGCAAGTATTAGTCCCTTGAAATGTTAACTCGTAAATCGAGGGTTTCTACACAGACAAGATTCGTGTTATCTCGTTATGAATTAGATGGTGGGCACTTATAGGAAAATCTTTTCAATTGAGTACCTCTTAATTTATTCCATAAATTTGAGAGATCGGTTCACAAGAAATAAAATAGGGGTAGGTGAAATTTACTTGAATGAACCTCAAATCCTTTTATGGGTGTAGCAGGCGGGTAAGTAGCCAATTATTATTATTTTGTGTAATAAGGTAATAAAAATGTCAGCACAGACCACAGCGTGTAATGACAGATACTGGGGCCTCCATAACAACGTAGACTCTCAGCACAGCTAGATGGACGACAGCATCACCATTCTGCAGATACCGAATCTGCTGTCTGGCATTCCCACTTTATTCATTCATTTTGGTCTGTCAACCAGAAAGTCTAAATTGGACGTTTCCTTCCCAATACCCTACTTTTGGTTTGTAAACAATTATCTGTTTTCTCTTATTAGAAAAGAATTGACTAATTCTATATATGTTTCTTTGACTGGAGTTTAATAGGATCTGTTCTTGACATGACTGCTATCCAACCTTCTAATCACGCGCTCTGTTTCTGCATATTAGCATAATTCAAAATCCTTTGATTGTATCTATGTACAATGTCAAGTTGCCATAAATGGCAAATGACGAGCGAAGATGCTTCTTCAAGATTCAAAGATGACATGCCCACATAGGATACGCCAAAATAGCAGAATCCTGTAGCACCAGCAGACGTAGCTTTCTAAAGTTAAAAAAAAAAGTCAGCAAAAAAAAGTAAAAAAAATAAATTATTAAAAAAGAAAAATAACATAGCGTACGGGAACCTAGTTGTTTTTTGGGATAAGGATTCAATGTAGATTTTCGTGTTTATGACAGAGTGTCCCACCACAAATAATGTTTTAAAATCATTACTTTCACCAGCAAGTTGACGTTACTCGAAATTGCATAATATCTTCAAAGAATGATTCTCGATCATAGAATGGTATAAGCATTTTAATTGATCACGTAAGGCTTTTGTTGACAGCTGCCGACCATATTCGTGTACGAACCTGATCTGTATGCTGTATCGAACATCTTGAACGAGGTAGGAGTATTTTACATACACTGACAAACACGCATTGAAATTGAAATTCACTCCTAATATATTTTTATTCCTTCTCTTCGTCATCACAATAAAGTAAGTCAGCCATTTGAAGTCCATTGTTCTGCACCGACAAAATTTGCTGCCATGGTGAACCGCACAGGTCATGGAATTCATCTTATTAGCCTCACAGCTGATATGATACGAATTCGAGTATTTGAAAGATAGTAATTGTCCCAGAAAAAATACGGCATGGTAGTTAGCCAAAAGAACATGAGGAAGGAGCAGGCAACTTCAAACTTCAAGCTCTTGTATTCGACAGAGATCAGAGTACAATCACTCTGTCTCTGGAAAGTGATTAACTTACTGAGCAAAACAAATAATGGGCTTGCCCAGGTATTGGGAAAATCATACACCTACATGTCCAAAGACCAGTGATGAAAAATTGGCAGAATATTCTGTGGAACATCACACATGCAACTATATATTAGAAAGGATATTGATATTGAAGGTATAGATTGATTGGTGGGGAGAAGAAGAGGAGAGATTTCTATAAAAATAATTGAAAGGATATTAACTGTAAAATATGAATATTGGAGGGCAAATGGTATATAGACAAGATTATAAACTGTAGTAAATTTACGTAGTTAAAGTTTTCTCAAATTCAGAAAACTGAGAAGTACTAATTGCAATTACTAAGAGATTAGGGTTTAAGTTTTTAATATTGAAGGAGACACTGTACTTGAAAGTAAAAAGTTAAGATGGGTAAATTTATAATTTCCTCGTAAATTTTGATTATCGCGGCTAGACAGTACTATGCAACTTCTTTCCTGAGTAGGCAGTCACGTCATACTTGGAAAATTTTACGTATGCGAACGAGAATTTATATCTTATGAATCGGTAATTAGTTGTTTTATGAAGGTACGTACATCTCACTTATAGCATCTGAAATCATCGTCTCCAGATATGGAACATGAATCCCGAAACAGGGTTGAAGTGATGATAATTGTGCATCTGAACTTAATAGTATAAATAGGAAAAAAGACATTTAAAGATCTTTATAAAGAAATATTGACAAATAAACAATAATACTTAAAAATTCAGTTAACTTGAATTGAAATTTCAATTGAATATTTTTAAATTGAATTCTTAAAAGAAAATATGTGTTATGGAAGTTCTCAAATGTATTTTTCTCATATAAATATGATGAAGGGTGGGAACTTTTTTCTTGTTTGTTAGTCTCATCTTTGCACCATTCAATGCGATTACAAAATCAAGTTATCAGCGTCGAAACTCGGAAACATGCATCAAAACAAAAATATTTCTGCCTTAATTTACAGCACCAAACCAACAAAAAGTCAAATTAAGAAAACTCCGCCCTTTTCCCTTTAGTATAAAGTAACTGGTACAGGAACAGCTCAAAAAGGTAAAAAAGAAAAAAAAAACAAGATAAGTATCTAATTCTGTACAACATATTAGCAATATTTGCTTTTTCTTTTCTTTTCTTTTTTTTTTTCTAATACAAGAAGGCCATATATATATATATATATATATAACGAAGAAGACCTGAAATCGAAGGAGAAAAAATTGTGTGTACGTATGTGTTTCTCAGCTATATATATATAGCAATATCTAATATCTCAGGTTGCCACTTTGAACAACCCAAAAGGAGGATTTCTCTTCTCGCAGTGGATTGTTGGAGCAGCTCCTATACGTACCTGTTAGATGCATGGGTCATAAACAACCCAACCCCTTAACCTCGGATCCTTTCATGATTCTGAGCCTCTTGCAAGAGCTCATGAACATCTCCCATGGAACATCTCCAACAAGCATCCAGTCACCATCTTTGTCTTCATATGTGGGAACATATTCAGATCCATTAATGTAGCCCTCCCTTTCTGAATATTCACCTGACGGATTGAATAATATTAACGCATAATATCATCATTAGTTAAATGCCAAATTACCTTCATGAAGGCAATCAATTAATAATATTGCATAAAAAGTGAATTTGCTAATGTTGATTCTTACCAAAAGAACACTTGAACATATTTTCCAAGGCCTTGAGGAGTTGTGGGTAGCTCTTATAAACCTTGAGATCTATCTTCCTCAGGTAAGGTGCACTAGCCATGCTGATTTTCACGTACTTTCCACCCTCTTCCTCCTTCTTTTGTTGCACTCTATTCTTCCTGAAACATCGGACTGGTGGCCATCCCACTACTTGTACCCTGCCATTTCCGAAACATGTAACTATAAGTCGATCAACTCCATCATAAAGAATTCAAGTCTTGTGAAAAAATGAAGAATTAATATATATCACTTACTTTGCTGGTGGCTCATTGTGATCACTTTTGGCATCACTACATGTACTCTTGCCTATTGACTCCTCACAACTTGTTTCCTCAGGTGAACATCTCTTTTTGCTTCCAACAGTGTAACGTTTCTCTAGCTCGTCGCTTCCGGGCAATCCCAACCTTAGCTCTGTGTCCTTCAGATTCAGCTCACCCATTGATATTGATCTTCAATATTAATTATCAACTTAACTTACCACTTTAATTCGATTTCTAAGTGACAGAGAGAGAGAGAGAGATCTGGCTAGAAAGAAAGAGACTTTGATGGAGTTTGAGTTTAGAAGAACCGAGACGGCTGGAAAGAAGATATGAGGTAGCTCAGTCCAATCCACCCAATCTTATAGCGAGCCCAGGAGAATAATATCTGGTCGTCATGGTGCACGAATTCAACCTACTAATTACACGCGCGCTTCACCCGCCAATTGAGTCTTGACAAAACATGACTTTTACAAGTGGGACCCACCCCCCACGCGGTTTGGGCACATTAGCGCGTGGCGGAGACGTGGCTGTGGAAGGACACGGAAGAGGAGAACTGAGAACAGAGTGAGTGTCTAAGACGGCGGAGACAGGGGAGGAACAAGGACGGCCAATGGTATTAAAGATCGTAGACCAGGAACGGACGGCTGATATCTTGTTGGTGGAGTTTGCGGAGTGAATCTTGGAGCGTTGGATCACGAGGGTTACGCATGGGGACACGTCCATGTGAACAGGGAGCATGTCCCACGTGGATATTATTGATTGGTCGGGCAAGACCATGTGGGTGGATGCAATCAATGGGAGAACTTAAATGGAAATAGCTAGACTGTAGCTTTGTGGCTTCATGACATGTGGGATGGTCACCTATATTCTTTATTCAACAGCTTGTTATTAAATGTATATATGTATTCACTTAATTTTAGTTTTCAACTTTTGATACCAACATTTTAATTTGCATGTTATCTATGTATCCAACCTCACTAGCGAAACTGAAACATTAACAGATACATGGGACTGATACGAAATAAATGTGGGTTTAGTTAAACAAATGAATATATATATATATACACATATATATGCTTTGTATTTATATTGGAAAATAGCAGCATCTGAAAGATCTCAATTGGCCCTTTTATAATGCCTCGCATAATTTGTAGGGAGCTAAAAGTTGATTTAGGGTTTGATATATGCTAGATAATAAATGATAGTACGAGATAGGCTTTTGTAGAATAATTATGTTTAAAGTAATTATCATAGGCATCTCGGCTGACTAAGGCAATTGTATCGGATTGAGTTCGAATGAAGGATTATTAACAGAAAAATCAAAATAAGCCTAAAACAAGTCATTTTGGATTCATTGAGTTGTTTTGAAAGAGAAACTTTTCGTAAGTGCCAATGATATCAAATAAGCAGTTAACAGTAAATAGAAGACCTTGTTAAAACGAATGTGTGTCAGAAAAGCTTAATTATTTGCAAAGAGTAGGGTTAACCAAGTCACCAATTAAAATGGCAGACACAAATTAGCTAGTGAGGCATTGATCGGACCACCACATAACGAACATGCAAGCACAAGACTCCGAAAAAAAATGGATGATATATAAAAGATGTTAGGCATGTGCATATGTTTGTGCAAGTGTACTAAAAGGAGAGAAAATAGCCAAGGGGACAAACAAAAGCGTGACCAGTGAGGCACTGTCTAATTATTTGAGATTATTCACAAAACCAGAGGGGCATTTTCTTTTCTGGACCCAACCCACTTCTCTTGGATCGATGCACCACAGACGCGAAAGCCCATCAACTTTTTTCTCTCAATACTGTTTACCTTTTGCCCTTTGCTTGTTGGAATGGAGTGGCAGCCACGAAGGCATAGGAAGGAAAGGAGATATGTGAAATACTAATTGAGGTACACAACTTGGATCTATGCGTAATTGATTTGGGGTGGAAAACACAAGTGATTAATTAGGTCATGGGAAGCATAGCAGTAGAACTGGTGAGAGTGCACACGTGGGACGTGTTAAATGTTGAAGGAAGAGACTGAGATGTGGGCCTTGAACCACACGTGTGACAGAAAAAGAGGGCTTTAAAGGAGGGGGTAGGGAATGAAGGCCCAAAAGTAATACTCCTATCCTATGTGGTAGGACAGGAGAGGGAGTCCCCACTCCCACGCCCTCATTGCTTGCTTGTTCCCTCCTTGTGAATTGAGATTAATGACTGTGTTGGCCATCCTTTTAGCTTACAAGTTATGAACTCCCATCAATGCACTTTTATTAACATGTATATATATCCTGAATAGTGCAGCCCCATGACACTTAAAATAAGGATATATAATCCAACTTAAGTTTTGATAGGAGCTCAACTATTTAAGCTAAGGTTTGGTTTTGTTTGGTCGAGCTCCACTCATTCACCTTGTCACATGTCCAGATTGAATTGATGGATGTCCCACCAACACCCCAAGTAAAAATTTGCTAAACCAATTAGATCAATAGACCCACCCTCCAATTAGGAGTGCTTTTAAGGTTGTATTTAACTATAATCACACACACACACACACCCTCCCTCTTATCCTAATTATAAAGGACCATCTAGAAATTTTTTATAATTCATAATATAAGATACCATGTAATATTAAGAAAAACTATTTCTTTTTGGCTCCTCATTATTTAGTTGTTGGTTTCGGAAATTATAATATGAAATAAAATTTAATTGGTATTTAAGTAATATCCATTGTATTAATTGCTTTGACACATTTTCCCACTTAAATGATTGATAGCATTACTTGAACATTGCATTATTTTCATGTATAGGGTTAAAAAGGAAATTTTTGTTTTTTTTAAGGAATCTAAAAATGTAACTAATTTTTTTTAATCAACATAAAATAGTTGAAATTGTCTTATAAAAAAGACCAAAGAGCATATATACATATATATATATATATATATATGCATATTGAAGGGCACTTTTTCCTGTTCACAAAATATAATATATATACACACACATACATAACAAAATTTTACCTCTTAATTTTTCTTTTCTTGTTTTCCGTTTCATCATAGCTCTTCTTGTGGATTCATCAGTATATATTTCATGGAAAAGATCAATAAAACTAATTTCTTATGTAAATTAAATAAGCATAATTGCTTAAAGAATATATAGTCAAGAAATTATATTTTGAGACAAAAATAACAAATTTATTATAAAATAAAATATAGTAATATTCATTTTCTCTAGTATTCAGATTTTAATATTTTTTATTAGTTAAAATTTTTTTTTATAATTAATCCACGATTCCTTACTCCTTAGCTATAATTCCCCTCGTACACTGACATATGGGTAAGTTGATGGACAACGTAACTGTCATTGCTCAATGTTGACCTTGAGGTTACACGGGTTAGTGGAGGGTGTCAAAAGGTAGCATAATCCTGATCTCCTGTAGAACTTTGAAGTTGACCATTTCATCCGTACCACTGTATTGACAAAGAAGGAACAGTGAAGCACTGAGACCCAAACCCATATGTTGTTGATAGTTGTTGCACCCCAAGACATAAATGTCCCCCCCCCCCCCGGCTCTCTCTCCTTCCTTCCCTTTCTAATTCTGCGGTGCAGTGCCTCCTTTTATGGGCGGTTATGGGGATTTATTCGATCTGCAATTTATGCCTCCTGCTTCTGCTGTCCCTTCTTCACCTTGCTCAATATCAGGTTGTCAGCAAAATTCACTACCATTTTCGTTTACTTTTGAAGATAAGAAATGCCAGAGAAGTCATGTCAGCAAAAAGAATATTAGTGAGATTGTTTATTTACTTTGGTGTAAAACTGAAATCCTTAGTCCATGATGATAAATGGACATGGTGGATCTATATTCTGCGCAATATTACCAAATATACCAGATTAATGCATGTGAAATTATGAGGCTACTAAATTTTTTACGACAAAATTGGAGCCTATGTATCTAGTGCCTGCTAAACCAGTGGGTGGCGTGCATGTGCAGAGCTGACACCAACTGAATGCGAAACATTGACAAAACCATGGATGGATTTATACATCAGTAGCAAGGGAATTTCCAGGATATGGTTAGGCCAGGGAACCTTTATCTCCGTGTGTGCATTTGTGGTAACAACGGAATCGAATTTGCACTTTGTCATCCACCTCACAACCGGATCTGATCGCATGTCTATATATACATATGTGTGTGTGTGAAACCAACATAGCCAGGAAATTAAGAAAAGAAGCAAGAGGTTTTAACGCATTATGATCAGAAAAGGTATATAGCTGGCTCATCAATCCCCAGCTAGCTATATATGCCCCGATTAATAATCTCTAATATGATCAGATCACTTTCTGTTTGTTTATTCCTTTTTTTTTTTTTTGGTTATTTCTGCTGCTGCTGCCTATAGCTCCTCCCACCCTCTGAGTCTGACCTTTAAATTTTATTCATTTAATTTAATATAATAGACCCTCCTAGCTAGATCGTTAATTAACCACCGCCCATTGGCTGACTCGATAAATTAGATATATATCTCTGATCAACATATCATTGATCAATTATATTCAATGACAACAAATGGCAAACGAATCATTATTGGTGTATAATAATGATCACTCACCATTATATAAATATATATATATATATATATATAAGTACCGTGCCTGATCAACTCTCTCTCTATATAGTTTATATATCTTCCTTCACCCCAGTCGAAACCATATTCATTCCAAACACGTACTATTCACTGAGGCAAGACAATTATAAGTGATTGAATTAGAGGAATCTTAAGTAGAATATTGAAAGTTGTGTGATGAAAAATGCATACTCCTCTAGATACATAACATAAGAGTGTGGGTTGAAGCAATGGGTAATTATGTAGTGTAGAGTGATGTAAGAGAAGGGGAATGGTCAGGTGGGTAATGTAATTGTAAGGTAAAGGGGGTGAGTGGGGTGCCCTCAAGCGGCGCACATGGGATAGGGTTTGACGCTTCCCCCGACAAACTCACATGCCCCCGCTTCCTCCAGTTTCCCCCCTCTACCCAATGAATCTTACCACATGCCCCCCCTCTCCACTTGGGCCCCACTCCTCTTTTATATATATATATATATATATATATATATTTCTATATAGTCCCCTATTCCCCTCCAGGATTTCATTAATTATATTTATACATTTCAGTTATGATCTCGCTTTTACTTGGTTCAATTTCACTTTGGATTAACGAAGGCCATAACCAGGTACAAGATTTGGCGTCTCCAATAAAAAATAAAAAAATAAATTGCTCAACCTCTCCGCTCATCTGCGTATCATCTTTAATTAGCACACTGTTCCTTTATAACTAGCTAGCTAGGAAGTAAGAAAAATCTTTGACACAGATGAATCTTCTTTCGTTAAAAATTTAAAAAAAAAAAATCCCACTGTCCAGTTTGGGTTTTGCCAAAGATGCAAAATGTAGTGTTGAAGGTGGGGGAGCGCAATTTGCCAAGATATATTGGTGGAACGTTGCCAACATGTGTGCTTGCGATCGATTGTCAAGCAACATCACATAAATCAATACCACAAAACTTGTACCCTCACCGTAACAACGAACAGTTGAATGTGCCTGTCAAATAATTGCACCGTCTTCAATGTTTCTTCTACTTTTCTTCCCAAAATATCCTGTTGGGGAACCTCCTTTAATTTTAATTTAATTAGCACATAGTATCAGGGCACATCCCAACATGACCTTTTAGCTTGTCTACAAAACCACTTTCGATATAGCCCTACGTCTGGGAACTTATCCCTTTGGACAACTTTTTACTCCAGTCAGTGACTCAAGTGAGAGTATTTGAATTCCTTCCTAGCTAGTTTCTGAGACCATTCCTTCTTTTAATATAGGGTTGGACTCAAACCTAGCTAATTAAAGAATTTGGGGACAATATATAACCCCACCAAGCGGGCTTGGAATTTATTTGATCATCTTGTAATAAACTTGCTTTTATGCGTTGATGAATTCTTTTAATTAATTTGGCCACAGAACCTGAATCCGAATTGCATGATTCTTAAGGGGCGACATGTCCACACTTCAGAAAGAACTAACACATTAAGTTTGACAAACACACCTGTCCATATATTTAGACTTTTAGTCCACAATTATATTATAGGGACCATCAGATATTCTTTTGTTTACCAAAAGAGAGATATACAGAACAAAAATCCTCTTGTCATCACAGATTAATTCAGAATCGTCACTTTCAGCACTGTATGTTGATGTATGCCGTGCCTTCGAGTTATAAATGACTCTCATTCACAGTTCCAGCAATAATGATGCCGCCCCATTTAATTAAGGCTATTAATCATAAGTTCTGAATCTAGTTAAGCGGCATTTAATGCCGTTGCAAAACTTTTATATAAGTTATACGTCCCTTGATTAAGAGCACTTTTATGTGCTCCTTCCTTTGTTTTTAATACGTTGTTTAAGATTGTAGTAGCATAGTACTAGTACATGCTATTAAGAAAATCATTAATAAGATTGAATACTTTTTGAATTTTTTAGTATGCCCTTAAAGACATAAACAAATAGAAATAGCAATTAATTTTGCCATTAACTTTTTAAATAACAGATAAATATAAATAATTTTTTCCAAGAGAATTAAACCCTCTATTTCTTTCTATATGTCACTTTTTTATTTTTTTTTTAATTTTTCATTTTAAAATTTTAAGATAATATTAATTACTGGTTTTCTATTTACACCTTCATTTACCATTTTAAAGTAAAAAATAATATTAATTACTCTTTTTATTGATTTATTTTTGTAATTAAGGACATATTAGTGACTTTAAAATGAACTCTAACATATTAATTATATATATATATATATATCAATCTAGGAGTATTTGCTAAAACATTAACAAGATATAAAAGTAAACGGAGGTAGTAAAAAAGAAATGAGGTAGTGTGTGTGTGTGTGTGTGTGTGTGTGTAGCAAAATAAAATATGCAGAAACAGGATTTTCTTTATGGAATAGACTTGGAATCTGTATCATCATCAGAAATACTACCTCCGGTTCTATATATAGGATTTTTTACCCTGATCCTAAATATAAGACCATTTATAATATACAAGGTAGTATTTATTATACATTTCCAGAAAAATGTCCCTATTTAATGCATCCAAAGAGAAAGAGAGAGAGATTAAATAAGAGTAGTTTTGAAAAAATGTTGGAATTTTTGGATAAATTGAGATAGTTAATTAGTTTTAATTGTAATTCTTAATCCGTATGATTCGGTTAAAAAAGTCTTATATCAAGGATCAGAAGGAATATTATTTTGCATAAATTTTGGGAAAAAATTAGGATTGAAAACACAATTTCTCAAATTGATCTGTAGCATTGTCTCAAGTGAATAAGTGATCATTTAATAACTTTCTTTGAAAAGCTAATGATTATCATAGAGAGGTGAATTATATACATAGAAATAAAGGAAATATAATGTAACCAGAAGCTCAATCCATGCATGATGACTGGAGGTTTCTTTCGTTTTTTTTTTTTTGCTCCGTGCACGAATCCACTTGGGAAGTGAAGTCCTTGAGTTTAGAAATATTATTGATCCCAGGTATGTCATGGATCCAAGAACAATAATTGACGTGCACAATTATTTTCGAGGTACAGGGCGCCATCCATACGTACGTACTTCACCAAAAATGGTTTAGGACTCCTAATAATTGTACAAGTCAAGGTCTTGGAAAACCGAAATTTCCTGGAAATTTTACACTTAATTGCATTTTTTAAATCATAGACGAGCTCACCGTCATCAAAATAAAGATCCACAAAATCTTGATTTGCTTTTAGAAAATTGCGTGCTTCTATATCTCTCATGCATGGAGAAAATAAAAATATATATGTTGTGTGTATGAATTTGAAGTTGTTAGAGGGGAACAATACATGATTTGGAATGATAGTGGGGAATGGTGAAAATATTTAGCTGAGGCCTCGAGGGTGTGAATTGATGAAGCCCAACGAAGAAGTAATAAATAAAGAAATAGTAATAAAAATGAATAGGAGAGGGAAGGGGGTAATAATTATATAAGCAGCTAACATGGGGTGTCCACTTCGGACTACTTCCACTGAACAATCATAGGAAGATAACATCAGCTGCCGTCAGCTATCCCAGCAAGCTTGGAAAAGTCCAGCTCACACATTCAGCCACGTGTCACAAAACCATTCCCTCCAAAAGAAAAAACGGGAAGGAAAAAAAAAAAGGACAAGGGGCACCCCATCTGTCCTTGTATTAATGCCCAATCACACCTTGCTTTCACTCCTTCCCGTATAGTTTTATAGTACCCACTCACCCTCCCACACAAGGCTATTATTATCGCATCACATAGCAACAAAACACTGAATGCTTAGAGAGAGAGAGAGAGAGGTATAGAGAGAGAAAGTGTGGTAAAGTGATAAGATCAGTTTCCAATGGAAGTAATTGGGCTCAAACAGCGGGAGAAGATGGGGTTTGAGGAAACGGAGCTGAGGCTCGGATTGCCAGGAAATGGAGGCTCTGCTACTGAAGGAGGAGAAGCTGCCAGGAAGAGAGGATTTTCTGAGACTGAGAATAATACAACTGTGAATTTGATGCTTAATCTCTCATCATCCAAAGAAGTAGATCATCCCACTGACAAACCCAAGGAGAAGACCCTCCTGCCTGCCGATCCCGCCAAGCATCCTGCCAAGTATGTTTTCATATATACATCAACTCCTCCTTCTTTCTATTCTATACATATTACCGGCCGGAAGAGAGAGAGAGAGAGAATCAACTTTTCATATTTGTCACGGCCTTACTTTATGGTTCTTGAATTGTCTTTTAATAAGTATGAAATCGTAATAGCATATATATACACACACACACATGCACGTAGCTTACGGCTAGATAATTAGTTATGACATAGTTAGGGCTATCTGTTACTGTTATAAGCATTTGTGTATGTGGCGCCGGGAGTGAGGAGAAGGGGATTAGATCATGGAAGATGGATAAGAAACAGAAATAGAGGGAAATGATGACTTATTAACGAGGGAGAGATCAGGTATAGACTATACTTTTGGAGAAATTAAATTAAATGAAACGAAATGGTATTTTTCTGTCTCTCTCTCTCTCTGTTGTTCCACAAATCCTAATTAAAACAACTGGCCTCAACTATCCAAGTGCCGTACAACACAAAAACGGGATAAGATCATCTTTTCTACGTCCGGATTCATTCCGGAAATTATACAGTTTAGCGAGCTAGACATAGGGGAGAAGGCACTACTCTAGCTAGACATAATCTTTGATTAATTCTATTTCCGACCACAGTATATGGTAATTAAGGTAATTTTTTCTTAATATCTTCTTCAGTAGAGACCCTTGCATCAAGAAATTAAAGTGAAACTATATGCAGTGGGTGATCGAGATCACAAAAACGTATAAAGAAATTAAGTTTACACACATATATATAAAGCTAGATGCTTAGGTATCTAAATGAAGAGAACAGTTTCCATATATAAATAGAGTAGTGGCTAGAGCTTTATAAGAAATATTTGACCAAGCTATTGGGGTGTGATTATAAAATTGGAAGGGCTCAAGTGGTGGGATGGCCACCTGTGAGATCGTTCCGGAAGAACATGTTAGCCCAAAAGAAGAACGGAGAGGAGAGTATTGATCAGAAAAGCAGCCCTAATGGAAGCTTTGTGAAAGTGAGCATGGATGGAGCTCCTTATCTTCGCAAGGTGGACCTCAAGATGTACAAGAGTTATCAAGACCTCTCTGATGCCTTGGGCAACATGTTCAGCTCCTTCACCATAGGTAATGATATAAATTATGATTATATATATATCCAGAAATTAATGGTCGATTAAATTGGTGGTATTAATGAATTGATTAATTGAATTTGAATTTATATCAGGGAATTGTGGATCCCAAGGATTGAAGGATTTCATGAATGAGAGTAAGCTGATGGATCTTTTGAACAGCTCCGACTATGTCCCGACCTATGAGGACAAGGATGGCGACTGGATGCTTGTCGGTGATGTCCCTTGGGAGTATGTTCATTTCTTCCTTTCTCATCTCTAACTAATTTCTCTCTTCGCTTGAAAAGCAAACGCTTTATCATAAAAGAGAGAATTGAATTCCACAATAATGTATTCCATTATTTTTTCACGAGTCTTTTTCAATCTTACTTTTTTTGGAGACAATTATATGTGCTCTTAGAAAACGATGTGCTCCCGATTAACCTTTTTAGCTAGAACCAAAAACCACCGTTTCTCTTTTTCCTAATATATCTATCAGCAATTAAACCTAGCTACTTAATTCAATAATTACTTTACCGGCTCTCTTAGATTCATTATTACACAATTGTTATAAATTGGTGCACCAACGTACAGACTTAATAATAACATGAATTGCCTTCCAATCAACCTGCAGGATGTTTGTTGAATCCTGCAAGCGCTTGCGTATTATGAAAGGAAAGGAGGCTATTGGACTTGGTAAGTGTGTGTGTGTGTGTGTGTTTATTTTCTTTCAGCTGAAAAAAATTCAACTAACATTAATCATGGTTTCATATATGTTTCATTAGTCCTTCTATATAATTCTATGATTAATTAATGCAATAACTTTGTTTGGGTTGAATTATTTCTTTAATTTCAGCACCAAGAGCCATGGAGAAGTGCAAGAACCGAAGCTAGATTAGGCGAGATAACTGAAGCAATTAAGGCTGCAAGCTGCAGCAGACAGATGGTGTTTGGATTGTACGTAGTTAATTTCTGTATAATTATGGTTTGTTATTATATAATATTTGAAAACATATTGAGCAGTGAGATACCAAAGTATTATGAAACACAAACAATAATGGTTGTTAAGTATGTTGCGCGAGACTTGGCTTTCTTATATATCTGCTTGTCTGGTATGACTTATGAGTGCTTGCTTAATAATAAGGTTAACAGTGTGCTTGTCTTCTGTTGGAGCTATCAATATATTTATTTATATATTACGTTGGCGTTCTATTTTAATGGGATTCCTTGTGTGATTTTTGAATGATGAGGATTCGTACTACTGGAAATGTTCCCTCACCATGTTGAATGGGGGGGAACAAGATCATGTGCATGAGCATGGTGCATTTATAAGCATGCCCGTCTAAGTCATTTAATATTTCATAAAAATATTATTGCCATTTAATTCCATTCTAGAATATTCCGGTCAAACGTCTATATGTGTGAACGAAACCATTACGTACTAGTATAATAACTTGGACGTTTTCCTCCATTTACGGATTGATTTTTTTTTTTTACCAAGGATTTACGGATTGATTAAGCGTCGAGATTTATATCAAGTAGCATGGGATTCGCGCTCTTTCGCCAAAGTTTTACATAAATATTTAAATAAGGGTCAAGGGATTAAGATTTTAAACTAAAAATATCTATTTTTTTAAATAACGTTTTTTATTTTGTCACACAAACCGTATGGAAATTTTGCGACTTTTCAAAATTAATTATATTGTAGGTGTTGTAAGAAAGTTGCTGTTTTAGATAAAGCAAAATTTGTTGAACAAAAGGTTCAAACTTTATAAAAACCGCTTTTGAAAATAAAATTGAAATTTGGAATGAATATATATATTAAACTGACAATATATGGGTGTAAGTTAATTTTTTCATATAATTCTAAAATCTTAAATAACATGATAGCAAGTTATTAGAATAGCATAATTAAACTACTTGAATTGTGAATTGAAGTAAATAATGTAAGTTAATTAGACCTCTTTAAGTTAGCACATTTTTTAATCACGAATTAAAAATGGATTTGAGAAGTGTTGTTATGATAAATAATCTCTCTCTCTCTCTCTCTCTCTATATATATATATAAACATATATAAATAATACTATAAAATTGGTACTGATAGGTTTGCGATAGATATACTTCTACAAGTCAGTTAAAATAAGAAAATCGTTTGACATCAAAAGACTCACAAGCGCATTGAAACTATTTGGCTATGCTATATGGTATTGGGGCTTGTGGAAAAAACAACTTTTAAAAAATATCAGGACAAGCAGCATGAGAATCTTCAAACCAAACACGAATTCATAATTTTTGTTGAAAAAAATCACAACAATCTCAAACAAGTCAAATAATAAAATTGAAACCATAATTGCCGCTTCTTCATATGAGGAAGCTTGGTCGATCCCATCATAACTTGGCAAGCTGTTTATAGGAACTTAATATGAATTTCGCTGTTTATTATTATTTTCTGTATTCACGTGGTGACAGAAAGTAACGCGCAAGAAATTGCTGGCCACTATGATATGGTTGGGACTTGGGAGGTTCGCCACTAAACAAAAGATAGAATTATGAGATTTCAACTCTCAGTTGAAGTTGAAGGCCAAAAGATTTGTTCTCGCCACTTCCACTGATGAGCTATGATCTTATGCTATGTGTGGAAAGAAAAAAGTTGGTTTCAATAAAGGTAAAATAAAAAAAAATATTTTTTAATATGTTTGATAATTAATTATAATTCTTTTATTAGAAATAATAATATTTTCATACCTAATAATAATTATTTTATTAGAAACTAAACACATTAAGATAAATTTTTTTTTTAAATCAACTTTCTTCTTATCAAATATAGCATTAATTTTTAATATAGTAAATTACCAAGGAAAATATATAAATACATGATTGTGACGAAATCCATAGATGTAGAAGGAGAAAATCAGTATCAAACTAACAAGTTGATCCCATAAGAAGGCCTCTGTCTTCCCCCGGGCGCCCCCCGCGCCCCCCAAGAGTAAGTTCAAATCTTTTTCTGGGTATGAACGTACTGAACAACTTTAAACTGTGATTGTTCAAGTACTTATTTGGTTTTATATGCAAACAGGCAATAGGATTTGGTTGGTACACAAGAAAAACGTATCCTGGCGTACATGCGCCGTTTTAATTACGTAATTTGACCCAAAATTAATTAACAATTAACTACCCCAGCACGCCCATTGAAGCATTTTCACGATGACAAAATATAAAAATATGAATAACTATAAATGGGTTTCGCCAAAATGTCTAACCAATTTAAAGCCGGATCTGTTATCATTAATAAACAAACTAGACTTGAGTATGACAAAACAATATAAGCCACGCTTTTAAAAATGGTGACATATCATTAATCGTTAAACACCCAAATTAGCAGTTGCCTTCTATTTCATTGACTTAGAGATGAGATGAGGCCAACAGCATAACCAAGAATACATAATCTCATATGTGATGAGTAATAACAAATTTGTTGGCGGAAATGTTGAACGCTTCAATTGAAATGGGAACGAACCACCAAAAGAAGAATAACTGTACGCGATCACTGAAATACATTATTCCAACGATTATTCTTTAATCAATGGCATGGCATCCTCATAACACTTCCCTTCAGTTTAAAGAAAACAAAACCGATTCAGTTCCCCTCCTCCCTTTTCCCGTTTCCAGGGATACGCAGCAATATGCATAGTCAGAAATCAACTGACTTAATTATAATATCAGCATTTTTTTTGGACTTCATCACAAGCTCTGCATTGGACCTATCGTTGTTCTCTATCTGCATCATGAAACCAAGTAGATGATCATCTCTTAACTGCGCACAAGAATCACTAGTAGAGATATTCCTAAGCTGTAAATGTGAGGCTTACTCGATATTTCGCAATGTCCGGGGGCTTACCTATCAAAGATGGAGAGAACAAGAAGAAAGGAATCACATGCAATTATACAATGCATTCCCGACACAAAAGGAGTTGATAAATAAATAAATGCTTATGAAAGAGTGCGTACCGGTTGATATATGTCTCTTTAAAACTCGTTGCATGGCTTTGTCGATGTCTACATCAATAAACCTTTGACAACGAAACAACAAATTAGACAAATCAATAAAAATAAAAATATTCTGAAACTGCAAATGCAACTGGCCTCAGAGAATCTAAATAATAACACATTAAGAAAATTAGACAGCTATTACGTGACAGAAACAAAAAGATAGAATACAACAACAATGATATTAATTTTATCTCACTATGTGAAGTCGGCTATATGAATCATACAACGCCAATGAACTCTATCAAACACCATCTCTTCAGATAAATCATTTTTCAAAAGGTTATTTCTTATAACTTCTCTTAGTGTTCTTTTTTATCTTCCTCTACACCTTTTGATAGGACTCTAAATCTTTTTTAATTTAACAAAAAGATAGAATATTACAGTGAAATTTCTTCTAGAAGTTATTACTATTCTCATGGCTAAAATTTACTATACAATTAATCATCGGATGCATAGTCACATATATTCAAAGGAGTCCGAAGGGTGACTCAATGCCAGTACTATCTCCTATCCCGCAGCACCTATAATTTTAGGTCCCTCAAACCATGTTTGAAACTACCATAATGACATGACACAAGCAACGGCCAAATATCTGCAATTCTGCACAAATACATTGTCTTCAAGCAGGGTCACAGCAAAAAATTCACAACAATGACGTCAAAATACAATTGCCAAAGCCAAAAAGAAGAAATGTGAGACATAGTAAAACCACAAATTACCATTTCTCGTCAAACAAAGATGATAACTCCTTCCATATGTCATCTTCCAAGAGCAAGTAGTTACCTTCTACAATAATCACTCTGTGCCTACATAAATAAATGTGCTGAAGAACTACGTATTAATGAATCCAAAATAAGTAGGTTCAGTTGTAAAAACTTGGGAATTCAACTGATTTAGGAACAGATAAAGCTTTTGGGACAGATGAAGAAAAATTTAGAATGTGTTTCAAGAGTTCTCAGATTAACATTACAACATGAATATTTCCAATCACAGAATAAACAATTCAATCAGTATCTGCCATGGGCTTACTCTGTCATAGTCATCAAACATTAGCCCAACAAAAAATTCTTGAACATAAGCTTCTCTGTTGTGGTTAACTAGATTTTCTGCTAGTCTCTGAGTCTGAACATAAGCTTCTCTGTTGTGGTTAACCAGACAATGAAGTTTATTATTTGTGATAAAGTCTAATATAGGCTCCACTTTGAGGTTCGATCTGGTTGGTTCAAACTTCAAAGTGATGGCTTGGCCTAATCATGCTTACCATCTTTTGAGTGTTAGCTTTAAACTATTCATCAGTTTATGCTCTTTTTCAAGGGTTTTTAGAGGGGGGAAAAAGTTACTTTGTTTAGAAGCAATTTTTTGCTAAAGCACTTCTTCATAGAAAGGGAAAAAAAGAAAAGAAAGCAATCCAAGCAAGCACTTATCCTGATCTGAAATGCATCCCATTATGCGTACTCTGATAGTTTGTATGGGTTCCAGTCCAAGAGCTATACCAAAGTGCCATAAATTACCAAACTGTTGACAAAGTCATGTCTTAAAGTTAAGATACTTACTGAAGGTTCACAAAAATATTATCTTCCACCGGGTCCCCAACACCGTGGTCAAATGATGGTGCATAGACTGATCCCTGAAATGTTTAACAAAATGTGATATGATAAAAAGCAGATATGAACTCTATCAACATCAATAAAAATCTGTGACCAATTAACCAATTCTGGAGTATGTAAGCCTGGCAGAAAATACCAGTAAGTTTTAAAATTAAGGTCCCTCACCTGACTTCTTAAATTCTTCAGACATGTAAGCAAGCGTGAAGGATTGAATGTCCATGGAGCTGATACACCAATTAAATATCAATGCCTTTCCTGAAAATACGTCTAGAATTGGTAAGCAACAAAGAGCTACCTCACCTCCCCTTCTGGCATGTGCTTCCTGTGGATCCTATTGCACAAAAACACTCGATCAAAATTACAATTGTCCAATTGATCAACAATAAATATGGAATCTGTCTCATGAATATGCATACACCATGTACTTTATTTTATAGAGATAAATATTCTAATAAAGAGCATAATTAAGGTAGACAACATTAATTCAATTTCAAGGAGAAAAAAATAATGGGAAACTTCATGACATGTCAAAATTGCAATCACTTGGGTGCTCCTTCATAGGGAAAATGGCAAACTAGCAATGAAATTTCTCGAGGATAGCAAAAATGAAGAGCCACATAAGAAAGCTAACCTCCATTGCATCTAGTTCAGAACGATAAAGGTGAAAACCATCCATAGGAATCACTGTAGCAACATCGGGAGGTTTGACCGGAGAATCAAATGAGGAGGATTTCTCCAGCCATAATTTGTTTATACGACTTACTACGTCATATGCTAGAGTACTTTTTCCAGCACCAGGAGGACCAGCCAAACCAACCACATACCTGCGTGGCATAATCAAAATAATGATAAACTTGAAAACAAATGGATTACACCAGGAAATCACCCAACCACTTATATAACTAGATAAAATTTAACAAAATACTACTGTTATTTTCCCACCCAGCCCATAAAAAGGAAACACAAGGCCATTTGAAAAGTGCACAATTTTGTGAAAAGCAGTAAGTGGAAGGATTTCAAGGGGTATCAGCTCCAGAAAATAGATTAGACTAAGATGCAGCTCCTTATATCTTTGCTATCAGTTTTCCCACGAAAATATAACAAGTGTATGACTTTGTAATTAAACACTTTAACAAGGAACCATACATTTGTCCGAGAAAATCATACACTCATCATGTTTTAATTGGAAAACTTGATAGCAAAGATATAATGAGATGCATATAAGTTTGTTTCTTGGAAAAATTAGTAGCCCATTACTTTTGTATCAGTCCAACAGACTGATTCTACATGGCAAGGTACAAACTTACAACTATATATTTCACCAAGTACCAACCACCAAATTTGACACAACCCACGCATTTTATTGTACTATGCTTGCATTGTATTTGTAGGGGAACCACACATAATTCTGTAAAGAAAATTTCTATTCTGTACAATAGCAGTAGTCATTATAGCTAATTTTACACAGTTTACCCTGATTCTGTATGCTAGAACTTACTTAAGATTAGAGTTCGATGCTGCAGCTGCTATAGGTAGAAGACGTTTAGCCAGTGCATCATATATCTCATCAATGTCCCTGCAAGAAAACAGGTAGCAGAAACAGAATCAACTCAACAAAAACCTGAGAAATTAAGGCACAATTTTTTCTTCTGGCGTGAATAATAAACATTTTTTTGCTTCCACAGGAGAACGTACAACAGATAATGTTAATACTACTGCTTCCGTCATAAGTCTTTAACATATCCATGCCAAGAACTCTGATTCATAGTTCTAAAAGGAATATCATTATAATACAAAAGACGGTATACCTGCCCTCTACTACATAAACAACACCCTTTTCATCCATTTGACCACATAAAACCTGAGAAGTAAAAGAGGGAAATGTGACATTAAAACAGACTAAATAAGCACCGCATAGACGCCCCAGTGAAAATTTAGACGTGGTAAGAAATATACACCTTAATGTGAGCATCGTTCCTTTTCCGACAGCCAGTTTGCTCAAATGATAGTTGCACAAATTTCTTAGGCCGCCCGATGGACCGTAAACAAGGATTCCATTCCAGCGTCTTAACCCGTCCTCGGAGCAAAGGCCCTGCAGATAAGAAAAAAGTATACACCCAACATGCAGCAGAGAGGTTAATTTTGAAGACACTATTCTGCAAGTACATGATTAAAAAGCGCAACACGCAGCTAAAAATCTAATTAGAGAAACCAAACGCAATGCGGCGCTACATCAGTATCGTATGCGAAGGATCACTCGTTTCCAGAAACCATCGGATTAGCCGGGCAAGGCCCATATTAATTTATGCTGTTGGGTTCAGTTCTGTGCAGAATTCCACTGGTAGTTGAAATTTTCAAAAATAAAGGGAGCGGACAAAATAAACGATAAGAAAGGGGGACATCGATGATTGAGAAAATGTTATATTGATATATGACATAATTAAAAACGCATTAGAATGTTCATGAAAAAATTATGCGAGCCATAATAGTTGGAATCTGGTTGAATTACAGTGAGAGAGACCTGCCAGAGGACATGTCCAACGCCTTCCTGGAGTGGTTGGAGAGAATGATAATTCCATTTAGTTGAACGTTCAACTTGGAGAATCTGGGACACCGGGGTTTTGAAACAGGAAGAACAGAGAGCAGAGTTGAAATCTATCTTACTTTTAGATCAATAAAGTTTACTTGTCCGTCATAATTAAGGAGTCGTTGCAGTATAGTGGTAAGTATTCCCGCCTGTGACGCGGGTGACCCCGGTTCGATCCCCGGCAACGGCACTTTGATTTTTTCATTTTTTCCTGCAACCAAAAAATGATTTGCTTGTTTTCCCTCTCTCGTTTTGTCCTTTGAAACAAAATTCAGCCCGCCGAAAAAGATCCATCGATAATTTGGACAGAAGTCAATCAGGAATTATTAATCAGTTTGCATAACTCCCTGTAAATTTTGACACACACATGTTGATATATATTTAGTAATAATATAATAAACATATAATTTTTAATGAGATTATATAATTATCATATTTTAATTAAATTTATAGCTTTTTCTACGGTTTACTTTAGAAATTAATGCAAAAGTTTATACTGAAAAGCATTCCATGTTACGCAGTTTTAAAATTATACATGCAACTTAAAAATTTAGAATTCAAAAGATAAAAGAAAAACCAAGGTGGCTCACAATCTAGTGGAAGGTATGTGCTTATCTACAATACCTCATATCAAATCAATATAACAATATATATAACACTATTCAAAAAGAATCATAAAAGACTTTATTTTAATTTTTCATAAAATATTTACAAGAAAATACAGATCAATAGTTTTGCATATGAACATTTGCTTTTAATCTTATCTTAATTTCATGTGGTGAAAAAAAATTCATCAAATTAAAACAACTAGATTTTTTTCTCCACGCATTGCAGGGAGCACACATGATTTTTTATGTTACATATTGGTTTATATGAGGATTTTTAAAGATTTTTTATGTTATATATTAGTTTATATGAGGATGCTTTGGCAATGGAGAAGTAAGTGTATTTTGGATGTTAATTTCAGTAGGCCACGTAAACAGGCTTGGTTCTTATTGGCATAATTATGTTAATTCTACTTTGATAGCTCCTGTGGTGCATGTGTTCTTTTGATTGACCCTTGTGGTCCTACTAGATGGCTTCATTGGCTTAAAATTAAATGTTGATGGATCTATTGATTCGAATGGAAATAATGCCGCTTGTGGGGGTCTTATCCGTAACCATGAGGGTTTATGGGTTGGTGGCTTCACTAAGTTTATTGGCAGGGGATCCTCTGAGGAGGCTGAATTATGGGGTATTCATGAAGGGCCGAAGATTTGCTGGGAACTTGGTCTTGATGCTATGGAGATTATTCATTCAAGTCCTCAGAAGGGGCACTCTATTATTACCCCGCGTACCTGTTGTTAGTGCGAAAAGGAAACGTCTACCACAGGCTTGCCTCCCGTCTCGGCGCTCCAAAACCTATAATTACGCATGGGCTTCCTTTCTTCCAATTTGGGTGTATTGGAATTTAATTATGAGAAAATTATAAATATTTATTTCAGTCTATAAGAATTAATTTTGAATAATTAATTCTCCCCTCAAAATCAATAATATAAAGAAGTGAAAATGTGTCACTTATGTCCATTAAAAACATTTAATAAGGATTTAAATTCCATTAAAATTGTAATTCAAAATTATTAATGAAATTTTTAAAAATAAATATTATTATTTAAAAAATAAAGACATTTTAAATATTTTCAGTGATTATCTATTTAAAAGTGCTTTTAATTTAAATCATTTAAATAAATTTCATTTTGTCAAAATTATTTTTGAAATAAAAATATTGTAATATAAAAAACTTTTGACAGAAGAAGTAATCTTAGATCATTAGCCTTTGGTACTTTATTTTTATCTCCAATTAAATCTGGCCACATGAATTCTTTTAACCACTTATCATTACTCTCCATCTAAGAGGGTTTTCTCACTGTTAATAGGTGTTCAACTAACTTGGTAGGCTGGTAGGTCCGGTCCTACCTGACATACCGGGTTGGTCCCGAAAACCAAGTTGGGTTGGACATCGGGTTGATCTGGAACCTGGTCTCACCCAGTTCCGGTATATATATATATATTTATATTTTTTAAAAAATTTATAAATATTATTTTTAAATGATATTTTTCTTAATACATTATATATTATAAATTAATTATGTTATTATTATAAATATTTTTAAGAATTCAATCTTTTAATTTTATTTAAAATTTTAAATTAATTTCTTAATATTGAGTAAAAATAATGCATGATCATTCATTTATAATTTTAATAAATATTATTGTTATTATAATATTAGTTTTTAAGAAAACATATTTTAAATGAATATATTTATATTTTTATCAATAAATAAAATTAATTTATTTTTATTTTTAAATATATTTTAAGACGAAGCCAATCCCAATTTTATATGCCGGACTAACCTGGTCCTATTTAGCTTTATAAAGACTAAGTATCAAATTAACTATCTTCTCCTCTCTCTCTTCTACATCTTTCTTCCATGCCAGCATTCCTCCCTCCTTCCCCACCATACAATTACTCTCAATCCGTCTCTTTCTTCCCCACCATCCCCCTCTCTCTTTTGGGTAGGAAACTCGAATTAGTCCTTCAAAACCTTCACGCCAGTTATCAATCTCTCTCCCTCTTCCCCACCATCCCCCCCCCCTCTCTCTCTCTCCCCTGATTTGAGTCCTTAGTGGTTGTAATAATGACATTTTATATCGAATGCTACTCCTGTGTCATTAATAAAAAGTACTGGACTTACGTCCAAAAGCAATAAAATAGAGAGCTAATTTTGAAATGGAAAAGGAGAATTTAGTCGAAAAAGAAAAAAAAAAGCAGGGAGGGAGGTTTTAATCTAACATATGTCAATTGCGGTGGTAAAAAAAAAAAAGGGAGAACGCACCAGCCATGAGAGATTGTAATTTGTAATGACGACAGCAGAAGAAGTTAAGATGATGTAGCCACCAAGAAACAGTGCAAAAGCCACGAAAGAACATGCAAATTTGGTTTTTAGTTATTTCTTTTAATTTTATAATAAGAAACACTGAGATAACTCTGTTGGATGAGGGAAGCCATTTCGCATCCTGTGCGTGTCCCAATGTAGCAACATGTGAGTCCTTCTTTTTTTCAACTATCCAAGATTTTGTCATTTGCGTGTAGTAATATACTGAATGATTATCACTTATCATCACATTTTTTTTTTGGAAAAAATTGCAATTTTATAACGAGGGTGAAATATTTATATTTTCATGACATAAAAATTCTACGATCTAAAAAATTTCAATTGAGAATTAAAAATGTCTAATAAAGATTCAAAAACTTTTATATAAACTCAAAATTTTCAAGTCTAATTGAAAATGTCTAATAAAGAATTGAAACATATGACCGGACCGGACTAGGGACCGATTCCCGGTCCGACCGGTCGAACCGGCCGGTCTGGTCCAGTTTTTACAATAATGGTTGAAATAAAGAATGGCTCACATGTGATTTGTCACGTTGGGACACGCATATGGTGTGTGGATTTACTCCGACACCGAAACAACTCCCATTAGATGAGTGGGAAAGATGAACTATAAAAGAAATTCATATGGCTACATATAAATGGAGATAAGTGCATTAAATATATAAGGTTAAGAATATAAGTATTCTCCTTTTCAATTCTAACTAAAATTAATTTTACAAAATCAATGTTACTCATAAAATTTAATCCAGACACAAACTCATCATCAATATCACTCGTCATCTTTAATTCCTCAATTCTTTGTTGAAAAGATTAACTTCCCTCCACTTCCTTCCACCCAGGAAGTACTAATGTCGCTGGTCGTTTGGTTCTTCTGTATCTAAGAAAAATGGCATTGGCTTTGGGTCCACTCCAGCTCGCCTTGCTCGCTCTGTTGTGCGTGGCCGTCGCCGACGCAACTACCGCTCCTTCATCCTCTCCGCTGATTCTTCTGATCTTTCAACCTCTTCGTCTTCTCTTTATTCATCTTCTTCAATATATTCTCCATCTTCAGCACCCGCCCGGGCCGGCAGCCACATCCAATACTACGACCTTCCCGATAAAGTTGACGCTCCCTCATCTTCTGGTTCTGAAGCTGCAGCTCCCGGCCCCGACGGTTTTAAGGACTACGAATCTTCTGACCTCTTCTACATCCTTCCTCTCTTAGTCGGACGTATATGCCTTATCACTATAAATTATTGTAGTAATTATTCAGGGGATAAAGTCTTCAAGCATGGGGTGTCTCCCTGTTAATTTCCGCTTTGGGAGATTCTTTGTTTAACAAAATAAAAGTTTAATTGAATGTGTTTATGGGTCATTTGAAATTATGCATTCTGAGTTATTTTCACCACCTTCTTTCATAATTAATCCCCATATTGGGTAGAATTAACCAGAGACATGACTGGAAAGAGCACCTTAAGAAGAAATAATTTATTTGTTTTATTAAAAAATGAGGTAGTCATTCAAAGTCTACACTTACTGCTGACTATGATTATAATTCACGATCAGTTAGCAACGAAGGTAATTATAGGGCACTAGTTTCCGACCAAATCAAGAAACTTAACCTATTCGGCACCTAAGGGATTCTGCCATTGGAGATTAAATGACAAGAAGATATTACGTGTATACAGGAAAATCAGGCCAACGGAAATATCAGTCTACAATCACATTACAAAGCCGTCTCTCAATTCGCCTTCGCTTTTTTTCCTCGTCAGGCGACTGCATGAGGAATACAACTTTATATTAGGTTTAAAATTCCAAATCAAGCATAATATTCTCTTCGTATGCAACAGTGCAAGGCATGGCGCATGATATCCATGCAAAGTTATGATCCCATTTCCATGCACCCCTTCAATTCCAGAAACATGCAGGCTAAAATTTCCCCCACGGGCGATATAGCATGCGTCAGTTATTTCAGATTGTCAGCATGAAACTGAGACTCCTTTCCACTAATTTCACTTTGAACTTCCAGAGACCAGACAAAAAGTTCTAATAAAACGTGATCTGTAAACATTACTTTTAGCTTTACCTCGCTACTGTGAAAATAAGGAACCTGGACCCTTTTGGAGCCATCAGGTAGGCGTTTACTCGGTGATAGGCTTTCCATACTACTAAAAGCATTGCAGACCTGCGAAAATGTTGCAAGAACAGCACTTCTGACGAGAACATTTGGTGCTAAAACTTACGCCAGAATTTCAGTTTCAAATTTTTCGCTTTATTTCGAACATAGTAATTGTAATTTATAAGAGATAAAGAGAATAAAGATCACAGAAAATTCAAGAATCAACTTCAAGGAAAAATCAAACATTAACATGAATAAATGAAAACAAAGACTCAAAGTAGACCATTATTTAAGGAAAAACATTTTACTTCAATCTATTGATCTAATAACTGACAAAAACGTAAAGTGATTCTTATGAAGAATCTGTCCACTAAATACCCATGAATCACATCTCATTAACCAACGAGCATAAACGAACAAATATAGATATTAAAACATCAAAATGATGAAACTGGTAGAGACATGATTTTGAACACACACTCAAACTGAAAATTAATTTAACATTGCCTAACTTCTCTGGTCATTTAAAAATTGTTCCCCAAAAAAAAATCCTCACCGTTTGATTTTGCTTCCTATACCTTTGTCTTTCTCATTACTCGTTTTTACAAAATCTCTATAATTTTTCTTTTTCTTTATTTTTCTTCATCATTATATTTTGTCATTTAGACCTCGTAAGCGTTCATATCATCAAAGAATTCAAAGATTAATGCTCTGACTCTCAATTTTCAAATCAGAATTCAGATCCAATATATAAAGAGAGGTGGACAGCTCTATCAGGGAAAGGGAAAAAAAAACGTAGAAATAAATATATTTTTTTATTGGACTGAGAAATAAAGATCTAATTACAATTACTTAAGGAATAAGATATTACCCCAGCAACATAAGGGAACAAATAAAAGTACTAAAAGAATAATCACATGTTAAATATAATTTCAACGCTTAAAACCACGGATTATTTAAAACCCCAGGGCTTATTTGTTGAATGAGTGTATCTGATTTATTCGTGAACTATTGTGATTTTGTTCATTGTATGCGATTTTTCAAGTTAAAGAGGATGTAGGACGAAACCGCTGAAGGAAAAATTCCCTAAGAACAGTTTTGTTACCTGACTTTGGATAGCCCCAATTAAAATGTCCTGACAACCTGAGGCATGCACATTTACTAAACTGGGGCACTGAAGCAGCAGTCTCTCTGAAAATTACAACAAAAAATCAATTGTATTATATTTTTAAATTCCCTGGAAAAAAATGCCTTCAATTTTCCTCTGTTCATTAGCTAAAGAACAGGGAAATGAAATGACTACCTGGATGCAAATTTGAACAAGAATTTAGATTCAGATCATCGAGTAGCGGGCAGTTCAAATACAGAGCCTGTATATTAATTGGAGAAGTGAAACTATAAAATTAGAAGCCGGAGCAAAGATATACAATAAACTTCAGAGCGACGGAACTCACGTCTAAGCCAGAACAGCCCCATAAACTGAGTTTCTTCAGACGGCTATGTTTGATAATTAACTTTTGGTTCATAAGGTGCAAATTAGTACAAGAAGGTTTCGGTAATTCACTGTTGTTTTTACCAGTCTTCGGACTTTCAGAATTAGAATCACGTATGGTCATGCCACAGTCCATAAGTTCCAGACGCGGCAATTGAGCTGCAGCAAATTGTATGCCACCTGAAACAGAAGAACAAGAGATTACCAGGAAGAAAGGTGCGCAAATATACAAGTTTGTGAAGCATTTGACTATATAAAAAGGGTGATTACTTGAAGTCACATAAGGGCAAAGAGCAAGAAGGAGTCTTGACAATGTTTCTGGGAACACGCTGCAGATCATTCCAATGCCACTGTCACTGACGCTAGATCTGTAACAGAAGGGAACCGTTTCAAAACAATATAAAGGTAAATAAAAGTAGTTCATTTGAACCACTGATGCTTATATTGTACTCTCTCATAATCATTTATTGGGTTGCTGCAGAATTTTAGTTGCAAGCAAGGTTATTACATTTTCCAGAAACATACCCACTGAGATCAAGCAGTTCTAGATTTCGATAGCTGGAGGTAATTGCAGCGACAGAAGCATCGGTTATTTCAGATCCAAGAACAAGTGAAAGCATTCGCAGCCCCCTAGAAAAAAGAAGCATTTAAACAAGCTTTATCAAGCTTATTAGTCGAGTGGATTTTGTAAGTAGCAACCTTTTAAACACTTAGTGTGTGTTGGTGTGTGGGGGTAATATTTTGAAACACACGTGAAAGGCGAATAGCATATTGCTTGTATGAGATAATGTTACCACGATTACAAAAGACCTTATCGAAATTTAAATGTAGCTTTCCACAAATCAAACCTTAGACATTAAGTGCAACCTAATTGGATGGAACTTTAGTTTCTCGTTACAAGCTGTAGTTTAATACCAAAGTGATTTGTTATGCAGTCCAAAGCTCATAAACCTAAGGAACCTAAATTAAATGGCTTTTGCCAATAACTGGAGAACAGGATGGCCACTGCGCCAGGATTTTGACAAACCTCAATTGAGCAGCTGTAAGAGCAAGCACTGCAGCATGAGAAAGCTGCACTGAAGCTATATGTATATTTTGCAATTTCGGGCAACTTTTTCCCAAACCATCAACCATAGAGGTGAGATCAGTACCACCAATTCCTTGGCGGGAAAATTCCATAGAAATCTCTCTCAACTGGGGACAGTTAAATACCTAGAGCATCAAAGGATGGGTTAGTAGCTGAAGAAGAGTCCACTCTGAATGAGCGTATAATCAACTTAGACAAAGATCAAACCTTATAAAATTAAAGGAGAAAGGGAAAGTAATCACCATCTTAGAAAGAGAGCACAGATCCGATAGCCAGACTGTAGTGAGGCTCGTCGAACAGAGTACAAAACCGCCCAGATTAGAGCAACCTTCCATTTTTATGCTTTTTAGGCTTCGTTTGTCAGCAGCAAATCGACCTAATTCAGCCCTGCATTTTCATTAAGAATAAACCATCTGCTCAGAGAATAGAAGCATTTTCTTTAGTTAATCTTGCATGACATTAATATCTTAAACTGAAAAAGGAGAGCCCGAAGCAAGAAAAACGATCCGGTTGAAAACGATGTAAGGGGAATCTCAATTAAAACATAACAATTATGCTTATATGTAGATACGATGATTCAGTAAAAATTTAGGATACAAGTATGGAAAAGGATATGTTCCATAAAATTATCAAAATATTGATATAAATTTAAAATAATGTTGCTTTAAGATTTTGAAAAAATATTACAGAATGCATATTTATAACAACTAACTGTCATATTTGTTTTGAATATACTCATTACGGATCTTTAATGATTTTAATACTGATATACGCTAAGACGCAAACGTGAAGTAAGCTGATGTCAACCCACTGGCATTGGGACAGAACACCCAATCTACTTTTAACGTAATTATATAAAATAAAAGACAAAAAATATCAAATAGGATGAATATGAACACATAGGCAAGCGGAACTGATCGAAAATATAAATCCCTAACTGAAACTCACTCAAGTAAAACGATGTTTAAAACGAAACAGCGCCACTAAGTTCCTATGGACATCATTAGGTCAATCATATTTAACTGAAGAATCTCCGAAAGCAAAGCGCTGAAACATGACATCACCATGTATTCACACTAGATGAAAACATATCTTACAAAACGCATACCCAGATACTCAAGATTTGGAAAGTTCGTTCTCCATATAAATCTACAGCATAGCTCGAAAACAAAGGATAAAAGCGTGAATAATACCCATTGATCCGATTGATTGCAGTATTAGATGTTGAGATCTCCATAAATCCCAGATTGGGACACGAGAATGCAATGCAGGCCAGCATCGTTGAATCAACGTCGCTGCATCATCGACGAAATTGGGTTAGATCTGCAAAATCATAGCAGATTTAAGCTTAACATTTACTTTTTAAGAAAAAAATATCCCACCAAGCACCATAGTTATAAAGCTATAAGTTTTGATAAAGCTCCAAGTAAATCAACTAATTATGGTGGGTTTTCGCAAGAGCTGCCTGCCTGGCAGCTAGCAACATAGCCAAGTGATTATTTCCATTTTTTGTTTATGGATCACGCGTTGAACAGTTGTTATCGATCTTCCATCCCGCATTTTACATAAGCTTTGTATCTTGCAATAATTGACCACTGATCCACAGATTCCCCGTTGAAGTTTCAATGTTTTAGATTATGATGTTTAACTTAGTTCACTTAATATAACCGAATTGGCAGTATAGAACTGCAGATCTGGAAAACTTCGGCTAATCAGATAATCCCCGCACCTTTCCATTCTAAGAGAGAGCCTCACAAGAGTCGTACACTTCTGTAAAACCGATGCAACAAATCCGACCTGAGCTTTGGCTGGAACCCTAAGCCTCAGTTCCTCCGCTGCCCTCCACACCCTTCTTGCCGCATTACTCCACCCTTTACACACGTTCGCCGCCGACAACAGCCCCGTCGGCGGCAATCTCCTCAGCACGTCCCATAGAATGTTCACCGGCAACCCGCACGAATCCAGATCAGAATCATCTGAACATCCAGCCTCTCGATCATCAGGTTCCAGCGGATCCAATCCGCCGGCTTGGGCTTCGGCATTATCGAAGGAAAGTGCCCGACGGAGATAGGAATAAGGCTGTCGGTGCGGAGGCTGACGGGTTGCAGAAAACGATGAGGGGACGGAAATGGCAGAAAAGGTGGAAATAGATGAATCGATGGGGGTAGCAGCAGATGAAGGAATGGGGCTTTTGACGTGGCAGTTATGGCCTTTTTTAGGCAAACCACACCGGCCACAGTTATAGCTTCCGCGCTTCTTACCACTCTTGAAATCGGAGCTGACGCCGGAAGCGCTGGCGGGAGAGGTAGAGCCGGCGGTGGCGAAACTGGGGTGGGTATTGGGCTGGTGGTGTTGCATAGCGTGAGTGTTTTGGTGGAGGCGGGAGGAGGGGAAGCTGACGGTAAAATAATAACGCAGCGCGGGAGAGTTCGCGCCATTTTGGTGCTTTCCCTCTGTTCAACTTTTCCCGTTTTTCTTCCATTACGTTTTTACGTGTACATGCCTGACGTAATAGCATGCTGAACGCCTCGCTTCCTCCACTGATTTGTTGAAATACTAATTTTTGTTTTGAGAAAATTCCCCTAAATACTAGGAGAAGAAAATATTTTTTAAATTATATCACAATTCATCCTAATTTTAATTAAAAATTAAGGTATCAAATTAAATTTTAAATTTAAAACAAAAAGTTAAATTACCTTTACCTTCCTTTCCTCTCATTTCTTACTCCTCTCTCCTTCCTCCCCCCTCCTCCTTCAATAACTTTTACATGAATATTGACTATTTTGGTGATACTAGTAACTTTTCCAATAACTATTATAATTCTATTGAATATCAGCTACAAATGAGCAAAAATTAATTATAAATAAGCATTAGTTGTAAATGATTTATTAGAGTTATAAATAAGTGAAAATTAATTTCAAATTATTAATAAGAATTGCAAATAATAATTGTAAATAAATGAAAGTCAATTACAAATAAATATTACTTAAAAATGATCGATTTGAGTTGCAAATAAATAAAACTCGATAGCAAATAAATAAAAGTCAATTGCAAATATAAGAAATCATATAAAATAAATTAGTAAAAATTAATTATAAATAAGTGAAAATCAATTGTAAATATAAGAAATGATGCAAGATGATTGTTACATAAATACAAAAGCCATTAGGGAAAAAATGAATAGAAGATCCCAACAAAGCCAAAACCATTGGCACAAATTAAATAATAAAGCTAACAATTTTATCATTCCATACAATAATTATCCATTAGAAAAAATCACCACAATCTCAAGGAGCTTTAGCCCTAATCTTAAAAAACAATTTGACATATTAGGAAAAAAAAAGTCCTTGGTTTTTTTCTGGCTTCTTTCGAAGAGAAGGTGATGTGCATTGAGAAGGAATATGATGGTCTATTATCCTCTCTCTCTCTCTCCCCACCACCGTTGAACTCAAGCAAGGAAAGGTGAGGTGCATCGAGAAGGAATATGATGATTGCCGAATGAAAGAGAGGTGGAAGATGAGGTGATAAAGCTAGAGGTCATCAGACAAGAGGAAGATGAAAGAAAGAATGAAAACGATGAGGATGGAGAGATAGGATTAAACACCAGAAAGCCTCACCACCGTCAGACCTTCAATAGAACTAGGGTGAGCCACCGCTGAAGGGACACCATTGAGTTGACTTTGAAAGTAGTGATGGAAGAAGATGAAGGAATAAGAAGGCAACAAGAATTTCAGGGTTGAGGACTTAAATTTGATTTAATTGAGTAAGGGATATTGTGTCATTTCCCACCAAATTTTAATTTCAATTCGGTACCATTGGTAGGTCTTTAGAATTAGGGAAGTTGGGGTTTGTTTCGGGAAATATTTTCTTTCTCTGATATTTATTAAGAATTTTCCCTTATATTTTTCAACAAGAGAAGCCCAAATTTTTTTTAATAAATGCTAAGTTATAGATAGGGAAAAGAGACTCTCCCATAAAAACCAAGAATATACAATACATTAAAATTACGAATATTATTTTGAAAAAATTGTTATACTAAAAAATGTGAAAATAATAACTTTTAATATTAATCCGTGTAATTTAATATTTCTTTTATAAAAATGTAGAATAGTAATTTATAAAAATAAGCCCAAGGGACTCTCAACTAGGGCTGTGCACCAACCCGGAAAACCCGGACCGGCGCAGTTCAATCGGGTCGGGTTGGTCCGGGTCAAAATGAATATCGGGGAGAAATGATCAAGATTTCGGGTTGGTTTAAACCGGTCCGGGCTGGTTTGCGGGTGAGATATTCGATCCCAATAAACCCCGACCCGATTAACCCATGCATCAAAATGTTAAAAAAATCCCCCAGGTGCTAGGTCCCTCTGTCATTGCGTTGCCGTTTTGGAGTCTGAAGGAAGAGAAGATATCAGTATATCACGATGACCATTTAGAATTGGGATTTCTAGCCCTAAACTCTGCGCAATCAAACCCTCTAGCGTCCGCGACCGCGACATTCTCCTTTCCTTCTTTGAGGTAAAACGTAGATCTACTTCAAGTAACAGTGAGCTTTAATTCGAAAGTGAGCGAAGGAGTTGACTACTTGCTTTCTTGCTCAGTTGCTCTGCTCTTTGCATTGGCCTCTCCATAACAGTAAGCTTTCAAACTCACTCTTCCTATTAGCAGTGCAAACTCGAAGACTCGCAGCTCACCGTAATTTCTCTCAGCGTTCTTTCTCTCTGCGTCGTAGACTCGTAGCTCATCGTTTGTTCTCTCAGCGTTCTTTCTCTCGGCGTTGTAGACTCGCAGCTCACCATTTGTTCTCTCAGCGTTCTTTCTCTCGGCGTTGTAGACTCGCAGCTCACCGTTAATCTTGGTGTCTTCGTAGGTCACAACTTCATGCGGGTGAGCTTTCTAATCACTCGGTTTAATGTTTTTCAGCTTTCAGTTATGTTAATTGTTTCTTCTAGTTCTCGGATCTTACTCTTCCAGCTACCTCTCTTTACTTCCGAAGTTCCTATGCTGCCATGTGAATACATGATGCTGTTTAGCTAGTAGCTATTTTAGGAAGAATTATTTGTTGGATTTCCTAGAAACGTATCTTAACAATTGTCATTATAATATTTTTGGTTTAGTTTTGTATGATTAAATTTCATTTGTCTTAGGAATTATGGCCTTGTTGGGGTTACTTTGAATGAATATTGCATTTATATGATATTTTTAGTAAAAATTTGACTCATGCGTGATGTTTTTGCTCTAATTTTATATATGTTAGCAAAATCAAGACCTGTTTTATTATTGTACTAACTCACATAATTATTTGGTTAGTCTTTCATATAATTTAGTTCTCATGTATTTATAATTGGATTGCAGAAAAATCAATGGATAATCTTGAGTCCCAAATTCCAACTAGTGGGGCACCAAATGACACAATTCAGACAAGTGATCTTCCTTCAAGTACACCTGGTGGTGCTAGTACTGCAATTGCTTCAAACATACCTGGTGATAGTCCTCTTCCTTTAGAAACGCCGGGCATTGCTTCTACTCCTTCAGAAACTCCTGGGTTTCTTTCTACTGGTTCAGAAACTCCCACTAGTGCTGCTAATCCTTCAGAAGCAGCTGGTGGTTCTTCTACTCCTTCAGAAGCACAAGCAGCGACTACTAATAATCCCATTCGTAAACCACCATTGAAGAAGTCACCGGTTTGGCAGCATTTTATCATGCTCCCTTTGGATGAGACAAATGGGAAACTTAGAGCAGTATGTAAATATTGTGAGACTTCTTATGCTGCTGACTCAAACAAGCACGACACTGGGACTTTAAAGAGGCACCTTGAGAAATGCATGAAGAATCCATATAGGAAAAAGAATCAGACAATCTTAGCATACACTGAGACATCATCAGGAGATGGGTCTGTGGGCTCAACCAGAAGCTTAATTCCTTACACTTACAATTTAGAGGCATGTCGTCGAGCATTGGCAGAGTTTGTGATATGTGATGAGCAATCTTTTCGTGTGGTGGAAGGACGGGGGTTTCACAAATACAGCAACACTCTTGAGCCTAGATTCACAGTTCCATCTAGATTCACGATTGCTCGAGACTGTTTAAAATTGTTTGACAATGAAGGGGCTCAATTGAAAACTTATCTAAGAAAATCTTGTAGCCGTGTGTGTCTCACAACTAATACATGGACGTCTGTGCAAAACTTTTACTATATGGCTCTCACAGCACATTTCATTGATGAAAATTGGCAGCTGCAAAAGCGCATCCTGAACTTTGTAAACATTGACAATCATAAGGGTGAAACAGTTGGTAAGGCCATAGAAAAGTGTTTGTTGAATTGGGGGATTGAAAAAGTATTCACAATCACTGTTGATAATGCAAGCTCTAATGACACAACAGTGGCATATTTGAAGAAGCGATTGAAAAATTGGAATGGCTTGATGTGTAATGGTATCTTCATATGAGGTGTTGTGCCCATATTCTTAACTTAGTGGTGAATGATGGATTGAAAGATATGGATGCCTCTATCAGCGTCATTCGTCAAGCTATCAAGTATGTTAGATCATCACCTTCAAGATTTCAAGCTTTTAAAAATCTTGTTGACGCAGAAAGGATAGAGTCAAAAAGTCTTGTATCCTTAGATGTTCCTACCAGCTGGAACTCCACCTATCTTATGTTACAAACAGCTTTGAAGTTTCAAAATGTCTTCAATCGAATGGAAGATGAAGATGATAGGTACGTTGCTCATTTTATGGAAGATACACGTCGGGGAAACCCTCCTAGGCCTATGGATTGGAGGAAGGCAGAGGTGTTTGTTGCATTTCTATCCTTTTTCTATTCAAGCACTTTGAAATTCTCTGGGTCATTGCATGTGACATCTAATACTGCCTTTCTTGAACTTGTCACCATCCAAGAGGTATTGCAATCAAACACTTTTGATATGACTAATTCTATTACTTCTGATATGGCTAAAAGAATGAAGGCCAAATATGACAAGTACTGGGGGAAGCCTGATAATTTGAATCATTTGTTGATTATGGGTGTTGTCTTGGATCCTAGATATAAACTAGGCTTTGTGAGTACCTCCTTTCGAGAGTTGTATGAGGACCTTGAATTGTGCAAGGCTATGGAGATGAAAGTAAAGGATGCATTATATCAGTTGTATGATGAATATTTACAGCTTGGGGTAATGCTAATGAACAATCAGAGAGTTGTATCTCTGAAGATAGTGGTCTATCTACCAATTCAGATTCATCAAGGTTTTCAAGTGCACCAATTAAGGTACCTGGCAAAATCTTAGGTCAATGGGAAACTTCAAAAAAATTGAAAGTTAGCTTAGATCACCCTCAGAGGTTGAACGGTATCTTGCAGATAGTGAAGTTCAAGATAGTCCTTCTTTTAACATCTTGAGTTGGTGGAAAGCAAATGCATCAAAATATAAAATCCTCTCTCTTATTGCACGAGATGTTTTAGCAATTCCAGTGTCCACAGTCGCTTCAGAATCTGCTTTCAGCACTACTGGACGTGTGCTTGATCCTATCCGAAGCTCATTAAAAGCAAAGACACTTGAATTACTCATTTGTTGTCAAAATTGGCTTGACCTTGGTACAACTGTCAACATTGATCCTCGTGACTATGAAGGCATAGATGAGGAGGATGTGGATGGAATAATTGCTAAAGGTTTGTTCATATTTTGTTCATTTGCAATTTAATCCGAAATCCTCTCTTAATTACCATATTTGTAATCTTTTATAATTCTTTTTTTTTACCCTTTACAGATCCTCAAGCTGGAGCTGCTCTTCCAACTGGTCCAATTTCAACTTGTTATGTTTAATGTTGTTGAGTTTTTAGTCATGTTTAAGCTAATGTTGTATTGTCTTTAGTGGAGTTGTCATGAAACTGATGGGTTGTGTTGTGTGGCTTTTGTAGTATTTAATGGAGTTGTTATGCCTTGTCTTTATTGGATTTGTGATGAAACTAATGTCAATGCATTATGTTACATTGTAGACTTGATGTTGGATTATATTGTTCTTTTAGTTGTGATGAAACTAATGGTGATTTTACATTGTCTTTACCTTGTCTATTGTTGGATTGATGGATTAGGCCTCATGCCATTACTGTCATTACTCATTAGTTTAGTTGGTCCTTTGTTTAAATTTTTCTAAAACTGCAGAGAAAAGGTGTGTGTAGCAGTACAATGGTTTAACCATTGATTCATCAAGGGCGTCTATCTTTCATACTTTTCCACTGATTTTATGCGTGTCCTTTTATTTTTCCCTGAATATGTTATGGGGAATTCAGCAGATGAAGACAAAGGTGTCTGAAGTATCTGCTGACCCAGAACATGTTATTGAAGATTGCAAGTCTGAGTTCCTGCCAAATCTTCATTCCGGAGCATGTGCTGATATTGGGTTCAGTTCAAGCATGGAAGACGTGTATTTGTGCGTGGACAACTTTTTGCCAGATTATGGGCTCAAGAACCATATAGATGGACCCAGTGCAATTTATGGGGTATTTATCTATTCTTGGCACATTAAGTAATTACCTCATGGCAGTGGTTTTAGTGCTTGTGGTGTTTATGAGTTGTAGTTTTTTTTTTAAAGAAAATTGCATGCCAATTTTTGGAGATTAATAATTGACTTATGTATGCTGTTTCTGTCATTCTGATCTGATGTCCCTAGTATTTTCTTTTCTTTTCTTTTCTTCTTCTATCTCACTCTTCCTATGAGGTACTTTTGTAAGTTCTTGGGAAATTGTGGTTCAAATCGTCTTCTCTAATGATACTGATTTACTTTTCCTATGGAACAATATATGGGTACGCATTCTGGTTTTAGCAATTTCACTTCTGGCAAGTGTTGAGAAGTATGTGTCCTACATTTGTTAGCTAAAAATAATCCGTTACTTTATATGGGTTGGTCAGTTATTTGATGGACATGGTGGAAAGCATGCTGCTGACTTTGCTTGCCATCATTTGCCAAAATTTATTGTTGAGGATGAAAGTTTCCCTTGTGATATTGGAAGAATTGTTGCATCAGCATTTTTGCAAACGGACACCGCCTTTGCTGAAGCTTGCTCTCTTGATGCAGACCTTGCCTCTGGCACCACTGCACTGGCTGCTCTTGTCATTGGAAGGTTAGGGTTTTCTACTGTTTCAATTCGATTATTACATTTTTCAAATATTGCTATTTGCTAACAGTTTTTTGTTTCATTTCGTTTGAGTAAGCTGTTATCTGATTGGAATTGGGATGCGTAGCATGATGCACAAATTCTGAGTCTATAGTTTTCTGTTGTTTTAAAATTGGCTTAAGCCATATGGTTTTTCAGTCTAACAAGCAATAGCAATCTATTTCATGTTCTTCTAATGTTTGTGAAGCTTGAGTTAAGGGGGAAAATGGTCGGTTCAGCTTAGAAGTTATTTTGCACATAGAACCATGGTGGTCCCTGATATAGAATCAATTTTGTTATTATTACAGAATGAATGAATTTGTCAACTTTCAATGGGTTTGGCCTTATTTTTATTTTTATTTTTTGCCCCCTAATTGAAGTGTTATTTATGTCAACGAAATGTACTAACATTCTGGATCATTACGTATGAACAATATCTAATATGATAATGTTAGTATATGTTTTGTTTTATAACAATTTATGATATAATTTATTAATAGAATATTATGTGCATTATGTTGGGTTGGGTTGGGCTATTTTGTGCAGTGGGTTACCCCGGCCCAACCCAACCTAGCCCGGAACCCACAGGGCCAGGCTACTCCGGGCCAGTCCACCAGGCCGGGAATAAAACCCCAGCCCATTGCACATACCGGGCCGGGGTGCGGGTTCTATAAAACCCGGCCCCGGACCGGCCCATGCTCAGCCCTACTCTCAACTAGTGGAAGGGAAGTCAAAAAAAAATAGATGGTTTAGTTGAAAATATGCATTTTCTTCCGTCTCAAATATGAGTCCTTTACTTAAAGAAGAGTTTTCATTGTTCAAAATATAAGCTTAAATTATTAAATAATTTTGTATAAATACCTCTTTTTAATTAGACAATATATGAGGGAAATATTAGAAAATAGATTAAATTTATTATTAAAAAGGTATGACATTTAATTAGGGTTACAAATAATTTGACATAAATTTAAGAAGTTTAACATTTTTTTAAATCGATGAAATAATTAAAAATAATTTATATTTAAGATGTAGTTAAAAAATAATTTATATTTGAGATTAAAAGTAGTACTACTATCTTTTGATATTATAAATTTATAATTTTCATGTTTAGTCTTGTTATAAAAGGAAAAACATCACTGAATGTACAGGAGTTGACCTGATGCTCCTTTTCCATTACCCTCACTCTCTGGTGTCACAGACAAGTGGGATTGCTTTGTATAATTGAGAAAAGTTTATAACTTTCCTTTTTTTGGTGAAAAAAATTTAGGTGAATTATTTTTTGGAAACTTATTAAAGTTAGAACTGTTACCTGGTTTAAAATATGCTTATAGAAATACTTACAAATTATTCTTGAACAAGATCATCATATTAACAACAGGATTTAAACTTACGTATTTATGACCTATAAGTAATGTCCTTATCAATTGAACTACTTGATATTTTTTCAGAAAATTTAACATTTTTAAATAAATACATTATATTTCAGTACATACAATATTGGTATCATTTTTATTAAGCAAGCTATCAAATATCCCATGCAACAATTATTAAGCAAATTTGTTTCACCCAAATCAATATAGATTCATTAGTCATATATAGAAATAGTGAAAAACAAAAAAAAAAGTAATATCCCAAGTTTGATCCCTACAAAAGACATGGGTGAACAGACATATTTAGAGCATGATATCCTTATTAAAAAAATAAGTACACCAACAAATTTTGATTCAGTGGGGCAAACAACAAAAAGAAGGGATCATCCAAATTTTGATCTCCTTTCTATAATATGGATGGCTGATCAAATGATGTTTAATCGCTTTCTACAAATCAAGATAATCCAGAACAAAAATTTCAACATGAAAATTATAGTGTTTATCGTAGCCAAACTCTTTCACAGATTTAGCTCCCATGATTTAATATAAACCATAAACAATCAAGCATAAAAAAGTTTGTCTCCCATGCATGATATATATCGCAGAGATATCAATAGTCAATCATGATCAAACTGCACCTTGTATCTTGAGCATAATATTTGATTAAGCCAAAATATATATCTCAGAGATATCAATAGTCATTCATGATTATGAAGTCTGTGCACCTTGTATTTCTAGTAAAATATTTGATTCACAAAATATATACAATACATCATTCAGATAATCAAAATACATTTCAAATTTTCCAAGCTTAAAGATGAGATAGTTCAATCAAACTTCTCCGACTTAACACTTTTTAGGGGCTCAATGACAGACAACTGTGGAGTGAAAATATTATATAGGCTTTATTATCATCCTCAAGACTTGATCTCTTAGACTTGCCCCTTTTTTTAGTTTTTTAGAATTAGATGCCACAGGATTGGAGTAATCAAAGTTGCTAATGGAAGATCATCCAAATCCACATGATTAGTAGTATCAGCATTTGTGAGTGAACCCTCATTGTCCAAAATTTGGGAGAATGTTTCCTATAGCAAAATCAATTAAATGAACAATATAAATTGTAAAAAATATGAATATCAGACATAGATGGCATAAGAAGGCTGGAATATGGAAAATCATGGGATTGCTTACTAAATTTGGTAGCGATGAAGAGGGCACAAAAATAGATTCAGCATTTTCGAATACATCTCCAACATCACCCTATTTTAAGATGACAACAAAATTTAGAACTTCAGATGTAAGTTTCAGTTCCTTGCAAACCTTGTTCAAGTTAGGTGTACCAATAAACATAATAACATAAAGCATTGAATATGATATTAAAAAAAGTTTAGAAATTAATTCTACTTGTGTCACAGTGAACATCTCCCAAGCATCTTCACTGCCAGAATGCTTCATTACACCATAACATGTAGCAAATGGCTTGTTTAAGTTGTAACTTTTAACCTCAAAAGATACCTCTTACCAACCAAATTGTCAAATTCGTCAGGGAATGAATTCAGCCTACCTTCCTGCAATAAATTTAAATTTGTGCCTTAGTACATCATATGAACTAAAAAAGAAGACAAATCATAGTGGCAAAATTAAAGAGCTGATCTAGATGATCTTTAAATTCCTTTGCCAATTTGCCCAAGATTTTCCTCATAGTGTCATAAAAAAAAAACAGCTGATGTAGACCCTGATTAGTCTTCAACCATGAAATGAGTTTTGTATCTTTATTAAATTCAAATCAACATGTCATTAATTGTTCAAAAGAAGTTCAATGAAGATAAAATTTTTTCTCATCAAATATTGCGTAGATAAAGATAGAAGTCACACTACCTAGAGCTTCTAATCTTGTTTACATGGAATACGAAAATTTTGGTATTCAAAGAAAAAGACAATTAACATTGTACTTGATAACCATGGAATCACTGACTTTATGACACTTGGTACGTGATATGTCCATTTTATACATATAAAATACCCACATTTAAGCTTTAAATTGTATTTAAATATGTTTATATTGGTATATTTTAGCATGAATTTACATATTTTTGTGTTTCATGACTTTATAGGCTCATTTGGAAGCATTCGGAGCAAAAACATCACAAATCGTTCATGCTGAAAAGTTATGACATCCTTCAGTATTTTGATCATAACGCTCACATATGAACTCCGATTGAGTTGATTTATAATGCGTTGGAAAGCTAATACATAGAGCTACAACTTTCATGTTTTGAGTTTTCCCAAATTTCAACGTTATCATGGATAAAATCTAACTCAAAATGTTAACACGAGCTGATAACATCATGAAGCTGCTGTCCGTACAACAGTGACCACCCGGCACCGGGTCAAGTCCGTACGGCGCCGGGTCAACTCGGATTTTCACGTTTTTCAGCATGTTAGAAGCACCCGGCGCCGTATCAATTAATTTTATAGTTACCCGGCACCGGGTCATGCAATGGGGGGCCCGTGAAACGTGTTTTCATGATATTTTGGGCTTCTATGGGCTTCTAAAATTTTTCTACATAAAGATACACGATAGAAACACAACGGGGGATTCAGAAACGCACTCAGAAGTCAGAGAACACTGCTCTAAACGCATCTGGGAGCAACTAGGAGCATCTTATAGAGAAAGAGCAAGGAGATTTGGGGAGTATTAGTGATAGATTCATTCTTCTCTAATATAACTCTATTTTCTTATTATTTTTACTATGATTTGGGATATTAGTTTTGAATTGATTTGTATTTTCATGAATAACTAAATTTCTCAGTCAGGGGTAGGGATGTAGCCTGATTGGGATGGATTGGATTTGTTTCTCTAGTTAAAACTCTTTGATTCGTTCTTCAAGTTATATTTAATTTATCTTTTTATTATATTTATCTCTTTTATTCGTTCACGTGGATTTTATACTTGATCACCATAAAATCTAATTAATGGGTAAACTTGATGGACTGAGAGGTGAAGAGTGAACCTAGATTTAGAGAGATAAACATGAATAACTAATCTAGAGATAGAATTAGGAATTCATGGTGATATATGTTGTAGTTTTCAGGGTTTAATTAGAAAATTTAGTTACGCGAGAGCGAATTGAATTCTAATTAAATTAGGACTAATTGACCGAGAGGTAATTAGGACGCTTTAGAAACAACAGTCACTATAATTATGTAGAGTCTAACTAAGAAATAATATTTAATTATCTCATAAGGTGAATCCTGATCCCTTGACGCTTCTAGAACTGAACCCAAACCTCAGATTTCATTTTGTTTTCTATTTCTTTATTTTAAATTTGAATTATCAATTTGATTATCAATTAATTTTTGGGATTAAAAGTTTGGACTATAAATTTACTACCTCCCTTGGGTTCGACCTCTGGAATACTCCAGAGATATTTTTATTACTGCGATCGACCCTGTATACTTGCAGGATATCCCGACCAAGTTTTTGGCGCCGTTGCCGGGGAGGTTAACAGATTTATTAGTTCATTATTTTTAGTCCTATAAATTTTTATTTTATTTTATTTTATTTGTTTCTGATTTTTTTCTTCCTTGCTGCATGCTGTTAAGATCTAAAAGTCTTAATAGTACTTCTAAATTGATTGTTATTAATCCTGAAATTGAACGTACTTGCAGGAAAAATAGAGCTAGAAGGAGGCATAAGATGGCTAATGAAGTAGTGCCTGCTAGGGCTCAAGCTAATCTTCTTTGGAGAGATGCAGATAAGCCTACAATCTATGACAACCCATCATGTATCCGGTTATCTGACAATGCCAAAGATTACGAGTTTAAGACCACTCACTTAAACTCTTTGCCAAACTTTCATGGCCGAATGGGTGAAGACGCATTGGGTTTCCTGAAGGACTTTTACAATCGGATTGATCAACTTCCTCCTAATGGTCTGACTTCGGAGGAACTTAAAATGAGATGTTTCAACTTCTGCATGAAGGATAGTGCTCGAAGATGGATTCTTAATCTGCCGGAAAACTCTTTGACATCATGGAGGGAGATCTACGATGCATCCATTGCTAAGTTTTACTCCCCTCAGAAGACTGTAGATCTGAGGGATAAGATATATCTCTTTGCACAACTGGATGGTGAGCCTTTCTATAAAGCTTGAGATCGATTCAAGGATTACTTATATGAGTGTCCCCACCATGGATTTCAAGATATGATGCTTGCTAAACTGTTCTATAATGCTCTGAACCCTACCTCCCAGTCTCTAGTGGATATTGCTGCAAGGGATGGTAATTTAACTGCTGAAGAGATGATGAGTATCTATGATCAAGTGGCAACTCAGACTAGACAAAAAGGAGTACGAGGTAGGAGAGTATCTATCAATGAAGTTAACTCTCGCTCTGATGTGTCTGCACAGCTAGAGAAGCTAAATCAACGCATAGAACTTCTTTTCCAACAACAGAGCAATAATCCTAATCTTCCTAAAGAGTCATGTTTTGCATGCGGGGATTCAGGCCATACTGCGGACACATGTGTTCATATGATTGAAGGGAATGCAGAAGTTAATTATATGGGATCAAATGTTGAACGTCCACAATTTCTACAAAGAAGGAATGATCCCTTTTCAAACACATATAATCCTGGGTGGCGAAATCATCCAAACTTCTCTTGGAAAAATCCACCAGCACCACCAGGATCCCAGCAACAGACATCCCCTCAGCCACTAGCACTATCTACAGGAAAGCCTCCTCAGATGGAGGAGATGCTTGCTCAAATCATGGCTAGTCAAGCATCTACTAACAAAAATTTGGAGCAATTTATGGTCGGTCAGGCAACCATCAATAAAAATTTTGATCAATTTATGGCTAGCCAGATCACTACCAATAATGCTACACAAGCGGCTATTCGAAACTTAGAGACACAAGTGGGTCACTTAGCAAACATGGTGACTGAAAAGATACAAGGCCAATTCCCTAGCAACACTGAAGTTAATCCAAAAGAAGAAGTTATGGCAATTACTCTCAGAAGTGGCAAAGAATTAAAGGAAGAGGTGAAGAAAAAAACTGAGGGTCGTAAGAAAAGTAAGGATGAGGAGAATAAGGAGATTCCAAAAGCTTATGGTAACACTGAAGGGCAGTCTTCTTCCACTGATGTGAAGCCATATGTGCCCCCTATTCCTTTCCCTCAGAGACTGCAAAAGAAAAGGCAAGATTCTAATTTTCAAAGGTTCCTGGATATATTTAAGAAGCTTCGCATTAACATCACTTTTGCTGAGGCACTAGCGAACATGCCCTCATATGTTAAATGCCTCAAGCAGCTGTTGTCAAACAAGAAGAAGTTGGAAGAATGCACTCAGGTACCTTTGACTGAAGAGTGTAGCGCCATCTTGCAAAGAAAGTTGCCTCCAAAGCTAAAAGATCCGGGGAGTTTTTTTGTTCCTTGTGTTATTGATTCTCAACTGATTAATAATTGTTTATGTGATTTGGGGGCTGGTATTAATTTGATGCCTTACTCTTTGTGCAAGAAGCTTGAGGTCACAGATCTAACACCTACGAGTATGACTCTACTTCTAGCTGACAGGTCAGTAAGGTACCCAATTGGAATTATGGAAGATGTACTCGTCAAAGTGGGTAAGCTGATTATTCCTGCTGATTTTGTGGTGTTGGATACTGAGGATAAACTAGACGTTTCTCTAATCCTAGGAAGACCATTCTTGTCTACTGCGGGTGCCTTAATTGATGTGCCAAATGGGAAATTGACGTTTAGAGTCGGGAATGAAAAAGTTGAATTTAATCTTGCCAACTATAACAATCCCACTTTTAAGGAAACTTGTTGCAGCATAGCTATGGGGCAGAACTATCAAAGGCAAGAATTGACGTCTCCTCCCAGATCTTTAGATATTGATAAAGGTTCAATTCAAAAGATTGTCAAAAAGGACGCAAAGGTTAGGCAAAAAGCGGCACCTCCTAATCCCCAAAAGAAAAAGAGCACTTGTGTAATCCGAACGGACTGGCTGGTACCCACCTTTATCATAAAGAGCCTCTCTAAGGGAAGAATGAAATTAAAGTGGAGGAAAAAGCTGATTCCTGAATCTGAAGGGCTTAGATCAAAGCCTCTGAAGGATGCCATCTCGTGATCTCCTAATTCGTCTGCTATCGACGTTAAATTTAGCGCTTATTGGGAGGCAACCCAACATTATTTTTCTTCTTTTATTCTCTATTTTTATTTTCTTGTTTCCTTGCTCTTGTTACTTCAAACTCTCTCTCTCAAGACTTTTTGCAGGATTGAATTGATTATGGTAAAAACAAGTCTGGAACAAATACAAAGGACTCCAAAGAACATTTCAAGTATCATCTATAAATCAGGGGAGTCTCAGTTCCTTTTATCTTTTATTTTATTCCTGCAACATTGAGGACAATATTGGATCTAAGTGTGGGGGGGAGTTTATTAGATGTTCTTAGTTGATCTGTCTTAAGAATTGTGCTGATGTGCTGAAACTAGAAATTTTTTTACAAATTTATGTGCTTAATTGATTTTGTTTAGATTTATTTTGCTTATTTTTGTGAGCTAGTGGTTGTGTCTGTCACCATAGGATACTCAATTATTGTGCTTAATGGAGTAAGATAGTTAATTTACAAGTCAGGAACATGAGTCTTGAGACTATGAAATTGAGCACTATAACTTAGCATGTGATAGGTGTGGAAAAATGACTGAGTTTGTAGGAAGATGAATTATATATTTATTTTTTAACTTGGATATTTAGAATCATTGTGTATGAATTTATTATTTAGTTGGAAAGATAATTCGAGGTTTAAATGAAAAAACAAAAAAAAGTAATATATATAAATACACTCCACTGGTTCGACCTGTGCTGAGTAACCGGGGGTACGCATCACAAATGCGAGACCTTCGAGTCAAAAGGTGCAAAGTGAGCTATGAGTGTGCCAAAGGCATCTTGGTGCAGCGGGTTATGTAGCTTGAGTAACCGGGGGTACGCATCACAAATGCGAGATCTTCGCGTCAAAAGAGAGTATAACGGCCCAAGAAAAGCAAATAAATCCCCAGATAAAATTGAAGCACAAAGTGCGGGGAGATTAAATAAATCCTTGTTGATCTCCATTGTACATGAGTTGAGTTGAGGTTTATGCATAACTGATTGAGATATTTTAAGTTCTTAAATAAGTGTTGTAATTTTTCTTCTTCTTGCTTAGTTGACTGTCTACATTTGTCACATGCTAGGTATACACACACACATACAAAAGTCTCATAGACTAATGGGAATGATAAGTGAGTTGCTATTGAATCTAATGTTTGATTTGTTGAGTACTCCTTTTATTTATATTGGTGAAGAACTATCACTAGTAAAGAGAAGTAGGTTTGATAAATCTAAAAATAACTTTATGAGTGCAGCACAATTTTAGTCTTGCTTGAAGACAAGCAAAGGTTCAAGTGTGGGGGGATTTGATATGTCCATTTTATACATATAAAATACCCACATTTAAGCTTTAAATTGTATTTAAATATGTTTATATTGGTATATTTTAGCATGAATTTACATATTTTTGTGTTTCATGACTTTATAGGCTCATTTGGAAGCATTCGGAGCAAAAATATCACAAATCGTTCATGCTGAAAAGTTATGACATCCTTCAGTATTTTGATCATAACGCTCACATATGAACTCCGATTGAGTTGATTTACAATGTGTTGGAAAGCTAAGACACAGAGCTACAACTTTCATGTTTTGAGTTTTCCCAAATTTCAACGTTATCATGGAGAAAATCTAACTCAAAGTGTTAACACGAGCTGATAACATCATGAAGCTGTTGTCCGTACAACAGTGACCACCCGGCACCGGGTCAAGTCCGTACGGCGCCGGGTCAACTCGGATTTTCACGTTTTTCAGCATGTTAGAAGCACCCGGCGCCGTATCAATTAATTTTATAGTTACCCGGCGCCGGGTCATGCAATGGGGGGTCCGTGAAACGTGTTTTCATGATATTTTGGGCTTCTATGGGCTTCTAAAATTTTTCTACATAAAGATACACGATAGAAACACAACGGGGGATTCAGAAACGCACTCAGAAGTCAGAGAACACTGCTCTAAACGCATCTGGGAGCAACTAGGAGCATCTTATAGAGAAAGAGCAAGGAGATTTGGGGAGTATTAGTGATAGATTCATTCTTCTCTAATATAACTCTATTTTCTTATTATTTTTACTATGATTTGGGATATTAGTTTTGAATTGATTTGTATTTTCATGAATAACTAAATTTCTCAGTCAGGGGTAGGGATGTAGCCTGATTGGGATGAATTGGATTTATTTTTCTAGTTAAAACTCTTTGATTCGTTCTTCAAGTTATATTTAATTTATCTTTTTATTATATTTATCTCTTTTATTCGTTCACGTGGATTTTATACTTGATCACCATAAAATCTAATTAATGGGTAAACTTGATGGACTGAGAGGTGAAGAGTGAACCTAGATTTAGAGAGATAAACATGAATAACTAATCTAGAGATAGAATTAGGAATTCATGGTGATATATGTTGTAGTTTTCAGGGTTTAATTAGAAAATTTAGTTACGCGAGAGCGAATTGAATTCTAATTAAATTAGGACTAATTGACCGAGAGGTAATTAGGACGCTTTAGAAACAACAGTCACTATAATTATGTAGAGTCTAACTAAGAAATAAAATTTAATTATCTCATAAGGTGAATCCTGATCCCTTGACGCTTCTAGAACTGAACCCAAACCTCAGATTTCATTTTGTTTTCTATTTCTTTATTTTAAATTTGAATTATCAATTTGATTATCAATTAATTTTTGAGATTAAAAGTTTGGACTATAAATTTACTACCTCCCTTGGGTTCGACCTCTGGAATACTCCAGAGATATTTTTATTACTGCGATCGACCCTGTATACTTGCAGGATATCCCTAACAGTACGCTTGAAAGAACCTCCCTCTTGCTTTATGACCTTATCCGTGCAAGCAACACATCCATCATAATATATACCAACCAAAGGCAGTCTCAATTTTTTGTATAACTCCAGGAATGAGACAATTAACAGCTTGACATTAGAATGATAAACACATCCAGTAAGATTAGAATTTGACTAATTATAAAAACATTAATAATACAATTAATACAAAAGTGATAACAAACTTGATAAGCATCTTATATATACCTTCTTCAACCCAGGGAGCTGTACAACATGTAGCCAGAGACGTGTGAAAAATATATCAGCATCAGATGGTTGAGAAGAAGTGAACTACGACGCCTGGGAATAAATCTGTGATTCCCTCATTGGAGAGCTCGGAATGCTATTAAAGATTAAAAGAATGAATTAAACATCACCTTCGTTACGTTCCATGAATTCATTATCACAAACTCACCTAATAAAATTACATGTCATTCACCGAAAGCATAAAATGAATCTAATAACTATTGCCCAAATTGTATAATTACCTGAAGAGTTTCTAACTCGTCCAAATTGGATGACAACAAAAGTAGCCAGATCAAGATATTGAGGATGACTATTATAGGTGTTTAAAGTAGACTCACGAAACAAAACACAGTTTAGAACGTTGCTCCTGCACGTCCAACATTTTTAGACACATCTATTAATATTTAAATTTAAATGATTAAAACACTTCAATTCAATATTTTTAATATTAACTATTAAGTAATTAAGACAAAAAGATGAATTCTTAACATCAACTGTGTGTCTCAGCAATAGAGAATGTCAGATTAGCATTAGCATCATCCACCATAAACTTCAATTTCTCCCATCCCAATCACATCTACATATAAAAAGCAAACGTTAAGAAAATGTTAACACATCAAATACACAACAAAACTTTTTGAACAACTAATCATTTTTTTCTTTTAAAGTTCTTTTTGGAAGTTGGATTTTGTTAATAAAAAATACAAAAGGCGGTTTTCCTTTGAAAATCAAAGTTTCTCCCTTTTTGTTTTCAAAGAGAACTTTTTTATACCTCCTAAATTTCCTCATTTCTTAGGAATTTTACAATTTTTCAATCAAGAAATTATTTAAAAAAATAAAAAATAGAAAAAGAAAATGTTGAGAGTAAGAAAATGAAATTAAATTATCTTTTATGAATTAAAACACATCAATCAAACTCTGAAAATTATTTTATTCACAAAAGATAAGTTATTTTTTACTAGCTTGATCTCTTCAAACAAAAAATATTTTCTTTAAAAGATATCAACCTATAGACATGCTTTTTTAATCCTAAATTATATGGGTTTTGATCTCTATCATAGGGTACATAGATATCAAATTCTAATTTTGAGTTAATTCTGACCTTGTAAATAAATAAATATATATTTTTCAATTTTTGTTCTCTTAATTTTCTTAATTTCGTTTCTTTATTTTGCTTTATAAATTTCCTTAATTTTGAAAATTTCTTTCCTTTTTTACTCTTATTTTCATATGTAAATAATTAAAGGATAATCTAAATACTTTTAAAATTATATTAATTTGTACAACTAATTTAAGATAATTATTTTTAGGAACAAGCATTGTGGGGTATTTAACACATTTCCCACCAATAATCGACTTCTGAATCCATCTTTATTTACGTAGACTATTTTTTTCTTCTTAAATAGGTTTCGCTAGATTTTCCAAATTTTAGTTGTAACTTCCCATAAATCAGTTTTTGTTTGAAAACTTGATTTGACTTTTTTATTTTTCTTTTTCTTTTTCTTTTTTATGTGTCCTCTGCATCACATTTCCAAGTGTGGCACATAGTTTTCCAAAGTTATTAAAATTCATTTCCAATAAAAAAAGGTATTAAAATTGCTCAATCAGGTAGGTGTGTGCACAATAAGAAATAAAATTATCAAATGTCATCACGTTTGAATTTTTTTAACAAACTCAATATAAATTAAAAATAAATTAATCATATTTTTTTATCTTTCAGTTTTATTCTCGCTTTTAGAAATACTTATTTTTTATTAAAATAAAATACTTCTCCCTTTAATTATCTCTTCATTAATTCATTTAATTTAAAATTGTTCAAAAAAAAACTTGAAACGATATGATTGTTTAATAATTTTTGCAGTAAAAATATAGGAGTATCTATGACAAAATGTCAGCCGGCTATTTTCTTTTGTTCTGCACTACTGCATCAACATTTTTTTAAGCATTTATCAACCCTTAAAAATTACATATACATATAATACACATACATATATATATATATATATATATATGTTTGCGTGTCAGATAAAAACAGATACCTCAGTGCTAACAATCTAATCTTGACCTAAAAAAATTTGCATAATGCACATGCTTATATATATTTATATTATTCTGCTAAGATAAGGATACCAACTAATTAATAGTTCTTTCTTTTATTTTTTTGCCACCAAACTAATTAATAGTTCACTTCGTCAGTTTATGTCGATATTATATATCATCTGGGGGGGATTCTTAGACTGTACGTGTCCCACAACATTTTCAGCACACTAATTTACACATTAATGGCGTTGAATGAATATAAACGCCCGTCATTTTTTTTTTTATAAAAGTATACATTTTTTTATGATATAGTATACGCATATACCAAAAAGCCAGCTATAATACTAGTGGTAAACCGAATGCTCGTCAATATGTCTTTTAGAATAAAAGGTAAGTTAAATTAAAATATTTTAATTACTGATCATATTTTCCTAAGGGACTGAAAACACGAAAAGTCATATATGAATCTTAATAAAATACTACTTCTAATCTGTTCGGTAAGTCCACTAAGCCCGAAAAGCATACTAGTTTAGATAAATGTAAGTTATTTTTAACTATTTTATGAATATAAATAAGTTGTTAAATAATTTAAATTTGTTTTAAATTTTTTTTATATTTGTCTCTAATTAAGGTTCAATCTTTTGTGTAATTTCTCTTTCATTATCTAATTAACCAGAGGCATTTATAAAAAAAAATATTTAATTGCTTTTCTCGGGAGAGTTCGAACTGGTAGAGAGAGTGAGAAGAAGAAATTAGAGGGAGTATTGATCTAGATATTTTGAAATAGCGTTGTCGAGGGTTTAGTCAAATCTTCAGCTATTCCCTTGCGACCCATCCCTCCGTGACTCCACTTCCCTCATTTCCGGACTGTCATGTGACTTTTTTTTTTATTAGAGTAGGATGGAAGAATATGCTGAGCTATCATAGGACAGAGGAAAAGCTTACTGTGCAATTATTTGAAATGAATGGCTCGAATTTGACCGATACATTCATGTTTAATATAATATACTATACACTAAAAGAAAAAATCACCCACGGGAACTTTCTTGAAACTTATTAAGATTCAATTTTTCCTGGGTTGTGGTTCCGTTGAACAGTCAATTTAATGTTAATTACATTTGATTATAAACCACTTGAGGCGTGCCTCGTGCAAACTGCAAAGTAGTAGTACTAAATTTTTATCTATCTCAGCAGTCTATATGATAAATATGCTCCCCCAGTAATCAAATCGTCCCACTCACATTATTGAAGCTTTGCCTCAACTTCTCCAATGGCCGCTTTAATCTCGAGCATGGTGTTTCTTCCCTTGTCTAAGCCCCAACTCGAGTCTAACTTCCCATCCTCTAACAAATTCCCAGCACCATTATCATTATCTCTCGCCTACAGTAAGTCTCCATCTAGAGCCACAGAATTAACCCCAAGAAATTCTACAATATGCAAGGTATTGTCCGAAACAAATTCCTCCTTGTCATCGATGATCACCGAGCTCGAGAGAAAACCAGTACAAGGAGGTGAAGATGAAGAAGAAGTTGATCCGGTGCATCCCAAAGAATTACACCAAGCAGGATTAGCTGATGTTTGGCGCGAAATCCACGGAGAAAACGACTGGGTTGGGCTTCTTGACCCCATCGACTTACTTCTACGGTCAGAACTGATTCGCTACGGCGAAATGGCTCAAGCCTGCTACGATGCATTCGACTACGACCCCTTTTCCAAGTACTGCGGAAGCTGCCGATTCACTCGTCGCAAGTTCTTTGAGTCCCTGGGTATGAATCAGCTCGGCTACGACGTCACGCGCTACCTCTACGCCACCGCCAACGTCAACCTCCCCAACTTCTTCAAGAAGTCCCGATGGCCTAAAATGTGGAGCAAGAACGCGAACTGGGCAGGATACGTCGCCGTCTCAAACGACCGAACCACCAAACGACTTGGACGCAGAGATATCACAATTGCATGGAGAGGAACAGTGACAAGGTTGGAATGGATCGCGGACTTGATGGATTTTCTCAAACCCATCTCCTCGAACAACATCCCCTGCCCGGACCAATCCGTGAAGGTCGAATCCGGCTTCGTGGATCTTTACACCGAGAAGGACGACATGTGCCGGTTCTGCAAATACTCGGCAAGGGAGCAGATATTGACGGAGATAAAGCGGTTGCTGGGAATGTACGGAGACGAGGAACTGAGCATAACGATCACGGGGCACAGCTTGGGGAGCGCGTTGGCGATATTAAGCGCTTATGACATAGTGGAGACGGGTTTGAGTGTGAAGAAGGACAGTAGAGCAGCGCCGGTTTCGGTGGTTTCGTTTTCGGGTCCAAGAGTGGGGAACGTGAGGTTCAAGCAGAGGTTGGAGTGGCTGGGAGTGAAGGTGCTGAGGGTGTTTAATGCGCACGATGTTGTACCAAAGTCACCTGGGTTTCTGTTCAACGAGCAGGTGCCGCCGATGTTGATGAAGTTGGCGGAGGCTTTGCCATGGAGCTATTCCCATGTTGGGGTGGAGTTCGAGTTGGACCATCACAACTCGCCGTTTCTGAAGCCCATCAACGATCCTGTTTGTGCCCATAACTTAGAGGCTCTCTTGCATTTGCTTGACGGGTTAGTGTTTATTCAATTATGTCTACCCTCCTTGCATTTTCCGTTAACGCCTAATTTTCTTATGTGCTTCTATACCCATACTTAATTTGATTCTTGAGAATCTTGATTAGCTCGATCACCAGTATATATGGACAAACTCAACTTAGGGCAGTGTTTAACGCCATGTGGTAATTCTTTTATTGTTCCCGGGTCGTAAACCAAGCTAGAGAACAAATCAACGATCCAATGAGGCAGACTAATTAAGATGGGTTGAAAATGAAAGGAACTAAAATAGACAAAGCAATCATTCTGGTTGGAGGTCTCCGTCCAAGAAATATCGCGTTGCTAGCAAAAGGACAGAAATGAAGATAAGTATTTTACATATTAAGATCCCGTTTCCCATCATGCCATCTCCAGAGATAGCTCGCTGACAAAAGTTGAAGTCTTAAAATAACCGCAACAAATAAAAAAAAAGATTATAACGTGGATCGAGATGCAAAGAATAATAATCATAATAATAAGCTTGCTGCGTTTAAGAGAAATATAGACTGTCAATTTATAAACTGAAACTTGTAATTAAAAGATAGATGATATAGATCATTTACGGATGGCCGGTCAATCAGATTTGGTCCATATATATATATATATATATTAATCAAACAGAAGTAACATGTAGTTTGGTAACATGTAGTTTGGTAACATGTAGTTTATATACATAATTAATTATAAGCGAAGCTAATGAATTATATTAATTACGATGGATGCAGATACCACGGAAGAGGGCACAGATTTGTGCTGGCGAGTGGGAGGGACCCTGCACTGGTGAACAAGGCATGCGACTTCTTGAAAGATCATTACTTGGTGCCGCCTAACTGGAGGCAAGATGAGAACAAGGGCATGATCAAGAATATGGATGGACGCTGGGTGCAACCTGAACGCCCCAAACTTGACGATCACCCCCAGGATATTCATCATCATCTCTGCCAATTAGGCCTTGCTTCCTCTGATATTTGAACATCACTAGTACTACTCCACACTTTGACGTTCCTCTCGTTGTTTTTTTTTCCCACTTTCTTGTCTTTGTTCCCGCAACCTCCATGTAAATTTTGAATAAGTGCCTGGCTCAGTTGATCATTATTCAATGTATACATCTACCAGGGAATGTAATGCTTTTGGCTCCTCTCTCACGTTTTAATTTTAATTTGTATAAACATTGCTGTTGGAGTTATCTGAGGTCAATTTATATATACATATATCACTTCCTATTTAAAATGAATACGGTAGGATCATACATTATATATAAATCTTCACATGCCTTCTGAGATATCTTGTTAAAAGATCGCATGTTAGCTGTACAAATTTGTTGTTTAATTAAAATAATAGGTCCAGAACAGTTCCCCATGGGATATCACATCTCTCCTGATTATTAAAATAGATACTTTCGTAAGCAACTTTAGCCCTGTCTGCTTTATTTTCCTTGATTTTTAACACCAAAATCTAAGACATTTATATGTCATACATTGCATAATTCTAGATTTAATGACAGCTTCTTTTAATCATCTATAATGTTTCCGATAGACTAATACACAGTCATCAAAGTACAGCTAATTATCCAACACCGGGGATGGATCTGGAGGGAGGTGCTGGGCCCCTGTCTTTTATTCCAATCACATACACACACACAAATGTGCGTGTTTATGCATATCTTTGTATGTCTATGAGAATGAGATACTGTCATACAAATAGATGATGGACAGAAGTTGAGCACTGGTGGTGACCAGGTTTACCAGTGGGATCTGAGAACAAGGACTTTCATACACATGGGTATTGATGAAGGTTGCATAAATGGCACCACCGTTCATCTTCAGGTCGGATGGGGCAAGGGTGGGGCAGTCTGATAGGTCACAACCCACTACTGCCACCGAAAGACACACAGAGACATAGGGGGCTGGCAAAATGGCAGCAAATGGGGAACTATTGGTTCAGAAGAAAACACAAAAGTTTATATACTAAAAAATAGAAAAGTGAAGGAGCAAAATACGGAAGTCATGAGGAAGAGTAGGAGGGAGCAGTTAAAAAGTTGTGAATGGATGTATAAAGAGAGAATAGCAGAGAAGGAAGGAAGGAAAGGAAATTTTTTGGTCAGGATTTCGGTGGAGAGAGCCAACCTCTCGAAAGTTGGCAGACTTGTTATGTTCTTGAGGGATTTAGCTGTGTGTTGTTGTGTCGTTTGTGTAGCAAATATTTAGATCCTGTGTTCACCTGTCAGTGTCTTTTATGGTATCTATGTAGTTCAGTGTCCTGTAGCAAGGGATATTAGCAGCTTGCATCATTTTGTAGTCAGTTCGTAGTTGTCGTATTTCTTTGTCTCGTGGGTGCAATGGGGTTACTAGGTGGATTTTGTAAGATATTGTAGTGTAATATTTGTTCAGTGAAATAGTAAAACTCAAGTTTCATCATTTGGTTTGATCTTTGTTCTGACTTCTGAGTTTAGTTAGAGAACATAACTGGTTCCTAACACAATCTTGAGGCAGTAGGTTGTGTATATTTACAGTAAAGAGGACTTTCTCGTGGGGCATACAAAATCTATCAACACTATTTAGAATCTGACCACCAAGTATATTTCATGAGATTTAGTTATGACTCTCCGATATTGCCAATCTGTTCAGGCATGAAGAGAGCAGCATAAAGTCCGTACATATTCCAGAGTATACTGTCTTCTCTAACTGGCTACCGCCAAACAAGACCTTACAAGTTGCATAATTCCCAGCATGCCTATAGCAAATTTGGGACTGCGGAGATATCTGAGTTGGTGTTACTTTTGACTATAATGAGGCATTATATGCCAGGGATATGCTGGTGTATCATCATATAGGCGGCGTTGTCCTGACGTTTCCAATCATCCAAGGCTGTTTTCCTTATCTAGATTTCGCAAATGGTTAGGGGCATTTCCCCCATTGTTATCTGATGAATACACTCTCATTGGAGCACCACTTTGGTTTGGGACGAGCTATGAAATATTGAAATGTTAAAATTCGGAGAGTTGTGAACACGTGGCTATTGAGTGGTAGATCGAGTTTCAGCATCTAGATACTAGCACCATGTATTTTATTATATTCTCTTTGTTATTTAATATAATATTCTTTTAATTGAATTACGAATAAATTAAAAATTAGAATTAAAACTAATTAATTATCTCAATTTTTTTAAAAATCTCAATATTTTTTCAAAATTACTCTTATTTAATATCTCTCTTTCTTCTTTGGATATATTAAATATGAGTATTTTTTTTTAAAATATGTAATAAATACTACCTCATATATTATAAAAGATCTTATATTTAGGATAAGAATAAACTGTACCCTATATATATATATATATATATATATATATAGGAAGACGGAGGAAGTATATTATTTGGCCATAAGCTCACGCAAATCTTGAACGCATGTACACGAGGAGTAGAAAGATTTTCATGCTTCAATACGAAGAACATTCGCCATATCAACATGCCACCTAAACAAGCCATCTATGATTTAACTAATTGATTTGATAATATTGCCGTGACGAATTTGAAGGACAAAACAAAATCCCCCCCTTATATAACTCTGAGTTCTCTGGAATTGAACACAGCATAAGTAACAGTAGTAAATTAACATGGATGCAACGAAAGGAAGTATATTATTTGGCCATAAGCTCACGCAAATTTTATTCGCGATTATTTGATCATACTATTCGCTGACAACCTTGGCAATCTGTCACGGGAATCAACTCAAATCTTGAACGCATGTACACGAGGAGTAGAAAGATTTTCATGCTTCAATACGAAGAACATTCGCCATATCAACATGCCACCTAAACAAGCCATCTATGATTTAACTAATTGATTTGATAATATTGCCGTGACAAATTTGAAGGACAAAACAAAATCCCCCCCTTATATAACTCTGAGTTCCCTGGAATTGAACACAGTATAAGTAACAGTAGTAAATTAACATGGATGCAACGAAAGGAAGAAACGATGTTGGAGTTCCAAGGTGGAATTAATTTCTGGGAACAGATTCACAAGATTGGTTCTTTAGTACAACATAGAGGGACTGGATCTCAGCAATTTCTACAATCCATAAAATAGAGATTTAAAGGGACAGTCCAGACTCCTCATCCTCTTCAAGATCCCCAGCGTAGACGAAGTAGAGAGCCCAAATGAGACCAAAGACGCCGAAGAGAATCCAACCTAGAAGGTTATTGCTGAGGCCAAAGGGAAGGCCTGTTCCTTCGGTGCTCAACCTCTCATCCACCAAAGCCATGGCTGGGCTTGACATGACTGCAGCGCTCGCAGCTGCCGTCAAAGACGCTCCCATCCCCAACTTTGACCCACTTTCCTGCTCACAGGGCTTCCCCTCCATGGAGCATCTCACTCTTCCCACCTTAGCAATCGCGGGCAACCCTATCCCACCATTTTTGCAATAAATTAATCATATAGTTAGTTCAAATTTCAACATGAAGCTCTATCAAATCCTATTATGAGAAATCACATAGGGAAAGTACTTACCGAGAACAGGAGAGGAAGAGACCCCAAGAGGTCGCTTCTGCACCAGCCCTGGACGGGCGATGGATGTGGTTGGGGCGCTAGCGGAGATGCTTGCCATTATTCTGCACCAAGTTAGTCTGAAGAATTTGGAATGATAAACGAAAAGGTTCAGACACTGAGGCTTTAACAAAAGATGTCAAAATTAATATTATTGGTCCCAGGCACCACATAACATGGATAGATTGGAGGCCAATCGTTAGATGGTGCTATCTGAAGCAATCCAATTACTTTCGTCCACGTGTCGCATAATCCATTTCGCTGACAAAAAAAAGATAAATCACTGAATTATGATCAACCTTGAGATAAGGTCATGACTCGTGGTGCCTTCTCATCGCTTCCCGATATGGCAATGGCAAAAACTGAATACCTGTAGATATTACACTTCAGTTTAGCGATGCTCAAAACCCACTAGCTTCTACTACTTCGTGGTAATGCAAGAAATTAAAAGCACAGGACAAAGCCAAATATGCACGCAGCCTTCATCATTTCAACTAGAGATGTGTAAATTTGTTGACCCAGCTAGCAAAAATATATAGCTCGGTAAAAACAGTAATTGAGTTATCAAGTAATGAAAGACACGTTAATGTACTATAATGCACAACAACAGACAGAAATGCCTCTGATTTTATTGCATCTTGACTTGATTGTCAACAAGAAAATGGGGTTAGGAAGATTTTCAAACTATATGTTCAAAGAAAAATGTTGTTTCCAATACATTGACTAGGCACCTAGAAAGTCATATATGGGCGTAAATTTGTGAGGTTGTTACATATGTGTCTTCTGAGATCAACGTTATAGCATTCATGCACAAAAGCTAGCTAGCTACCGTGGACAGTTAGCGTAATTTCATGTTGATCTGGGTACATCTGATGAGTCACTGTCGTAACCAGAGCTAAGAGGACAGGCAGAACATATAACAAAATAAAGAGTAAAGACATTTCTTTTACCATTCCATTTGCTAATAACGATTGTGAGTTTGTAAGCCTTCCCTATTTCAATTGTGATTGGAGCAACGATTGTGAATTGATTGAATCGGGAGTTTTTGATTTTACGTTCCATTCCTTTTATTTTAATCGAGATGATGAATTGTGAGCTGATGTATTATTTACAGAAACAGTGGGATTAATTTTTAGTTTCCCATTCCGTTGCTTGAAGGAGGGAATTTGTGGTTTTATTTCCCTGTTAGATTGCATGCATTATGATATTGGTCATATCAGCATAGCATTCTCGTAAAATTCCTAGACTATCTTGGTTTGTTCACTGCATGTTGAATTCGTCTCTTGGCCAAAAGAAGCTTCAATATATACTTTTTTTAATGGAAGGGATACATTAATAATCAAAATGGTTACAAGGAAGACATAATACACAACCTCAAAAATATATTTACATCAAAGTAACCACAAATTGATTAATATTCCCATTACAAAGAATGTGAGAAAGATTCCAAGCTCGAATAGTGTGGTCTGCTGTAGCTAAGCCATCGTTAACAAGGATAGAGGCAGCGACTGAACTGCCAAGGAAGAGTCTTTTGCTCGTTGAATCCCAGAGTTTCCAGCATAGGATTCCAAAGGTTACTCTCTATCTAACATACTTCCTTAGGGGATGAATATTGCTAAGGAGCCGTTCATCAAAAGGGTATGCATAGAAGTCAACCATAGAAGAATGAGGGACAATCAGATTCCAGCTTGATCTTGCTAAGGGGCACCTCCGGAGCACATGATCAGTGTCTTCATCTTCAAGCCTACATAACTCACAGTGTTGCTGCTGGGTCATCTGTCTATAGCAACAGACAAAGTTAGTAAGCAGTCTATTTTTGAAAGCGAGCCAAAGGAAGGTTCCAACTCTTTGAGCTCCCAGCCATTTCCATATGACATTCCACTTTGAGTTCTTGTCCTCTCACTTATCCAGCACGGTGAAGATGCATGCTGAGCTCACTGTGCACTCTCCGTGTAACATTTTAATTTTGATGTATGTATGTATTATAAATGATATTAAAGTGTTTTGGATTAATTCATGACAAGTGAAAAAGTCTGAATATTTAATTAAATTAGTTTAAAATCTAAAATATTCTAAAAATATAAAAAAGGGTTTAAAAAGGGTAAAATTGTTTTCCACAATAAGAAAGAGAAAATAATATTTTAATATTCTGGTACAAGTTAAAAGTACAAGTGACACTGATTATGTGAGCTCTGAGAGGAAAAAGTATAAATCCGGTAAAAAGCGGGTTCCACATAAATAGTAAATGCTAAATGAGAAAAATAGTAAAAAGTAAGCAACATAGACGAACTCTATATAAAAAAATAAAAGAGAAAGGTAATGGGTCTCACAGATAAAATAAATAGAAAGAATACTAAGTATAATAGAGAATCCGGATTAAAAAGTATTCAAACCAGAACCAAATTTATTTGTAAAAGTAAAAAGTACACTATCCTTTTTTTTTTAATGTGACTAAAATTTATGAGAAAAAAGATGGACATTTATACCTTTCCCTACTCTCTCACAAACTAAAAAAATATCTAGGGGTATAATAGGAAATTAGTATATAAAATATGAGAATAATTGTAAGCCCTTAAATTAAATCATGATCTAATGGTCTACAATTATCGGCCTTTCCTATAAATATCTTCTTCCCTTTACCTTTCCCCCACACACACTGAGTGAGTAAGAGAAAGAGAGAGGAGGATAAAAGAGAGAAGAGAGAGTCGAGAGTGAGAGAATAAAGAAGAAGAAAAAGAAGAAGGAAGGAAGGAAGGAGGAAGAAAGAAAAGATAAATAGAGGTCTTTTAAGGTAAGCTTCAATTCTAAATCTCTTTTAGATTTCTTCTTTATTTATTTAGTTTAAGATTAATTAGAGTCTAAGCTATTTTCTTCATTCCTCTTGTTTCCCTTTTTGGATCACGACATGATTTTGAGGGAAGAATTTATAGTTTATGGTTGAGTTAAATTTATATGATGATATTAAATTATTAAATAAGGTTTAATGATACAAATAGACTTTAATCAAGCCAAAGGAGTGATTCAAGAAAAAGAGAATCCAAGATTAAGGGATTAAAGCTTTGAAGTAGTAACTTTTACATTTATATATTGTACTTATGTTTTAAAAATATTACCATGATATTTGGTTACTTTTTATGATTGCTTTGACTATTTTAAGTTAAGAACAAAGCCCCAGGATACCCATTTGCTAACTGTTATGCTGTCAAAATTTCTACTGCAACTTATAGTTTAATTGTTTTCCCAAAAGTATATTATGAAAGTATTATAATTATGCAATATTTGTGTAAAGTTTAAATGTGACAATGTGATAAACTTGAGTTATGTCACTACTAAGATGTCCCATATCTCATCCTATGTTTCCCAATGATAAGGTTAAGTAATGTCAAAGGAAAGAATTTAGCAATGAGGATGGAGGAGGAAGATTGAATTATGAAATTGAATTGCTCTATTTTTTTGACTGTCTATTTGAAGCATTGTATAAATTTGAATATATATAAAAAAATCTTGTGATTTATATACATGGATAGATCTATGTCTTAGGAATATAGTGGCACTAGTTTGGTTGTATTTGAATTTATACAATGATAATTATGCATGATTTACTAGGACTGCTCCAGTGATAGTTTTATTTGACCTCTGATGATATATATTGATTCTCTGACCAGTATCAGTAGAATAAATGTACAAAAAAAGGTTAAAAAGTAGATAAGTAAAGATTTCCAATTATGTCAAGTATGTAAATATTAAGAGAAATGAATTTTCAAATTTAAAGCTCAGTTTTTTGATAGAAACATGGACCCGAAAATAAATAGTAATATTTATACAATAAACTGTATAAATATTTGCGTTCATTTCTTGGTTACTTATTTTTTCCCTAAAAATTCAAGATGTGAAAAATTTTTAGAGACTTAAACCACTTGAAAATGATTTTTCTACATTTAGTTATAATTTTTAAAAAATTGTTGCACAATGAGCTATGAACTAGCAAAAACAGTTTTGTTCAATTTTAAAGTTTTAATTGGTTTGAGTTTTTCTAAAAATATTTTCATACATCAAATATATCAAATGAGCAATTTTCATGGGAAAATGTTTCTAAATGTAAAATGTAACACTCCATGTGGGGTGTGGATCCATCTACATTCCTATGTGGTGTTAAAATAGCTCGAGATATGTGTATCCACTATTTGTGCAATGCAATCGTTAGGCATGAGTTCAATAAAGGTTTCCCCTAACCATTGTCCATCATGATCAATAAAATTGAATATGGGAGCTTGTAGCTGTTATTCATCAATAGGGGCGAAAGTAAGGTTCTTGAGAGGGCCAATTCTCCTACCCAGTTGTCAGACCAAAATCTAGTACTTGTACCATTACCTAGTTCCCATTTGAGCCCCATCATCAATTCAAGAGGTAAGAGGTAGGGGTTTGCTTAAATATACCTATTCCATTAGCATTCCAATTATATTTTGCACATAGAACTTGCACTTAGAAGAGTTCAGTTTTGGATACAAGTTTGAAGGCCAGCCACAGAAAGTTATATTTTGGCTCTTAAGATCTTTGATTCCACATCCTCCATGTTCCTTAGGTTGGCACATGCTCCCCCAACCTAAGAGGTTGATTTTCTTTTGATTTGTAGTAGCTCCCTAAACAAAATCACGTATGAGCTTATTAATGCAATTACAACTTAAGGATAGAGCCTTTGCAGATTGCATTGCATACATGGCAACTGAGGTGAGAATTGACTATGCTAGTGTAATCCTTCCTACCAAGGATAAGGAGTTTATCTTCCATCCTACTAATTTATTAGCTATTTTATCTCCCAGGTACCTGTAGGTCTCTTTCGTGACTCTTTCTAGTAGAGGTACTCCTAGGTATTTACCAAGGTGCTCAGTATGTTGATAGTTCAATTGGCTACAAATGAGAGAGGCATCTTGGTTACTAACATTCCAGGAGAAGTAAATTCTTGTTTTAGGTTCACTGACATGATGTCCTGAGGCTAAACTAAAGTCATGGAGCACTTTCCTGATGGTGGAGCTTTGGCTAGTATTTGTGGTACCTGACAAAATTAAATCATCAACAAAAAAGAGGTGGAATAGAAGAATATCTCTCCTTCCAAGTTTGATGGTTTGCTAGTTTCCATTATTGACTCCAGCCGAGATGACTTGAGAAAGTGATGAATCCCCATATTTAGGAATATTTGGCATAATTTTGGGTGTATTTAGGGAGTCATTGGTACATTTTAAATATTTTTTTTACACTTATTTGGAAGAAATTGGATTAATTGCTTTAAATGGAATTTGTTGAGAAAATAGTGAAAAATAAGCTAGAAATAATTTAATTGTGGAAGATAAGCTTCTTACTTGTGTTTTTGAGATTTGTAGGAAATGCTATTGAGTGAAGTTTCTATGTTGCAGCATTAAGTTCTTGGACGCTACAACATTCTTGAACTTGTGAAGAAGAATGAAGAAATATTCATTCTATGTTACAGCATGACTTGATTGATGTTGTAACGGTGTTTCTTTGCCTAAAAACACTCATTCTGTGTTGCAGACGTGGTTAAATGGATGTTACAGTGTGATTGTTGTTCCCAAGTTATATTCTTTTGCTTTGCAGCATGGTATGCTTGATACTGCAGTGTTGCATACTGTAAAAAAATACACAATATCATTAAACATGTGTTAGGACAAATTTTTCAAATACATTTTGAGGGTTTCTTAATTTTTCACCATTTAGGATTGTTGAAGGTGGCTTTGAGGCTCAAAGGAAAGGGGATTGAGTCTTTAGGATGTGAAGGATCAACGGCACAAACAGAAATTCGGCAACGATTACTAGTTTCCTCTTCTCTTTCTCTTCTTTCTCAGATATTTTTTTAGTGGTTAGTTTGTTATATGTTTTGTTTATGGAAATACTCATGATGTGTAGTTAGATCTTTACTTTAGGTTATTATTTCTTTGATTATGGATTAGTGGATGATAATTTGCTCCTTTGATTATATTAATGTTATGTTTGTTGATTCGATTGTGAACTTGATTGTCTCGAAACATAAGAAATCTAATTGATGCTTATTTTGGGTTTCCTAACGAAGTTAGGAATATAAGATTTATGATAGACCATTAATTGAATCGTGTAGGATCGAGGATTTGGATACTAGATAGTCTGATTTACTTGTAGGATAGGAATATACCTACCTGCCCTATAGAGTCACATTGAGCTTATGCTTAATTAAGTTTAATTAATTAATCACTTAAGGAATTAGATGTAAAAATAATTGGAATGCTTCTTAGTAATTCAAAAGACACTATTAAGTAATTGAGTGACCTAAACTAGCAAAGATAATTTTAATGGTAATTAAAGGGGAAAGTTGGACATTAAGAAGTAATTAAAATTACAATAACCCATGTCACTGCTTGACTTCTAGAATCACCTTTAATTCTAACTATAGTTTAAACTTTCATTCTTGCTTTATCTCCATTCCGTCTTGTGTGTTGCTCAAATTAAGCGAATGTGTGATATTAATTTTTAGCTGGGTTGTTGGTACTAAATCTCTGTGAGAACGACACTCTTACTCACTTTTTATTATTTGATAGGAGCCATGCACTTGTGATTACACATTTTGTCCCTATCAGAAAGTTGCTCCATACAAAGCACAAAGATATACGGAAATAAGGGGTCTTCTTGACAAATGCCACAAGATGGAGTAAAATTGTTAGAGAGTTTTCCATTCCAAATGATTTGCATAAAAGGATTGGTTATGTACTTCATAATGATTTGTACTAAATGACCAAGAGTTTTAGTAGCATCCAAAGTGTCTTGGATAAAGTCTCATTGGAGCTTGTCAAAAGCTTTCTCAAGGTCAACTTTAATAGTCATCCACCCCTTCTTTCCTTTTTGGCTTCTCATGGAATGGATAACCTCTGGGACAATTATGACATTGTTAGTTATATGTTATATGAAAAAAAAACTGAAATATAGAGGAAATAAGCATATATTGTTATGCATTCTACATATATATACATATATCAAGTGTACATCATAGATTTCACACCTTAGAAAATGAAGTTAAATCTAGTATAATAAAAGCTCCGGTATGTACTATCACAAAAAAAAAATGCTCTAATATGTACAATGGACAATGGTAGGTGTATATCTTACTCAACTAGAAAAAATCACTTTGGGACCTCCTAAGTAAAATATTCCCAAATTGAGAACCCTAAAAATTCAAATCCCTTAAAAGGACCTAGGTCTTTTAAGGGAAAAAAATCAGTTAGATTAAAATATCCCTCCTCTTCTCTCATTTCCTCCCTCCCTCATTGGAGCTAGCAACGTCATCGGAGCTCTAGTCTTTGGCAATACCATTGGAGCTCCAGTGACCGAAAATGTTGCCGGCGTCATTACAGTCACTAGAGTGAAGTTTAATAAAATTGAGAGTGTTAAAATTAGTTATAGTGAGTTGAAAATTATGAGTTTCTCACTTAGAAATTTTTTTCCATAACTTCCTTTTGATATAAAATTGAGAGTATTGACATGAGTTATAATGAGTTGGAAATTATAAGTTTTTTATTTGAAAATTTTGTTTATTCAATTTGAAATTTTTTTTCAAGGTTACCTTTTGAAATAAAATTGAGGGTATTGAAATCGGTTATGGTAAGTTGAAAATTATGAGTTTATTACTTGAAAATTTTGTTGATCAAGCTTAGAAATTTTTTTCGAGATTACTTTCTAAAATAAAATTGAAAGTGTTGAAATCAGTTATAATAAATTGAAAATTATAAGTTTTTCACTTGGAAATTACGTTGTTCCAACATAGAAATTTTTTTCAAGATTATCTTCTGAAATAAAATTGAGAGTATTGAAATTAATTATAATAAGCTAAAAACTTCATTGATTTAACTCGAAATTTTTTTTCAAAAGTGCTTTCTAAAAAATTTTCAAGTTGGATCAACAAAATTTTTAAATGAGAAACTCATAATTTCAAATTCTCTATAACTAATTTCAATACTCTTATTTTTATTTCATAAGGCAATAATGAAAAAAAATTTCAGGTGGTATTAATAAAATTTCCAAGTAAAAGACTCATCATTTATAACTCACTATGACTGGTTTCAACACTTTCAATTTTATCAAACTTTACTCTGGTAACTATACCGATGCTGGTGACATTTTCGGTCACCAAAGCTCTAACAACATTGCCTATCACCGGAGCTCCGACGATGTTGCTAATGACTGGAACTTTGGTGACGTCGCTGGTGACCAGAGGTCGGGTGATGTCGTTGGCTCTGATAAGAGAAGGAGGAAATGAGAGAAGGAGGAAAGGAGGGAGGGATAATAGGTGTTTTAGTCCAACTAATTTTTTTCCCTCAAAGGACCTAGGTCCTTTTAAGAGATTTGAATTTTTGGGTTCTCAATTTGGGAATATTTTGTTTTGAAGGTCCCAAAGTGTTTTTTTTCCCTGCTTAATCTATAAAAAAGCAAGATGAATAATATAATAATGTAAAGCCTTTCGCTGCTGACATTGATTCTAATACTCAGAAGCCAATTAGAGTTGGAAATCATGACTAGATTGAGTGAATTTCAAGATCCCAATTCACAAATAATTAAAATGGACAACTCATTGGTCAGAAAAAAATAACTCAATTATCGTTTGACAAAAATAAAAAAGCATTTTATTTCAATGATTTCCGCAAGCGGCTATATCCTTCATCACAACAGATTTTAATTTTTAAATTTTAATTCTATTTTTTATTTTAAGAAAAGCACATAATTAAAATAATTTTAGCATTTTCAAATTTCACTAGACAAAACTTTATTATAATGAGAACAATACACATGCCCACGGACCACTTTATGCCCCATTTGGTATGAAGAATGATTTTTTAGGTAATGAAAATAAGAACATGAATGATAATGAGAATGTGTTTTAGAAGTACATTTGGTATGTAAGGGAATCTAAGTATGGAAAAGAAGCCCAAATTTATTAAAAGACCATAATGTCCTCGAAAAAAAATTCAAAAAAAAGTCCCCTCCTTCCCTATTGATCCATTTCTTCCTCGGCGTTTCATCATCACCATCATCGATTAGCTATAAAAAATAGAGAAGTAGAGAAACCAAACCGATTTTTGAAGCACCACCATCAATGAAAATCAACAAACCACAAACAAGATTAGATATCCTAGATTTAATAAAAAGCAAATCCAAACTGAATTAGAAAACCCAAGGTAGAGTCAATGAAGAAAGAATGAAGCAATCGAGAAGGAGATAAATCCAAGGTGGTGATAGGAACACTGATGGCAAATGGCAATTGAGAACAACAGCAATGGAGATGGACCCAAGATGGAGACGTTGATGAAGACAGCGAATGGAAATAGAGATCGAATATGAGAGAAGGAAGCAGCTACAAATTTGTGCTCGAAGCTTGATGATGGGGGAAAGATATGAGGTAGGTGGTTGACGGCAGCGGTTGAGCTCCACCATGATGCAGATTTGACATCATCATTGGTGTTGACCATTGCCATTGTCATTGAGGACGATGCTAGAGAAGATGGCAGCATCAATTTTGAAGGATGAGGATTGGGATAATTTTGTCCGAAAATATTGATTCTCATTGCTATAGTGTGATTCCCATAGGGGAAAGTGAATTTGCTGATTCCCATGCATAAGGGAATTTGCCATTCCCTTGGTTTGTTATTCCTACACACCACATAGATATCAGCCTGGCATTTCTCTTCTATTCCTATTTCAAAGCCCCAGTTCCCATGTTCCAATCATGACCTACAAGTCTTCAAATGGCATGCATTAGACTAAAAGTGAGAACCCAATTCCAATTTAGTGGCTTTCCTTTTTAGGTTTATCCCATAGGGCAGAGGCTGTACGTTCTTTGCTATGAGAAAAAGAAAATTCATCAAACACCACAGTAAAAAAATTATACATCTGTACGTTATAAAACACACACACAAACACACATTCGTTTTCACATAAAAAACCTTCTGTTCTATTTGCAGAAAAGGGACTCTTATATTTCGATTGTTACCATCGAGCTGCATTTTCGACCGGGAAGGAAAATTTTGCTCCATAACAAGTTTTGATGATTAATAAAGAATATTGATACTCAATTGACATTTTCAAAATTTGAAATCCTTAAATGTCATTATTTTCCTTGATAGGTTTTTAACGGTGATTTTTCCATTATTTTTAAATGTGGGGGCGTATTTTGGAATTGGATGCCCCATGCAAGTTTCCCAAAAAAAGGGTGTCCTTTTTTTTTCCAAAATTAGCAGCACAGTGATCAAGTTTGTAGTTTTTTTCTTTTTTAAATAAAATAGATGGATTAATAACTTTTATTGTATAATAGTTGACAAATTTTTTATAACAAATTGCAAAAAAAAAAAGTCGTCAAAGTATTTTTCCCCATGCGCACCAAATGAGTAATTATTTGTGCAATTTACTTTATTTTTTAAACTTGTGCTTGGCGTTATTACATAATAAATATTTTTATCCAAATTATTATGCTTGATTTTTTTTATTAATGCTATCGAATGATCGAGAGCACTTTTAGTCAAAAACTTTTTTTCTCTCTTTTATGGAAGTCAGTTGGAACAAATCTGTAGACTTCTGTGTAACCAAGCCAGTTAAGTATTATTTACTTAAGTAAAATATGATTATTTTTTATTTAATTAATCTTTATAGGTCAACAAGCATACTAATTTTGGCATTTTGGTTTGTGGTTGGAGGAATTAGGAGGAGCGTAAAGCACGCATAATGACACTTGGACCCACCGATTTCACATTATGGGATTATTCCCGTTTCAATAATGCCATGTATACTTAATTTGAATGCGGTGGCTGATAGGAGAATTATTGTTTCTCTGAAAGGTTGACTTCAATTCAACTAAGTATGCCTTGGAAGCAACAGGAGTTTGAGTTTCGCTCCAATTTGTGCGGCCCCTTGTGACAGCACCACTTATTTGATGATTCCATTTCTGTTCTCCACAAATGCTTCCCAATGGCTTTTGTAAAATCCAAATCAAGGATAACCATGCACGCATGTAGCTCCCTGACCGGCTGCCATACTAAACGATATCCATGTTTAATAATACTATAATTCATCTCAATTCTAATAACAACAATTACCATGTTTATGAACGAATTTAGATTTTCTCCATATTTTCTCATTATACATAATTTATTAATTGATTTTGATTTGAATGGTAGAAATAAATAATCGTTACTTTAAACAAAATATATTATTTATTTTAATAATAATTATAAATAAGTATTATGAATTTTTTTTAAGAAAAGTTTACTTATAATAATAAGTGTGAATCATTAAATTAAATACGCTGTCCATTTATAAACTATTTTTTTAATCATTTGATCACAACCAATAAAAATAAAAATGATTACTTGTGGAGAGAGTTATGGAAGGATCCAAATCCGTTTATGAACAATTCATTAAATTTACTTTTCTCAAATAAATAGTGAATGATGCCTACCATCAATCATCATTAACATAGTAAAATCAATATGAACATGTGCTCTTTATTAACTATAAATAGTTACTCCTATCCCTATCATAATTAATATTTTAGAAAAATTACAGTGTGCAAAATATAAGTCACTTTATAAATATTAAACTTTTATTTTTATTTTTTATTAAATAATTATGGAGGAGAGAAATTTAAAAAATATGATTAAGATGTGTTATAATTTAATGGGGATAATATTAAAAAATTATGTTAAATTTTGCAAAGTTAGATATTTATTTTTATGTTTACCTCTCTCACTGTATGTATACACTACAAATTATTGATGGTAATTAGCTACAAATGTGTAGATTTGATGCTAATTTTGCAGGCACAGATTCTAGAATAGTATACTTAAGAGTGAAGAGCACCTCCATTACGTTCACAGCGTGTTCGTTACGAATATTCAATATGATTTTTAAAAGATTAATTCACATGGACATATTCTATACAACATCACCTCATCCTATGGATAAGAAAATTATTGAACTGGGAATATATATTCATCAAATGCCCAAGCTTGAACCACTTTTTGTTTCCTCCAATTTAAAATAAATTTAGCAATACATGCAGGTATTTTCTTTAATGTTATGGAGCTTAATAATTTAACCTTGACTGCAGATATATATATTCTCACATATCATATTTAACAATACACATATTTGTCAGTGTCTTACTTCTTCATCTACTGTTATTTTCATTAATCTCATTCTTTTATATTTTATTTATTATATACTTAAATTAAATTGAGAGGGAGCAAATTTTCTCGTGAGCGTACGTTAGACGGCATCTTCTCCTTATAACTTGAGGGGGTGCAAATTGACTCGCCGTACACCCGAGCGTATGTTAGATGGCACCACTCGCGAAACTGGCCGTCCACTCGTCCAGTACGCGCAAGCCGGTGCGCATGAAAGCACTCAGAGCGCATGTTATCCCTGCCCATAACTCTAGCTGTCGTTAGTTGAAGTGTCGAAGCCGTCTTTAAATATTTTGTTTAAAATCTTCATAAAGGAAAGAAAAAACACTCTCTCTCTCTCTCTCTCACACGGGCTCCTGATTCATGCTCTTTTGGACGAAGACGCCCTCCCTCGATTCAGATCATCGAAAACTCCCTCCGTCCAAATCCACTTAAACCCACGTCAAATCTTCACAAATCAAACCCACCCATTTCACAAGAACGCCCCAGAATTCTCAAGCACCTGCCCTTAACCATCTTCACCGATCGATAGGTACGTTTCTTTCTTTATTATCCCCACGCGTCGTATGCATTTTATTCGATGTTTACTTTTTTCCTTCTCCCTCATTATCTTTCCGGGTTTTTGTGTTTTTCAGGTTAATGCAAGTGATTATAGCGGGATGGACGTAAATTTTGGCTGTGCGCGCGCGTACCAATAGCATGCATTGGGTGGATGATACGTGGACGAGAGGGAACGGACTGGGCTGAGAACGAAACGATGGCGAATCAGGTAGTGAAGGTGAAGAGGGAAACGATTGCAGCATGCATGACCTGCCCACTTTGCAATAAGTTGTTCAGAGACGCCACCACCATATCTGAATGTCTTCATACGTGTGAGTCCTTCAATTTTCGCTCTATCTCTTCAAATCCTGTTCTTTTTACATCAATTCGAGGTTAATTTCTCAAATTTTGAATCTTTCCCGCATCTTGTAATCTTCGCGGTCTTGGTTGTCCTTATTTTTCTTTTCTCGATATGGGAGGTATCTGTAATCAGATGCTGGTATTTGGTAATTTAATTCCTCTGAACGCCTTTTTCTCTTCCTCTACGCACTGATGTGTCTTCTGTTATGACATGAATGCTAGAAGAAGCCTTGTGGGTTAAATTAGAGTTTAGTGGCGCTGTTCCATTACTGTCATTAGTGTAGAGGTGTTTGGACCTTTGACTTGCAGTATTTGTGTTCATATGTTATAAATTCTTCCATCCATACTTGAAAGCTTGGATTTTAGCTCAAGCAGACATGTGGTGGCAGCGAGCACAGCATGCATTTTCTATCTCCATATTGGCCATTGGAGAATGGATCTCCAGGTGTTAATAATTTATCATTTAAAATTCATTGATGGTGTAATTAGTTATCTTTGTGTGCAACTTTCCAAGAAGCCTCTTCATTGGCGAAGTTGTAAAATGTAAACAGAGTTTGCTGTGAACATCGACTGGGAGAATGACATTTTTTGGGATATTTTGACTAATCTTCCTCTGTCCAGAGTTTTCTTGATTTTTCTACTTTTGTAGTGTGGTTTTAGCTGACGAACTTCATCCAACCCAAGGAGTCAATTGTCTTGCATTTTAGTTCCTTATTATTTTGCTCAGTGTCATGAGGAGTTTATAAAGTAACAGTGACCCAAGGGTTTTCTCAATGACGTTGTAAAAATATTTATTGAAGAGTTGTTATGTGATATGTCAAGGTTATATTTCTCATGATATTTCATAACTGACTAGCGACTATAACATAAATTTCTGATATTGCATAACTTTCATTCAGTTTGCAGGAAGTGCATCTATGATAAAATTACAGATGAGGAATTAGAACGATGCCCAATCTGCAATATTGATTTGGGTTGTGTTCCACTTGAGAAATTGAGGTCAGCCACCTGACTTTGACAGACTCCTAGGCTACCCTTTACCTTTCTCTTTTTTTACTTGTTTGTGTAGATAATAAACGAATCACCTTTCTTTTACTTCAACATGATTGTAATCTGTTCAAGAAGGTGTTGCTAAACAACCAGGTTTAATTACTCTGTAATGGTTTGTCAACATGCAAGAATGAGAATTGTCAATGCTATGATGATGCTATCAAGATAAGGTTACGTGAATTATACTAGATTTATGAAAATTCACTGCACAATAGTCCAGTTTCTGCATGAGTAACTTTCCATAATATCGTACATGTGAAATAGCATGTTAGAAAATTTCCATAATGGTAACTTTCATTCATTTTCATTTTCTTTAACAATTTAGCTGCCTATAGCTTCTTTTCATATTGTATTGCTAGCAGTTTATTTTATAGAGCTTACCTGTTCGACATTTCATATTTATGGTATCTGGTATAGAAAAATTAAGGATGTACAAGATGTGTAATTAGTTGCAACCTAATCACAAATAAAATTTCACTTGAATTATTAATTGCTGCACTGAGTAAGGAGGATTAACATAAAAATTGAAATTATTCTCTAAATTAAATGTATTACCATTCTGTATTTGTTAAAGTTATGTGAATCATTGCTGAAGCTGGATACTTTTTTGTCTATCTTTTATCTTGTAATTATCGTATATCCCATCACATATGTTCAAAATCTCTTTTAAATTGATCCTGCTATGATTATAGATTTGCACAGATTGTTTGTGAGAAACCACATATAAGCCTTCTGTAATAAAGCCTGCAGCTAAACCAAAATAAACTATAGAAACTGCAATTGATGAAATAGGTGTCAGCCTTTGTATTGTTGCATGCTCACTTCTAGTCCTTTTGACTACCAGGCCAGACCACAATTTGCAAGATGTAAGGGCTAAAATTTTTCCTTTGAAGAGAAGAAAGGCGAAAACACCTGAGGGCATTCCCTCTATAACATTACCACCTAAGAGAAAGGAGAGATCTCTTTCATCTTTGGTTGTCAGCACTCCCAGAGTATCTACACAGGTAACCATGACAGGGAGAAGAACAAAACCTACTAGAAAGGCCAGTGGACTGCGAGCCTCTAGTTTTTCCATTGAAAAGCCTGTTAAAAAAGAATATTCAGTAGAAGATCATACAGAGAGTTCAAGCTCGCCAGACACTTTGAATAAGTTTACTCAGAATACTAGACAGGTAGGAGAGACAGTAAGGTTCCTCTTGTTGGGCCCATCATATATGCGTTTGTTTCCCCTGTTTTTATTTTTATTGGTTTGGTCCATTTGTTTTACCTGATGGTATATATCAATTTAATTATATTATTATTGTTTTCTATTTGGTGCAGAGTTTGTCTCCTCTTGAGTCTAGCCAATCCTTACGTAACAAAGAAACAGATAATGGTGCTGAACCATGCGAAGCAAAATTGGATCTTTGGAAACCTTTGAATTGTTTGGTAGAAGTTGCAAGTAGGAGTAAATCATTCAAGTCTAGTGTCCAAGGGTCCGATGCTAAAGTAGAACCCATGCAAATAAATGAGAATGACACTCAAGTGCAAAAATTCAAAAGTAAAGAGAATAAGCGCAAGGTTAAAGTCGAGAATGAAAAAATTGACACTGATCCTACCTCTTCAAATACAGCAAAACCTAATAAATCACGCAAAGTTCGCCAGAAAAGGGAACCTCTTTTTGGAGAATCAGGCATATCTCCTCAAGCTGTGTTGGATGCGACCAGCGTTAAATTCAAAAAGAGAACTGGTCCAATTTGGTTCGCGTTAGTAGCTTCTGAAGACCAGTGAGAAAACATGGCTTTAAAACTTTACCTAATATCTTATATATTAAAATTTGATGCATATTATAATTTTTTTTTTTTGCATATGTTTTTCATGTACTAATTTGAGACTAATGTTCAGGGAAGGAGATGCACCCTTGGCCCAAATTCCTGCAAGTTATTTAAGAATACAGTGAGTTCCTTTAGACTCATGCACCTGTGTCTCAATATTCTGGTTTAACTTATTTCTATGTTCTAATATAATAAAAGAAAAATACTGATTGGATGTAAGATGTTGCACATTATTAGAGAGTAAATTTTTTTTTTAACTTCATTTATTGATTAAGATGTATCGTTATATTTAATGCATCTCCATAGAGTAATTTTCATGTAAAATTTTGAATGGCAGAAAAGGAGGTAATCACTTTGACTTAACTACCTGTGCTTCTTCATAATTCCACCAACTGTACCAAGGATTATTAATTTCTTGATATGGTCTTTTTTCTAGTCAAAATTTTATCTTCTTGAAGTATTGTCTAATTATGTATGTTCTTACCTGATGAAGAATATCTAATGATGACCTGGAAAGTTGTGGAACCAGGTGGCATAGGAATTAAGAAATTCAATGAAAATTCTATTAGGTTTCAGCTTGAGCTCTTCTATTGTATATTTTAAGATTAGATTTACAGATTGCAACATATAAAGATAAACAGCTTAATGTAGTCGTCTCCAATTTTTCCTGAAAAAGTTTGTCTTTGTTGTTAGTTGTTTAGAATATGGTGCTGACTTGAGATCACTCATCTATATTGATATTCCAGATCAACCGCATAGCATTTCATCCTCTGTTGTCAAAAATGGGGTCGCTCTTAGGCCAGGGCAATTCTGTGTTATTGTATCCTTTAAGTACCCTCTTCATTTAACTTTCCTCCTGTGTTATGGAGACTGTTCCCTACCATATTCTTTATTTTATGACTGGTCCCCAGGGATCTACTTTCCTCCTGTGTGGATTTTAAACAAAGAGTGTGTATGCTGTCAGGAATTCTAAAATAACATAGATCTGCTTTTTTTTCTTTTGGTCATCAATAATTGTTGTTGTTGGTCATCAATAATTGTAGATTGTAGCATATGGCCCCTACAGAGACTTTTTTTTTTCCTTTAAGTTTTTAAGAAAATCTTACGAGAAATTTGATCTTCATAGCCGGGGAATGTGAAGTCTGTATATTGTGTATTATCAAGGTTTCATACATCTTATCCATCCCACTTTTAGAATGAAGTGGTCTCACAGTCAAGCGCATTCATCCAAAAATACCTGAGGAAGAAGCTAAATATGTGACTCTGCTTGTATGTGACTTTTGCCAACTATCTTGATGGTGAATGTTGAGCACATTTAAAAGGAATAATTCATTTAAGTTCATATCTTTAATAAAGATTTGTAACTGCAATTCTGATTCTATAGTTACCGTTCTCACAGTCAATCATGTATGCGGATGTGCGTGTGTATCAAGTTCACATGAGCACTGACATATAGATGCTCAGTCTTTAGTTATTATGAAACACATAAATTAACTAAACAGTTTAAGAAAGATAATAGATGATGAAGGTCTGTTCTGGAAACGTTTTTGCTGTATATTTGCCACTACTAACACTTTCTGAGATATAAATCTAACTAGACCAGAGTATGGTATTTGGCTGTTATGATATCTCATGTCTTTCTCTTCTGTTTGCCACAGGGATGGAAGTTTACCAGTCTCATTTATCCAAAAATACCTAATGAAGAAACTTAATCTGAGCAGTGAAACAGAGGTGACTCTCTCACACTATAACGCATCTAAAAGATTCTGGCGTAATTAAGGAAATAACAACCTGGAAGTTTGGCATCATGTTTGGTACTTGTCATGCATATTAACAACAATGTTGTCTGCTGCCCTGTCTTATTCACAATTCAAATGTCGTTAAAGTTTTTGGTGCTTACCTTTTTAGTTGCATTACTGAAAATCATATCCTCATAAGTCATAGGTGTTCTCACAATCATGTGACTTGCATTCTATTATTCGATAATCATAGCTGTTCTTTAAGGCTTCTTCTTCCTCAAGATTAATTTTCATTCGCTAGCCATCTCAAGTGTCTACAGCCAAGTTCTGGCACACATATTTATCTTGTTATTCTGTCCCAATGGCCACTAGAACGAGAAGATATGGGGAAACATGGTCAAACAAGCCTTGTGTAAGTGCAAACCCTGGGACTTACAGCCTAGTACTGAAACATGCTAACAACGGGGAAACAATTGAGAAGGCTCTAGAACATGGGTTGCTGATATGACATACGGAAGGTTTTCAAATGGAAAAGCGATTGAGCTGCGTCTGAACTTTTATATGTCAAAATTCATGGTGGTAACCTAAAATTAATTGCCCTTTCGTGGTTTTTGGTCTGCTAAGGGGTGGAAATAGCTTGCTTGTTAGTAAACGTCAAAACAGACGGATGCTGCTGGTTCACAAATTTCATGTTGCTAGCTCACTTTGTTTTGCAGGTTGAGATTAAATGCATGGGGCAACCAGTGGTCCCTACGCTGCAACTATGTAGTTTGGTGGACCTGTGGCTGCAGACAGCATCTACGACACAGCGAATTCCAGCAACGATTGGATCCTCTGCCAAGGATTTTGTAATGGTCCTAGCATATACGCGCAAGGTTCCACATCATTGATCTGCTTCTCCCTTAATGTCCACATCTATATGACTATATATTTAAATTTAGCGCATACAACTCTTCCTCGCCTTGAAATCTACTGTCACCATGTTGCCAATAGCAGCACTATTATGGCGGATAATGTAGGCACAGTAAGTTATGAAGACCTCCTGTCCCAACATAACTTAGCATGCTGTTTTCCAGTGTTGATTTTTCAACAGTATGCTTTCCTTTTTGTTCCTTTATTTCTCCCTCCCGGCTGTTTGACGATTGTACACTTGACAGCAAGCTACATTTCTTAGATATACCTGTCATAGATACAGGTCTCCATACTTGACTGCAATAGATGATTTCTTAGAATTTAACGTTTGAATCCAGAGGATTCGTGTTTCTTTTTTTTTTTTTATCTAAAGAAAATAATATAAGCATACTTTTTGTGCCGAACTGAGGAGCACATGACGCCATCATCCCATACTCTCCCCGTTTTTCTTCAGCCATCCCCAAAAGAGGTCTGTTTCATATTGAACTGAGAGCAAATCACGTGGGTGGGGGAAGGTTAAACGGGAAACATACTGTGCAACAAGAGCATTTTGGCATGTGAGAATTTCTAAATTATAAATATATTGTAAACCTTAGTATACATTGTCCGAGATAGATATTTGGATCACCAAAAAAAAAGAAGATCAAGATGGATATAAAATCAAGTTCTTTAATTTTCAGCATGGCAGTTACAATACAAGAAAAAATATGAAAATCTCAAAATGCATGCTCAGAGGTATTTGTCCTGAGGTTCCACATTAGAACCATAATGAAAAAGCAATAGCTTTCGGTGTCTTTCTGAAAGCAGCTATTCTCACTCACCCCTTGCTTCCTTCAATTGTTTCTCACTTCCAAATAGGGCCACCCAAAAACTCACGTGCTCTGCTCCCATAAAACACTCAAAATATTATGGGTCACGCCAGTGCGGAACAAGTGTTCTTCCATGGTTTGGAGCTCCAATAGCGCTGGACATGCATAGTAATGAACTAGACACCCATACCATTAATGTGAACCAGAATAATTGACTCTTCAGAGAACTAAAAACCTATCCAACTTTGCTCAAAATCAAAAAGCAAATACCCAAGCCCATCTCCAATATAAGAGAGGAAAAAAATTTGAGACGCACCATATGAATGGGCAATATAAAGACGAGATGATTGATTTCTATCACAAAAACAAGCCTATCATCAAAACCAGGGTATACATCGAATTGGAACTCAAACTACAAAATTGATACACCATCCCGACAAATATATGGAAAGCAACTATAGCAAATATTTGTCACGCGTACTAGCAGGAATGCAGCAACATTTTACCCAATTTAAACCGTGGAGCTCCACAATTCAGTGAACCAAGGCCAAAAAAAAAAAAACCTAAACTCAGGTGTAACCTGTTCGCTTGGGGGGGCTAGCTACAACTGAGAGTAACCCTCCATCGGAGGCCTCTTGCTCATCCACATACAAATCTTCCGTACTCCTAAACGCCGCGTGCAATCCAACGACTGCGATCCCAATCAAAATTGAAACCAAGACATTCAACCAGACGCCGGTGAGAATCAAGGCCACAATGGTCAGCATCCCAAGCGCAACCAGCATCACCCGGTCATCAATTGAGCGATTGAAAACCATCACCGGCTCGTCTCGAGAGAAATAGAGGAAGAACCAGGCGACGAACACCACCAAGAAGACAATCATCGATATCGGATGCCAGAGAAGACTTAGGAAGAGAATTATGAGAACAATAATAGCGTAATTGACGCGAAAGTGATTGAGGTTGCGCTTCATGCGCATGGTGGCTTCTCCAAAGGTGAACGGACGATTGACCGAGTAAAGGGCGAAGACCTCCTCCCATGGGCGGCGCGTGGCGAAAATGGATTGAGCTGTTGTGTTGATGCGTGAGACGTAGTAAGAACCAGGTGGGTTGGAGGTTGAAGGAAGCGAGCTGTAATTAGGCATTGATGTGGAAGCCATTTATTAAAAACCCGAGTTTAAAGCTTGAAAATAAATTTAGCAGAGACAGATTGAAACCCTAACAAGGAGAAGACACACCGATTTGAGAGCGCTAGGAAGAAGAAGATTCCGAAGATGAATAGGAAGAGGCTGAGGCGCTTGAGGGAGGTTTTAATTTGGCTGACAGCAATCGCCTTGTGCGAAAATTGAGTGGGAATGAACGGCGTCGTTTCGTGAAACTCCAAAAAAAATAAAGGGGAGTTCAGTATTGGTTGTCGTTTAATTTAACTGATCGTCGACCGTGTCAAATTAATTGCAGGTGGAGTGGTTCCCGCTGTGTCCTTTCTTTTTTTGGGTAACAGTCCAGCTGTGTGTGTTTCGCCTTAACATGTCGCCACTTGGCAGATTAGTTTGCTGAATTTTCAGATGAAGGAGAAGGATATTTTTAGACTTTTTAAAATTAAATATATTTGTATTTAAAATATTAAAATTTTAATATTATCTTAAATAAAAAATTATATGTTAAAAACTAAAAATTTATTTCTTTTCCCCATAAAATACTTCAAAGTAATTTTAATATTTAAAATTTTTAATATAAATATCTCCTACTCAATTTTAAATCGTCTAATTTTTCCTTTTAAAAAAAACTTCTCTGTGGATAATAATTCACCATATCGTTATCAGTCACAGTCTCCCAGATCTATCATTCTGTTTGCTTGAATGAATAAAATTCTTAAATGTTTTCAATACAAATAACTTACGTGAAGAATTACATTTTTTTTCATATCATTATTGTGTAGTGTTTTTTGTTTGTTACACAATCTCCAAAAGTAAAATTTGGGTACAACTTTCATTTACAACTCAAACAATCGTATAAGAGAAAGCAAATGTATTAATGGGCAACATAGGATTGATAATTCCAAAATGACAGTAGAAAGATTTCACAGATTTCAGTTTCAATTGCGAAAGAAACTAGGAAGAAATTATATGCACACAAGAAGGGGGAGATGCACCAGGGAAAAAGCTTTCACATATCATGAAAGAACTTGTAGTTCTTGACATCTTCCACTATAAATCTGATAGCTCCTATGCAACCCAAGATAGCTACAATGGAGAAATAGATAGCTATAAAAATATTCAGAAGTCGCATCAAAAGTCTTATTTTGGTATTCTTTGGGATATTTCCAGCCTTAAGATAGGCTAAAGCAGGGAAGACAAAGTCTAGAGGAGTGAACCCAATTGCCCCACATATGGACACAAAATCCCCAAAAAAGGGCATAGCTGCTGCTATCAGAGTCACCAGAGCCATGTATACAGAAGTAAAACACAGCCTTACAAGGTGATTTTTTAGGGGAAAATAGTTTGTAGATTTATTATTGGACACCATTCTTTCCTCAAAATAGGCATATGTTGGCCTGCAATATATCTGACACGTCATCAATAATACTCCATTAGAAGTATTCTAGATTAGTACCTGCGCATGTATGAACAACGGGGCCAAAGACAGTACCTGAAAACACCCTGATATTTGAACTGCTGCAAACAAGTTAGCCATAATAACAGTCCATTCTGGATTAGACAGAGAAGCCAAGATATAAGGCTGAACTTCTGATCCAAAAGCCCAATATCCAAAGAAGGCCAACTGCCAGTAACTCAAAATAATGACACTGTAAGCTGCCCATATACTTTTATACATATTCTTCTTTGCCGGTTCTCTCACTGTATTCTGGAAAGGGATTAGCTTGTTAAAGTTTGCCTTTCTGTTGCTGAAGCATGAAATATTAAAATAAGAACAATTTCAAAACTTGACCGACCATAGGCTAACCAATATACTAGAAGACAAGAAGAATCAATAGGTACCTGTATTTCTGGAAGCATTGCATCTCCAAATGAAAAGGCAATGACCCCAAGGGCATTAATGGCTTTGAAGAACTTGGAGGCAGAACTACCCTGTAAACTGTAACTGACTGATGTTCTGTCGATCTTCTTTCCTAATAGATGATGAAGTCAACAAAAGGTACTACGTTATTGTCTTGAAATTGAGCCAGGAAAAGAATAGAAATTTATCACCAGCTTATCTTACCATCGTAAATAGTGACACCAATAGTTGTAGCAGCAAAGCCAATTGTGCTAAAAGTGCACAATGCATTAACCCATCTCAGCGAGTGAATGTCAGGAAGCTGGGAGAGGACAAGTTCAAAGACTCCAAAGAAAACAATAAAATGCTGCAGAGTTAATGTGCCAGCCTTGTGATAGTGCTTGTAAACTGCCTGCACAATGTACATCCACGGAATACAATTCCAAAAGCATAAAACCATTTAAAATGGTGACAGAAGAGGTAACATTCTATAAAACTTGGTTACAGGCATGCACCAACCTTAAGGCTGCTACCAGCAGCAATGTGAATAGCAATGTTGTTGCCCAGAGAAGCTACCTGCTGAAAAAAGGCAATAGACCAGTACCCCCAAGAACCTGCAAAAATCGGTGATAAGAGTGCTGCGGTCAAGGACAGCAGCATGAAATAACTGCTTTATGTCTGAACAACTGTTGTTACGTATCAGTTAATTCTTAATCCAAGCTCATGAATGAATAAATGAAGGCTTAAGTTTGTAATGTGCCGTGTTCTTCTTCCTAGAACTCCATTAAAGATGTTCACTGTGACTGAGAATGCTATAATCTATTGTAAGAAAAATCTATGGACTCAGACAGGAGATAGCAATTCGCAGTATTTCTATTATGGCTGTAAAATTAAAACGAAGACACAGTACTAACCGAAAATGCTATGCGCAAGATTTCTGTAGGTTAGGTGCTTCTCCCCATTCCATTTCCATAAGGAAGCGACCAATATACTAGAGTACCAGGTAGCTAGTGTTGCACTCACCAGGCTGGTCACACCTAAAATCAACAAAAAGCACCTAATCAGAGATTGACAATCTGTTGAGCTAAATAATTTAGTTCATTTAAAATATCATGCATAAATGAAAACAACATGATGAGGTTTCCATGAAGTTAATATTGACAAGTTCTATGACCCCGAAATAACACTATCTCTATCGATAATTCTTGGCTTGCATATACAATTTTGGTTTATGTTTATCTCTTTCTGTTTTTTCCACCATATCTTTCTTTCTTCTATCATAAAATTTGATAAGGAATGTTAGGTAAACCAACATGAAAGGCCAGTATAATTAGTTACAAAGGTAAAATATCCAGTTGAACTTTGATATTGGGAGGATCCATCTATTATTAGATCACTTAAAATTATTTTACATAAATTTTGAGAAGAACCAAACATGAAAAATTGGACCTCTTGCAAAACAGAGCTTTCTATTGAAAACAATTAAGAATTAACACTCACCCGATCTAGAACGTTTAAAAAAAAATTATGAAAATATTTATAAAAATTATTTTAATCTCCATTCGACTTTACACAAAATAAATACAAAGAACTAACCAAGAGGCCAACCAAGGGAACCGAGAGCAAAGGGCAAAGGAGCATAAGCGGCAGGCGTAGCAATAGTCGTCGCCACATGGAAAGCCGCGTGCTTCCACGTCCCTTTACTCTCTGCTGCTTCAACTCCTCCCTCTTCTTCTTCTTCTTCTTCTTCCACCTCTGCATCTTTCCCGCCTCGTGGGGAGCGCATTTCAGCACCTCCTAAATTTGCTTCTTCTTCTTCCATTAGTACTCACCTCTGCATCTTTTTTTATATTGATATTCTGATTCTTTTTCCTTTGTCATCTTTGACTTTTCGATTTAAATCACCTAGACTTTGGGTGTTTGAAAGCTTTGAAAATTATATGCCAGAGAGTGCAACCAGAGAAAACGATCCTAGGCGAATCTTTCTTTTTTTATTTACCAGAATCCTACGCGAATCTTGACGGTAGACGACACAGCTATTGGCGTCGTGTTGTTACCAGTCAAAACGAAAAGTCAATTAACTTTCAGTTCTACTGTGGCGGGCTCCACTTACGTTGTGAATTCGAGAAAACTGAGAAGGCAGACCATTAGGATTAGGGAAATGCAGCCGCGACTAAGTTTCTGTTTGATTTGTTTTTTTATAAAAGTATTTTTAGAATAATTATAATTTATAAGAATAAAGTTTGAATAAAAATAGAAAAATTTACTAAAAAATTATTTAAATAAAAAAAAAATAATAATTAGAAAGTATGATTTGATTTATAAAAATGATACCATACACCCCCTAAGACGTTAACTGTTTAACCCAAAAAGAATTGTTAATGCACAACCGACCGGCCAGGACTCTTATCTTAACTTTGTGGGACGAGTTTATGCAGCCATCTGTTTAGTTGTTTCGGGACGATCCTCAATCTTAAGTTGTTTTGTTGTATTTTTTTCATTTATGTTATAGTACTTTGATTTCCCATTCGCTACCCAACAAATCTAATGAAAACGAAAAAGGTTATAGTTTCGCATTAAACATTTGCCTTGGTTTCATGGTATTTTGAACTCCAACAATGTCCGCCTGCGGGTCACTTCTGTTTTGTTCCGAAAAACTGATTTTAAAAATTATTTTAGAAAATAGTTTTAAGAAAAAAAAAAAGGAACAAAAATCAAGCATTCCCAAAGTGTTTCGTTGTTTACCTTTCTTCCATTTTCTTGTTTTATTTCCTCCTTAACTAAATTGTCTTGTATTCTACTTTTATTTTTTTAATAGAACGGTTATGATTAATAAAATTTGGAAAATCAGATTCGATGAAAATTAGGTAACATTTTTAACAACTACTAGAAAAATAACATAATCAAACCCAAATTAAAAAAAAAGTTAGTAAAGGAAAAAATTACTCACACACACTTCTTCTTCTTCTTCTTCTTCTTCTTCTTCTTCTTCTTCTGCTTTTTTGGAATTTATGCACAATTCTGCAAATTGATCGCTCCCCTCGACTTATAAACTCACTTAAATTTTACAATATAACCCATTAAGCCAACTACATAGTTTGTACACAATTGTATATCCAAGAGTTTGTTGGTTACGAAGGATAAGTAAAACTAAAAGCAGCTATATAACACCTACATTTGCTGTCTCAAAGAAAATCAATTCATTTTTTCTTTATTTTTAAGAAACAACCTTGTAGCATCCATAAGCATCCAACATATGCCCACAACACAAGACTCCCAACATGTTTTAAGAACCATGTCAAGAATTTGGGTTGGAACGGCTTGTCTAGAGGTTCATGGAAGAAGCAAAATCTTACCAATATGTTTGCTGCTTTCCGTATGTCGGTGAGCCTCGACCGCTTTAGATAGAGGAAATGACTTGTACACCACAGGCTTAACCCTTTATTTTACTTTTTTGGATAAAATAAGATAGGATAAAACCTATAAGTCAATGATTACATGATAGAGGAGACTAGCCCCAAAAGATCCATTTAAATCAGAGCATGCACAAAGTTAGGTGACACCTCCAAAAGAGTAGTACTAGTTTGAGAGATCCGAACAAATCTAGCAAGACTGTTAGCAACACTATTAATATTCCTATAAATGTGTCTCACCTTCACCTCTCATTGTCTATTTAAAAACTCTCAAATCTCTTGCATTGTAGTAGACAAGCGTGGTTCTTTCAGAACATCGTTCACCAACAAAAGTGAGTCAAATTCTATTTCAATCTTTCTACTACCCATATCCCAAGCTAGATTGAGACCCTTTACCATACCTCAAGCTTCAGCTTCATAGCTTGAACACGAACCTAGCCAACTGTAAAATCCACCCTTCTAATCAGCATGTTCGTTTCTTATAATTCCCCCATATCTAGCAGCTCCCATTTCCTCACACACCAAACCATCAACATTAATTTTGAGCCACCCTTTATTAGGTAAACTCCACTTATCTACAATTTTGTTTATGGTAAGAGTAGAAACTATATATAAATGTATAAATATAAAAGTTTAGAGTAAGAGTTATTATTTCATAACTTTAATCCCTTAATCTTGAATTCTCTTTTTCTTGAATCACTCCTTTAATTTGATTAGAGTCTATTAGTATCATTAAACCTTACTTAATAATTTAATATCATCATATAAATTTAACTCAACCATGAACCACAAATTCTTCTCTCAAAATCATGTCTTGATTTAAAAAGACGAGTAAGAGGAAAGAAGAAAATAACTTAAACTTTAACTAATTTTAAACTAAATAAATGAAGAAGAAATCTAAAAGAGATTTGGAGTATAAGCTTACCTTAAAAGATCTCTATTTACCTTCTTTTTCTTCTTCCTTCCCTTCCTTCTTCTCTATGTTCTTTTTCTTCTTTCTCTCCTCCCACTCTCACCTCCTCGTTTTCTCTCTCTCACCTTCTCTCTCTCTCTCCCTCCCTCCTTGTGTGTGTTTGAATGGTAAAGGGGAATGGGGGTATTTATAGAAAAACCTGGTGATTGTGGATCATCATATCAAGATTTAATTTAATAGCTCACAATTATTCTCATATAAATCTCTTACACCTTCTCTCTCTCTCTCTCTCTCCCTCCCTCCCTCCCTCCTTGTGTGTGTTTGAATGGTAAAGGGGAATGGGGGTATTTATAGAAAAACCTGGTGATTATGAATCATCAGATCAAGATTTAATTTAATAGCTCACAATTATTCTCACATTTTATATACCAATTTTCTATTATACCCCTAGATATTTTTTAGCTTGTGAGAAAGTAGGAAAGGGTATAAATATCCAACTTTTCCCCCCTAAATTTTAGTCACATCAAGAAAAGGGAATAGTGTACTTTTTACTTTTGAAGATAAATTTAACTTTGGTTTGAGTATTTTTTTTATCTGAGTTTTCTATTATACTCAGTGTCATTTCTATTTACTTTATTTGTGGGACCCATTACATTTTTCTTTTACTTTTTTATGTAGGGTCCACTTATCTTGCTTACTTTTTACTATTCATCTCCTCCCACATTTACTATTTATGTGGGACCTACCTTTTACTGGATTTATACTTTTTCTTCTCAGGGCTCACATAACCAGTATCACTTGTATTTTTAACTTGCACTGAAGTATTAAAATGTTATTTTCTTTCTCTTATTATAAATGACAATTTTATCCTTTTCAAACTCCTCTCTATATTTTTAGGATATTTTGGACCTTAAATTAATTTAATTAAATATCCAGATTTTCCCACTTATCATGAGTTAATCCAAAACATTTTAATATCATTTATGATACATATATAAAAGTTAGGATGTTACAATCCCAGTGATGATGCAGCCATCATCTTACACATCATCACCTCCCGAACTGTACCAACACCATCATCAAAGCTGCCCTAGGCTAAGCAGTGTTTAAGGTTTTAGTAACGTTAGAAACTGATGCCATCATGGCTAGATAGCCACATGAATCTACCATCGTCGATTCATTCATTGCATTCATTGCAGTTTGAGGAAAAGAGAGACGAAATTTAGGAGAAAAAGAGGAAAAGAAGAAGAAGAAGAAGAAGAAAGGATGAGAAGGATTGGATTGGGATAAAGAAAGAGGGATAGGAGGAAGAAAAGATAGGAAGAAGTGATTGGGATAGAAGAGAGAGGAAGGTATTATTTTGCCAAAGAGAGGTCAATGATTTTGTAGAATCCCAAAAGAATAACAATGGATCTGCCATTGAAAAAATGACAATGCTTCTGCTATATGCATTAGGAAGACGTGGAAGGAAATTACATAGAAGATACGCCCACATGAAACAGAGATAGATGAACATCATAAGGAAACAAGGATGGAAATCAACAGTATTGGGAATAGGGTAATACAGTCTTAGGAATAGGGCAGCACAGTGCCAAAAATAGTGACATGGGCTGAAACTTTCATCTTTTTAATTGATTGACCATCAGAATTCCTACCCCACACACATCTCTCTTCACCCATACTTAGGTGATGATGAGAAAAAGGCACTCTGGCAAGGTTATAAACTCTAGAATCATGATAGAGTTCAAGCCACTCTTAATTACCCAGAGCACAATCAAATCTTTCGTATATTCTATTATATCCATTCACCTTAGGGGTGTGCACAAGCCGAGTTAGGCCGGGCCTCACCCCCGCCAAATATCCAACCTGTGCACACTTTGACCAAACCGGGCTCAGTACCAGGCCAAGGTTGGGCCGGCCCAGTACCAAATAGTTTTTTAAAATATTAAAAATAAATTAAAAAACTAACTTCATATATTAACGAAAAAAATTAATTATTAATGTAAAAGTAGATTTCTTTAAAAAAATAATGTTATGATAGAAATTAATTTTCTTAAAAGTTAAAAATATTTACAATTATACATTATTTTCATATAATATTAAATTAAAAAATCAATTTAAAATTTTAAATAAAATTAAAATATCAAAATTTTAAAAAGGTTTTCATAGTAATCAAATAATAAGTGTATTATATAAGATATATAAAAAAATCTTATAAAATTAATTAATATATACAAAATAATAGATTTTTTGTAAAATAAAAAACATATATCTATAGTACGGGCAGGGCGGAACAAAACAGAGTGTGCCTAGCCCAGCCCGATTTATGGCCTGGCCCAATAAGACCGGGCCATGGGTTTCTCTCTACGCCCCTAATTCACCTTAGGGCCGTCCATGTAAATTTAGGACCATTAAACCAAGACCAATCAAAGCACAGGAATTTATATTTTGAACAAATTTTTAACACCTTCTATTGCACAGGAGCACCCCGCGATTTTTCCTATAGGTTAATAACATCGTTCAGATCCCTTGCTGCTATCCATGTACCTCTCAAATTGTAAGATAAATTTCTCATATCATTCCAATAAAGATCACGAAAATTTAAGTGAGGAATAATGTAAGAAAGAGTGAAATAAAAAGGATTAAGATTACTCGGCTGACACTGCGCATGAATAAATTGACAAGACGATGAAATGAAATTTAGATCACCTCCGATTAACTTCCAAGCTATACACAAACCTCCGGATTGACTGTTACTAGGGACTATAAAGAATTTATCCAATCCCAAGCGAACAAACTTTTCGAACTACTACTTTGAACATCTAGTCTCTACCATGGCTAAGATATCAGGATTATAACTATCCTTCAATTGCTTAACATAATTCAGGAAATCCCTTCCGCACGCCCCTCAAACATTCCAAACAAAAATCTTCATCAAGACAAATAAACATTATTGCCCGCGCGCCCATGGACATCTATATTGACTCAATACCTTTATCTTCTTCAAGGTGACCCTCATCAGAAAGACTTTCCTTCTGAATTTTCTCATGGTCCCGAGAGCCTAAGATGAACTATAATCCTTTTTCAATTAACAAACGAGGATGTGGCCCATTCAGCTCCGTGTCTTGCTCTATATCTTCCATATCCATCATCTGTCTCACGCTCATTTACCACCCAATTACCCGTTGGCTTCCTTAAGTACCCATTAAGTTCCTGCTCATTATACCCAGCTTCCGCCCTCACAGGTGAAACCCCTTGATCTCTCTTAGGATTAGACCGTTCTCTACGTATTCCATTTATCACCACAAGCTTAACCTTGCCTGCTGCAATTACGGGCCACACATTCTTCTCTACTTCATTAACAATCATAGCTTTATTTTCAGGACTTCTGTCTTGCAAGCCTGCACCTTGAATCTAAACAAGCCCATATATCTTCTTTAACCCACAAGCCCACACTTTCAATTACAGCCCACAACATTATAGCGCATCCTCGCATCACAGAAATTCAATTTCACTCACTCAAATCTCTCTAGGGCCACAACTTCTGCAATCCAAAATGATTCACGAGGATGGGTATCAAGGTTTTATGTTGATGGTAAAAAGCCACCTGCCAATTTCGGGAACTAGTATTATTTATTCATATGTGATCTAAGATTGTTGACTTAAAAATTTGGCCCCCACCATTCATGGCTGGCTCTGCCCCTGATCGTATGTTCTCTCTTTTGAATGCCATTTTGTTGTTATTTTGATTACAGAAGTGCATGCACACGCAGTTATTAAAATATAGAAATTGAATCAGATGAATTGTAGACGGTAAATTTCCCTGTAAAACATGATGGATTTTAGCATCAAAAGTAAAGACAGGGAGATGCGGAACTGGTGACAGGATTCCAAACTCTAGTTGAAATCAAATTGAGCTTAAGATACCGATTAATGGACTTATTGGCTAATATTTCCTCCATCCTCCACCGTTTCAAGGGTGCCTTGGGTTTTGGTTATTTGGCTTTTGTCATAACACATGCCCAATTTAAATTGGAGAATTTGATAACAAAAATATAAGTAATTTACCAAGTCTAGTTCTAAACTCACTAATGATTTTCAAATTATCCCTGGTTGATTATTGAAGTTTGCTAACTTTAGTACACGCTTTCATTGATGGTGAATGCATTTTTCTGCTTATGACAGCAGTTTTTTACTAGAAAATCAACTGGGGCATATATCCATACACTGCAGCATAGGAATTGTATGATCTGTATTTAGCAATAGGGTGGCGGGGAATCACTGCTTACACAGTTAGACGGGCATTTGGCTTGCTAGACTGGTTAAAATTAAACATAATGTCATGAGACTGCTGAAGCAGCATCTTTGTATGATCACCTCACTATTAGAGAGGCGATGCTAGTTTGGCCACATACAAGTGATGAGCATACCTGATAGCTCCAAACATATCACATAACAGAAATTTAAATTCCGAAGTCATTGTTGGTCTCATAGAAGCCATACAAGTTAAGAATAAAATCATGTTTGCTTTGAGTTACGTCTAATAAGGGTTATGAGGTCCTTGAGCAATCTTAAACAGTCGAAGTCTTTTTCCATGAATTTGTCTTCTTTCCAGCATATCTTATCCATTTAACATTTATAATTACCAAATTTTAAATTCCAGGTCTAATTTCTGGCATTTGGATATCGATGTGTTTTCAGTAGATTCGGTCTGAGTTGTGTCTACGTGCAAGGGTGGGATCGGTTGGGGGACTTGTTAAGTTTTATGTTATCTCATTACGGCATTTAATTCATATATGGCATGTTATGCTTTAGAATAAGGATGATGCTCTCCCTAGGAATCTCCAGCAGTGAAGGAATTAATTCAGTGGCACTATTTTTACTGATGCATTATATCATCTTCATATTCTTTTTAGCTTTGAAAAGGGAGGATCGGTGGCTAGTTGTCCATTTTAGTGTGCTGATTCTTCCTTGTGTTCAGGATATCAGAGAACATCATCCCCAAATTGAGAATTCTCATTGCTGGCTGTTAAAAGTTACACGGTTCTAAAATTTTTCTTTTAGAATATGTAATAATGAATGTGGGCCTGAGCATCCATGATATTCATCATAACTCTTGACTGCCCTTTCTGTTGTCATTTAAACGAAGAATATCATATTTGTCACTTGTATGAAGAAGACCATGAACACGTTAGAAGTATTCTTTTATGCTGCCTCTAGCTGTTGTTTTCCTAAAGTTGATTGATTATCATGGCTTTTAACCAGTGTCGACGGACCAGGCACAATTTAACAAGAAGCTAAGAAGATGGAAAAGCTTAATAGTACCTTCTTTACTTTGATGGCTCGGCGACCTGAAGATTCGTCTGATGTCATGTTTCTGTATATCATGATACATGTGGGGTATCCATTCTATTGTATATCCATACTCCATAGTATTCAGACTGTAAGATGCATATATTTCTGAGAACTTGCCTGAAAATGTTTTTTTGTGATATTGTTGAATGTTGGAAACATGTCCTGCGTTATGCATGCTGCTATCACTTTCTACTAATCATGCAGTGGATCCATCCGAAGTCGCTGGGAAAGAACAAATGGGTGGATGCACAAGTGACCAGAAGAGGAAGAGGAAGGAAACAGTGAGTCAGTGACTGATGATTCTGCCGGACAATATCTTGATTGGATTCATAGATTTGAATAAAAAAATTTCTCCCTTTCTCAGTTCCGAATCTACGGTATGATTTTTGCTCACTACGAAATTATTGACATATTACTGACCATAAAAACAATAATTGTAGACTTTTTGTCATTGACAAATGGCAATGACATTTATAATTGTTGCTTGGTTTAAAGATTTGGCATACGACTTGATATATTTAGAAAACATCAGTTATATTTACATTTTAGTCCCACTAACTTTGCCCATTAGATTAAAGCCCTTTTCTCCTTTAATTTGCAAGACCTTTCATAAAGATTGCAAATATCTACAACTACCCCAAAAAAAAAAGTGATATTTGGGGATTCTGCAGAAATTTTCAATCTTTATGGAATATCTTGCAAATTAAAAGGAAAGAAAAAAAAAGGAGCTTTCTTCTAGAGAACAAAGTTATTGGCGTTAAAGTGCAAATACAACTGGTTATTTGTAACTTTACTGGGTAGTTTTTGTAATCTCGCAAACCACTTTTCCAGTCAGCATAGTGGCCATGTGGCAATGAGATGGCATTGCGCAATTGAGGTACGTGTTAGTGCATCCTTGCACTCCAGTCAAATCTGCAATTGTGCATAGAAGAATTTGGCTTTGAGATGTTTTTTTTCTTGGACAACGGCTTTCGAAAATGAAGATGATGGCAAAGGAGTAGATTTTTCGGATTGTCCAGATGGGGGCCTTTTTAAGATTCTCAAGCAGATTCGAACCTAACCTTTTCTTTGGGCTGCCAAGTTCTAGTTTCCCCGCGAATTTGATTCGAAAACGCAATCTTATTCAAAAAGATAAAGAAAACGCATTCAATTACCAGCGCGCAGGCTTGCAATATAAACTTGACGAGAAATAGAATCAGCACTCAGCATAGAAGAAAATACTACAAGCTTCCAGGATTCTTGATCTATTTTGAACCCTTGTACGAGTAATTACTATAATCAATTGTGAAGATTGCAACTACATTAGAAAATTTTCTTCGAAATGAAAGTGACTCTATTACGTAGGGAGCCCATCCAAAAGTAGCTCGGCTAAAAGACCCGATGAATAAGAATATAGAATCTTCCGTTTCTGTGATTATTTTTTACAAAAAAAAAAACTCAACACCTCATTTTTACCTTTATTAATTACTAATAATTAAAGTTATTTATAGTGTTTTTCATTACAAGTTAAGAGACTGGTCATCAATAAATAAGAGTAAAAAAGATAAACTACTACTAAAAATTACATAACACCTTATATTATGAACCAAAAAAAGATTTTAGAAAGTTCCTTATATTTTGGACTAGAGTGAGTATTATACATTACAAAAACAAAGTCCCATTTAATTCATGAGAGATAAAAAAAATTAATAAGAATAGTTTTAAAAAGATAATATAATTTAAAAAAAAAATAATTAACTAATTTTAACTATTATCTTTAATTTAAATAATTTTTTATTAAGAATAGAAAGAATTAAAACACAACTTGTAAGGCATAATCATGACCCATCTTTGAGGGTTAAGGCCAGTGAATCCCACAATAAAGCAATGATCTTCACCATAATTTCAGGTTCTAATCATGGATGTACGTGAGTTGAACAGTGTGCTTAACCTGTCTCAGCAGATCCCGAGGTTCCCCGTGTTTACTTTTGCCTCCTTTATTGGTTCATTAAAAAGTTAAAGCGTCGTCAAGTTAAATCCATGTGCCATGAAAAAGCTTGCAAAATTGTACCGTTTCCCCTCCCCCATGACCATGAAATATGGTAAAGAAACAAAGCCATTTGGAAAAATATTCTGCAATCCTATAAAGCAAAACAGATGGACAGGATGTTATTTTTGTGGGTAATGTGCCAGGAGGACAAAGTGCATTGTTTGGTTTTAGTTTATATATTGTGGTTTGTTCCAAGTTTAGTGGGATCCTGGTCCCTCTGGGAACTCTTGCTGGCTGGTACCATGGTGTCTTCATGCTATTCGATTTGAATAGGGAGCAAAAGGGGTACTGTAGGCTTGTGGACTCTCGCTTTTGTGACATGTTAACGGACCGAAGGAATAGAGAATCAAGAGATGAGAGATGCTCATCTTGATAATCAAGATAACAGAGGAAAAAAGGAAAATGGAGGGATGGGAGAGGGTCATAATGATTTAATTAGCTCAAAAGAATCTGCGAGATACTCATATTGATTTTCAAAAGCATGCTGATTAAGAATATGTATGCCTCTTTTGGCCTCCACAAAATTAAAAGAAAGAAAACAAGATGAAGAATATGTATATTATGCCTGCTCCCTGCTTGCTGCCACCTATATATGGTCTATGTACAGATTCATTCATCAGAAGATTCATGATTGAACATATGTAGCTATCGTGTCAGAACATGAAGAATAACAATGAACGTGCTGAGCTGAGATTTCCAATCGTTCTTCTCAGAAGCTTTTCCTTGAAGTTTTCTTTTGGTTATGGTGTACCATTCTCCTATTTGGAAGAGAATTTAATAAGAGATTAAAGAGTTAAAACTGTTTACGGAAACAATTAGGAAGAGAATTAAACTAGAGCAATTTATTAGTTTTTCAATTATTTCTTATTTTCCTGTATAAAAAAATGAGGAAATTATTTTTACTTTACTATTTGCGCGCTCCTTACATTGCGCATGGTTGATTGGCCATATTGGGGTGACTGAAAGTTGCAGTGTACCATCAATAGGGTGGAGGTTTGCAATATGACAAAAAGGGTACGTGAGCTGGGGGTGGATTTGTTTCCCACGAAATGGAACTCGTCACAGTTTTAAAGTTTTTAATGCGATTGCGATTCATATCTCATCATTCCTTTTTCTTGTTTGTGCTCCATCTTCTTATTATTAGTACCAATCCACGCATGCAACACGAAGACACCGTCACTTTCTCTGTACGTACTTACTAGACACGTACGTTTCTATTTGCGTTCAAGTGCTGATTTATTTACACACTTAATAATTACATTACTTGGGGAGTTTTTAGTGGTTCACAGTAGATTTTAATGAGTGCAAAATATAATATTCTACCCCACCTTATAATATTTTTTAATTTATGTGCTAAAATTTTAAACTAACACATAAAAAAAAAACAAAGAGAAGGAGGTAGTAGATATATTTGTTCGTTTCGACCTCCAACTTACTTCCATATTGGTTTGGTTACTCTTCCATATAGTGTATTTGTTTAATTATCTGATTATGCATAATTAATCTTAGTTTGATAAGAGACTGTTACTTTGAAGGAGAACAGAACGGTTCAGCTGGTGTGAAAGAATCTATGAAGTGGAGAAGCGCAATGCTTTTCATATATATTTGTTTAATTAAAAACTCTCAATCATCACTGTGCGTTTTATTATAACAAATACATTGTAAATGTAAAGGAATATTCACTGTGAAAATTAAAACTCATTTCAATAACAACGCAACGAGCAATGAGTTGTGATCACTACTAAAAAAATATAATTTAGCGAGATAATTAGTGAGGGATTACTCATCTCTCGCTAAATTAGCGAGAAATTTTTTATTATTTGCTAAATTATTATGAATAGCGATGAATCTAGCGAGAGATTTGTCCCTCGCTAAATTTTTTAAAATTAATTTTAATATATTAAAATTATTTTATTAAAAATTTAATTTTAATGAATTAATTTTTTTTAATAATTATGTTATAAAATTATTTTTATCAGTTGATTATTTTAAATTAATAAAAATAGTTAGATTAATTTTTATAACTTGTTGGCAAAAAATAAAAATAAAAATTCATTTATTACAAAATTCAAAATATAAAATATTTTATGATATTAATAACTAAAATTATAATATATTTTTATTTTTTAACAATATATTAATTTATAAATATATGTGTGTATTAGTGTGTAAATAAATAATATATATTTAGTATTTCATATAAAGACTGCAAATACATTATAGTTCAACTGGTAAAAATCTGAATATAAAGACACTAAGAGCAGGAGGTCATGGGTTCGAATCTAAGTAAATACATATTTGAAATTATTATATGACATGGCAGTGACGTGTCGTAACTACGGTGATGTGGCGGTGGCGTGGTCTTGGTGGTAACATGGAAATTTTGAATTTTTGTAGTTTAGTGAGGAAATAGCGAGGAATTAGTTCCTCTCTAAATTTAGAGAGGAATTAAATCCCTCGCTAATTTAGTGAAGAAATCACTCATTTTTTGCTAAAATTAGCAACGTCATTTTTAATAACCAAATTAGTGAGGGATAAAATTCTTCGCTATTTTCAATTTAGCGAGGGAAAAATTTTTCTAGTAGTGGATGTCATCGAAACGTATTATTAAAACTTAATTAAGAAATATATCAATAAAAAATAAAAATAATACTTCTTCAGCCCCCCTCTCTAAAAAGAAAACAATAAGAAGAGAGTATGAGTTATTTTAATAATAGTTGGACACTCCGAAGTAAGAGGTAGTTATAAGCTTGTTATAGTAATATTAATATTTAAGAATAATTAACGCTTTGGATGGATATTTAGAAATGGAATTCAATCTGGTTAATTCGTGTCTTATAGTTTTAAATCAAGTGAGCCAGATGCTGTGAAGCCAAAACAAGTAGGCTAGGCTTCTTATATATACTGGAATAGCCGCTATTTGAGAACCAATCCAAGTAACTACATATACCATAAGGCATCAATTTTATTTTATTAAATTTTGTTTTGAGTGGATGCGTCCTAAGATATTATTAATATAATCTTGGTTTGTGGCATCAAACTTATCCCTCCTCTACAATATTCAATTCATAAAACTTCAACAAATATTTTTTTTTTAATTTGGCTGATCGTCATTGTCCGATGTATCTTCCTCTATGTGTGCTTCACGTAGGAATCCATCTTATCCACTTTTCTTTAAAGTATTCACAGCAACTTTTTTTTTTATATATAAAAACAGAATCACACATATGTTTAGCTTTCTACTAGGCTATTTTTTTTTTTTAAAAAAAATCAGTCTCTTAACTCTTTCTGCGTGGAATTTCATACGAATGAAAATTAGAATAAATCACATTAATCCATGATAAATATTTTTTAAAAAAATTATAAAAGAACTATGAAATGTGATTTAATTTTTGTTGATACAATAAATGTGATTTAATTAAATGTTTTTTGTTAAAAAATATGAGTTAGTGCAAATTTGGGGGAATGCAAGGGTGCTGTGGTGGTGATATGCAAGATCCACCACAATTGAGAGTTGATCACGCATTACAATTACAAGCCAGAAAAGTCAACCAGGTGGGACCCCGTGGTGGGGGTTGGGTTAGAGACAGAGACAGTGTTCCCACGGCGTAAGATATTGGGGAGGATTGCGTAGGTAGTGGCGCAGTCAAACTGCAGCACTACCTTGGGTTGCGAGTCACGACCTTTGGCGGGTGTTTTACACGTGTCGACGTATCATTGGGAAACAACGGCTATTTTGTGGCTGGACCCCACTGTTTGGCGGACATTTTCAGACACGCCGCAGATTAGATGGATACTTCAAAGCAAAGTTAATCTCAGCACTCTCCTCTCTTGTATTTTATATTTTGTTTGGTCTATGCCTTTTCCTTCTCCATTTTATTTCATAATCATTAACATTGACGTTCATAATTATTTAGTATCATTGTCATTTATTTTAATCCCTGTTTATCATTGTTAACTTTAATTTATTTTATAATTTTATAGCTTATAGTCCCATGTAATTTTATAAAAAAAAAACTACAATATGATGTCACGTGCATCTGCTTCTAAATAATTATAATAATTAAATTATCAATATAAAACATAAAATTGATTGCAAATAGCATTATGCACAAACTATACAACTCATCTATTAAACTTTGTTAAAATACACATAATTCTAATAAAAATTAGACCTTTTTTTAAATATTAAAATAAATTGCACTATTTATAATTCATAAATAATGTTCCTTGTTATAAATTTTATTTTATGCATGAGTGTATTGATTGGTGAGTGATGATATATTGATTTGTCTTTGATTTTATTGATCATTGATTGCTATGTAAAACTTCAAAGTTTTATTTTACTGGCCCAAAAAAGTTAGGTTGAAGTTTTATATTACTGACAAAAAAAAATTAGGTGCTCGAACTTTTTTAAATTAATTGAAAAGGAAAAGAAAAAAAAAAGTAAAAGCACATTTTTAGTTATTTAATTTTACATTAAATTTATTTTAATATCTTAATTTTATTTTTTTCTTGTTATTCTGTTAACTTTCAAAGTACAATAAAAAATTTTCTTATCATTAACACTGTTAATTATATTAACAAAAAATGTCAAAAAATTATTTTTAAATATTTACACATTTATCCATCTCATTTTCTATGACAAAAAATCATAAAAGTAAGTTTTATCTTAAACTTAGTTATTTTTCATTTTTTAATTTAATATAAAAATATTTTAAACCTAAGATTAATAAATACATGGCAATATTAATAAATTGACCATAAAATTTGACATGTGTTAATATTAAATAATACTTTATCAACATGTGAAAAAGTTTTATCATTATTTAAAATCAATATAATTAACAAATGATAAAAAAATTTTTATTATATTTTAAAAATTGAAAGATTAAAATGAAATAAAATAAAATTAAAGGAAAAAAATAAAAATTTATGTAAAATTAAATAATTAAAAATATGTTTTTGAAAAAAAAACAATTAAACCCGAGAGAATATTATAGTGAATGGAGATATTCAGAAGTTCAGGCTAGAGCAGTGCGTGTAAGAGACTAACTGTTTCAATGGTGAAGTAGTAAAAAAGAAGTTGAAGTCGTAGGTCTTATAAAAGATTAATTAAAGTTGAAAACTGAAGAAGGAAAAGAATAACAAAGGTCTTTGGATGGGACCCGCTTCAAATCTGTGACTAAGATGGCAGTTTTATTTCAGTTCCTCTTGTGCCTTTGCTTATTTAAATTCCGTTTTCTACTTCCTTCTCTCTCTCTCTCTCTCTCTCAAATAGTTTTTCTTTCACATTTATTTTCTCATTTTTCCCTCCTAGTTCCTACTCCTCTCTGTCCCTGATTTGAGTATCTACACTACAAAATACTATAATATTATGTAATCCTGTTGAGGAAACTAGGAATATAATATGATTAAAGTTGCAAGCTTTGTACACTTATGGTTTGTGTGATTTCTCTGAGCGAAGCAAAGTCATCTCTTTCACACCTTTCAATCTCAATCCGATGGAAGAAGAATCTAGGGTTTGATAGTACCCAGTCCATCAAGGTCCGTCCTTTGATGCTTTTCTAATTGTTTTTCTTGCTGGAAATTGGGTCGATTTGTGTACTTTTGCACATGTTTTTGCAATCTCTGTTTAGACCTTTTTTTTCCCCTCATTATTCGCAGTCCCAGTTGATAATTTTCTTTATTTCCAAAGTTAAACCTTTCATGAACTGAAATTCTCAAACTTGGATTACAAATCCACTGTTTGGCTCGTTGTTTGATGAAAATGGGACTCTCTCTTCCCGGCTCTTTACTCTGGCGCATATGGCCGAATGTCTAATATATTTTATATTTATAAATATATGGGATTTTCTGGTTTTTTTTCTGACGCTCTTGTCTTACAGTCTTAGGTTTTGGGCTTTGGGGAATTGCGTTTTCACTTTGATTTTCAAACTTTAAGATTTAGCTAGAAGCTATAATGGAGGAGGTTGAAGAAGCCAACAGAGCAGCTGTTGAAAGCTGCCATAGAGTTCTTAGTTTGCTGTCTCAGCACCAGGATCAGGTTCCCTATGCCAGTTTGATGGTGGAAACTGGGGAAGCTGTGTCCAGATTCAAGAAAGTTGTTTCCTTGCTCAGTAATAATCTGGGTCATGCAAGAGTCAGGAAGCTCAAAAGACCTCAAATCCCCTTACCCCAAAGTATTCTCTTGGAAAATCCAAATTGTAAATCAAAGCTTCCTCTGCAACTGCAGCCTAGTTTTTCTGACAATTCAGTTCGGGAGTTGGGTTCAAACCTTGGAAACTCACTGTCTCTGGGAAACCCATCTTTGGAATTAATCTCAAATGGGAAAAATCCCATTCACCTTACCCCTCCAGTGTCATCACCGCACTATCACTTCCTTCAGCAGCAGCAACAAAGAATATTGCTACAGCAGCAACAAATGAAACACCAGGCAGAAATGATGTTTCGGAAGAACAATAGTGGAATCAATCTGAATTTCGATAGCTCTAGCTGCACACCCACAATGTCATCTAATAGGTCTTTCATTTCTTCCTTGAGCATAGATGGAAGCGTAGCAAACGTGGATGGGAGTGCCTTCCATTTAATAGGAGCTCCGCACTCTTCAGATCAGAATTCACAGCAGCACAAGAGAAAATGTTCTGGCAGAGGGGAGGAGGGGAGTGTTAAATGTTGGAGCAGTAGTAGATGCCATTGCTCAAAGAAGAGGTCAGACTTACTTCCTCCCATGAGTGTGTCTTGATTTTATTTTTGTTTCTTTTTCTTCCAAGTTCTGGTATTAACTCACTTGTATAAATGGCAGTTCCTTGATATAAGAGTAAGATGTGTGTTTAACATAAGCTTGTCCTCTCCACAGAAAGCATAGAGTGAAGAGGTCAATCAAGGTGCCTGCTATTAGCAACAAGCTTGCTGATATCCCCCCTGATGATTACTCATGGAGAAAATATGGGCAAAAGCCAATCAAAGGCTCTCCTCATCCTAGGTATGTTAAAGTTCTGCTTTCTCAGAGTTTACTGACTTAAGTGGAGCATGACTGATGATATTGTTGCAAGGTTCCTGAACTGCTCGGTTAGTTGGTGTGAATATATAAATCAATTTCCTGGCCTTTTAGCACATACCTTGTAACTGTAATTCTATTCAATACCCTGCTGAAGATATAAAAGAACTCCCTTCTTATGGCATTTTGGCATTGTTAGCATAAATACCTGCATGTAAGGTTTTTGTCGTTTTCCTTTGCACACATCAACAATGACATGTAAAGCGAAGATTTGGGTTACCAGTTTCATATTTAACGATTTTAGTATAATCTTGGAGCATGAACTATGAGTATTATCATGGAGGAAACTGAGTATAATCCTTTTACGTGCAGAGGATACTACAAGTGCAGCAGTATGAGAGGGTGCCCTGCTAGGAAGCATGTGGAGAGGTGCTTGGAAGACCCTTCAATGCTAATTGTTACCTATGAAGGCGAGCATAACCACCCTAGAATATCAGCACAATCTGCAAATGCATGATTAGATTTGGCTTGTGTTGGGGCTGTACATAGTCGTAACTTGTAAGTGGTGGAAGCATGGATTTGGGAAGCTGCGCTGAATGAGCCATATAATTAGAAAGCGAAGATGAGTAGCAGTGTTCAGAAGACAGACTGCTGTAAAATGGGTTGCTTCAAATGATCAGAATTGTGTCGTTTATCACGAGCATGTTATGAACAAATTTAGGGGATTCTACATGAATGAAATGCCTTTCGAGAAAAGGTGATATTTTCACTGGATTATCATGAAGGTCTAATAATTTAATTGTGATGGGAATGTCTTTGGTCCAATATATGCGTCAAAGGACGGGTCTGCTAGTGATCATGGGAATTTGGGCCGTTTCAACGGTACTCTACTTTCTCAAGAGAGAAGAGTTAAAAATACACAGTTTCACACAATATCTTATTAACAGCTATGATCTATTACTTCAGGTCAGCGAATCCGCATGCACAGCAAGCAGCTTTTAAATAGAGTTAATTACAGTAGGATTGTTGAACAGGAGAAACTAAAAGTCACAACCTTTTGACGTCTGTATTTTGAAAAGCTTCATTCAATTTGTTGTCCTCTTCCTCTTCCAACAAAGCTCACGAGGGAGAATGACAGAATGTTTCTGGGAGAACATACTGAGGAATCCATAATTAAATTTCCCTATAACAGATCACCTCCTATAGCATTGTCCATTTCTTTCCGGTAATACAATTGAAAAACTACACGGGAACTTCATTTTGACAGAGGCAACACATCTTTCGCTGTCTGTGAGTTTTTGGACAACTAGAGCTCCTCTCTCCAAAAGTTGGGGTCATCATTTTTGCCAAAAATAAAAAGTTGCTGTTACCAAGAATCTACTGTGGTAGAGGAAGAATGAGCATAAAAGAAAAAATAATTCTGTAAGAAGGAACGGGCTTTCATAGAAGAAAGACAAGATCTTGGTGCATGAGACAACTTCGAAAGAAAAGAAAGAATTCCCCGAACAAGGAACAAGGATAGCTCTATATATATTGAAAAAAAAACAATCACAAATCTCTTCCTTTTCTCTACTTCCTTATAACAAAGGCTTAAAAAAGCATAGGTTGAAAGGGAGCAAATTAGTGAACCATGGTGCTGCGGGGTCCAACGGGACTGGAGTCCATATAATTAGAGAGGAGATTGATTTGATCCCGTGTTGTAGCCTCCACTTTAAGGTACCAATTATAGACCTTAGCTATGTTATGTTTTGCTGGTAGGTACGTGCGACCATGCGAAGAGGGGGCAGATGCGGTAGTAAGTAAGTCGTCTTTTGGATATGCGCTTAGCTTATGCAATGACATCACATGTCATGGTTTAATTCCAAGGATGAGTAAGGTTAGAAAGAATGGCTTTGTGCGTTTATTAGGAGGAGAATAGAAAGCAACAAGGAAAGCAAATGGTTGATGACTTGAAGAGAATCTTTCCTCTATTTCATTGATTTGTATTGTGTGAAGAGCCAGAAAATGATGTGAGAAAAAGAAAACGGTGAGACCCACACATTCTGCTGTTCGTCTCTTGAGAAATAGATTGGCCAGGTAAACAAAACGTTTTCATTTTCTGCTTCCCTCTTTGTTTTCTCTCAATCAGTGGAACCCACGCTGACGTTTTCTTTTTATTTATTTATTTACTTTTTAACCAGCCAATCCTTGGGTAATGGGTTGAATTAAGCAGTTTATTTATCTACCTTTCTAATCTTCTTCCGCGATTTTATTTCTCCATCACGGTGCAACCCACGCGACATTACTTGTGTTATTTAGTTATTTTTTAAAACAAAAATATTTAAATAAAAATTAGAAAAATCAAAATAAATAAAATGCATACTTAAAGACATTAAATAATTTAATCAAATAAAAGACGATAAAACAATTTAACGCAGTATTTTTTTAGGGATACTAAATAATGGAAGAAAAATGCCCCTTTCCCTGATATAATTATCTGGCATTAAAAATTATTAGAACAAATTTAAGCATTACCAAACTCAAATAAAAATAGCTCTCCCAAATGTCCTCTTTTTTATTAAAGATTTACGAGCACTTGACAGTGGCCAATCCATCATTGGAACCATGTCGACGTCAGCACTAAACTCAGTAACGTCATCCCAGCTAAAAATATATCTGCAAGCCTGACTGAATGGCTGTAATTCAGCCCCACAGTCACCCCGGGCTCAACAACCACAATCGAGGAATTAAAATGCAAAATCTGAAAATTTGGCAACAAATTGCGGCTAATTACAAACACTTAAAAAAAAAATAATGTAGTCCTTCAACGGTTAGTGGTTCCATATGTAAACATTTTTCACTACTCACTATTTTCTTTTTAGGTAAGGTTTTTCAATAACTCTATTGCCACTAATTAAACGCCCGCCCTACAGAACATATTAGGGCGTTTAAGACGTGACCTGGCCCATCACACGCGGTCCAAATTTCTTACCACATTCAAACAAAGCTCACAAATAAAAGCCCATACTCGAGAACACTAATTGAGTAATTTCATAAAAGTAAGAACAAAATCAACTAAAATTTATATAGGTGTTCAGGAAAGCAAGCAAAAGTTCTGCTATAAATGAAAACGGAGACATGTGAAGTCTTCACTTGAGAGGAATGAACCTAGAGGAGTGAGTAGCACCTATACCAGGTCTACCATGCTTAACAGGCTTGTAAGAGATTGAGAACTCAGCTAGATAGTGACCAATCATTTCTGGTTTAATTTCAACTTGATTGAAGGTCTTGCCGTTGTAAACACCAATAATGCTACCAATCATCTCAGGCACAATAATCATGTTACGAAGATGGGTCCTCACTGGTTCTGGCTTTTCACCGGGTGGGGCCTCTCGTTTCTGTCTCAATGTAATAAGAGCAATTTAGTTAAACATCAGCAAGGCACGTTGAAGCATCACAAATTTGAATATTGAGAATACAGATCAAGGATTATAATATCATGTAAAGTGACAGTTTTATTAGCTGATAGTAGGTTAAGATCCACTAGAGAAAACAATTGACAGCTTCCAATGATCAACTAAAAACAAAAATTTAGCATAGATGTAAACAGATCAGTAAATCATGGCATATATACTATCAGTTCAAAAGCAAATAAATCCTCAAACCCACTCTACAACCTGTTTTATAAAGGCTAAATTGTTGCCTTTTCCATAGTGAATCACCGTCATACTCTTCCGTCCATATATTTTTCTCCACCCTAATGCTTCTTGCCACTTTTTTAAACACCAAATTACATAAATGATTGGGTGGGGGGGGTGTTAAATACACAGCCCTAGATTGGTCTGAGAGGTAAAAGATAATCCGTGTGATGTATAGAGGTCTGCATATTGTATACTAAAGCTGCGTGTAAGCCACAACTATTTGAGTTTGAAGCCAGCTTAAATCCATATAACAACTTTACCTGAAGAACTCCCAGGTGAAGTTACCAGGGCAAGCACTTATCACTATTGTGGCTTTTATGATCTTCTCATCGTCCCATTATGCACTACAAAAAATACCCCTCCATCTATCTCCATCACTAATGTCATCATTGTAATGAATCCGACACATTAGCTTGCATTTTTAATTAAAGAACTCTTATGTGAAGCTACCGAGACAAGCACTTATTATTGCTGTGGCCATTTATGATGTTTTCCCATAGTCTCTAAATCCAACATATTATCATGCTTTTTCGAGATAAAAGAGAGGATACATGAAACATTTTACTGAACAAAAAAAACTCACTCCATCTTATACCCGCCAACCACAGGATGTTATGATTCTAGTAAAATCCAATACATCAACAGGCTGTCACGTTCTAAGGTCTATCACGTTAAATACTGACATTCAGATAACACAATAAGGAAAGGAATTAAACAAAACATCTTACTTTTTTGTGATAAATATTCAAAAAATGAACTAAGGAAATATCAGGTTAGCAAATTAGTATCAAAGCGAAATCCAACTTGCTCTATAAAGAACATGACCTAATGAAACCATTAACAGGAGGAGGTTATGGGATGTAATGGAAATGGATAAAAATAAAATAAAAGAGAGTTTATTTGGTATGATATTGAGAGAGATGTGAAATGAATTTATTTTTTATATTCTTCATATAGGATATTAAGGTATTTTTATTTAATTTAGAGGCACATAATCTGAATTACATGAGTTTTTTGATATAAAACCATTTATATGTTAGCCCGAATTACATGTATTTTGACAAACCGAATGCAGCAACTCCCATAATGTAAATCCATTGAATTACATGTATTTTGACAAACTAAACGCAGCAACTCCCATAATGTAAATCCATTGAATTACATGTATTTTGACAAACCAAACGCAGTAACTCCCGTAATGTAAATCCATTTACATCCTGTCATATAACATGGAAACCAACCAAACGGGTGTAAAAAGCTTAAAACACAGTGGCAGCATTACCCACTTAATATTGGAACTTCCTAACAAGAAGCCGTGTTAATCATAGACAAACTGTAATCCATTATCATTTAAAATCAGCACAAACATATTACCGCTTTACGCAGCTTCTTGATCAGTGCCATAGGCTTTCGCTTCAAACCGCGTTGGAACCTGAAATTAAATCGTCATATTCAATTATCATTGACTATGCAGTAGAGAGTCATAATCAATCAATCACCTTCTGCGTGCCCGAGCATGGAAGAGTTTGACAAGCTCGTCAGTAGACATGTCCAAGAGCGCATCCAGATCAACTCCTCTGAAACTGAACTTCTTGAACGTCCTCTTCTTCGGCTGTCCTGGCGCGACATCTGCTTCAACATCCGCCTGAAATACACAAGAACGAAAACAGTGAGAAATAAGGTCCGCTAGAATTTAAGAACTCGCTTGGTTCCCGGGAAACTGAAGGAAATTGACCAAATATGTCTATGGTCTCTTAAAACAATTCTGATGTTGCCTTCACTTTCCCGGGAAGAGACGTCGCATTGAAAGGGATGATGTCTTCACCATGGTTGCGTCGGAGTACTGAGAATCCAAGGGCTGACTGACACCAGAGCTAATTTGGCACCGACGACTAGGGTTTCTGGAGTACACTAACGCCTAGCGGCGACCATTTATATGGTTATCGGATTTATTATGGACTTTTTTTAATAGACATTTATTATGGATTTTGTGTAATTTAACCCGGAACACCAAGCTATGACACTCCAAAGTAACTGGGTAGGCTTCAATCACAAGCCCAAACCCAACAAGGAAGCAACAAAATGTCGAAATAAAAACCTTTTTTTCCAAAACGCAAACTTGTTTGATTATTATTTCCAAAAACAGTTTTTTTTAATAAAATAAAATACTTTGTTTGATAATGTATTTTTTTTATCAACGATGCTAAAAAAATAAAAAAAATAGGAAGGCTTCAATCATTTGTAGGATTTTGATGCGAAATGTTGGTGCTCAGCCCTCAATGCGTAACGAATCTAAACGCATTTTTCTCCCTTTTTTCACTTGGAAGTGGATTTTTTTTAATGAATTACTAATATAAAAACTAAACCGCCATAATGCAATACATATATTCCTTGTAAGTTTATATTTAAAACAAAAATGAGTATAGTGCACGTGAGCGAATCATAAGTGAAAAACTTGTCATAATCGATCCTGCTGTCATCCTATATAATGAGGTTAAATTACACATAATCTTCATTAATTTGATGTTAATTGTGTGCAAATAACTTCATGTATTTTTAAAATTTGACTAATCAATTGTCCTAAATTTTTAGATTCATGTAAATTATTCAAATGGTCTTGTCATTACTCAATTTTTTATTTCACTATTATTAAACCACTACTCCATGAGGAAGGAAGTTGTTTAAAACCCTATAGATTAAAAAAAATCACATTAGAAAATTTATCTCTATTTAAATTTGATAATATTTGAATATGACTAAATAGTACTAAATATTGGATAATTGTGTAAAAAAAATGGTATATCCTGTTTAAGTTTCTTTATTCCTTAATGTGTTAAAATATTTATTCGTAATTTTATAATGATTATGTAAAAAACAATAATTTTAATATTTTACATTATATTCCGTCTCATTCATCAAACAAGGTGGTAGAAAATAAATAAAATAGGAGCCATACAGATACATTGTGGAAGAAGTTGGGGAAATTACAGGCACCGGATAAGTTGAAGATTCTGCTTTGATAACAGGCAAGGACAGGCTTTTAACAAATGCTATGCGTAGGGATATTGAGGAAAGCACATAACTTCTCAATGTGATGAGGATGAAACAGTGACCTACATTTTTTTTTTTTCGATACACACAGTTATACATATTCTGCGAAATTGCTCAAGATCGAGCATATGGAAATGTTGGGCCACGATACTGGCTGGATTCAAGGTGGTAGGATGAATTCAAAGCACTACATCGCTATAAGATTGGGTTAAATGTAATATTCAGAGACAAAGAGGGAATAAGGGATGCACAAAGACTCTCTGCAAATTGAAGTTGGATTCTATTCTATGGAAAGGCAGGTATAATAGCGCAGAACTTTTAAAGGTAAATCACTAACAAATCATAAATTGTTAAATAGCTATTTTTTCAGGTTGCATTGCAGGAAGAGGATAACTTATTGAGCCATGAGCGGAGAGTTAGCAAAGATAGTGAATATACACATAATAGTTGGGAACTCCCCCAAGATAATGATGGAGCATATATATATATATATGCTAATTAAGGACAAGCGTCATGTGGAGGGGTGGCTTGAGATTATTAATTATAATGGGAGAGGGATCATAGGTTTTCCCTAACAACCCGGGTTGTACCCCAAGCGTATGTAGCAGCTGAATGTAGGGCCTTACTTACATGACTGGAAACCTTTTGGCAAAAAGCAATACCTATTCAGTGACTCAATTCTAAAATTTAAAAGAAACATTTTCAAGACCTGTTTTATTTCAAAATGTAAAAAATAAATAACTTTATTTTGATAAATTAACATGTTTTTATCAATTTTATTTTTAATTAAAATAGACTTATTATTATAAGGTATAAATTAAAGTGCAATTAAATGTAAACATTAAATTAGAGACATTTATAATAAATTTTTTTGGTGATATGTTTAAAATATTTAATTTTTTTACTTTAATAATTTAATTATTTTTCTCTTATATTTTAAAATAAATGTAGTAATTAACTAATGGAATCAATCAAGAACTACCTGAATTGAGGTTGGACTGTATTTTTAGTGCTGGACAGATGGGGGCTCGGTACAGCATGCTAATTAGTTTGCACAAAAATGCATGGAATGCAAATAGAGAATACATGATGTAGGAATCAGTACCAGTACTGCGACGGTATTGACCTTCATGGGATTGATAGAATGGGTGGCTATGTGGCCAGGGATATCTTCAGGTTGTTGATCACCGTTTTTGAATAATAATACTAATAATCAATACTTTATTGCATTATGGTACGTCGTTATTTTGTGATTCATATGGTATTCCATCAAAATCTGAGGCGCATCGAATCCAAAATAAATTGTATTACTTTCACTTGTATTGATTGACTGTTGACACTAAAAAGCATTGATATTTTATAAAGTAGATAAATCTATATTTGATATATGATATGATATATATATATATATATATATTTTCTTTGTGTAAATATATTCATCAATATTATTTTGTATCCATTTATATTATTTCAAAATTTTACCTTAAAATATAATCATTTTAAGTTATTATAAATTTTATAATTTATTTTAATATTTATACTATAATTTTTAAAATATTTAATACTTATTTTTGATAAGTTTATTTATTAATTATATATAAATAATTACATAAATAATATTATAAATATATATATAAATATTCTCGTATCTGTATCATAAAATTTTCAAAATTATTGTATCTTTCGTATGATATTGTATCGTATATGATATACGTACTCATATCAATGTGTTATAACTGATCTCACATTATTTACAACAATTAAATTAAAATTAAATTTCAATTATATCGTTGAAAAAGAGGAAAAAAAGTGCCTTCAAGCTTTAAAAATTGTAAATAAAATAGCATTATTAAAACATAATCATTATCAATGATAAAATTCAACAGTTAAACTATGATATATTATGTCAACAAAATGGAACTTTGTCCAATATCCGTTGTATAGAGTTTTAAGGATAAAATGCATTATTCATGGCTCATAAACAATATAACTTATTATATATTTTATAATTTATATTTCCTCTAATTTTTAATATAAGATATTTTTATTAGAATCACGCGAATTAAAAATGTGAGTTAAAGTTAATTAACTATTTTGATTTCTCCGAAAAACTCAATATTTTTCTAAAACTATCCTTATTTAAAATCTTTCTCTTTCTCTTTCTTTTTAAATATATTAAATAGGGATATTTTTCAGAAATATATAATAAATACTACCTCATATTAAGATTAGGCAAAAGACTATATATATAGAACTAGAAGGAGTATTAATTAATTATACTCTTCACTGAAAATTTGTTATTCGCAAGGAAATTTATTTACCCTTTTTAATGAATATATGTAGTCTTTCCTTGCATCACTTAAAGTCTGAATATGATTAATAATGAGGTTTACCCTATATTTCATATTGATAAAATATATTTAATATCTTTCTAGATAAGATTATAAAATATCAGGACAGTGACGACTAAATAGTCTCTTGTCCAAATGAATAACATTTATTTAAAGTAAATATTAATTAAAAGTGAAAAATATTGGAGGATTGACGAGAGAGCACCGGCTAGCTTAACCGTAGATAATTCTTTGGGAGTGTATGAGAACGCTTCATTGCAACTCATCTACGATAATAGACACACTCTTCACTGGAATGCTCATCCCTAACTTTTTACCATTCTATCTTCTATTATAACATATATATGTGAAGAATTAAAATTTTAAAATATAAACTATTTTATAAAATCTATATACTATTTAATATTTGTTTTTTATTTTTACTCTTCTTGAAATAATTATAGATGAGAGAGATATATGTGAGATCAGTTATAATTTAATGAAGATAATTTTAAAAAAATTTAAAATAATTTTTTCAAATATTAAAGTTTTCAACAAATTTTCAAAACATGTATAAAATAAATAAATATTTCTTATAATAAGAAATATGTAAATAAAAACTTTCACTCAATCACGGTTTTACAAATAACATAGTATAGAATCTACTTCTATCATATGATACAACATCTAATATATGATACTCTCATTGTGTCATATTATAATACAATATAAAAGGTTTTTTTATATTATAATATAATATAATATAAGATAACATGTAATAATTTATTATTTTTATTTATAATTTATTATATTACTAGTAATTATAATTTATATTATATTTAATAAAATTAATAAAAATAAAAATAAAATTATTAATTTTCTTCCTAAATTTATAAATATAATAAATATTTTTTAATATACGTTATACTTCTCTTATTACATTATAATAAATACTAGAGAAATTTAGTAGTACTTAAAATCGGGAGAAGTCAAAGGTGTGACGCGCCCAAATCTCAGGGAGAGGCAGCCACGCTTACTAACAAGGAATCCCCAGTAATCTCGTCAGGCAAGAAATTAATTCTGCCATCAATAGAAATCAATTCCCTTAATAATAATTAATTCTGACAAAAATGAAACTACCCCATTAACGTTAAGAAAGTTGTCAATGACAAATCCACAATTAAATACAGAAAATGCAAGATTGGTCAATTGACAGATAAGTGGTACAAAAGCATTTACCATATATCAACGTCTACATACTTATGCACGTTATGTCTTGATCCTTTTTTTTTGCCACTGAAACTTCATGTCTTAATCGATCTTTCAAATTTACGAAATGAAATCGTAATGCCAAAATGTCCAGTCCAGAAACTTGGGTTAGTAAGTGCAAATGGCTTTCAAATTCCTAGCAACTTTAAGAAAATATACTCCTCTAGCTTTGATTTACAAACACTAACTTAGAAAAGACCGCACATGGTTTTGCCTTGATCATTAACTTGACCCTTCCTCTGAAAATCTGTAATATTATTTGCAACATGGATCATGTCAATCTAATCGTTATTTTATTTAGAAGTTTTGAGTTTAATAATAAGAGAGTTGTGGTTTGGAAGAGTACACATTGATTGATCTACTGGATATAGAGCGCAGCGAAGATTACATTTTAGCTATAGCATATATCAGTTTATTAAGTGAAGCTCAACAAATTTATTCTATTACATCTTAACTTGTAACGAAATGTGTCATAATCCAATTAAATTTATTGAAAATTGCATTCCCATCTCACGGGACACATATTTTGGATCTACTTATATATTCATTCTTTGAGCCTTAGGTCTAACTGATTCTATTAACCAAAATAAATTGGGATGAAACAGTTTATTTAGTGCATGTTTGGTTTTTTGTTTACAAAACATAACCATGGTTTTTAATCATGATTTTGTAAAAGATGTGTTTGATCAAACGCAAACCAACCACAAACTGACTTTTTAAAAAATGAAAAGTAGGTTAAACTGTGGTTTTGAAAAATGAGGGGAAAAATTACTTTTCCTTTAACAAAATATAAGTTTTGAAAAAGTAGAAATAAATTTACTCTATATCATACATCTAAGAGTACTTTTAACCCCTATCATCCAAACAGATTTTTTGTCAAACTTACTTTTACAAAAAGAATATCCAAACATAACAACTTTCAACAAACTTACTTTATCTAAACGTCATTTTTACAAATTTCATTTATCTTAACTTAATTTTACAAAACGGTGAACCAAACGGACCCTTAATCTTATATGTAGATGCCATTAGCCAGCTCAGATACAAATGGCTGCTTTATTTTCGATTAGTGAGCTAAGCAGAAGACTGAATTAATAGAGAATAAGCCTATGTAAGCTATTCAACTAGAGGCATCTTGAATTTTATGTAATGGGATTTGTTACTAATTTTGACAGCTTCGTTTTCGCTGTGAACTATATATCAATTCAGAGTAATTATGCCAGGTGACAGACAACAATATTGTAACGGGCTTTGATTGTGCAAATTTGCAGTTCAGTAAGACGCTTTTCATGCCATGGATAAAACGCACGTTTGCTTCAGTAGTATCAGTTGCAAGTTACTGTTGAATTTCAATGGCCTCTGTGCTTAACAGTAGTGGTGACTTTGGTTAAATTTATGTAGTGTATCATATATAATGTAATTGCTTTCATATATAACACAATACAATTCACATATTTGCTTATACAATTGATCATTTAATTCATTTATACATGATGATTAATGAGACAACAAATTTACTTTAGACATTTTATGACGGAGGCTATATAAAGGATAACAGAAGAACTCAAATTAATAGGCATCCAAATAAATGGATCCAACGCACAAAAAATGCACTTGGCATATTGTACGATTGAGGTACAATGATAAGCAAATCAGTGGAATATATATGTAATCGAGCAGTATAGCATTCAATCTGCAGAGACTCGCCCATCAATGTTGTGACTTGATGTTGGAAGCATCAGCACTGTGAATGGGAAAACCATATTCTGCTTTCTGAGTATTAGGATTAAAGCAAATGCTCACATCAAGCACCATTGATGACTTATAAGATTGGGTTTCTTCAAATGAATTGTAATCCAAATATGACGCCAGAAATAACTGTGTTCTCTATGCACAAATTCTTGCTGTCCTTTGTCCTTCACAAGACATGTTCATCCTTGGTGACTTTCTGACCAATGGTTCACTATTCAAATCTCATCGGATTTTCGTGATTCTTGATGCAATGGAATTCTTTGTTAGCCTATTATCACCAGGGATTAATTAAATTTTATCCCAGTGCGAAATATTATTCTTAATTTGACAAAAACCTTGATAACATCACAAAAAAACCTAGGGATGACCATCTTGGCTTCAAAACTAAATTTCTCCCCAATCACCCATCTATTCCATGCGCTGAAATACTCATTAGAAAGCTCACATAATAAACTATAAGTTGAAAAAAATTTTCACTCAAAATTACTAAATATGCTTCAAGAAATGACAAAATGAATCACGCTTAAAAGCACACCTAAACCAGCCTGTACACTCCCAATTCCCCAAACCAGCGCACCACGCTTCGTTATTCGGTGTTTATTAACCGTACATATTATATCATCCAACGGACCATATTCAAATTTCAATCGAACAGCGATCCGCGTGAGGGCCCTCTCCACCAATTACAATTCAGTTTTGAAGCGTCGTCCTACAGTCAACTTGACTATTTAAACTGCCAATTCTCCATTCATCATCTCACAGCAAAACTTCCAGTGGCAACGTCTACCCAACGAACGTTACCTCGACATTCAGTATTGGCGAATTGAGTCTGCGTTGCTTTGAGAGCCTTCATCTGATCTCAGTGTATCCCTTCTCTTCAACCATGGCGACGGAAGAGTCCACTGCAATTGTGGAATCGGTACCAGAACCAGTTGTTATTGAGCCAGCCCAGGAGAAAGAGGCCACGGACGCTGGTGATAAGACGACGAAAGCTAAGGAGCCAAAGCCCAAAAAGGCTGCTGCTCCTAGATCTCGGAAACCTCGAACGCATCCTCCTTATGAAGAAGTGTGTTATCAATTGCGTTCTCTTCTTAAATTGCGTGATAGTGTTGCTCTTATTGAATTGTATTGGATCTAATTTTGAATTCAATTTGACTTTTGTAGATGATAAAGGAAGCGATTTCTACGCTGAAGGAGAGGACTGGTTCGAGCCAGTATGCGATTACCAAGTTCATTGAAGAAAAACACAAGCAACTTCCGTCCAACTTCAGGAAGATTGTGTTAATCCAATCGAAGAAGCTTGTGGCTTCCGGAAGGCTTGTTAAGGTCAAGGGCTCCTTCAAGCTTCCTTCTATTAAGTCGTCGGCACCGAAGCCGTCTGGGAATTCTCTTCCTGCAAAGAAGAAGCCTGCCGCTGCTGCTAAACCCAAAACTAAGCCAGCTTCTAAGCCTAAGGAGACGAAAACTACCAAGGCGGCAGCTAAAGTGCGCCCTAAGCCCAAAGCTGTCGCCAAGTCAAAGCCTAAAGCGGCTGCCAAGCTGAAGCCTGCTCCGAAGCCTAAAGCTGCTTCGGCGAAGCCCAAGAGTGCTGTGTCGAAGTCCAAAGCTGCTGCTAAACCGAAGGCTGCCTCAAGACCGAAGCCGAAAGAGAGGCCAGCCAAGGCTTCTAGGACTTCGAGCAGGACATCCCCTGGCAAGAAAGCCCCTGCTCCTAAACCGGCGCCAAAGAAGGCTGCCACTTCCAAGAAGGCTTCTGCTAAAAGCGCCAAGCTCAGGAGTGTGAAGTCTCCGGCAAAGAAGAAGGCTTCGACAAGGAGAGGGCGGAAGTGAAGGAGGGATCAGAGCCTAGTGTCTGTAGGGTTAGTCTTGTAAAGTTCCTTGTTGCTTTGTAGATGGATCCACAGGTGTTCCTAAAGTTATCGGATTTCATCAGAGCTTTCTTGTTTTGGATGCTTGAGTCTTATTCTTTTTCATATCTAAGAAGTAGTAGACACATGATCTAGCTATTGTAGTTCAAAGCATTGTGATAAATGGAATCTATAGTTTGAGGCTTTCATAATCTTGGTATTTTGCGCCGGTAGACTAAATGTAGGTTATAATCTGCAATTTTGTTGTTCCTGGTTGTTTGGCGGGGGAATGAATTGCCGATAATTTCATTTGCTTTGTTGTGATTACTACATTGATCCGTTCCACCATTGAAGGTGACCTTACTTGATCACCTCGTTTCTCTGTTTTCCTTCCTATCTTTGCGGCTTGGTAATATACATGGATCATGAGATGCAAATCCTACACGATTGCACCTCTGAAATTCAAGAACACGAAATGCATTTCACCTGTATTTTGCAAATGCTCAATGTTTAACGAGCAGTAGCATATTTGCTTTATGATCAGAAACATGTATGATGTACTATCGAAACAATGAAGAGTTAACATGGCAGAAACAATGATGAACTGCTTAAAATCATGTATAGTTTGAAAGCTACATCTTTGATTCAAGGCATACTGCATCTCACGTTATATCTATCAATAAGATAATGACGTTCAATGAATTTTCTTGAGGTATTGTGGCAATATGATGGGATGGGGAACTTAAATATGGCTGAGCGCGTATGTTTTCAAATTTTCAATCAGGTTTGCAGGTACTGTGCATTTTGCTGTTCAAAATGTTTTCCCCCTGTTTGGAATAACTTAGAAATGGCAATGCAGAGAATGCCGAATCGCGTTATTCATGCTGTAGGAAGGAATTGATGAATTTCTCGTTTATAATTTTCTACTGAAATGAATTGCTCTCTGGTTTCTCTGAAAGCTTAGATTACTCCAAATTATTTGATGGGGAAGTCTTTAGGTGCTTGGATGTCGTGCTTTATAATGTCGTCCACCCTTTTTTTCCCCTGATGCTTGGATTTAGAGTGGTGCCAAGATATTTGTATGTGCTTGTATTTCACTTGTGAGGCTATTCTGTTGCTTTCAAACCCTTCCCTTCCCCTTTCCTGCTTGTTTCCATGAGGTCTATTCTTGCTTTTTGCTGTTCATTACTTGTGTTCATGTGCATATTTACTGTATGAGCATGGTGATACGCCTTCTCTTTCTCAGAATTCTTTTATGACTTGGAATTTGGAAAGCAGTGACCCAGGCGGATTGGTTTTCTTGGTATTCTATTGACTATTAGGTTTCTCTAGTTTTTGTTGTATAATTAAATCTAATACCGTGTAACAATGCACATTCGTAGAAAGGCTAAGACATTGTATTTTATGGTTTGACTTATATTTTCATTTGATGCCAATTTCTTACTCCTGACCATTTGCAGATCATGTGTGTTTTAATCCCTCCTCACCATCTCTTGGTGTTTCAAGAGAGCACAATTGCTGTGTCACTCTCTGTTCCTGGTAAGGAAAGACTGCATTAAATGTAGGATACATTCGTTATTAAACAATTAGCTATATACATGGATATGAATTTTTTATGTTGATTGTATTAGAGTTCAGTGAAGATGGGATAATTGAGGAATTAATGATTGTGCATGGAATGGAATGGTTTAGATTGTTCAAGAAGTGAAATATTCTTTTAAATAAGTGGTAGTAAATTACTGAGGCTCTTGATGCATTTAAGCTTCCGTAGGATTACTAAATTTACCATAAATGAACATTCTGAACATCTAAATGTATGTAGTTTTGGTGGATTCGTATGTCTCTGCATTCCATAAAATTGAGAATTCAAATTATGTTGATGGTGCTTGAAGTAAGAGACACTTGAGAGAGTATTTTTCATTTCTTGAGGTTGAATGAATGCAGATTTAGCTTGTGTTGGTGTTGGGTACTTGGGATCCTTGTATGTAATGCACATTTTTGTGTATCGTATGAGATTGTGCAGCTTAACATGACCATGGCGCCACATAAGTGGTGTTATATGCACGTTTTCCCCCCTTTCTCTTTCTCTTCAATATCAGTATATTGATGTTTCATTTTTTCTTTCCATATCTGAATGAGTATTTAAATCTTCATTTATGGATGAGATATATTTTTTATTTCTTCGTTGCTTTATTTGTGAATTGTGTTTTCTTCATTATATATGCTAATTTATCATTGTAATTGTTAGAGATAATAAATATTTCAAGGCCATCTCCTAACAACGGAAAGTTTGGGTTAATTGATTCTTGACATGGTGCCCAAATGACTCATGCTTGAGGGCATAAGCTAGTATAAAATCCGTTTATTAGCTATGTTCTTAAAGCTAAAAATTTTGGACAGTTGTTTCTTGACATTAAATACCGTGTTGAACCATATTAGGGATGTTTACATGTTCAACTTAATGCCTGCTGTGCTTTGCTATCACCTACAGATCGATCATTTTGTGTTAATTATGGTTGGGATTGAGGTAGATTTTTTCTTTGCATATGTGTTATCCATGCATGGCCGATTAACTACTTTGCAGATGTAGAGTTTTAGTTAGACTCTATTAGTTTTTGGTGGGCTAGGAAAAAAGAGGGGAGGGGGTTGTGTGTTACGGATCCTTGAGAACATTATGATGATAGCATGTCCTGATTGGTGAAATTTAATCATATTTTCAAAGATAGTGGTGTGGTTTTTTGTATGCTTCATTTTCAAACAAAAAAAAACTTGCTCCCATAATGCACAATTTAACCGTATCGTAAAATAACAGGGTTGCGGAAACATGGGAGTGGCAGCAAGTATTTATCTACCTTATTCCTGTATATCATCCATTGAACTCTTTTAATTCATGTCAAAATGATATATAAGAAGCGATTACTGGTTGGATCTTGGACAGGAAAAGCATATAAATGATACTGACTTTTTACCAGTCCCCTCTAGTTTGGTATTGTTGGCTAGGTGCACGCAGCTTTGTTCCCACCCAGCAGAAGCCTGTAGTGATGGCCGAGTCATGGTTTACCTGTTACATGGACTGTTGTATGGTTAAAGGATTGGAGATTTTGAGTAGAATTTTTGGCATTGGCTGAAGCTTTTGTTGCTGCAGCAGTCTCTTCTTCCTCTCGTTGGTACAAGAGCTGAGGTCACAGGATTGACATCTATTATGCAATTGCTAGGGAGGTAGAGTGACTGTGATACATGAGAATAGGAGGTTAATAGTTAGTTAAAAGTTGTCAGGGAATAATGGTGAGTCGGTTGAGATGATGTCTTGGGGTGGATAGTGAAGTGTGAAATATTCTTCAGATTAGATGACATTCAAAAGGAAGGATTGCAGGGTGTTGGCAAGATAGCAATTATCGAAAAGGCATTCAGATGGCACCAAGCTTTTGAGTAGAATCCAGAAATGCCAATTTCATGGTGACAATATGTCACGGCCATTAAAGGGAGATTCAATCCAACTAGGTAAGGTCCAATGAGCAAGATGGTTCAGTTAAAACGAACAGGAATGGTAGTCGTTTATCAGGATGCCTCTGATAGCTTAATATGTCAGTTGAAGGATGCCTTTGACAGCTTAATCTGTAAGTTGAATCTACGAGAGGACTATGCGCTTAGTTGCTAGTTCTGCAAGTCACTATTGTCTTGTGGTGCTTGAGCTGCTAAGCTATTAAGGGATTTGAGTAGCACTCGCTATCTGCTATAGCTTTCACTGCAATGGCAAGTGCTTGATTCTACATGGTTTAAAATCACTCCTTTCTCATCCTTTGCTCATGTTTGAATTTAGTACTCGTTGCACCTTTCTATTCTTTAATATGCCAAGGGATTAATTAACTTTCGATGGGTTATTATTGAACAGGAAGAAAAATAGTATGAGAATAGAGGATTTAAGGGGCCTTGCAGGGAGTAGAGTGGTTAACTATTTTCTAACCACTACTTAATGTAGAACACCCCTTACGTTGTCCCATGTATATGTTTAACTGGCGAGTACTATTAACCTGATCTCCTAGATTTTCAACAACAGGCACCCGTAGACTAACTGATGTTGAAGCCTTGCAGTTTTGGACTGATATCAGGTTTCGTAAATTTTGCACTTAGCTTTTGTCAAAGGGGAAGGTTGAAATTGGGAAGAGAGTTAGCTGATGTCCCTGTAGAAATGTTGAAAATTCCAAATTCTTTAACAAATATATTTTATATATTCCTTTTTCTTGATGATGATGTATGTTATGGATCATTATTTTGGTCAATTTGGTTTTAACTTGTTTTCTTGCAGAAGAGTTTCCCTGATCTTTGCATGTGTTCAGTTATATGGGATTATCAAGAGCCAAGTATTAGGTTATGGTACTACTGAACGTGAGGGGATGTCTATATTTGAGGGACAACTCATTTGGTTGGAGATGGAACCAACTCGTCCTTGAAGACCCCTCATATTCTTAACCCTTCAGCTGGTGGACAGGAAAGTAGAATATTGCATTTACTCATTCTTTATCAGGGAATGTTATCATTTCTATGGTGATTCAACTATCAAATGTTGTGTGGCCGGAAACATAAACTATAAAATGTTGCACCTGCTGCTCTCTCGTTTTGAGCCAAAGTACGTTGAGAAATGCTGAGATATATATAAGCCTGACTATGATGGGAAATGATCTGGTCTATGGATGTGTTTAGTTTCTGGCTTCTCTGTAGATCACATTCTACATATCATCTACAGTTAAACTAGGATTCTTTTTTTTTTTTTAATATATTTAAAACTAGAGTATTATTTTCTCTATCAGATGATTTATTCCACAGAAAAGCCAATTTAATCACTGTGTTAGAAATTGTAGTGGAATTGGTTTGAACGGCTATTTTTTCCTTTCTGCCAAGCATAGTTGAGTAGGCGAGGGCCAATTAAATTGAGCCGTGAGAACAGATGGAACGAGTTGAAGTGCATTTTGTTCCGAGAAATTAATTACGCAAGGGATGGATCTACACACAAAAGAACTTTTTTGGTGAAATGTTTTAAGTATAATTTGCCTGCCCTTTAGATGCATGTGGTGTGTGCACCCGTGCACACATAATAAATTAATTATTGCATGTGGTGTGTGCTAATTTGAAATAAAAGAATATCATGAGAGAAAAAAAGATGATATTTTTTCATAATAAATTAATTATTGCAGCAAGTCACCCGACTGGGTGTTTACTAGTTTCTCATAATGATTGATCTGTTTTGTGTGTAGATCCAGGCTGCACATTTGATGTTGTCGTCATTGTTTGCAATATCCGGTATGATAGATTGAACTATTCTCTCCCAAGCATCTTCCGTGATCAGTATAAAAATGGAGAATCAGATCACTCAAAATAACTTTAGAAACAGTTTGAGAGACAGAGACGTGGAACAGAGGCAGTCTCGCACCTCCTTTTTCTTTCTTCTAGCTTTTCTCTGAGTTGAGTTTCCAAATGTAGGATTGACCAAGTGTTGTGCATCAGTAGAAAAAATGCACAATTTTCTTGGTCACACATTTGAACTTCATGGAAGCTCATGGAGCTCCCTTTTCTTGCCCTCTCCCCCCCCCCCCCTCTCCAGATTTTAAATGTTATCTTTTAATTTTTCAACATTTTGGATTGCATACCTGAGCTCCTGTTGGATGTTTATCCTTGAAGGTGATAAAACAATGTCGTTCCATATTGATTCAACTACAAAAGCTGGGTTTGGGTGCTTGTAGAGTTCATAAATGGAGTTGGCTTCGTCGTTCAACCTAGCAACCCTCTTCAAACAGTCAATTTCGTCTGGATCAACCAGCAATGTTGTCTCTATCTTTCCATTGGGTATGCTGCGGAAATCAGAAAGAACAGTGAGATGTTACAGGAATATATTGGAAATAATACACCCAGTAAAAAGTCCGAATCAAATAGGTCAAAGCTAGAACCTTTTTTTTTTCCCTGAGTATTGCCTTTCTGCATTTTTCTGGAAAATCAAAGATAGAGACCACAGGAGCTACAAGAGAGTGAGATTTATCAGTCCGAAGAATTCGATTATGTAGCTATGATGAAGAGAATCGCCCGTTGGTCTTCCATTATATTATTGCTGCTTGTTCATCGTTCTATTTGTTTGGGTGGCAGTGATCGTAAGGTTGACACATGCTGAGGTTTGCATGGAACTCCATTACCAAAAGGTTTCGCGTATGGACTTTTTTTTGGGTTGACTCGACATTGACCGACGTAAAATTAATGGATAAAATTTAATTCATAGATATTATTCCAAGAGTCGTATACTTTGATTTCAAAATAGTTATAATTAAGTTGATATCACAAATATATGTTATTATTATATTATAATTTAATTAGCTATTTTTTGGGTAAATTATCAACCATTAGATCTCTTGAGCGATATCATTCATTATCCAATATGATTGCTCTTTCATTATATAACATTACCTGATAATGAATTTTTTTCCACCTAAGATGATGACTCTTGCTTTTTTTTTTCTTCATGGAGTAGTCAAACAACTTTCTTTTTTTGGAAGAAATGAAGGGTTGGGGAATGTCTCCAGACGCGAGGTGCTATATAGCTCTCTAGGTTCATGAAGCGGAAAAATTGCTAGAGACGAATCACTCGTAACACCCTTAATAAATATTAAAAGGTAGAACTCCAGTGATGCCAAGGAGATATTTGTGACTGCTAAAGCTCGTGGCCATTCTAGACCCTCATGTTATGTTTTTAGGTGATCGGAATCATGTAAGTATATATGATCAATTGTTATAGTAGAAAATTTTTCAAAATATTCTAGAGGTTAAATTCAAGAGAAATGATAAATTAATAAATTTATCAATCCAAAATTTAATCCCAAAAGTAAATAATAATTACAAATAACAATCAAATTGAAAAGATGAATAAAAAAGAAGCAAGCAAAAACAATTAATATATGTTTAATTTAATCACAAGAAGTATCAGAGGATCAGGTTTTACCTCACGGGATAATTAAATTTTATTATTTAGTTAGACTCTTGCACAATTATGGTGATCTTTATTTCTAATGTGTCCTAATTATCTTACGGTTAATTAACCTTTATTTAATTATGATTCAATTTACTCTTGTACAACTAAAGTTCTTAATCAAACCTTGAAAATCACAATGTATGTCACCACGAATTCCTAATTCTATTTCTCGATTAGTTATTTATGTTTATCTCTTTAAATCTAAATTCACTATTCACCTCTTGGTCCATTAAATTTACCTATTAATTAGACTCTATGGTGATAAAGTATGAAATTCACATGAATGAACAAGAAAGATAAATATAATAAAAAAATAAATTAAATATAACTTGAAGAACTAATCCAAATAGTCATAACTAAAGAAAACAAATTTAGTCAATCTTAATCAGACTATATCCCTACCCCTGACTGAAAAGTTTAGCCACATATGGAAATAGAAATCAAAACAAAATAAAAATCTCAAACCATCATAAGAATAATAAAATGAAAGAGTTTATAATGAAAGAAAAGATAATCGTGCTTCAATACTCCCCACATCTCATTGCTCTCTCCCATAGATTATTTCTAGTTGCTCCCAAATGTGTTTAAACTGTATTGTTTGGCCTCTAGGTGCTTTTTTTAATGTCTTTTAGTGTTTTCCTTGTGCCGTATTTATAATAGAGCAAGAATATTTAGCCTCCAAGTTATTTTATGTGTCAAAAATGCATTTTTGCAGACTTTTAGTGTTTGACTTGGTGCTGGGTGAACCTAGGATCATATAAAATGGCACTAGATGGTTCCTGGAGCGTGAAATCATCATTTTTCAAGTTGACCCAGCACCGACTGTGTTTGACTCGGCGCTAGGTGAATGCTTGGTACAGAAAATTACTTCGTTCATCTTTAGACAAGTCACCAGCTCATGTAGACAGTTTGAACTCAATTTTCACCATTATAACAATGGAATTTGGAAAAACTCAAAGCATGAAAGTTGTAGCTTTATGTTTTAGCTTTCCAACGTATTTTAAATCACGTTAATCGGAATTCATATGTAAAAGTGTTGGTCAAAATACTAACAGATATTTGAATTTTTTAGTATGAACAATTTGTAACATTTTTTTGTTCCTGAATACTTCCAAATGAGCCTATAATGCCATGAAATACTAAAATATGTAAAATAATGTTAAAATAGACTAATATAAACATATTTATATGTAATTTAGAGTTTTAATGTAGATATTTTATATGTATAAAATAGATATATCATTAGACACAATAATGGTTTTGTTACACCCGAAAATGCGACGTGAATGGCGCGGAGAAATGAAGAAAAAGGGAAAAATCGGCCTGCACGACGGGGGCCGATTTCGGAGGAGTCGCCACCAAAATTTTAAGGGAAATTTTGGGAAACCGAAATAAAAGGAAAATGATGGTCTACGAATTAGAGTTGAGTTTGGGAGTACGATTATGAGTGAGGAAGGTGTTAGGCACCCCCACAACACCCGTTTCTAGGAACAGTTACCTTAAGTTGATTATGCAATTTTTATGACTTTTAAAAATTATTTTGATTGCCCTTTAACCATTCACATGTGAAAAAAAAATATAAAAATAAGAAAAATGTAAAAATGAAAATATGAGAAGTTGGGAAAAATAAAATAAGAGGAAATTGTCATTTATTTACAAAAGTAGACTTGACCCAGAATTAGAGTCTGGGGCCTAAGTACTCTGCGATAGGGATCAAAGTCGACATAGTTCGGACTTTAAATACGTGTCACTGAGTTGATATTTTTTATTATATATATATATATATTTTAAAAGAAAAGTTTGGAAAATGAATTACCATTCTGCAAATAAAACGATTGTAAGAATTGATAATTGCGTTTTAATTTGCAAGAAATAGTCTAACTTCAATACCTTACACTTATTATCACTTTTTCATTTTTTTAAAAAAATAAATAAAAATATGAAATCAATTTTATAAAATCAACTAGTTTACGTGGTGATTTTATCACTCATATTCCACCGGTTAATATCTAAATGCCTACAGTATTTACCACTCAAGACAGATAGACATAAAGAATAACAAAAGTTTGAAGAGAAACAAATAATTTTTGTATAAATCATTTTTTTCTTTTTATTATAAAAATAGAAATAGATAGGTTCCTTTTAACTCACTTTTATTTATTTAAAATAAAAACATTAAGAAAAATTTAAAATGTGATTATTACATTTATTTCAAACAGAAATAATCAGCATATGTGGTGATTTTATCACTCACAAGTTACTAATCAATACCTAAATGCTCACGGTGATGCCACTCGAGGTAAAAGGCAAAAAAAAAAAGGACTTAAAGGATAAAATTGGTGAAAATGAATTTTTTTTTTGCATAAATCATTTTTATGTTAAATTATAAAAATAAATAATAACATGTTTTATAAAAAGAAAATCGATAAAAGGAGTTAAAAATATGACTTATATATATTGATATATTATTTATTTTTATTCATTTATTTATTTTAGTTATTATTTTTTGTAGAAAAAAGAATTAATCAGGATCTGTGGTGACTTTATCACTCACAATTCACTAATTGATACCTAAATACCCACAGTGTTACCACTTGGAACATAAAGGTAAAAGTAAAAATTTGAAATAAAGGACTCTCATTGAATCATTTATTTTTACTTTTAATAAATAAATAAATAAATAAAACCATGGGTACTTATAAATATTAAAAAATAAGATTTAGTCAACGTTTGTACCATGACAACTTTTCACTCATGGTGCAATTGACTGATGCTCTATAGGCACACGGAGACTTAGTCCCTCGTGGCAAACTCTTAAAGTGAAAAGAAAATGGACAAAAAAAGATATAAAAATACATACTACTGTTATTTGTGATCGTGTGTTTGATGTGTACACAAGTATATCAAATATTATTTTAAACTTATCACATAGGAATCACAAATGAATTGAGCAAAAGGAATGATCACTCCCTCTCTTGTCTTTTGTTTTCTTTCCATCTTTGCTATGATGTTTCCTCTTTTGGCCTTGACAAAAATGATTCACCTTTTCCAAACTTGATCTCACACTCCCACAGTGCTCAGAAGAAAAAGAATGAGAATGGATTAGTATTCATTTTTAAATTAACCACAAACATTAAGAATGATATTTTTTATAGAAGACAAAAACCATTATCGCTCAAGAAATCCAAATCATTGTTCCACCATAAAGATATTGCCATGGATTATGCTTTCAAGCCAAAGACAAAATCATCAAGCTTAACACAACAAAAATGAAGGGAATTTGAGATGAAACATAATGAATACACTCCTTTCACATGAGTATAAACATGGGCCGAAAGGAAACACTTCAAAGTTCAAACCAAGAACTATGTATACAACTAGATGGCCAATAGCCTTTTTATGGAAAACATAGTCAAATGGAACATTTTAAAGGTTAAAAATGATATTATACCCCATAGTAATAAATCGAAGGTTTATGACAAAAAATCATGATACATGACCCTTTCTCATTGTCAATAAAAGCATCCAAACATGCAACAGCCAAATTAGAACCTTCTTGGTGAGAAAAACATGCTCATATAATCCTTTTAAGTTCATAATGTTAAAAAAATATCCAGCAGCCACTCAATTTTGAGAAAAACAAATTATGTACATATGACCTTTCATCTATGACCAAAATATTGTGTACATGTGTGGCAACGAAATCGATGCCCATGCACATAAACACGAGGTAATATAATAACTTGAGGAGCCTAATACCAAATGGATATGTGCTATCATTGGATGAATCTAACACGAGACAAAACCAATGAGCTTGCAACAGTAAAGACAAGTTTAGATCATCAAAGCAAAGTGGGATGGGCAAGGCTTGAAGTTTGCAGCAAAACACGATTCTATGGCTCAAATTCGTTATTTAATCAAACCCCCTTCATGAGCAAAAGTCATGACAAAGATAGGCCTCAAAAGTAGAAACACGGAGCAAATATAGAACACAACTATAGGTTATATATATATATATATTTTAAGCAAGTAGTATTCAGCCCAGTTTAATCTACCCTAAAGTTAAAACAATTTGTTGGCACCATGCAACCCAATCTCAAAGGCACAGATAGCAAAAGAACTTTCTCAATAGAGAGAAATTCAAAGCCCCTCAGAACATACAAAGCATACACGAATACTTGCTTTTCAAACTCATTAAAATGCATACAGCGGGTTAAGAGGAATAGACACATCAATATAACATTGAGAAGCATTAAACTTCAACCAACCAGCAATACAAAAAAGAACCTCCACAATGGTAAATTAACAGTTCAATCTCACATCAGTGTAACACAAGTTTCAACCTATTGCTTACAAAATCAGAGAACATAACCAAGCAGCCACCCATACCCTAAGATTCAGTCCACCAATACCCACTTAGAGCTAGAAAAGGACATGAAAATTTAGAACAGAAATTACCGTTTTGAGACATTAAATATCTCATACAGATTGCTCCCTCTTTTTCAGATTTCTACGTTCAGCTTTAGACTTTCTTTGTTCCTTCAATGCTTTCTTCGGTGCTCGTGCTCCTTCGTTCTCTCATACTTCACCATCGTGCTCTGCCCCTCCTTCTTTCGGCTTCCCTTTGAGTCTGGTGTCTCCCTCTACTTTTTCCATTCGATGCCTCCCTTTGCTCCCTCTCTTTGGATCTCACTTGCTCTCCCTCTGCTTTCGTCCTCGCAGCTCCTCTGGCTCACTCTGTTTCAGCTTCCTCATGGACACCCACGGCTCCCTCTGTTTCTGATCTCAACCTCTGAGTCTGGTCTGGCCTCCCTTTCCTCGCTGCCTCTTCTAGCTCATGCTTCCCTACCTTCGTGTCTTCATTTCCCTCAGTTTCCTCGTTTGAACCCTAGGCTAGGGCTTCCACCGTCTCTCAGCCTCACTTGCACGATTCCCTCCCCTCGCAACTCCCTTCCTCCCTCTCTTCCTCGCGGCTCCCTGCTCAGAGCTCCCTCCAGTTCGTCCCCCCACATGGCTCCTCCTCCTCTTCAGTCTCAGCTTCCTCATTCACCACTCCCTCTCCTCTTCGATCTCACGCTTTCAGTCCCCTCACCCGGCTCCTTTCACTCCCCATTTACTCATACCTGAGCCCTCTATTAAGGCTCATGGTGAGCTCCGGCCTGAGCCCCATTTGGGGGCTCAGGATGACCTTAGGCTGAAATAAGCCCAAGGTTAAAATTTATTTATTTATTTATTTTATTTTTATTTTTTTTGTTTTGTTACTATTTTTTTTCCTTTGTATTTTGGGTCGATTATTGATACAAAATTGTGTTTGAAAACAAGATTTGGGCCATCAGCAACCCCAACCCCAACCCCAACCCCAACACTTCTTCTTCTTTCTACATTTTTAGGCTTTTGAATTAACCATTTTAATTAACTTGATTAATTTTTATTTTATTTTATTTTTATTTTTATCATTTTTTATTTGTTTTTATTTTTTTAATCTTTAATTTTATTATTTGTTTTTATTATTTTTTTATCTATATTTATTTATTTTTTCTTTTTAAATTTTTATATATAAAGTCTGGACAAAATACAGTGTTCACAAGTTTCCTCTTACTATATTTATTTATTTTTCACTTCACAAAGATTCTATTCTGGATGCATTGAATTGTTTCCGACCTGTGCAATGCACAAGGAAGAGTACTAGCTTTGAAGATAAGGGAGCTATTAATGTTTATGGGAGAGATTATTCATGAGGTGCTACCAGATTCAACTTCGTATAGCATATTAATGGTTTAATTAATACAGAATCAATATACTTACTCCATTTTTTAATGTGATGTTTAAAGCTTTAGTAGTTAGATTAAGAAATATAATTAATGTATTAGAATTTATTTTAAATTTTCTAACATATTCTTTGATAAATAGATAGATAAGAAAAAGTAATTCATGTCATTTTTTAAAAAGTAATTAATATTATTTTTTACTTTTAAAAAAAAATAAAAGGATATAATTGAAAAAACAATAATTAATATTATCTTGAAATTTGAAAGTGATAAATAAATAAAAATAATAATTTTCTGTATTGGAGGAAGTACTATAAGTTATGGGAAGAATACTTGTCTTGCATCAGAAGCAATGGAATATTAATTGCTTAATACATCATAGCATAACTGTGTATATATATAGAGAGAGAGAGTAAACCATGCATTTCAATGTATAATTCACTCATTGATGAGTTGTGCAACACATGCAGTGAAAGATGAAGTTATTTTGAACTTCAAGGAGGGTGAACTTCATGAAATCCAATTTATTGTTATTTGAGCTGATGTGGCATCGTGTCTTCGAGAGTTCAAGGTCACTTTTCCGAACTTGACTTCAAACAATATCTTTATGGTCAGTTTAGTATAATGATTCTGTTAAGATTGTTTTTCAATAAACCTCAGCTAGGAAATCAAAATTCGTTGTTTTTTACAAAAGTTTTCTTGAGATTTAGTTAGTCGTGAAATCTCAACACCTTATTCCCATATATTTCCAAGGGATTTTAGGTTTCTCATCTAGGTTCTTACTCCTGTATTGTCTTTGGCTACTTTTTTAATACGGAAAGTCGATATATATCTCTTGGATACACCAAATTGGATAATTAATGAGGGAAGTAATACTAAGACAAAATTGAACTGAATGATTAGATCCGTGTGGTGGTGAAACAAAGATCTATATCTATAGCCACGAGACTTCAGGTTTTTCATCTAGAAAGCTAATTATATTCCTCAGACATACCAAATTCGATCATATAATATATGGCTTTATATATGTGCTACTACCTTGTTGATAGTTGATAAAATTGATGCCAAAGGTAGCTTGAAGCTTGCTTAGGTAGGTATATGGGAAAAGCGGGTTTAAGCTGTGGGTGAGCATGCTGATAGTGATACCATTGGCATGTGAAGTGGCAGGTTTTGCAGCTGCCAGAAAAGCCCGGCCGGTACTATGTTGTATATAAACTTTATGCAGTCTATTGTGGCCGGAACTTGCTTGGAGAGATGGGTAAGTGATCTTGGAATCTGATTCTAAATAATCAATCAATCATGCCAACTTTGGGGATCAAGACAACCAAAGTTCTGTTTCTGGGTGCCCCACCTCAACATATCTGAATTTATGTTGGGCTAACAGTGTTTCTTCTTTGGTTAAACCGTAGCTAGCTTTTCTTTCCTATGATGATATATGTTGAGATTTTAATTGGCTCTTTTTATTACTTCAAGCATGAGGAGCCCTAAACCAAAATGTTTTTGATGAATACATATGGTTGCTGATCGATATATATGATGAGCACTACTTTAAGCTTATGCTTAAGAACTTCTGCACTCGAAATATTCATTATAATTTATAAGGGGGAAGATAGACGTACAGGTCCATAGTTTTGCTTGCTTCTGCAGGAGATATCTGGTATAGGATCTAAATTTTAAACAAACTAACTCTCTCATGATTATAGTCTTTGTGGAGTTTCCGGCGACTTACACAATGCACAACAACAACAGAGAGAGTTCAGAACTTGTTGTTTCCCGCCTCGAAGCACTTTTTGCTCTCGTCTCTGATTCTGCCTGAGCTGAGGTTTACTCTTTCATCTTGTGGTCACTCGTCATGGTGGGAGATCGAGATTTCTTGCAATTCATATTTGACGGCTTATGTGGGTGTTTTTTCCATTATACTCCTATGAGATTTTCTTTTTCAGCCGACTTTACAAGAACATAAAGCCATAAAGGTGAACAATTGGAGCACCTGCTGGCTGCTGCAATTTCCATCTCCATCATTGGTGAAGCATGCCGAACAATTATTACTGTCGCTGCAGGGACAGGTTGATGCTCCAGATGTTCCTCATACCTTTAGCTGCGAAAGATGATGTCAAGTCGACGAGACTCTGTGTGTGTTGAAACATGTAGTGATGACTGATGAATTCTGAAGATTGTCAGAAGAAGAGACAAAACAATTGAAGAGAAATATGACTTTGTTAATTACTAACAAACATCTCAAGCATTTATTATACCTTCTTCCTAATTGGATCGGACCCTCTGGCTACCACTGATTTATTATTTATTTATTTTTTTTGGTCTTATTCGGGTGGGTTGGCTTGTATAGTCTTATCTATAATTTGTTAAAGAATCGGCTTATTTAGTAAATAAACTATATTTCCAGATCTTTATTGTCCTATGAAAGTGCGGATTTTTCGAATTAATGTGGAAATTGAAACGCACAAATTTCAATTCGGACATACGTATAAGTAGCTTCTATTCATAGAGAGATCCTTAATATAAAGCACAATTCTAATTCGCATGATCGATGGAATTTTATTAAAATGTTTGATGTATAAGTAGCAGATAATGATTTCTTACTTATCTCTGTTTGGCTATATTGTGTGTTCTTTTGAATGAAATTAGCTAGTTTTATTACACCTCACTTGTTCTGTCCTGATATCGGAGACAAGAAACCCTCAATCAGACCCAAATGATTGGATTAGTTACCAGGCACACCCAATCATTCTGCTAATTTAATTTATATAATGATCTTATTAATGCTAATAGAGCTGCCTTTTTCCTTCTCTCTTTTCTCCTTTTAAGTACATGTCTGGCCCTATTCTAATATATCAATTTTATTCTTCGTCTGATCTGATAAGAAGAACTGCACATTTTTTTTAGAACAAAAATACTCTTGTTTTGATAACATGTTAAACAACTTCTTACATGAAGGGAAATTATTTGCATGCATTTTGTGCTGTGAAGGATGCATCAAGCGATGGTGAATTATGTAAGAGTGAGTTTCATGAAGGTTAACCTCAGGAAGCATACAATTCCATGAAGAAATGACAATGCGAGGCAGATGTGACCCACCTGAAATAATGAGCTTCACGTGTAAATCCAATCCGCTCCTGTAGCCGAGCAAAGGAGTAAATACCTGACCCACCGGGGACGACTAGTTCGACGTGATGATGAATTCTGGAGCAGATCGAAGAGCTTGTCCCCTAACAAAAGCACAGACAAAGCTAACACAGCAGAACCAAAATTATTTTCTCCAGTTCAAGTCCCAAGGACAATGAACCTTAAACCAAACACAAACCTTATCGAAATATATATATACACAGGACCCCTAATCCCATGATTATGAACAAATATTGGGCAAAAGGTTCAAGAAATTGGTCATTTGAGTCGTACCCCGGCCCTGGTAGCTGGTTAATCCAGCGAACTTGTTCGTTGCTTTATATATATACTTGAAAGTACAAAGGAGAGGACTTACCTGGATATTTCATTTCATATTGCTGATATTAATTAATCTTCTCAGCAAGAAGGAGAGGTCACATATATAGAGAGCGTAAGAGAGGAAGAGAGAATATGGCTGAGGGGAATGAAGCCTGGTCCGAAATCACTCAGAAGAGCTGGTTACATGAGTGATGTCGAACCAGACGACATTCCCCGCAGCCTTCTTCATGTAAGTGTGGGAGACAGGGGAAGGGTTGGGTTGGGCGGGAGGGGGGAGAGAGAGAATGATATGACTAAAGTTGTGTAGTGGTTGTTGAGTTGATATAGGCATGCATTATTTTTCGTGTGGTTTATATAAACGGCAGTTTGCGCTGAGATTCTTTCTTTGGGTCACTTTGATTTCGGGTCCCACCCTCTACAATGCTTTGCTTTTCACACGTAGGCCTTTTATTATTTAAACGACTGTTTCCATTTACCAATAATTTCCCATAAATAGTGGCCTTCCATTTTGACCGCCGTTACTCGTTTTTCTTTTTTTAAAAAAAGCCCTACTCGCTTACATTTAACGCTCCTTGCCTCGTTCGGGTTTATCCCAAGCACTTTGGAAAGAGGGTGAATATAGTAACATTTTTTTATGAATTAAGTTATTCAATAACTTTCCTAATCTTCATACATTAAAATAATTATTACTTAAAAAGATGGTATATATACTTGAGAGTAAAAATAGTTCAAACTCGATACAGGTTTTTACATACCTATATAGGATTTAATTTAACTTAATCTATTTATCGATTTAAATAGATTAGAATCAAACCTACAAATAGACTTGAAACCTATGAGGTCAGAGCTATTTATTTTTTTAATATATACAATTTAAATGGATTTCACTTTTATTATAATATAACATTCTATTTATATTTTCTGCAAACCATAATCTACACTCATAGTCACGAGCCTAATCCTCCATCTACCTCCATAACTCCGTTGCTTGCTATTCAGCTATTTCAGTTATAACGCCTCGTCATGTTTGCATTTCAGCTATTTTAAAACATTTTTGGGTGGAAATAGTAGTAGGAGAGGGAAAGCAACAAATTACTTGGTCTGTAATTTTCTTAATTTACACTCTCCGTCCCCTTATCATTTAGAATCTATTGTATCGGATATTATTTCACTTTCGAATCCTTATACTGTGTACTATCATCTTTCTTAATTAGTAATCAATTTTTATTTTGTATGAAAAAAATATTGGATAAATTTTGTTATAATTTTGAATAAATTATTAATTACTTGGTCTGTTATTAGTGTTATAATGATAAATAAATTTTGTTATATATTATTTTTACAAGTTGCACGAGAATATCTGCAATAATTGATATGACATACTCCATTAATAATATAGATTTAAAAGATCTAGACCTTTAAGCCTATTTAAAAATTTACTGATTTAGTAGGTCTTTAAATAAGTTTCAGATTAGATCAAACATCTTAAAAGCCTATATCTGAGTTTAAAATAAAATTTTAAATAAACTAATAGCGCTAGTTAAAACTTTAGACCCATAATACAAGTTTGACTTATTTAATCAAAGCTTGGCCTGATTAAACCTAACATGTTTCCACCCTTAACTTATACACTAAGCACATACTTTGGACTTGTAAATTTTTACTCACAGTTAAATCTAATGTTATCAGAATCAGATTGGACATTGAACTAAACAAGACATTAGTTCAAGGTTCAATTATTTAACCATTATCTAATTAGGGTTGAATCAGTAGTGATTAAAATAATATATTTTAAGTAAATAATATAAATTTAAACAAATTTTATGGTTTAATTAAAATCTCAAATTAAATAATACTGAATTATTAATCTATTATTTACTACAAAAAAAATTATTAATAGTTTTCATAACTTAATATTTAAATCTAAATAAGTTAATATTCACCTAAAATCACATTTTCAATTCAAAAAATTCAACTAATAATTCATTATTATATGTTTTGTTAAGTAAATTTATAATTTTCAATAATCATATATCATAATAATACTTACATAATATTATAATATAAAAAAATATTTTATACTAAAAATAATATTATTTTTTCTTAAAAACTAAAAAAATGTTAAAAAAATTAAAATAAAATTGTGACCAATTCAAGCCAGCTCACAACCAGTTTGGTTGGTTTAAAACCAGCTCCACCAGTTTTGTAACTAGTAGTTTTTTATCCATTCACACTAATTCCAAAACCTATCAATTATACTCCATAACTGGATCATACTTGGCATAAGTTATTGGTCGAACCAGTCAATCTGGTCCGATTTTAACAATAGAACATAATTTAAATTAACTATGAATTGCTTTGAGGAACTTTGGATATCCTTTGGAAGATTTTAACCGCAGGTTTATTCGCTGCCTTCAAAGATAACGGCAATATGCCAAACTTGAGTCTTAAGCTAAACACAGAAGAAAGCTCGTTTAAAAGCGTGGAGCACTAAATATATATAAAGATAATAGACGAGAATAAACCTAAGAAAAGAGGAACATGTATGTATATATATATATATATATATATTCAATTTCTATGTGCCGTTTCAGCATACCCTAATTTGTTGTGCCTATTCGTGACAGTAAATTTTAATGCACATGAAAAGACGGAAGAAAAAGTTGAATTCTTTCACCCTGTAAAGTTGCCTTCTGGTAAAGTAACGAGAAAGGATTGTTCTGGGCTCTTTTTTTTATCAGTCACCTCAGATTAAGTACAGGGGAGACCAGCCTATCACATTCTGTATTCATGTCAGATCTTTAAATATTTTCAAATTTCAGTCACGATCTTTTCTTCAAATGGAAAAAAAGAAAACAACCCTTTTAAATATCCGAAATGAAGAAAAAGAGTGGTTACTATGATCTAATTCTAGTACGTAGCATTAATACAAGAAAGCGTTATATGCATTTTTGTAGATAGAAGCCAGAGCTCAGACTTCAGACCTCAGTGCTCCCTCGATCGCTCTCTCTCTTCCTCTCCCTCTCTCTCCAGTACTTGATAAAGGTGTAACAATTAATGAAGTCTTCTTTTATGGTTTCTTATAAATGAAATTTGTAGTTTCATTGAAAAATGTCGATTCAGATTTCTGGGTGAACTGAAGACAGTTTTGGCAGACGCATCCCGAGCAGTGAGCAGGTGAAAATAAGATGTTGTGGAAGATAAGGGTAGAATTTGACCTAGTTTGAAGATATGTGTGATCCAGCTAAGGAAAAAATACGTACCATCCATCATAATCCTGTGGACGTCGTGAATTTCCAGCATCAAGTTCATTATCAAGAACCAAACCTATCCGTAGTACAGCCAAAACCATGTATGGCCCAGAAATCTATATGATGCGAAGGAAATTTACACCGTACACACCCTAAAAAAGTTTCCATTGGAAAATAATTTTAGGTCAAAATGAGCTTCTAGGGCGGGGTTTGCATATGTCCGGAAATGCTGGCAGAATAAAGTTTCTGTGATAAAACTTCCAAGAGCAACAGATAAATCTTACACCAACCCAAACCCAGAAGAAAAAGACAGATAATCATGACCCCTATGCGATTTTCTTTGGAAAATAAATAAATAAATACACGTCTTGATGTAAACCAAACTAAAGTCAAAATTCCTTTAATATAGCGCTCTGTTTCCGCGTTTCCAACGATGTTCTCCTTGAAAAAGTGTCGCCTTTTTAAATTTTGGTCGAGGTGAACATAATTGAAAACAGCAATAATAATTTCTCTGCTGGTAAATTACACTCTGAGGAACAAAACTTCGCCTTAATAACAATTTTGTACCAGCCAACCTCTGAATACTATTACCAATTAGAACCTATAGAGTTTTTATGAACTCTGGGCTTTTAATTTCTTCTTCTGCTTTCAGTTATTTATTTCTGCGTTCCTCTTCGTCTCCTTTCAAGGCCAAACAAAAATCATTGCGTCAACACAAGATTTTCTGATGTCTGCTTACTTAACAAACCGTAAAAGACAGCAAATTGCTGTGATATTTGACTTAAATTGCAATTCCATCAGCTTACCTTGAATTCAAATCGCAGCTTCCCGATAATTCCATGTTCTGTTATAAGAACGATGCTGATTTGCTACATCTGACCTTTATAATGAACGCCAAATTTTGAAAAATCCCACAATCTGTATGGGGACTTCAAGTTTTTGTTTGAGATACCTCTGGTGCGTTGTGTTGCATAACAAATGATTCGGAGATTGGACTTCCAAGTTCAACAAACAGCTGGAGCTTGGAGTGAATGGCATGAGGATTACAATATATTTGTTTATATTAGACTTACGGTTTTCTGGTCCCAAAATCCTATGTCTTACCTATTATACCTACCATCATGCAGCTTAGCTAATTGAGAATTATGTTAGTTTAGCAATTAGTCTTAAGTTTGAACCTCAGATACGCAGCTATGTTTATATATATATAAACTAAGTTATTCAAGGTGGAAAATAGTGATTTTCTTTTTGTAAAAATTGTGAGAAAATTTTAAGAAAACGGCTCTTGATTGTCGCTTGAAATGCTCCGGATGCATTTTGTTGCGGATTTTTAATCTTGTCCAATAGACAAGTGTAAAAATTTTAGATGAACAAGAATTACTGAAAGAGGTATGGCATTGGAGATTAGTAGTTAATTTTCAGATTGGTAAAAAAATTAAGCAACTCTAAGTTGAGTAATTATTTGCATTTTAGCTGTCTTTAAATGAAGTAGTTAAGTAATTTAGATTAATCATTTCATATTGATAACTGATAATGATGTTTTGCGATAGCATGCTCAGTGGAAAAACAGAGCACAAGCTCAGGAGAAAGAAAACAAAATTACTTGATGGAATTTACTATCACTCTTCCTGTATTCATCCAACATTCTGTGTTGGTAAAGAGTCCCTTTTCCTCTTCTTCTTTGAACTCTGAAGGATCGAACCAAACAGGCATGAATATTCAGAAACGCTGGTTTGATTTCTATTGTTTTCTGTTTAAAAAAAAATACACAACTTGAAATTATTAATGTTATTTTTATGACAAGTCGGATTCTTATGTGAGCCATTTTCACAACTCTTACGAGAGCCCTTTTTCAATTCATTTCATGTCCGTTTTTGCAGTATCAGACCTATTAAAAGTTGAATTCAGTCTCGAACAATCTTCATGACTGAAAATTAGCAAAGACAATAAAGACACTACAGCAACTCCTCTGGGAAGAACCTTGCGATGAGGTCGGGCATGTCTATTTCAAAGCATTATAAGGGGTGCATTGATACGCTGGTGACTGATTTGGGGCCTTTTTTGATAATTTTTTCTGTTTTTTTATTCTTAAAACAGTTTTGTAAAACTGTTTTCGAAAATAAGTTTTGAAATCAAGAAAACAAAAAAATTTATTTAAATGATTGTTCTTAAAATCATAACTAGTGAGTAATAGATGAGTTATTTAAAATTTATAATTTTACTATTAATAAAATGAGTGTTTTTCACCTTTTCTTTTATTCTCCAGAACAAAAACTACAAAACAATTTAAAATTATTCTAAGTTTTCTGATTTTTTATTTTTCTATTTTCTATAACAGTTTATAAAAAACAGGTCTACCAAATAAATTTTTTTATTTTTTTATTTTTGAAAATAGAAAAACTATTTTGAAAACACGAATGAAACATGCCCTTGGTCTTCTATGTTTTTTAGGTCAGTTTCCTGTTTGTTTTGTATTGGGCTTTGGGGCCTTCTTTGTTCCACCAAACAATGACACTACTGCTGAACAGAAGATTATGGCTCTGATTCAAAATCAGAAAAACCTTACTCATGAATATAAGCTCAATCTGAAATATAAATTACATAATTCCTATTCATAAGATTCCCAGTCATAGAAGCAGAACTTTTTCTCCGTACCGCCAATAATTTTCTACGTCAAAAGATGAGGAAAAAAAAAAAAGAACCCATATGAAGGTATTAGAATTAAGGCCCAAAAAATGAGGGTATTAGATGTGAAAGCAATATTGTTCGGACTTCAATTGCAGCAATTAGTTACAATAGTTGACGAGCAACTAACCACAGGATTTCATATGCTCTTCCTCAATGCAACACCTTTTCAAATGGCTATTTCAACGCGATCAAGAGGGGGATGAACTCTTCAGCAATAATTACTCAGTGGAAGACTTTCACTATAAGAAAGTAGAAGTAAAAAATGCCCTGATAATCAGGACATGAGTTAAATGACTTTTACTTGATTTTATCCAAAAATCTATCAAGACAGCACTTTCTCCTCTAGCTGGGGAAATTTGAACCTGGGCAACAATTCAGAAGCAACCTTGTTGAAGGAGACATGCTTGAGCTGATTTCTTTTTCCGATGACCACATCATTTGACAAAAATACTATTTCCTGAGCATCCACGTTCTTTTCAAGTAGGTCAGTCCAAAATTCGTAGTCTACGTTAATGTTTGATGATCTCAATATATCCGTAACTTTTTCCAAACTAGCTACATTCCTGCCAGCACCACAACCCATAGCAGTTGCAGCGCCCACTGCATTTGCTATTGCTAAGGTATTAATCATTGGCATCTTATGTATAAAACCGTATGCAATGGGAGCTACAAAACTGTCTCCACACCCAACAGTGTCAATAACATTGGCCTGATAACATTTTTAAAATCCAATTAGTTTGCACAAAGATAGAGAAAGCTGAAGAGAATAAATATATTAATAAAAACAAAAAAGAAAAAGGAGTGTCAAAGGCCAAAAAAAGATCACAAGACAAAATTTAGTTAAATTGGTGTGGAGCTGCATAGATGATAGCCTATGAATGGTGTAGTTCCCTATATTTTTTATATTTTATATAAATTGAACTTATAAAGATAAGTTGTAGAACATCAGAATCAATCTTGGACATGATTTTGGCATGTTTGCATTTGCATGTAATGTTTGATTTATTTAAAAGGATATCTTAGTTTAAGACAAATTTGCGAAGAAGTAAAAAATCATTAAGGTCCATGTGGCCATTTAGTTTGGACATATGGTCATTCAGTTGTTAAGGGAAAATCAGAATCTTTCCTTCATAAAATTAAATCTTATGATCTTTATCACAATCTTTATGGCCCAATTTGTCATCAATTAGTCAGCAGAATTGTTCCTTAAAGCCACTAATATATGCAAAATTTTGGATGTGCTGCAAATATACACAACTTTAAACAATGTAAATAGAACAAATAAATCATGATCTTAAAATTTGAAAGAGTTTCATAGAAATAGTATTTTAAAAGAAAACCCAAAATGAGATCATACCTTGAATGCAGGTGCACAAGCTATCCTCGAGTTAGATATTAGGATTGAACCTCTAGAACCTATTTTCACAATCACCCATTTTGTGCGGATCCCTCTTTTAAGCAACTCTTGCCCTGCTAATATTGGATTTCCTATGCCAGTTAATGACTCAGCCTGTCATGTCATACAGTAACACCAAAGATGTAATTAAATGCAAAAGTAGTAAGCAAACTGATTGTTTACAAATCAAGCCCATAATTTTTCAATCTTTGGCACATGTCATTTATATAGCTGGAAACAAGCAGATTCAGACCAGGGTGCCACCAGTTCAAACTCAACTTGAATAAAGTGGCCTTAGATTGAGACCAATTCATGACCACTGATCAAGTCATAGTTCTCTCCCTCTCAGTGATTTGAAATTATTTAATCAGCATTTTATGTAATTGAGCTGGCATGCAAGATGGATGATCCTATATCTATACCAACCCAGACCTACTACCAGCCTTAGAGGTCCATGTTCAACTAGTTTGGACTACAAACTGTTAGCTCATTAACATATCCAAGAGAAAATTGGAAATTTGGAACAAGTAATCATAAAGGTAAACATAAAGAGTTTTTAAATCATAAACATGAGAAATTGGCGCACGAATTTACACTATGAGATGTGCATTTTAGAATGCACAGAGCTTCATCCATGTGGCACCAAAGAAATAGAATTCACAATCAAGTAATGCTATAAAATTTTTACCACATAACTTGGACAAACAAAACTTAACAAACCCATTCTTAAGAGGACTGGTGGAATCATTACATAAAGTTAACAAGGTCCTTATTAACACACAATATAAACATCAGATCTCAACATCAAAACAAAAAATTGAGAGACGCAGGCATGTAGTTATTTTAATTTTGCAGACAAAAACATGAAGTTCATAAGAGAGTATATGGAGCAAATGAGCAATTATAAAATTCATAAGTGAATAAAAGAACTATACAACACAGAAAATACAGAACAAAACATACGTGATGAGAAACTAGAAAATTAGTTAAGATGGAAGCTATCAAAGGGAGAGCTAGAAGTGAAACCTCATCAGAAGTTAGAAGGAGAACATCACTCATCCTCAAAAACTGGCAAAGGGCTCTTTGTTCTTCTAGTGTCCCAGTTGCGAGACTCTTTCCACGAGGTCCAGAGTCAAAGAAGACTGCTGTGCCAGCGTCAACAGCATATTCCACTGCCGAGAGTAATAAACCAGGGGAGAGCTCATCAAAGCCATATCCATTACAAAATAAGACCTTTGACTTTTTAATAGCCACTTTTACTTCTGTGGACAATTTGTTCATCCAATGAAATGCAGGCTCCTTGCTAAAATCAGCTCGACTAGCAGAGAAAACATGCTAGTTCAGGTCTTTTGTAAAGAAAATGTGAGAACAAATAACAACTGCTAATATAGTGACATATAATTTCAACATAAAATTTTACCTACAAAAACCATGTCTTTGTAAAGGATCAACAAGAACCCAACACAGAAGCGTTTCATATGAGGCACAAGAGTTGTTGGCAACATCAGCGTTATCACTCATTACCACCACCCGAATGCCCTCATCATGAAGCACATCAAAGAGAAACTTCCCATATACTTCATTACCCAGATGACCAATTGCAATGCAGTCAAGTCCCAGTCTTGATGCTGCTATAGCCATATTGCAATTCCCACCAGCTTCCCAATATTTCTAGAATCGTAGAATCCAAGATAAATAAGATATCCAAACAGTGAGAAACTGCAATAGCCCTTTGCATTAAGCAATAAACAAAAAAGCAACAAGACTTGATCCTTGAAGGGATGGATGGGAACCAAACCTTTCAAATTCAGAAATTACATATGCTTAAGATTGTTGTTTGGTCCATGGTACTTGAAAAAAAAATTGATATGAACAATCTGTGCAAAATTGTAGGCCTCACAAAGCTATTTATCCTGTTCTTTATGTTATGTGTTTTTAGAGATCAATCTAACAGACAACAGACGTAATCTAATAAACAGGAGCTAAGAAGGATCGCTATGTTCAGTAAATTTGGAACTCTTCTAATCAACACAGAATGAGCATATGTTGCAGTCTCCTGTCGAAGTTTTTTGATTCCTCTCCTCTAATTACTTCATTTTCAAACGATACTTTCTTCTCAATGATCGTTGTTTGCCATATATCAATTACCCTCCCACAGGAAAATCCACCATACTCAGCATAATCAGAGGATTGATTGCCAAAAGGTATGATGAACTTGCCTTTAACTGGCATCCCTATTACATTTCACGAATGCTGGATTTGATCAAGCCAAAAAGAATTGGCAGAGAGGGGGTAGTGGAACATCGAGAAGTTGAACCGAAGTTTTTAACCTTGCACACTTGGTAACTTCAGTAACCAACTAAATGTTCAAGTCCCTGCCCTCTAATTCATATATAAAACAAATGGATCAAACCATACACTTTAGGTGAAGATGGACAGTAAAAAAAATACAATAATAATAATAATACTTTATACAGAAATAATGTAACCCAGACAGGCTAGACATGCTTTGTCAAGAAAAAATAAAAACAGAAATAGAACATAAAAGTTGCCGTAAAACTGAAAGCTTCAGAACTTTTATCCTTTTAAAATAGATTTTAATGTAATAGAGGTAACTGGATAAAATCGCCAAATTGGCCGCTCTAAGACCAAGCACACAATTATAGTATAAAAACAAGAAAAAAAAAATTAAAGATGAATCTCAGGGAAGGTAGAAGCAAGAGAAGCTACCTTGTCGGGTGGAGAAGCCGATAACTGTTTCATGAATGCCCTGCGCTCCTCGACTGAGGGAGGCGGCAATTGAGGGACATGGAGCACGATATCAACGCAAAGGTTTCCCAGCGTGGCAAAATCGTTATCTTTGATTCCGGAGCTCCTCAACTTCCAATCAGATTGGGCAAGAGAGGCGACTGAGGGAGAGAGGAGGTTGGGCAGAGGGATTTCAACGCCTTTGCAGGCGACAATGGAGGGAGGGCGAGCAAAAGGGAAAATTAGGGAAGGGTTTCGACGATATGTGGGGTGGAAGGAAGGTCCATGGTAGGCAATGGAGGATTTGGGGGCTTGTGGATGGAGAGGCATTCGCCAATGAGGCGTTCCGATTTTCCAGTGTCGCTCTACCTGAAGCTGAAGGAGGGGAGGCAAGTGCAGAAACTGAACCTGATTAAAATTCCCATTCATAAAAATAATTCATAGAAAATGACTAACAGAACTACAGGAGCCTAGGAATATTTATTTACTTTGATTAATGTTATTTTTTGGATTATAAAAATAATAATTAATACTGTATATTTTAATTTCATAATGACTATAATTTTTTAAAAAAGAAAATTTTGAACTATATTTAATTAATGAATATAAAGTTGAGTGGAGTATAGAATAAAAGGGAAATTATAATTTAGAACCAGTTGAATAAATTAATTATAAATAAAGAATTTTACTTTATAACAAATGGAAAAAAGTATAGCATTGGGTGATAAAAACAAAAGAAAATTGTATAAGGTTTTACTTTGCAATAAACTTATTATTGTCATCCTTAAATGTGATCCTCCCTAAAATAAATAAACAGATATTTGATAATTAATTACTTTTACCTAAATGATTTTCTTAAAGATCACATCACATATAGTGAAAATCCATCTCTGCATGTTGCTGACATAAATATGGTACATTGTATAATGATGGTAAATTGATCACAGAGGTCATGCATGAGGATACTATAGAGCTAAAAATGTTAAATATATCCTTTAGATTTTTTCTTTTTTTCAATTCAAAGGTCTCAAATATCATTAAAAAAAATGAAATTAACGATATAATTACATAATAATTATCAAATAAAAACACATCAAATTAAAAACAGTTTGATTGGTACTACATCATAGCCGTACCTTGCATATTTTTAGAAATGTACCATAGAATCAATTCTTATATAGCTTTATGTTGGTAGTAAGTGACCTCCAGTGCATCCTAATTAATCGGAATTTACAAGTTATTGGAGTTAACTGGTAGAATAAAAATCATTCCAACATTATGTGGTATAATAGCATAAACAATTGTGTTCACACTTTTTTTTAAAAGTTGGTGAAATTTAAAAACAAAAAAAAGAAGAAATTAAGGATTTGTTTGACAGTATTTTCTGTTTTATTATTCAAAAAATAATTTTATAAAACTGTTTTCAAGAATAAGTTTTAAAAATAATAAAATAAAAAAATTGATTTGAATAATTATTCTTAAAATTATAATTAGTGAGTGATAGATGAATTCTTTAAAATTTATAACTTTACCATTAATAAGGTGGATGTTTCTCACATTTTATTGTGTTTTTCAAAACAAAAATTACAAAATACTTTAAATGTATTCTGAATTTTCTATTCTTTTATTTTTCTGTTTTTTAAAATAATTTATAAAAATTACGTTTACTAAATAAGTTTTCTAAATTTTTTATTTTTAAAAATAAAAAAATTATTTTCAAAAATAAAACCATACAGACCTGAGTAATGTGCCTGAGAAATAATCGCCGCGCCCCTCCCCTCATCCCCAAGGCAACATTTTGAAAAGGATTTTCACTTTCCTGGTCATATAATTTAATTTCATTGCTACTGTGAGGAAAGCATCGAATTATATATAAACAACATTGAGAAATATCGAAAGAGTCAAAGTAACGAATAAATACATAGATGGAATGAATACCTAGTCCACGCTGCAATTGCTGTTCCAACCACATATTTTCGTGCACGTATTAACTTAATAAAGTCGCTTTTTCAAAGTCATATAATATATATATCTATCTATCAAGTCTTGCAACCTATCTTTTTTCAGATGGACGGCAAAGAATCAAATATGGAACGGAATAAATTCTCAAATAGGCTAGGGGAATTGAATGTCTCTGACGTTGCTGCAGCAGCATTTTGTTTGATATTTGGAAGGTATTAAAAAATGCACTGAGCATTAAATTGGATGATACAATGCTTTAAAATTCAGTAGTTGAATCAGGATCGAACCAATTGTAAATAAATTAATATATTTTTAATAATATAAATAAAAATTATAAAAAATATTTATCCATTATTATAAAATTAATATTTATTTTAGGATAAAAAATAAATTTAATAATATATAGAAAATTAAAAATATTATTAATAAATTTTACAAACTAATATTAAAATCTAAACAAGTTAATTTTTATTTATAATTATATTTTGAATTTAAAATAATCAATTGATATTCTATTTTTAGCTTATTTGTTAAGTAAATTTATAATTATTAATAATTATGTACTATAATAATATTTATAACATATTATAATATAAAAATAAAAAAATTTATACTAAAAATAATGCTACTTAGTACTAAAAATAATGTTATCTTATTTTAAAAAATTAAAAAAAAACTTAAAAAAAAGGGGCCAAACTGGTTTTATATCGGGTTTTTATCGGTTTGATCGGTTCTGAAACCCCTCGATTTCTATCTGCTACCAGACCAGACTAGGGGCTGGTTCTCTGTCAAATTGGTCGAATCGGCCGGTCCGATCTAATATTTTGTTCACTAGTTCTTTGCGTTCTAATAATCAACTTTGTCCAAATTTTACTCTCACTCTCTCTTGGTATCTCCGTTCTTGTTTTTAGGCTAAAATTGTATGGTTTGAGTTCCTATTCCATCTCCCTTATAGTTATAGCTCTCATCTTTATATATTTTGTCCATGAGAGCAATTTTGTTTAACTCATAATCCATTTTTATGACATAATAAGTATTTAACACATCGATATATAAAGGACTCAAATTCAAAATTATACCAATTAAGCTAGCATAATTCCTTATCATATGAACTACACACTTTATATCTTAGGCTCTTAACTCCTTTTATTTTGGATCAATGAATCTATGTTTGCTAAAAACGAAGATTTATTAGTGAACAGAGACAGTTTATTTAATCTTATGAGTTTGTAATTCGTTTCATGTATTTACATAAGCTTACAAAATATTTTATAATACTATTTAATGATAAAAAAGAAAAAAAAAACTCACTAGTAAGTTCTGCGACAACTATAGACAACTCAATATCTTGCTCTAGTTGCCTAAAGGTTGGTAAAATTAATAGAGGCCGATCTTTACATATTATTTTAGTTAATTGATATATATATTTGATAATGGTGAAACCTCCCACATGTATCTTTGAGCATAGCCATACAAAACAGAAAGTCGTTGATTTCACCGGTCACTCTATTAATGTCAGAGAAGGAACAACTTGTAATCATCCGCGCCATATTCTTTTTTCATTTATTTGTTTTTTTTCCCAATTCGGTTGTGAATTATTCTTATTTTATTTCCTACTTCTTCTGCAAAAAAGAAAATAGAAAGAGAAATTCTTTAGCATCTTTCATCAGAATTTTGATCCCTCCTTCCTCTTTCTCATAAGCTGCAGAACAGGTACCCACGTTTCGATGTATTTTCCAGTGCAATTATCCATGAACTTCATGAATTATGTGTTATTTATGATTTCCAAACAATTTACTTGGGCGCACATTTTAATTGGAATGAACATTATGTCTGATTTAATGATTTCCATCGTCCAGACCTCCACTAACGAATTTGGTTTCTTTTAAACCCAATCATTAGAAATTTTATGTGCCTTTTGGGACTCGAGAATTTGCTCCGCGTAAGAATCTCTCCGGTTACATTTGTTCATTATTTTTTTTTTCAGAATTTGTTCGTCTCTGCATCTCACATCTTTTGTTTCTTATATTTATGAATCGAAGAATTTGGAATCTCGAACTCATTTTGTGTTTGGTTCCCTATCAACATCTTGGGGCTGACCCACATGTTTAATAAGGATCAACATAGTTTCTTTCTCCCTCCTTTTTTTCTTTTTCCGTATAGGTATTTGGGGAGTAAGTTTTATCTTCTCCTTCATCCGATTTTCTGTTCTGGAGTTTTAAAAATCTCGGGCCTTTTGTCACGTGTAATCTAGTTACAGAATCTATTTGATTTTGTGCTTGGGCAATTTAAGATGTCTGGATTTGTTTTTTTATCATTACTCAGTGTAGCGTATATATATATATATATATATATATTAATTGCATGCATTGGCTTTGATTTTAACGTCCATCTGACTGTTCGTTACGTTTCTCTGGCCTGTTAGCCCTGGCCCATTCTGATTGTTGATGCCAAAATCCACATCAATCATCAGGAGGCAATTATATGCTTGGAATTGGGTGACAGAGTTTTGACAAGTGACTTGGCCAGTCGTGATTCTCGTGGATTTCTAGATCTATTGTGGTGGGGATATGGCAAAAGGGGGAACTACATTCTTGAAAACACAGAGGATACAGGGCTTTTCCACTGTCCTCACATCTGCAGCTTGTGAGTGGTTTTTGATATTTCTTCTTCTTATCAATGCCGTTGTATCATATCTGCTGACAAAATTTGCAAGACACTGCAATCTGCAAGACCCTTGTGTGTTGTGCTCCAGAATCGATGGTGTAATGAATGGTGAAAAACTAGACTTGTATCAGAATCTACTATGTAGCAAGCATAGATCAGAAATATCATCTCTGGTAGCATGTCATATTCATGATGAGGTTTCGGATGGTCATGGGATGTGTGATGATTGCCTCATGTCGTTCTCTCCAAAGGACAAACCCCACTCCAAAACTAACAGGTTACTGGTGGGCAAATTGGATTTAGTTCGTGGCAATTGTGGTTCTCAAAGTTCATTGCCCAGCAGAGATATGTTTACCGGATCTATGGGCTCAAAGCCATGTACCTGCTGTGGTAAGTTTTGGAACTCAGGGCAGAATCCACAAAGATCGCTCCCACTAAAATCTCCCAGGATAGCTGTTTCCAAGCCAGATGTAATCAGGAAAAATTGCCAAAACCACCAGAACAACCTGAAGAAGATATCTTGCTTAGGAAAAGGCAGTTTCGATTCATTGTCTAATTTTGCCGACTACACTGAGGTAAAACTCGCCTCTGACTCTGAATCTGAGTTCGCGTTTTCTGACGACGATGATGTTGGTAGTCTAATTCATGAAAACGTCGAAGCTAGGAATGATCATATACCCCAATTTACATCAGCTGTTCCCCCAAAATGTCTTCCGAGTGATTCAAACCCAACAAAGCCACACATTATTCCCCCCAAAACCGAGCCTTTGCTTCTATTTCCAACAAAGCACCATGATGCCAACTCAATTGTTTCTGATGCTGTCAATGACTATGGTCTCGGGGAGATTAAATGGCAACAGCCCAATCAAAATTCTGCTAGTTCTGAACTGCCCGAGCTCATTTCATTAAACAAGGTTTCACCGTTACCCGATGTTGTGGATATTCCTAATCAAGAACGAGAAGAGAGTAAGATTACTTGTCTTACTCATAATTCTCTTCCTGCTGCACTTTCTGAGCTCATGACTTCGGATACTCATCCATGGGTTGGCGCCTCACCGAAGAAAGGTAATCCTTTTATACCTTGCAATTTATACATTTTCTTATAGAAAAATATATTTAAAAAGTAACATTTGATTCTTGAAATGTTTTCCAGGTGATGATGGTACAAAAGCAAGTGATATTGGATGTGGATCCAAAAATTATGAGGACGGCTTAGAGGAAACAGCTACAATGGCAAGAGCATCCACTGAAACTGCTCCTGGTGGAAATGACTTAGAACTCTCAAGTCGTAGAAATGATAACTCTAGTAATATCAATGAGTCCCCTATCACAAATGAAGAAAGAGAAGTATCTGGTTTTGTCCATGAACATCCAACTCCATCTGAAGTCAATAGAGTCAATGAAGAGCTGAAGCTATCACCTTCACCTAATTCTTCTCCCCGTGCATCTAGCATCTCATTAGTTGTTCCTATTAATCATGTTCATTCCCCTGAGATACAAACCAATGCTTCAAGCTCCAATGGAATTCAAGAACTTCAGAAGTCCGCTTCAATACACTCTGGTCTTGAATCTCCTGAAGGATGCAGTGTCAGTGAAATTGAAGGGGAGTCAATTATTGATCGACTAGAGCGACAGGTTGAGCATGACAAGAAATGCATTAGTGTTTTATATAAGGAGCTGGAGGAAGAAAGAAATGCTTCTGAAATTGCTGCAAATCAATCTATGGCTATGATTACCAGGTTACAGGAGGAGAAGGCAGTCCTCCATATGGAAGCCCTTCAATACCTAAGAATGATGGACGAGCAAGCAGAATATGACGGAGAGTCATTAGATAAAGCTTATGATCTACTGGCTGAGAAGGAGAGAGAAATACAAGATTTAGAAGCAGAATTGGAATTATATAGATTAAACTTCGAAGATGAACCTATGGGCCAGAATATGCACAAGGAAAGTTGTGATTTGAAAGGAGAAAACATGACAGTACAAAGTTTTAGTGTACCTCGCATCACAATTTCTTCCAATTCAAAGTTGGCCGAGTTACCTCAAGTCACTGATGAATCAGTGTCTCGTGAAACCCCATTAGAATTTGAAGAGGAAAAGTTATACATATCAAATTGTTTGAGAAGTTTGGAAAAGAAGCTTCATCAAATTTCTGGTAATGGGATTTCCTTCAATATGCCACATGATAGACCTGAAATGTTTGAAGAAAGTAAATCTGATCAACAAGGATCTTCTAGGGGTGAAGGGCCTCCATCAGGCAATGAGAAAGATAATAATATTTTGTCTACAAAGGAAGATTTTAATACTTCCAACGGAAGTATTACTGATCAGGATGGCTCAATTGCTTCAAAAAGTGACATTTGTTCTCCCTGTGAGGAAAATAATCATTCAATATCTGCTGGGCAAAAAGATTTCATGCAAAGAAAAAATGTTGATTTGGTTGCTATTGAAAATGAAATATCAGACCTTCATGATCGGTTGGAAGCACTTGAAGCTGATCATGACCTCCTTGAGCATATATTGCATTCATTTCGAGATGACAATGATGGACTACAATTTATTCGAGACATAGCACATCAACTGCACGAGCTACGGAAAATTGGGACTAGACTAAGATGGTAAGCTTATAAAGAGAAATGATTTATTTGTTTTATGATATCATTGAACATCATTATCTAACATTAGCAACAAGAGATATGATATAAGCCCTCCCGATACAATCACATGCTTATGTTCTATTTATTATTTGGTTTCATTGATATATATACTAAATGATTCTGTCATGAGCCAATTCTTTTGGGTGGGGCAGGGGACGGTGGTAACAGGCTTTTAAGCATGAACATATTTGGGATATGTATGTTTCAACTTTGATTAAAAAAACAGAACTTTGATCTTTTCTACCGACATATTCTGCAATTGCCTAATATGGCATGAATGGACTCATAAGCCTCTGCGCATGGTATAATCTTTTAGTGGATACCAGTTTTGCTTGTTATCGACCCAATCTACTGTTTTGATACGAAGAAGTAAAGCAAAATTTTTCTGACATTCGATTTATTTTGTCAAACATTCTGTGGGATCAACCTCTTAAGAACTTGATAAACATTTTACATTCGTCTTGGGTAGAAAACCAATTTAACGAGAAGGTCAGAATAATAGCAATGATAATGGCCTCCAAATTTCTTAGAAGAGTGAAAAAGAAAGATAACTGCACTAAGCTTATTTTTTGTTGCTACCTTGTGCATCTGATCGTTACGATAGATTTGGGCTTATTTAATGAGTGATGGCTCCAGGAATTTGTTGGCTTTAAGCACATATATGTATATATTCACATTTAGGAATTGAACCATTTTTGTACCATCTTTTATAGGATTCATTTGATTCGTCAGCTCATCATCTGTAGCAGTCAATTGATTCTATTCCTGAAGTATTTTGTTGGTATAATGTACATGTTGCAGATCGATGGATCAAGATAAGAAAGTGAACTGAATCAGAAAGATTTGCAGTTGATCCCTGGCAGGGCAGAGATGGCATTCATGCAAGTTTATTTTTTCTTGGTTGTGCTCACCTTTTGTTAAGAATCAACCAGTCAGAACAGAGTCTCAAGCACAGGTATCTCTACATGTGCATCGAACAGTTCATTCGGTACAAAATAATAGCAGTAAACTTGGGCTATAATTGATTGTGATCTCTTGCCCTTGTTTTGTTAGCTCTCAAACCATAGAACGTGGATGAGCTGATATTTTTGTAAGTTCATGTGATGCAAGAGACTTGCTTTGCAACCCTGGCTGGCTGAGTTCACCGGTCACCACCTATGGTGATTACAGACAGAGGGTGGACATACCCAGTTTTGCAAAAATAGTCTGTAAATTAATACGGTCATTTTTCAAGAAAAAGGGAAGACCAAAAACAAAAGTGGAAGGAGGTTAAGGTGGAGATTATTGTCTAATAAATAGTTCATTTGTTAGACAACCTGATGTATAACTTCATTATATTTTATTCATTCTATTATTAATTAGAATGATATTCCTTCAAAAGTTTATGTTCTAGCATTTTTTATGATGTTCTCAAATTTTTCAATATCTCTGGACAGTTGTTCAAATAAATTTGATGTGAGAAATTAAACGGCGTCATTAAAATATATTATAGAACCAGATCAATTATTGTCATTTTGATCTGTTAAACTAATAATAGGATGATCTTCGTATTACATGACAAATAAATATCTAACTTTAAATTCGTCTAATACTAAACAGTGATGATTATGTTTAACCAAATAAGCATGCAGACTAATCATCCAACATTTTAGTTGTTTTGGTCATCCTGATGCCTTTTGTTTTTTTGTAGAATATTCAACTCAAGCAGTAATATTACACACGAATTTGCATTGGGTGCTCATCAATGTAATGAGCACCCCATGCTCATTAGATAAAGAAAATCTAGACCGTCCAAATTTAATCTGGACGGTCCAAATTTACAGCTTTTAATTTTAATTTTTTTTACATAATAGCAGTATTTATTAAAAAAATAATAGTTATAAAATTATCTTTATTTTATATTTTATATTTAATAAAATAAAAATATATTAAAAATATAATTATAAAATATAATCAAATTTGAACGGTTCATACATATGATGTACATACTCTGCTCATCATATATAATGAGCACGGAATATGCTCCCATATCACTCAAAAATCAAAATAAAGACATTTTTAGAGAGAGAGATAGAAAATCGAAAATGAATCTCTCTGTATTGCAACGAGTTGTTTAAATTATTTTTTTTCCAGTTATGTAATCATATATTTACATAGAAGATAATGTTTAAAGAAAAAGTAAATCTGTATATATGAGATATATAGTTTGTATAATTTTGTATTTTTTGATTGTATTGTATATAAAATTATTTGTGCCACAATAAATGATTCACATAGCAAATTGCCAAGTTATATACTAGAGTCCAAATCCAGCTGGTTTGATTGTTTTACGGACTGCATGCGCAATAACGAGAAAGAGAAGTATAAGAATATGAAATAATTAATGGGGGCCTTTTTTTTCTAATGGAAATATATAGGAAGCTTTGTGTTTCAAGAATAATAGAATGAAGATTGAACTTTTCCGAAACAAAACGTGCTTGGTTGCGGCGATGCTTCATGCAGGATGAGATTTAAGGTGTGCTTGGATTGACTTATTTATAAATAATTATAAAAATAAGTATTTATTCATAATAGATTATAAGAATAAATAATTATATTAAAAGTAATTTATGTTTGAATATTTTTACCCGATAAGTGATTTTAAGAAAAAAAATATATTTAAATTTTAGTAGTTTAAGTGATTATTAGGTGAATAATGAAAAAAAAATATAAAATAAGTTATTATAGAAAAATAAATCATTATCAACTTATCGAAATAATCACTTAATAATTCTGTAAATAATTGTACAATTCATGTGTGTGTTTGGATACTCTCCCATAATCACTTATTGGGAGTATCCTTATTGGGAGTATCCAAGGAGGCACTTATAAACTGATTCATTTCAATTAAAAAATAGTGTTCCATGTGTGGCTTCTCAACTCACTTGATTCATTCATGTAAATTCTTATAGGTATACTCACACCACTCATGAAAAGCACATGATAGGCGTAAACTTTTAGAGCAAGATAAAGAATAATCCTCATGATTTGTGGAGAGGGGAGACACCCTCTTAGCTTGAAATTCAGTAGATAATTAAATTCACTGCAATAGTGGATGTTGAAATATATGATGATATCACAATGTGTTGTGTTCTGTGATTTATTTTTCAATGGAAATATGATGCTATTAGTTTGGAGATTTAATAGAAGAGTAATATTTCATAAAATTTATATTTTCACCTCAGATTTGTAATTATTATATTATATATAATCAAATGTAGATTCAGTCCCGTTCTTGTTCTCCGAATAAGGAAAAAGAGATCTATTGACGTAAGCAAAGTCGTCAGACCATTGGAGGAAGAGGGCAACTCTGATGCTTGATGAAGAAAGTCAAAGATTAACAGGCGAGACCGTGTCAAGGCAATGTGCGATGGAAGCGACAGTTTTTCTTTTTTTTCAGCAGTAGCAAATAGCAACAGATCACTAGTAATTTAGTATCCAGCTAATCAAACGCCAAAAATACTAACTTTTTTTTTTTTAGCCAAAGCCCCTAACTAATTGGTGCTCGCTTTTTTTAGGTCATAAAAGCAAAGTATTCTGTATTTGAAATCAGAATTTAAATTTATTCTAGTAAAAGAATATTCAAAAAGCAAAAGGAAAAACCTAATGGAATTTTTTTATTTATTTTAAGAGATCGAACAAATGGGCTAAAGTATATAATATGTGTTTTCGTTTACTATTCTCGTTATAGTTTATAGTAAATACTAAGCACGAAGAAGCCAATAGAAAATGTGAAACCTACCTGATTGGCTGATCATAATAGAAAAGGCACACCTTCCTCGAACTCGAAAGGAAGGAAGCTCTTTCCATTCCAAAGCTTGGACAACAAGTAACAAGTTGCCAAATTTTCGTTCCAACTGCTATTTCTTCGCAGCTTTTATTGTTTTCCTAATTGCAATAATTTTAAAATTATATATAGACGCTATTCCAATTATACTTTGAGTTTTTTATAATTTTAGAATTATATATAGCAGCTATATTCCAAATATATAGGCACCATACTCTCCAGTTCGACGGAGTGTAAGACCGACGAGCTGGTTCATCATTGTTGTGAAATGTTTCCGTATGTCAAGTTTGACTAATTCGCCGTTGGCAAAAAAAAAAAAAAGATTGACTAAGTTGCTCACGTCTGACGTCAATGTCAGAACCTGTAATACTCACATTCTAGAAAGTGGAAATCAAAAACACGTTTGGCTTGGCTTTACTTATCCAAATAGACAGAGACACCAGACCCTTAGGGCTCAAGCTTTCACATTAATTCTAAAACATCCTTGTTTGCTTCCTTGCCTGAGAAATGAGAGGAAGATTATTTTCAACCCAATACTATAAATATCGACGCAGCATTCCCTCATTTACCTACCAAACAAATTACATATCAATCTCCCGCTTAACATTCAACGATATGTCTATACAACTCTTGGCTTCCTTCTTCCTCTTCTTTTGTCTTCCTGTCACTTTTTTCTTCTTCCTATTCAAAGCTTCTTCCCAGAAGAGTACCAACAACAAGCTCATTTCTTCACCCTCGACTGTCCTCCCCAAATCATACCCGCTAATTGGTTCCTATTTAGACCTCATAGCCAACTACCACCGCCGTGTCCAGTGGCTCTCCGATATCGTCCTAATTTCACCCGCCAACACCTACACCCTCCGCCGCTTCCTGGGCCAGCGATATGTCTTTACCGGCAATCCCGCCGTCGTGCAACACATACTGAAGAACCGTTTCCCAATTTACCAAAAAGGCCAAGCCTTCCGGCAAACCCTCACTGACTTTTTGGGCAACGGAATCTTCAACACCGACGGTGACAACTGGAAATTCCAAAGGCAAGTCGCGAGCCACGAATTCAACACCAGGTCTCTGCGTAAATTCGTCGAAAATGTCGTGGAGACCGAGCTCAACGATCGCCTCATTCCCATCCTCGCTACGGCGGCAGCCCAAGACCTAGTCCTCGATTTCGAAGACATACTCCAGCGATTCGCATTCGACAACATTTGCAAAATCGCTTTCGGGTTTGACCCGGAGTACCTGTCGCCATCACTGGGGCAAAGCAAGTTCGCGCAAGCTTTCGACGCCGCCACCGAGATCAGCAGCAACAGATCCGCTCACGCGCTTCCCTTAATCTGGCAAATACAGAAGCATCTCAACATCGGATCCGAAAAAAGACTACGAGCGGCAGTCTCTGAAGTGCGTGAGTTCGCAAAGAAAATTATCAGAGATAAGAAACGCGAGCTCGCGGAGAGAGCTTCCCTGGAATCAGCAGACATGTTGTCAAGGTTCTTGAGTTCGGGGCATTCAGACGAGGACTTCGTGACAGACATAGTGATCAGCTTCATATTGGCAGGTAAGGACACCACTTCGGCGGCTTTAACGTGGTTTTTCTGGCTTCTTTCGAAGAACCCGGAAGTGGAGAAGAAGATAGTGAAGGAGGTAAGAGAAAACTCAGAAGCCCCAGTGTACGATGAAGTGAAAGATATGGTATACACACACGCAGCGTTAAGCGAGAGCATGAGGCTGTACCCGCCGTTGCCCATGGACACAAAGGAAGTAATGGCGGACGACGTTTTGCCAGATGGAACTGTGGTGAAGAAGGGGATGAGAGTTACATATCACGTGTACGCTATGGGGAGAATGGAGAAGCTGTGGGGGAGCGATTGGGCAGAGTATAAGCCGGAAAGATGGTTAGAGAGAGATGCAGAGAAGTGGAGGTACGTGGGGAGAGATTCGTTCAGCTACCCGGTGTTTCAGGCGGGACCGAGGATTTGCTTGGGGAAGGAGATGGCGTACTTGCAGATGAAGAGGGTGGTGGGCGCCATATTGACGAGGTTCAGGGTGGTTCCCGCAATGCCACTGGGTGTGGAACCACAGTTCGTTTCCTTCTTGACCTCCAAGATGAAGGGCGGTTTCCCTGTTAAGATTCGTGCTCTGCCCTAAACTCCAATTTGCGATTTGTGTTGTGTATGTGTGGCTCAAAGCAGATAACATTGTTTTAATTTTACATTTATGATAAATATGTGTTTTTTAATTTAATTTGCAAATGGTTTAGAATTTTTTTTGTAAGTCACCCAAGGAGGATTTTATGCTCTCAAATATAAATTATTTTGTAAAAATTTAGTAATTATAAAAAATTATTTTATGAAGTATTAATTTCTATAAAAAGAATAATATCTTATTAAATCTATAATATTTGTTAGAAGTAAAAAATTAAAATTAAAGTAACTTTTTAAATAATATTATTAATGTAACTAATTTTTTAAATTAAAAATAACTTATATTAAAAATAAAAGCAATCAGTATGATTCTTCAAATCGAATCCTTAATTTCAGCTATTCTCCTGGAGCTTGTAATGAGGCTACTAATAGGTCTGTGAAATGGGCCTTGAATTCAAAGTCAACTGGTAATGACAACCGTAAGTATATACTCCCTCTATTATCCTGTTACCTATTTGTCAGTCATTTTTAATCATTATATATATATATATATATAAAGTAATTAAAAATTTTTAATTTTATAAAATTTATCATAACATTTTATTATTATCCATATTAAATTATATGTATCTTAATTATCTCTTTCATAATCTATCTCTATCATAATTATTTAATAAAGAGTAAACATAAAAATAAACATTTAATATTCACAAAAGAATTTATATTTTTCGTACTTAAATTTTTATAAAATATAATTTATAATATTTTATATAATAAAAAAAAAAAAAAAAACTCCCTACCTTTCCTCATCGTGGACCGAGCGGACGCCACTCCTCACAAGGCAAAAGTTACAGCTATTGCTTCAGTCAGTGTTCAACCAAAGGCATCGCACAGACCTTTCATGGGTGAGCTTTTTTAAGCCTTTCAATTAGCATGCAATGAGTGCGTTGAAATAAAAAAACGGGATCAAATTAAAGCCATCGTCGGCCTTCATCAGATTTCATCGCAAAATTCAAAATCCTCCAACCAGATTCAATATTTGCTTTTCTTTTCTTTTCCCTTTTTTATAAACAAAACAATCAAAACAGAGAAGTTTTGAGAACTCCAGAAGATCGAAGCTGATAAGGAAATGCGAGTTCTGCTTGCAATACGGAACAATGAGCATAGGAGGAAGGAGATTCAGCGACTGGTACAGCTTCGGCGATGGATATGGCGACAATATACAGGGGCCGCCGCGGCGCTTTTATTATTCGACAAGATCTGGTGATGGGTTTGAGTTCCGATGAAGAAGCTTAGCTATAAGAAGGGCATTGAGTCATCGGTAAAACAAAGACAAGATGCAGGGTATTTTGGACATTGTAGATGTGATCCTCCGGTGAGCTGTGCGTTTACATCATGTTGACACGGATAGTTTGGGGCCCGGGATTCATTGGAGTCTCAAAATGAGTACATTCTATCACACATTTCACACCCAACCTTGAAACGCATTATTCTCCTAATATTACACCGCAACTTTAAAAAAGAAAATATATATGCATATGATATATATTATATATTTTTTTAAAAAAAATTTAAAATGACTAAAAATTTTATAAAAAACTCAATTTTTAATTTATTATTTTAGATATATTTATATTATTTTTAAAATCTCTATTTAAAACTTAATTTTTTCATATTTTTTTATCTTTGGTATATTGATTTATTGAATATATACATAAGTTTAATATGTATATTTCCTGGTACTCGTATCCTGAATTTTAAAATTTATCATATCAGGCATATCGTATCGTATCATGTCACACTTGATACTCATACTCATATATGTGCATTATAGTTATTCTCCCATCTCTTCTATTTTAGGAAAAATTGTTAAAAGATATCAAAATAAAAAAATATTTAAAAAATGAGACTAAAGTTCACTCTATTTTAAAGAAAGGTTAAAACTTTGGTCCAATGTGTTCCAATTCTAATCTGTCTTAAAAACGAAGTGAATTTTAGTCTCATTTCCCAATTTTTTTTATTATTTGGTATTTATTTTCAATTCTCCCATTATTTTTGTACCAAATAGGACCTTACTTTTGTCTGTGGCAAAAAAAAAATATTGCTTTTGTCCTGAGATTAATATATTATTACTTGATAATAAAAAATCGTACTATTCATGGTTGTTTAATCATTTTCATGGATATAATGTATACGGCACGTAATTTTTTAACTCGGTCATCCGAAATTGACTTGTCTACTATATATATATATATATATATGGATATAATGTATACGGCACGTAATTTTTTAACTCGGTCATCCGAAATTGACTTGTCTACTATATATATATATATATATATATATATATAACAATAGAAAGTGTGGGGAAAAAAAAAACAAAAGAAAGACTTGGCTAGTTATGGTCATCCTCATGACATTTCTCTTGCGCTTTTTTATTCATTGACGCCAAGTGGATATCACTGCTATATCACGATGAAAGAATTTTTGTTCTCTATATAAAAAATAATATATATATATATATATCAAAATTAAAACAAAGTGCAATGTAAATTTGTTGCACTATCTCTATTTGTGTGTAAATTTTTTAAAAAATTTAATATACCCAACATGGCATTAATGCCCAGGTTGGATTGAATCTAGTGCGAATAATATTATCATTGTCATGGATTGGATCTAGTACTATTCATGGCTCTTCTATTTTTTAGTATTTACTAATTTTCATGGATACAGAATATATATATCATCATATTTCAGGGCATGTTGATAGTCCAAAAATATTTTTGTTGGCTTAAAATCAATTATGACTGGAGTAAGTCAAACAAAAATATACTTTTGCATAATTAATTATTGATTCAAAAGTGTTTTTGTGAGAACTAGTATTTTTTTACTTCTGTATTTCAAAAAATGCTTTTATTTTAAAAATATATATCTTAAAATACTTTTGATTGAAATCATTTAAACATTAAATAATTTTTAAGGTAAAAATATTTAAATACAAATCATATTACAATAAAATCAATTCTAACTAAATCACTACAAAAATGTGCATCTACACATCATATATTAACCGATCAAATGAGATGTGTGCAATTAACATTTTCTTATTTTTAATTAGATTTTAATATTTTTTAAATGATATATTATATAAAATAATATCCATCTTACAACTATCAAATTATAAAAATAAAATAAATTAACCGAAAAAATTATTTTACTTAAAAATATAAAGATAAAATAATAAAATGGACTGTTTAAAATCTTAAAAAAATAGATAAAAATCTTAAAATATAGAAAAATAATAAAATTTATTTTATTATATAAAATTTATTGATATTAAAAATCATTTATTATTTGTCAATGATTTAAAAAATATATATTAATATTAATAAATATAAATAATAACATTAATATATATAGAGAGAGAGAAAGAAACACATGCACACTCTTTGCGGTCCTTACGGTCTTACCGTGATTTGGGCCTTTCTCGTAAAGACCCATCACCCATCTCAATGTGTAACATATGTTAGTTACTTTTTTAAAACAAACAGGGGAAATTAATGTGTAGGATCAAAATAAAAATTTTACTATAAAGTGATGCCTATTGTTTATTTAATAATAAAAATAAATTAAAATTTGTAAAATTAAATATAACAAAATATGAAATTACAAAAATATACTCAATTTTTCCTTCTTCCCCCACCAGTTTCGGTAAAAAATATCCGGTGACTGATTGATACCCAATCAACAACGAATGGCAACATCATTGCCAGTTAATCAAAAGTCACCGGTGACTAGTCAACAACTGTAGGTGATTGATCAATTTAATAAAGATTTACTTTATAACTTATTTTACATATTTTGTAACTTACTTACTATGAATTTATAATTTATTTTTCAAATTTTTACTATAAATTTTTGTGTGCTTTTACAACTTCTTTTATGTATTTTATAACTTACTTCTTTCCAAATTTTTACTATGAATTGTTTTAGTGTTGTGCAACTTGTTTTCTAAAATTTATAATTTACCTACTCTAAATTTATAGCTTGTTTCCCAAATATTTACCATGAATTGTTTCAAGTTAAAAAATTTTGGAAAAGAGGTTAAAAACACTAAAAAAAATCATATTAAAAATTTGGAAAATGAGTTACAGATTTTAAGTAAATAAATTGTAAATTTGAGAAAAGAAGTTGCAAAGTATTAAAACAATTTATAGTAAAAATTTAAAAAATAAGCTATAATTTCAGAATAAACAAATTGCAAAATATGTAAGAAAAGTTGTAAAAACATTGAAACAATTCATAGTGAGAATTTAAAAAATTAGTTACGAATTCAAAGTAAACAAATTGAAAATTTTAGAAAATAAGTTGTAAAATACTAAAATCATTCATAGTGAAAATTTGGAAAAATAAGTTGCAAATTTAGAGTGAAGGAGTTATAAATTTTGGACAAAAAAATTATAGAGCAAAAATTTGAAAACCAAGTTATGAATCAAGAACAAACAAGTTACAAAATTCAAAAAAAGAAGTTGTAAGACATTTGTCACAATAAATGTTAACCAGTCACTAGTAATTGTTGATTGGTGTTGACTATTGCTAGTGATCATAGATTGGCATTGACTGATCGCCGATTGGTCACCTGTGATCATTGACCAACGATGGTGGAGAAAGAAAGAAAACTTAAAGGTATTTTGGCGGGTTCATATTTTGTTATATTTAACTTAAAAATGTTGGTCTCTTTTTATTATTAAATGAACATAATGAATTCTTTATGGTTGGAAACTTGGGACAAATGAGACCGCGAAATAGAGAAATTTTACAGTTTGGAAATGATGCAGTTTATTTGCTAAAAAAAAATGAAATGGTCTACATTATAATGAATTCTTGATGATTCCATTATTATTTATCATATTTATATTTATGTTGTTTTTTTCCTTGTTTGCCTGAATATTTATGTTGTTATAATTTAGTAGTATTAACTTTATTTTTTATTATTTTCAGTCAAAAGTATAAAAACCTGTTGCCTAGGGTCCAAACACAAGACTATTATTAAGTTAATAGACTCTTTTACCAGCTACATGCTTATTGGTTTTAATAGGTTTTAAGTATATATCTGTATCTTTTTGCGACGCATGCACAGAACAATGAGATGTACGCGAGTACGTAGATTCTTTTGAACTTGCTATGGGTCGAAAGAAAATATATATATATATATATATCTTGAACTTGGAATGGCCATATATAGGACTCAAATTTTAATTTGTGAGTCTTTTTTTATGGCCAAGAATGAGATTATAGAGTGAGTTGAAACAATTGAAGAGCGCAGAAGTTAGAAATAGAGAGGCACCGTCCAACTTTGCTCAGTGATTTTTATGGGTTTGATTGACATGTTTTTGGCTAGAAACGATCCACCTGTGTTTGGCCGTACGTTGGATCTTCCATGCCATGTCGACGGCTTGTCTTCTTCTTTTTTTGTTATATGTTGAGAAGATGTCATTAAATAATTTGGACTGGACTGTTTCTACGAGAAATCTCAAATATCACACACACACACAGATATATGCGAGTGGTGAATTAGTATATACGAGGCGTTTACCTGTTGCTTTCCAATGCACGTTAACGGATGAATGGATGTCATTTCATCAGCCGCATCCGAACTGCCAACAAACCCCACAAGAAAGGGCAACTTTCGTCGACGGAATCAGCCGCCATATTCGCATGACCTCTTTTATTTTATTATTTTTATTGTACTTGTATTGTTCGCATTACATACATTACATTAATAGTTTAATACTCACTACTGGTCGTGAGCAAGCAGTCTGCTGGTTCAAAACTGGAAGAGTGAGTGGGCCCACAAATAAACGTGGTGTGTACACTCTACAGGCACTTTGAATTGTTGATGCGTAACGTACCGCATTATGCAACTGAAACATTATACGGAACGGGGTGATTTCGGCGGATCACATCGCCGTTTTTTATTATTAATTAATTACTTTTATTATGACCCAAAACGAGGGTGCAGCTTCTGTGCGGTTGTTTTTTTTGTTTTTTCCCAGCTGCTATTGTTGTTACTGTCAGATATTTGGGACATAAAGTAAATGTGATAAGCCAAAGTAGCCAGATTTTTGGCATGCAGAGAATTTTGAAGGATCAAATTTTATATGGATAAAATAACAGACATATAGTTAGACAAGGTATTTATAAAGAGAACCCAAAATGGTACTGGTATAGATTATACGTAGAATATTGCTTAGGAAACGCAAAAAGAATATCCGGCAGAGGGTAGTGGTGGCGCATGCTGGCAGGAATGCTGGTACCGTGGTAGAGGTAGACTAATAAAACACTGTTTAGGGAAAAAAAAGACTAATGAAACACTTTGCGGCGTTTGCCTTCCTTCTCTTCTATCACGTGTTTCTTTTTTATTGTTCACGTGTCAATTAGCAGGCACCCCTTCAACACAACCCGGGGTTTTCAATGATGTTAATTTCTTGGTAAGTAATTTGCATCTTCAATTTGCACACTTATTAAGATTTTAATTTTATTCTTGATCAACAAACTTAATTTGAAAATATTTAAACCCCTGTTCCAAAAATTTTTTTGCTTGAGCATATATATTATCCTGCATCCATTATCTTATCCAAAATTTGCTTCTCCTAATCAATATTCGGTTGACACTTATATTAAAATGTAATTTTCTTTTCGGATATATATGAATCGAAATTGAGCAAATTTAAGATTGTTCACCATTAATTACTCGTGTATCGCGTAGATAATACTATAAAGTTTGAAGCTGTCAAATCCACTCTCTTAAAAGAAGAAATATTCAACAAAATTAAACGGAAAGTGTAGTATTTCATAAGTAGTTAATGATACCAACTTCTAAGTAATTGTATTTTTTTCAAAAACTAAAGATTAGTGAGTCTAATATGACTAATGTAGTATAAAATAAAAATAGCAATTTTAAGAATAAACATCAATTCTTATTTTTTTAGATAGTAGTAATAAAAAAGATTGCTTTTTAACAAAATTTAAATGAAACCGGCACAGAATTGCTGTGGAAGGAATCTTTATAGTTTTAGCACACTGGAGCAGACACGGGTTTCAGTATATATATCAATATGTGTGTGTAGAGAAACTTACATGTAGATATAATTCATATGCAGTATGGAAGTTGAATTAGTTGTCACCTTGTTTCTCTTGGTGCTAACTTTTCTATTGTTCTTATCCACCAATAGAGCCAACAGCACCCAGCGTCCCTCCTCCACCCCCATCCCGAAAGCTTATCCTCTTATTGGGTCGGTTTTCTCCATCGTTTCCAACAAACACCGCCGTGTCCTCTGGATCTCCGACATCCTCCACAACTCTCCCTCCGCCACCTTCACCCTCCATCGCCCCTTCGGTTCCCGCCAAGTTTTTACCGCCAATCCCGCCGTCGTCCAACATATTCTCAAGACCCACTTTCCCACCTACCACAAAGGCTATACCCTCCATCGAGCACTCGGCGATTTCCTCGGCAATGGAATCTTCAACTCCGATGGTGACACCTGGAAGTTCCAGAGACAGCTCTCCAGTCACGAGTTCAACACCAGATCTCTCCGTAAGTTCGTCGAAACCGTCTTCGACACCGAGCTCTCTGACCGCCTCGTCCCCATCCTCTCTTCCGCCGCCGCCGGTGATTCCGTTGTTCTTGATTTCCAAGATATCCTTCAGCGATTTACATTCGACAACATTTGCAAAATCGCTTTCGGGTTCGACCCGGGGTACTTGTTGCCTTCTCTTCCAGAAACCAAGTTCGCCAGAGCTTTCGAAGAGGCTACTAAACTCAGCAGCGAAAGGTTCAACGCTGCGATCCCTCTGGTCTGGAAAATCAAGAAGCTCTTCAACATTGGGTCCGAGAAGCGACTCCGAATCGCAATCTCGGAAGTGCGCGACTTAGCCAGAAGAATCATCAGAGAGAAGAAGCAAGAATTTCGAGAGAAGGCCTCACTAGATTCAGTGGACCTGCTGTCGCGGTTCTTGAATTCCGGCATCTCGGACGAAGATTTCGTTATGGACATAGTGATAAGCTTCATTTTAGCTGGTCGAGACACAACTTCGGCGGCTCTGACGTGGTTTTTGTGGCTGCTGTGGAAACACCCAAACGTGGAGAAGGAGATTCTAAAGGAAATCAAAGAAAAATCAGACGCCCCCGTTTACGACGAAGTGAAAGACATGATTTACACGCACGCTGCGCTGTGTGAAAGCATGAGGCTGTACCCGCCGGTGCCGGTGGACACAAAAGAAGCTGCGACGGACGATGTGTTGCCGGATGGAACATTTGTGAAGAAAGGGACGAGAGTAGCGTATCACGTGTACGCAATGGGGAGGTCGGAAGAGCTGTGGGGTTCGGACTGGGCGGAATTCCGACCAGAGAGGTGGTTGAAGGAGGTTGAGGGGCCGGGTGCGGAAGGGACGAAGTGGAAGTTTGTGGCGATGGATCCGTTTACGTATCCAGTATTCCAGGCGGGGCCCCGAGTGTGTTTGGGTAAGGAGATGGCGTTCTTGCAGATGAAGAGAATAGTGGGCGGAGTTCTGAGGAGGTTCAAAGTGGTGCCAGTGGCGGCGGAAGAGGTGGAGCCGGTCTACATTGCGCACTTAACGTCACTGATGAAAAATGGGTTCCAGGTGAGGATTGAGAAAAGGAGCGACATCCCCACGAGTTAATGTTATATATGCATGCATATATAGTATACAGATTGATACACATATTTTAATTAGAATCATAACTTAGTCTCTCGTGTGCGATTTAAAAGGTAAAGCTAGCGTGAATATCGATTGTGCTTGTGTTCCCTTCTTCCTGTGGACTTGGAGTGTGCCATTAATAAAATGTGTTTATCATTTCATGCCGCCTGCTGTTTCTTGATCGCTTCCATCTTTTTGTCTGAAAATGAGAAAACTAGTATTTTTTTCTTTTTCTTTACTATTTCGTTTTTAAACTCTATCATAATTCAGATTAAATTAAAACCTAAATTTAATTGTTTGTATTTAAATATTTTCATCATCAAATTAAAAAAAAAATTAAAAGTATCACATGTGTAAAATTAAGTCAACAAAAATAAAATGAAAACAGAGATATGTTTGAAATATATGTTAAATTCTGAGAAAAAAAAATAATGCGTCTAGTTTTTAATAAGATAAAAATACTGATATTAAAAAACAATTAAAATCTTTTTAGGTACAAGAATAATAAAAATATTTTACTGTATAAAAATGTGTATAAATTAAAGTAAATGTACGGTGGAAAAAAAAAGTATAGCATGGGAAAAAGCTTTACTGTATAATGAGTATTCTTTTTCATTTCTTCAATTCGATCTCCACTTCAACTTCACCTCATATTTGAATTGTCGGATTGAATCCAAATAGTTTGGATTGAATATTTTATAAAAAAATAACGTTAAATCATTAAATTATAAAAAAGAAAAAGAGTGTTTAATATAGTAAACAAATAAATAAGAAATTATTTTATAAAATGTTAAATTTAAATGGTCAATATCGAACGCATAAACCGATAGAAAGGCTGGAGAAGAAACCATCCTTTGAGCCCTTGGAAGCGGTGTAGGAGGAGAAGGACATTAGAGCAGAAACGACAGAGAATGGACAATAGCACGAATTTTAGTGTTTTTAACTTCTCAAAAAAGGGAATGGATTTTAATATAATTTCATTTTCATAGTTTATACAGTACTATATTTTAATTTTTTTAAATTATTGTTTAATAGGATAATTTTTATATATTTTTAATGCGTGTGTGTATTATTTAATATTACTATTACATTACATGCGTCCTAATGGTCACTAAACACCACATTACATGATGCGTTATTGTTGATTGTTGTTGCCTGTTGGACAAAGCAAAAGAGTGCTGCTGCTGAGTCGGAGTCGGTTGCGGCGCACATGGGATGTAGCCAGAGCCAAACGTTATTTGCTTTGATGACCATGAGTTATAAATAATGTCTATGATCTATCTAGTCTCGCCGTTTTTTCTATATTTTTAAAGATTTAATTAATACATAAATTACGAAATATAAATAATATGTCATTTTTTTAAAAAAATTAATATATTTTTAAATAAATAAACAATATTTTTAAAATTTTTAAAGTTCTGAGTACTTTAGTCTTCAATTTTTAAAATGATAGACAAATAAAAATATATTTTTCTTCAATTGTTAAGAAAGCGGAGGGAGCACATACCTACCCAAGAACAGTCATTATAGTAAAAGGAAAAAACAAAAAAGAGGAAAGAGACCTAATATTTAGCATATTCAAATTACCTATGAAACTTCAAAGTAACTTTGACATATTTTAAGTTGATTATGTGAAAAATAATTTGTGTTTAAATATTTTTACCCTATAAGTGATTTTGAGAAAAGAATTATGTTTGAATATTAGAAATTTAAGTGATTATTGGATGGATAATGAGAAAAAAAAGTGGAACAAATAATTATGAGAAAAGAAGTAATTATCATGAGTAGAAAAAATCAACTTCTTTCATAAGTACTTATTTAATGCATAAGTGTTTATTGAAAAACAGTTTATGTTTGACAATTCTTCTATATAATCACTTATCAACTCTCATTAGTGTTTATGGAGCAAATCCAAATAGACACTTAGTGGAATCCCATTTCTGTAGCCATCAAGTCCTGAACACACGGATAAAAATACTAGAGTGAAGCTCAAACACAAATTCCATATTCCAAGCTAAACCAAACGTCTCTAGTGAAATGGCGTGACCCAACAAATAAAAAATCTTCACACATGGCACACAAAAATTACCTACTGGAACACGATGTTTGATCAAAGTAGTATCATTTGCCAAATCATTTGTACCACTAATTAAATTAAAATTCCTTTAGCCTTTGTAACTCTCCAAACCTGCTTAGCTGAAAATACTTTATTGAAAAGCTCCATATTCAATAAGTTTTTTTTCCCCGGAAATTGTCCGACCCTAACTATTGCATGAAACTTTTTTGGGAATTAACATAGAAGTAAAAAAAGATAAACCACACACAAGAGCTAAAAATTCATAACAAATTCACTATTTACAAATTGTAGAGAGTGTGTGATTTGTTTTTTTGAATTTTATGCAATACACATAAATGATCAACTTAAAATAACTAACATAATTTTTTAGAGACTAAAAGTATAATAGTAAGTTTAAATTGTGTCAGTGTCTAAGTTAAAATAACATAATATAGATGAAAACAAAAGATAGAATCACTACAACGTGCGTTTGAAGTGACCCATATTGCTTAGATTCATTCCCTCTTAGCAGTTACCAAGAACTTGTCTTGGCTGGCATCTAGAGCTTGTTTGAATATATTTTTTATTTTAATATTTTTAAAATTATCATGTAGAAATAATTTTTAAAATAAATTTTGAAAATAAGAAAATAAAAAAATTAGAATAATTATTTCCAAAATTATAATTAACAAGTGTTAAATAAGTTGTTCAAAATTTATAATTTTACTATTAATAAAATGGGCGTTCTCTATCTTTTCTTATTTTTAGAATAAAAAATATAAAACACTTTAAAAATATGTTGAGTTTTCTGTTTTACAGAACATTAAAAAAAAGTTTATTAAACATTTTTTTGTGTTTTTTATAGAGTTTGTTTTTTTATTTTTAAAAATAGAAAGCTGTTATATAAAACACCAATCACACTGGTCCTTAATCTCTGAGTAAGCCTCTATTTGTTTTCCATGGATTCCACTCTTATACATTAAGACCATATTTAGTAGGAGGAGCCATTTTGAGGAAAAGGGAAAAGGAGAGATGTGTTTCATAAGGGTATTATTTTTTATTTATGAATTTTGTATGATATGTATGAAACATATTTTATGAAAATCTCTTTCATTCTGCTTTTTCATAAAATCTCTTTCCCGTGCAATTGCCGTCAAATTAACAAAAAGTGATTTCAAATGTATCATTATTCTAGCACTAGAACTACACTGAATAAAGATTTAATTTTGTACTCTTGTCCAGACATTGCTTCGGGACTAGTATAAATAAAATAAGAAAATAGAAAAACAGTTTTATAAATGAAAAATATTTTTATATCTTTTATGAAAATATTAAGAAAATAACATTTTGTCAAGTACTAATAATAAAAATATAATATACATTACATATCTTTATTTATGTGTTTTTCTCTTTTAAATCTGTTTTCCTTGGACAAAGATTTGTGGTAAGGCTTAGGGTCTGTGTGGTTTACCTTTTGATAAATCAAATCATGATTTCTAATTATTATTTTTTTTAAAGTTATTCAAACAGGTTTATGATAAACTTATCTACTTTTATTCAAATTTCATTTTTATAAATTTTAGTTATTCTAAACAATTTTTTATAAAAAAGCAAAGCATTTAGACGGTTGATTAGACCCCACCCAACAAAAATTAGTTTTGCTTGTCTCGTTTGACAGCAGCGCTTATGAAGGGAAACATGTGGAATGAGATTAATTTTCCACCAACTGACAAACTTGTTAATAATTTAAAATATTAAATATAGTATCTTACGATAGAAAATAAAGTGATTAATAAATTAGTTTTGGACAGCAACTCAGTAAGGCGATGTGGTAACAAATAGTGATATTAAGATCTAGGGCCGTTTATTTAAACTTTTTTAAAAAAAGTAAATTTCAAATTGTTTAAAAAAATTATTAATTATTTAGAGATTTTTTTTCAAATTCTCATTATTTTTAAAAATTTAAATTAAACAACTTAAAAGTAATATTTATATAAAAAATGTAATTTTTTCATTAAAAAAAAAAGCTAAAACAAGCAGGTTTAGTCGACTCACCAATGCTTCGGACACCAACAAAACACAAGCCATATTTAAAATCTGAACCCAAAGTTTTGAATGCAGCATCAATTTAAAAGTGATGCAACACAAAATTAAGAGTTAACGCATAGGATAAACAAAACTCAAATTTATCTTGATGGGAAGTAAAAAAAGAAGAAGAAGAAGAAGGAGAAAATTTAGCATAACAATCTGTTTGTCAGGTGACAAGTAATGGATATTTTCTCGCGATCAACACTAAGATATAATTCCTCTGCTCAAGAAAATTAGTTGCGCAGCGTTAGCTTATTGGTGCTGGAGAAATGGCTTATAGCTGAGTGGACTCAGCATAGTCAAGATTTTGAAGAGGGAGGTTTGTGGATCTTTAATGTTGAATTAAATTCATGAAAGCTAGCTAGTACAGTAGAAGTATAGTAAAAAAATGAAGGAAGAGTTGGAAAATGAGGAACAGTGAAAGAAGGGCATGATTGGGGGAAGCATAGGGCAGGGCATGCAGAGTGCAGTGTGGGGACAAGGAGGATGAAGTCAATAAAATTGTCATGAAGATGAAAGGAGTATGAGTGGTATATCACGAGTGTTTTGTTTGGAATAATTAATGCATGTGTCTATGGCTCCACAGCCACTGAAAATGATGACTTTGATTCCTAGTATATCGCCGGGTCAAACCTCACAATGATATCCTAAGGAAATATACTTCGTATAAAGTGTTTTACATAACAAGTTTTTAATTTAAAATATGAAATATTGGATAATTTTTTTCATTTTATTCATTTTAAATAAAATAATAATAATAAAGTATATTTAATAAAGGTAAAATGGGAAACATAACTACTTTTTATAAATTTAAAATAAAAATATAATTTTTTTAATATGCGTGTATTTGTTATAAAATATTTTATAATATAAATCAAAGAGAGTATATACATCTGATCTCCCTAGTTGAAGGTGGCGTATGAAGAGCACCTTATATTGAGGACACATCGACAGAAAAGATTGCATCAGATAATACTACTTACTTGTTCCGTCTGATTTTATGTGTTGTGTTAGAGAATTTTTAATATTTCATTTTATTTATCATTTTAGAAAATTATAAAAAAATTAATTATTTTTTTCAACTATACTTTAAGCATTTAATAGCATATTGTTTCAAAAAATTAATAATATAAATAATAAATAAGTAATAATTAAAAATAATTTAATAAAATTATATCACTTATTACGGTATTTATTATTATTTTTAATTGTTGTGCTTGAAACCTTAAAAAAAATACATAAAGTAAGAAGGAGATGGTACTATTCAACACGATATATATATATACCATTAAATACAACTTTCAATTGCGGTCAAGTCCATCCTACCTACAATTAATAATGCATGTCCGGTATATAAGGACACGTGCATAAATAATCAATATTTTCTCCACTTTATATTATAAAATATTTTATATGGTAAATTTTTATTTAAAATATAAGATATTAGATATTATTTTTTATTTTATTTTTATTTTTAATACTCACATACTCTTTATTTATAATTTTATAATAATAATAGGATGAGATATTTAATGGGAATAAAATAATAAATGTATGTATTTTTTATATTAATTTTAAATAAAAAATATTTTTTTAATATGCATGTAATTAATATAAAATATTTTATAATATGAACAGAGAAAGTATAGATAACTGAACAGAACCACTGCTAGTTAGCTAGGCAAAATTAATTATATATCAGTTAAAAAGGAAGATGCACGAGAATTCTATGCGCAGGTGGTAATTATAGTGAAATACTGTATAATGATGATGATGATAATTAATGATAAGTGATGTGAGTGGGCTGTAAAGGGAAGAATGGGTGGGGGGGGAGGGTGAGTATCGGTCTATATGGTTTGGTTCGATGTTAAAACCACCTAAATCGACCAACCAAAATATGTATAATTTCTTAATCAAACCGAACCAAATTTTTAAAAAAGCTGAATTTTTTTTTGAACCGATTTATAATGGTTTGGTTCAGTTTGAAATTTTGGTTATTTCATTGTGGATGTCATTACAGAAAAATAACTACATTCCCAACAAAATACATTCTGGACTTTGATTTAAACAAGAATATGTTCTAGGCAGCATTCAAACATAATCAGAAATTGAGAAGCAAATCAAAAAGAAGCCGATAAATACTTAGATATGGAGTTTAATTTAAACACACATTTAGACTTTGATTTACATAACATCATTCATACAAAACCAACAATTTAGAAGCAAATCAAGAAAAAGATTTGAATTTTAGATATACCTCAGGCTTTTACGGAGAGAAGGAGAAGACCAAGGTTGAGTAGAAGACAACTTAGAATTAGATCAAGACCATGGGCTTTGAGTCTTCAATGGAGAGAAGAACAAGGGCGGCAAGGCGAGGTAGAGAGCATGAGGTAGCGACGAGGCGAGGCAGAGAGTTTGAGGTAATGACGAGGTAAGGGAGGGACTTATAAGTTTGACATTGTGAGGCAGCAAGTGGAGGGAGAGTGCTATGCGGTGAAGACGAGAGCAGCAACAGAGAGAGTGAGGTGCTAAGGCATAGCCCAGCGTCAACGGTGAGGGAGAGAAGAGGTAAAGAGGAAGAGAGAACGATGACTTAGAGAATGAGGTGCTGATGCTGAGTTGAGTGATGATGGTGAGGGAGAGAAGACGAAAAAACACAAAGAAGAAGACTGAAATAGTGAGGGAGAGACGAGAGAGTGAGGACGGAGCATAGAGGTCAAGAGGTGACAGATTTGATGCACATTCACAATGACATTAGGGTTAGGGATTGTGTGGGGCTTGAGGGAAAATGGGCTTTTAAAGTATTAATGGACCTTGCACATAATAGACTTATTTGGTCTTGGTTTAGTGTTTTTTAAGTTTTTTATATATTAATATATTTATATATTATTTACATGCTAAAATTAAGAAATATTTATATACGTTGATTAATTATTCGATTCTCAAGACTAAAGACCGAAGCAAACCATTTAGATTGGAATTTCTAAAAAAAAAATAATCGAATCGAAATCAAATCTGAAAACCGAATAGACCAAATTTAATGTGGTTCGGTTCGGTGATCAGTTTCGATTCTGTTTTACTCACATTAGTGGGGGGAGCTAGTGGGAGAAACCAAAATGAATGAAGCGGGATAGAGAGAGAAAGAAGGGCTTGTGGAGGGGACACCCCTCATTCATGTTTAGGTTTGGGTCCTCTAACAAACGACTCTGTCTCTATCTTTGTTTTTTGTTAATACCCTACTCCATCCCTTTCTAATCACTAATGCCATGCCTCAACAACAAATAACAATAATAATGAATAAACTTGTCTTTTTTTCTTCTTCTTCTTCTTCAAATAATATTAACAATAATATGTTTCTCCTTTTAAACTTGTAATATTTGGTTTTTGGCATGAAATTCCTTCCACGCTTGTGAATTATGATGATGGATCGGGAAAGCTATCATGGATGCGGGCGGGTGTAGCCCGCTGCATGCCCTCAAAATTCATGTGGGCTTTATTTAGGCCCATCTCTCTCTTCTTCTTTTTTTTTTTTATAATTATTATTTATCACCATATCAATATTTATTTGCACGAAAATCTCGCAACCTGAAAAGATGTAAAAATTAGCCTCCCCGCCCTGCCAACAGTTTTTTTCTTTTTTTGAGGGACCTAAAAAATGGTAATGCATACACACCCACACACACCATTCTTCAGTTCGGTTCATTAATGGTTAGCTGCGTTCTGCATGGATGAAGAAGTAGCTCTAAAGAATGAATGATTGGAGGTGGGGGTTATATATGCACACACACACCATTTTTTTTTAGGGACCTAAAAAATGGTATGCATATATATATACACACATACACACACACTCACACCATGCTTCTAAATTAATTACTCTGTAAATATTTCAACTCTTAACTCATTGCTTTTCCTAATTCTATCATCATTCACGTAAAAAAAAAAAAATACTCAATCTGGTAGAATCCATGCTGGCTGGACACTATATGATCCGTCCAATTCTTTCTTTCTTCTTTTCCCCCCCTTTCAATGCCAACCTAAAATATAAAATGTATAAAATTCATACTTTTCATAAGCCATATAAACTATTACTTATTTTTAGAATTTTGTATGATATTCAAGGTTCACATCTAATTATATATTAAAAAAAATTATAGACTACTCTGACATTTGATCTAGTTTCCTTTTTTCCTTGTCAGTTAAATATTCTTTCGTTTTTCTTTTCTGCCAATATTTATAGTAAATTTTATTTTTCAAAAATTATGAACAATATCATTTATTTTTCAAATTGGATACAATGGATGGATCCAAATTGACAGATATTATATTATCAAGGCCCAGTTTCGTTAGAATGATGGAAAAGCAGCCATTTTTCATGGCACAAAGTTCAATATATAATAATCATTACTCAACTATTTTTTATTTTTAATAATCTTTATCTAGACACACACAAATACATCCAAACATACATAATACATACATACATATATATATATATTGTATTTTTAGAGTTTTTCACATAAATTAAGAAAATCATTAAATAATTTAGAATATTGTAAATTTTGATAGTATTTTATCAAAATATCATCAATTTAAATGCTCTCTTTAATGAATATGATATTAATAAGGGTAAAACATTAAAATAAGTAATTAATATTTTATTAAAATTTAAAGTGGCAGATATTGTGAAAAATCTCAAAAATCAAAACATAGAATTTTTTTGAACAATAGGGAGTATATTAGTATATAACTTTGAACATTAAAAAAAAACATTTTTTTCATTTCATTCATTTTTCTATTCTAATTATGCATTCTGAAAAGCTTATTCATTCATCATTATCTATGTTGTTAGTATTAGGGGTGATCAATCGATTAAATGGTTCAGTTCGGTTTGGAAACTGAATAGATTGAATAACCGAATAAACATGAAATTACTCACTGAACGGAACAAACTAGCTTCACAAACGGAATTATTTCGATTTGGTTTAGTTATTTAATTTGGTTTGGGACACTTTGCTTCTTAACTTACCCACCAACTCTAACCCATTCCAATATTACCACAAACACAATTGCATTCAAAATAAGATTAATAAGATTAAAAATTATTTTACTCATAATTCTTAGTTATTGTAATATAAAATTAATTTAACAAGTAATAAGTGTGAATACCGTATTTTGTCGGAGTTTCATATATAAAATTACAGAAAAATCAATACAAAATTTCCTTTTAATGCCAATTTAAATGTGATTTTATAAAAATAAAAAAATAATAAATAATAAATAAACATACGTTCTCCAAATCCAATCTTTCTTAAGGTATTTAAAAATCATGTTCCTTTCTTTTAATCTTTTACATCAATCAAATTGTTTTCCTATCTTTTATGATAAGCAAAAAAAACAAAGTCCTATCTTTATAGGCTTAAAAAAAATTATATCCCTGTATTTTGACTCTTCAAAAATTTCAAAAGGGGTTAATGTTAAAAAAATAAAGAAAACTAAACAAAACAAAAAAAATAATAATAAAAATAAAATAAAGAAAGAAAGAGAAAAAAAAGGAAAGAATAAAGGAAACAAAAGAAAATAAAAATAAACTAAAATAAACTAAAAAAAAAAAAAGACGGCGCTAAAACACTGAAACTCAACGTTTCAACCCCAAAAGACTTGAGCCTTAATTCAGGGCTCAAGCAGCATGGAAGCAAAGCAAGAGACAGAGGAGCCGTGGGTGAAAACTGAAAAGGGGAATGAGGAACAGAGGAAAAGGCAATCGCAAAGAGGCAGAGTAGGAGAAAGACTTACGTGAGCATGAAAAGAACAAATGGAGCCGCGAAAATAGGGGGAGTCAGGGAGAGAGCAGCACGCAAGCACGGAAAGGCAAGGGGAGACGTACATGAAAGAAAAACAGAGGGAGCCGTATGCGTGAGAAGAGGAGAGGGAGTGAAAGCGGCTGAGAAGGAATGAAGCCCTGAAGAACTAAGGAAGCGGCGAAGGAGCAACAGAAGGGACGGGCGAGAAGAGAGGAGAGCTTGAGCGAAGACAAAAGAGGCAAGATGAAATTTTGTGAGGCTGAGAGCGTTCGAGTACAAATAGAGGACGTGAACCTTCGAATGAGGAAGTTAAGCCGAGGAAAAAGAAAAAAACTCAAGTCTTCAATCAGTAATTTCTTTCCTAAAAACTTAGCTTTTTAGCCACGAGCTGGAAATTTTTGATCAAGACTGACTCAAAATTTTATTTTCAAAAGTTAGTTGCTGTAGCCACATAGTTGGTACTCTATTTTTGACTCATTTGGGATTTTGTATCAGGCAGTGCTGCATTATTGAAATTTTCACCTTATGGGAATCATGAGTTTGGTTTTATGATGATATGGGAATCCTCTTTTCCTTTACTATTTTTGGTCTAAAGCTCATGTTTGTGGTGTTTAGAAATGTGGTCAATGTTGTTCCTGATGATCATAAGTAGCAATGGTGGATGTGGTCTAGTCTGTTTACACCATTATGTGTTACTTTCATATTAAAACTTGACACCTAGCTTGTCTATGGGTAGTGTATACGCTGCTTGAAGCCTTTTCTTCGAATCTATGTGTACGACCTCTTTGTAGCATTCTTCCACTCTTATTTGCTCCACTCTTGCCAAAGATTGAATGTTTCAAAATGACATTGAACTGCCTAAAGTTGGGTGCTTTAGCTAAGAAATGTGATTTATGGGAAAGCCAGATACCTTTTAGTCTTATTTGTTGTTTGCATATTAAGATATCATGCAATGTTGATTTAGCTTTTTGGTTAGTGTCTAGCATTCAAAATAGGAAAATTGCAATGCTCAATGCTTGCTTTTTGGTGTGTCTCTCAAAGAGGGTTAGCTTGTCTTGTTTGTAAACATCACTCAAAGATTTTATGTATTATCAAGAGAGTGCTAGAATGAGTTATGGGAATGCATTACACTCTTGCGTGTGATTAGCATTAGGATTGACTCGCCTAAGAGCAAAAATAGGTCTTATTGGTTTCATTTACGCATAAGAAGCTTGTTGTAACTTATTGCTGCTACATGAGTGCATAGGACTAACTTTAAGATTTGGAAAGTGATTATTTGGCTTTGATTTGAGCTTGAGAAATTTCGTTGCTGCACAGATTATGCTTAAGCTTAATGAAATACTCATTCAACTTTGGTTTTTGCATGAAAATGTTTGTTTTAGGTGTTGCATTAATGTACTTGTTTCTTGCATGAAAAGGTTTGTTTTAGGTGTTGCATTAATGTACTTGTTTCTAGCTTCAAGTCATGCTCATTGCACCCCACTTTAACATGATAAGCTTGTCTTTGCTTTCACAAACTTGTTGGTTCTATATTATACCTAGAAAGGCTATCATAGGTCAACGCTCTTTGCATATGATGTATTTGGTTGCTGCAAACATCCACCTGCTTTTAAACACGTAAAGTGGTCATATGACCAAGTTTTTCTAGGGAAACCTTGACTTTATTGCTGTACATCTCCAATCAGTTGTAGGTTTAGGTTTTTAAAGTGGTCTTAGGGTTATAATTTTGTACCTAAATAGTAATTTGGTTGCTGCCTGTTACTCACCCAGAAAGTTCTAATTTGGATGCTATATGGTTGAATACTTTTGTTGACAATGAGAAATGGTCATGATTTTCTGTCATAAATCTTGGATATTACTACATGGATATAGTATGGTCCTAAACCCTTAAATATCCATTTGACTATGTTTTCCATGAAAAAGGCTACTAGTCATTTAGTCGCATGTATAGTTCTTGGTTTAAATCTGAAGTGTTTCCTTTTGGGTCATGTTTATACCCAAATTATGCATTGCTTTAACCTATTTGCTCTTAGGTGAAAGGAGTGTATTTATCCACGTTTTTTGGCTCAAATCCCCTATACTTTTTTGCTTGTGAGCTTGAAGGCACACTTATAATAGGTTCCAGTGAACTTTTCATTTAAAATTTTATTTTCCTATAAAAAATAAAATAAAAAATAATAAAATGAATAATAGAAATAACTGACTTAGTAACAAGACCACATGAGGTTTCCAGAACCCATACAGGTATTCTGGTTAACCGTGTTGTCACATAAGATTGTGAATCTACATAGACGTATCGATTGAACTTTCTTTTAAGAAGATAATTATATTTAAAAAAAAATAAATGATAATAATATAACAAGTTTTTCAAATTTTATCTAATAAAATTATTATATAGCATTTTGAAATATAATAAAATATTTATATCGCAAGATTTAGAACTTTCGCAGGTATTTAAGAAATAGATTTATCGGACACGACTGTGAGTTTGTAACAGGTGGATCGATTTTCTCTTTTAAAAATAAAAATTTTCGAAACAATAAAAAAATATGATGGTTCTTCCAAAGTCAAAAATCAAATAAAAGCAATTTTAAAAATCAAACAAAAACAGAAAAGATATATGCATTTTCAGAACAAAATAAAATAAGAGTAACTAAATGAAATTAAATTATTTTTTTACAAATTCAAACGCACCAACTCAATCTCAAAAAATTGTTTTATTTGCAAAAAGTTAAATTATTTTCAACAAACTTTCTCTTCTTACAAAAATTTTATAATTAAAAAATATCAACCAACTGACACGTATTTTTAGTCCCGAATTACGTGGACTTTGATTTCCATTGTAGGGTACGTAAGCCCCATACTCTGATATTGGGTCAAGTCCACTCTTGTAAATAAATAATTTTTTTTCCAATTTATTTCCCTAAATTCATCTTCCTCATTTTTTCTTAAATCTCCTTAATTTTTAATTTAATTTAGTTTCTTTATTTTGCTTTCCAAACTTCCCAAATTTTTTTAATTTCTTTTTTTCTCTACCCTTATTTTCGCATATGAATGATAAAAGGAAAACAAAAATACTTTTACAGTCATATTAATTTGTACAATTAACGTAAGGTAATCGTTCCTAGGAACGGATGTTGTGGGGTGCCTAACTTCCCCACGCACAATCGACTCCCGAATCCAACTTTGATTACGCAGACCATCATTTTCCTGCCTAATTCGGTTTCTCAAGATTTTCCCTCAAAATTCTGGTTGCGACACTTCACAAGTCGGTTTTCTCTCGAAAACACGATTTGTTCTTTTTTTCCTTTCGTCCCATTTTTTCGGGTGTGACAATAAGAAATTAAGTATAATACAATCGACTGATTATCTCATCAACAAAATTCCATCCTTAATAATACAAAAAGTTAGACTCAACTTCAAAGTGCTTGTAATGATAAAAACAAAACATTAAAACCTCCATCAAGTTGCCATCAACAGAGATATGAGATGGAGAAATCAATAGATCAACAAAAATGTCATATGGAGATGCGTGATGTGACTTAAATAGATCAATAGAGATGCTAAGATGCAGTTGTAGTGCAGCAATAAGAGAACTAAGTTAGAGAAGCGAGATGTCACCTGCAACTTGCTTGAGCCGAGATGCACTTGCTTGACCATGAAAGGAGGCTGGGAGTGGGAGGCAGACGGACACAAAGAGGTGGAGGCCAAAGAGAGTGAACATTGAGAACAAATCAAGGATTGGGAGAAGGGAGGCTTTCTGGCCACTAATGTGAATTAGGGGAAAGGAGATCTAGGGTTAAATGTGTGAGAGTGTGACTTTGTGTGTTGTGACCGACTAACTATTGATTTCAAACTAGGTTTGGCTTGAAGAAGGAGTTAGTTTATATTTTTGAAAACACAGTAAAATATACATAAATATATATAGAGAAAATTAATCTTTTAGTCCCTAAACTATATTTCAGTTTGTAACTTAGTCCCTGAACTAAATTTTTTTTAATCACATCCTTAATGATTTTTTTTGTTAAGGCTTTCATCCTTGAACTTTCAATCGTTTGTATATGCATCCCTAAATTGAACATATAGCAAGACACCGTTTAAAATAAGCTGATGTGTGAAATGGAATGCTTATGTGGCATTGAAGTAAAGAAGCGTATATCATTTTTAGTTCTAATCTTATTATCACTGTTAGTTAAGAAGCAAACATCATTTTAGTTGACCATGTTAAAGCTTCTTCTTTTTTTGTCTTAGCAACCAATACTCTATGCAAAGACAATTTTAATGAGTCACACAAATAACCACATGCCTATTCACCCTTCCATTGTTGCCTTTGTTCACAGTCGTTACTTCACATAGTTGCTTTGCAAGCAAGACTTATTTCTTTTGTTTTTGCATCATTTTACTTTGCTCCAATATTTTTGGCCTATGCTATAAACATTATTATTAAAGCTTAAAACACACACACACACACATTATATATAGGCAAACAAAGTAAAAAAAAATATACTCTGTTACCCTCTGTTTTTTAGACCAATAACAGAGATAAACAAAATAATGTTATTTATATATGTTTGTGTGTGTAAATATTAGTTACTTCTAGCCATCCATAAAATAAACACTCTTGTTATAAAAAGAGTTTCTTCATTAACACCAGTTTTTTTTTTGTTAACTCGTTAACATCTGTTACTCTTGTGGTAAATTATGTAAAACCACAACCCAAGAGTTACTATTGTACTTTGCTTTTGAAGAGGTAGAATTTGTTTTCAATATTAAATATATTTACTTTTTTCATAGCAATTAAATATCTTTACTTGGTGCTTGTCAGGAGTTAGGAGCAGGGAATGCAAAGTTCAAGAGAGAAAAAAAGAATTTTTTTCCTTATATAATACATAATATTATAGAGAATACATATTAATTTCGGGTGTCTTTGGATGAATGAAACTAAGATGGAATAAAATAGAATAATAGCCAAGAGTTAAAATAGATCAAGTATTGTCAGAAAAATTTGTTAAGGAGATAGTGGCATGAATTAATCCAATTGTGAGCAAATAGTATGCAAATACACACACTTGTATATCCATGCAAGTCATGGTAGTTAAACTGGTGGAACCAAATTATTATTGAAACAAACTTCGATTGTTTGTCCAAAGTAATTAAAAGATTAATCCATGACAAAGATAATGTAACATTCATATCAATTCCAGTATGTTCATAAAAATACAAGGAGCTAGTTTGGCAAATTCATCGTGCAGTGAGTAATATATGTAGCAAAATCTCACCATTTAAAACCCATAAATTAATCCCATAAATACATGCATGTAACTACGAAAATCAAACCCAATTGATATTGAAACATAAACATATAGGAGGTAGGCTTATACAGTGAGTATGATGCCACTCATATCAAACTGAGTAGCAATTTCCTCAAGGTGCTTCTTCAAGCTCATGTAGATCAACTTAGATCCAGAATTCCTGTAACTAATGGTGAATCCTGCCACCAAACTCAAATCAATCACTGGCTTAATCCTCACATTCTTTGCCCCTTTCAGCTTATACACCTGCTTCACTATCTGCGACAACTGCTTTGGCTCCAATTTCACCACTGAGCTTACCACTGCAAGTTCTATGTCCGTTATGTTGTTATGGACAAACTCATACTCCTTTACTATGTCCTTGATTAAATCAATCTTCTAGGCCTCGACTAGAATGTTGAGGAAGTTGCGAATGTGGGGCTGAAAGCTCGAGGAGGTTGCAATTTCCTCCACAACCTTGCGCTTCTCCTCAATTTCAATAGTTGGGTTGGAGAAAAAATTGAACAGCTGAGGGTTAGAGAAGACTTCCTCGATCTTCTCAACGTCAGATGTGGTGGCGTCGAGGGAATTGTTGACTTTGGTGACGTCTACGAGCGTGAGAGTGTAGCTGGCAGCCATAGTAGTAATCAGTGGTGTGCAAAAAACCCGTGACCCGGTTGGCCCGGTCCAACTCGGTCTTATTGGGCCAACCAGGTCGGGTTTAATTCAGGTTGGGCCGGACTTCGGGTTCGCCCATTTAACCCAACCCAACCCGAACTATATATAAATATATATATATATTTTAAAATATATTATTTTATATATATTAATTGATTTTATAAGGTTTTTTCTATATATCTTATATAATACATTTATTATTTGATTACTATAAAAAATTTTGTAAGATTTTGATATTTTAATTTTATTTAAAATTTTAAATTGATTTCTTAATTTAATATTATATAAAAATAATGTATAGTTGTAAAAATTTATAATTTTTAAGAAAATTAATTTCTATCCTAGCATTATATTTTTAAAAAAATTTACTTTTACATTAATAATTAAAATTTTTTCATTAATACATAAAATTATTTTTTATTTTATTTTTAATATTTTTAAAAAAGTATGTGATACCGGGCTGGCCCGGCCCGGCCCGGCCCGATATCTAACCCGTACCAACCCGGGTGTGCACGGGCCGAGTTTCGGGCGGGGGTGAAACCCGGCCCATGCACACCCCTAGTAGTAATGCTAGTACTAAAAATGATGTACACTTTTTTACTTTAATGCCACACAATAATTCTGTTTCACATAACAGCTTTTTAAATAGCGTCTTGCCATGTGTTCAATTTAGAAATGCATATACAGACGATTGAAAGTTCAAGGATGAACGCCTTAACAGAAAGAATCATTGAGGATGTGATTAAACAAAAATTTAGTTCAGGAACTAAGTTACAAATTGATATATAGTTTAAGGACTAAAAGATTAATTTTCCCAATATATATATAAATTCCAATTAGTTCAATTTATTAGGTTCTTTTAACTTAAAACCGAAATGAACCAAAATTACTAAATTATTCCAAAATATTAACCAAACTAAAATTGAACACCTAAATAACCAAATGAAAAAAATCAAATTTTGTTTAATTCAATTTAGTGATCTATTTCTCAATTTGGTTTTGCTCACCCCTAATTAACATCCTAAAAATGCTAAATATTAGAAGTATGGGCTAACTTGTGGGCTGCAAGTTAGCCCATAGTTGTGGATAAGTTGTCATGGGTTGATTTTTCTTAATGATGTCCAGAGAAATTAGTAAGGACAAGTTGTTTTATCACATAAAATTATTTTTCATATGTATGTGACTTTATTTCATGTTTACAAATTTTTTGCATGGATTTGATCGATTATATTTCTAATTACACAAAATTAATCAATCATGCATATATATATATATATATATACATGTTTCACTGTCAAGCATTATTATTTCTTAAATTTATGACAAATTTAATTTTTAATTTGTTAGGAGACAACCTCTAACTCCTCACTTGATGACTTCCAATTGGAAAAGCTCAGCAAATACATATATTGTGGACAAATGATATGGAAAAATGTTTAATTACTGTGTGTTAATTTGGTAATAACAGACATTGAGCTACTTAAGAAATTATGGAATGTGTTGAAGAAAAAAAAAAAAAAATCTAGAATGTGAATGACTATATCTTAGACAAAAAGAGAGGAGAGAAACCAATTTTCCCGTGTAAAAGGATACTTCCTCTCATTTCAAAATTGTTATGTTGAAGTTTTTGCAACCCTTATAAATATGTGTTAAATTTATATACTTTTTCTTATATATTTTTTATGTTATTGTTTAATTAAAATTTAATATGTGAACTTTTTAAATTTTTTTAAAGTTAAGAAGTTAATATTTTTATATATAATTAATTATTAAATCTACAATATATTAAAAAATTATTCACTTGTTAACTTTTAATTGAAAAATAGTATGAAAAGCATATATGGAAAAACATATAAGTATTTTTCTATAAAAGTTAGTGGAAGCCACACCATCAACTAATTTTTATTGATATTGATATTAATGATATCAATGATTTTAAAATAAATTATGTTATTTGTAAATTAAACATAATTTATTTTTAGATTTTATATAATATATAAAAAATGAAAAATAGAAATCTCATCCATGTATATCTAGTTTTTTTTATGAGCACTAAGAGTATCTTCCAACCGACAATCGTAAAGATCACTCAAGTGAGTTTTTCTTTTCCCAATAAAATCTTTTTCATACATACGATAAAAGATCACCGAATAGAGTTTTATCTTTTCCAACAAAATTTTTTCCATATACAATAATAGAAATCATCGAAATGGGTTTTATCTCTCCCAACAACTTTTTTCGTATGTATGTCCACAAATTGAATACAGGACAACATACTTAAGAAATCCTCTAACCTAACAAAGTTGCTATATCTAGTTTATATATATAAAGTTGAATACGATTTTTTTTTTGGCTAGAAAGTTGGATCCAAAATATCGTTCCTTCATTTTTTGCATCCCAGTTTGTGATTTTATCTGCGCTCTTTTTCTCTTTCATTTCCTAATCCATTTTTTATTTTGCCAGAGAAATCCTTTAATTATTATAAAAAACAAAAAAGCATTGCACGGGCCTCGTGCAGGTTAACTAATTTGAGCGGAAGATATTTTGATTTTGTTTCCTGCTATCCCAAAAAAAATAAGAGAGGCCCAATCTGCGAATACGATATTTGTAAGAAAATAGAAAATATTATTAATTAAAAAACAAAACAAAACAAAACAAAACCGTGGGAGGGGGAGGAAGCCTTAACCTGTCAGATCTGGAAAAGGTTGAATTGGAGCCTCTCCTAGGGTCTGGTGGTTTTGTTGTTAAGACGTGAAATTGGGGAGTTTGTCTATCCTATCGGTTCGAGCTTCATCCCTCTCTTATCCGCATATACATACATACATACTTATTTGCAGGTAATTTTGTTCTTCCTTTTATGCTTTCACTTTGCTCGATCACTCTAAACTCTGGCCCTTGCTCACCACGTTGTTTTCATTTCTTCTTCATTTCGTGTTCGCAGGTTAGTTTTTATCGAGTATTTGTAATTAGGAGACACACGTTCTGCTTCTAAGATTATGCATCAATTTCCTGTCTTTCTTTATCGCCAGTTTATCGAAATTCGGACTTTCTTGAGATGTTTGGCCAATATATAATTCAGTTGTGAATCTGAGATTACAAGATATTAATTGGGTTTGGGGGATAAGAAAGAAAGATGGCTGAGAAATTATGCGTGAACGAAGAAGAAAAAGCTATGTTGGAATCTGTGTTGGGTGCTGCAGCTTCTGCGTTCTTTATCTCGGCTGTTTCCAATAATGTCTTCTCCGACGTAATTGTTCCATCTGGAGGTGACTTGGGTCTCCAGCCGCGGTTATCCCAGATTGTTGAAGTGAGCAAATGGACCTACGCCATCTTTTGGCAGGTTGTGGGCCTGAAATCTGGAGGCTCTGCATTGGTCTGGGGTGATGGATTTGGTAGGGATCCAAAAGGGGGTGATCTGAATGCAGTTGGCAAGGAGAAGGAGGAGGTGAAAGGCCGAGTGTTGCAGAAGCTTCGTGCCTGCTTTGGTGGGTCAAAGGAGGCTGACTCTGCGAGATCGGATAGGGTCTCGGATCTGGATATGTTCTACTTAACTTCAAGGTATTATATATTTGGTTTAGATTCGAGGTATGGCCCTGGAAGTTCATTCAAGTCTGGTAAATCAATTTGGGCCTGGGACTTTTCTCATTGTTTGAACCAATATGAATTGAGATCGTTTCTGGCAAACTTGGCTGGTTTTCAAACAGTTGCTTTTGTACCTCTCAAGTCTGGGGTTGTTGAGCTTGGTTCAAAGGAAGTGATGCCTGAAGATTTTAATATTTTGGAGATGGTGAGAACAACTTTTGGGGAACCTAATTCTGGACAGGTAAAGGTGTTTCCCAAGATTTTTGGCCGTGAACTAAGCCTTGGGGATACCAAACCTCAGTCGATAACTATCAGTTTCTCCCCCAAGGTGGAAGATGATTCTGGTTTCACTTCAGACTCTTGTGAGGTACAAGCACTGGGGACTAACCATGTTTTTGGAAATTCTTCCAATGGGAGTATAGCTGATAGTAACGAAGCAAAACTATTCCCACAACTGAATCAAATGATTGGGGGGAATTTCAATGCTCAAGCCAGGGTTTCTTGTCTGGACCTTGGTAATGAAGACTTGTCACCTCATCCAGATGAACGGAAACCCAGAAAAAGAGGGAGAAAACCTGCTAATGGTAGAGAGGAACCCCTAAATCATGTTGAAGCAGAGAGACAGAGACGGGAGAAGCTTAACCAGAGGTTTTATGCCTTAAGATCTGTTGTTCCTAACATATCGAAAATGGACAAGGCATCTCTGCTTGGTGATGCCATTACCTATATCACTGATCTGCAGATGAAGATCAAGGTGTTGGAAGCTGAAAAGGGCTTGATGAACAACAAGGACAAGCAGTTGCCATTGCCAGATATTGATTTTCAAGCTAGGCAGGATGATGCAGTCGTGAGAGTGAGCTGTCCATTGGATACCCATCCTGTTTCTGGGATTGTTAAGACGTTGAAAGAACATCAAATTGCAGCTAAAGAGTTCAGTGTTTCAACTGCAGACGATAAGGTCATTCATACATTCTCCATAAAAGCTCATGGTGGGGAGAGTGCTGCTGTACAGTTGAAGGAGAAGCTCGAAGCCTCCCTATTCAAAGACTGAAATTGTATTTACATTGAGCCTCTTAATGCAAACTCCGGTAAAAATAGTGTGTGCTTTGTCTTGTTGTCTGATATATTGTTAGTATCCTTAGCTTACCGTGTTAATTGTAATCTAAAGTTAAATATCTGGGGCTGGTGGGGACTCCCTGTGCGCTGTCTGGGAATTTATGAATAGTCAGTCATAGATTATCTATGCCCATTTGTGGTCTCAATCATTTAGATTTTATAGAAGAATGAGTGGTAGTATGAATTTAGATTGATGGACAGAAAATTTGGAATGTATGTATGTCTTGGGACAGAAAATATGCTGTCAATATAAACAATTGACAAAGCATATTCTAGTTACTGGTTTACAATATAAGCAATGATAGTACGAATTTAGATTGAATCACGTTGCCTTTTCTAGTTCCTGGTTTTTACAATTAAGATTTCTCCCCCATTTACTTTATTCTATGAACAATTGACAAGTGACAACACGTCATGCATTAGCTGTAGCTGGGATATGATGCTCTCAAGTCTATGTGAGTCGTGCGTTTATGTGAATTTAAATAAGCGCGAAGGTTGTTCACGATGACCCTTAACCACAAGGGGAGAATTAGGTATGCTTCTAGCTGCGAAGATCATATTGTGATTTATTTCTGGTTAGCTCTTGTTTCGGTCATGTAAAAGTAAAACACGTTTCTTGTACTGTATAGGAAGAGAACTGGACTTGCGTGCTCCCTTCCGGGCCTAAAAGAGGGAAATAGGAGTCTCTAGATGGGGTCACACGGGGATTCCAATTATTTGATCGTCGTGTGCTGGGAAATCTCAAATCCCTGTAACGTTATGCGCTTCTTGAATCCTTTGGAAAGTGGAAGCCCAGTACAATAAATAAATAAAGGCGTAAAATGGCAGCCTAGGAAACAAACGGCGGCTGAACTACAGCCAATATTAGCTGCATCAATCGCAAGGCAATTCTTTTGAACACAGCTCGACCCAAAAGAATGTCTAATTAAATTTAAGATCTACTCCATCCAATTCTTAATATAAATCATTTTCAACTACCTCACTGGAATCAAGAAAAATTTATTACATCATTAAAATTATTTTAAAAATAATGTAGTTTCCATCTTTATCCCATAATAAATATCACAAATTTAAACAATTCACTTTCTCTCTCATAATTAAATAAGAGTATTTTTAAAATAAAGTAATTAATATTTTAGAAAACTATGGAAGGTAACTTATATATATAGGATCATTAAAACCTTCTAGAACATAATTAATAAAAATGATTGGAGGGAGTATATTCGTCATTTCTTTGCCTTAAATTTTTTTTTTGCCTCTATTTCTTTGCCTTAATTTACGATTGATCTATCTAAATTATGGAAATCCCATTCACTCAAGAAATGACATAGTTAGCCACATTTGGGGAACAACTATACAACTATACGACAGTTGATAAAGAATAAACTTGCATAAAATTAGATATTTTTAGAGTCAATTTGTGTACTATTGTAAATGTAAACAATTAAATCTGAAATTGTTGCCCAGCTTTTGGAATGGAATTTCTAGCAATTTGAAATAGACGCACATGTTTGGACAAAAATTTAAAAAAAAAAAAAGATGCACATGAAAATTTTAAAATTTGGAAATATAAATGAGTATGGAAATTAAAATTGGGGAGTTTTGGTTCGTGTAATTTGGTTGTGCGTTTATTTTTGACCCCATAGAATTGAATAAATAAACACAGAAGAGGAAGAAGAATAATTTGGTTAAGTTCGGGAGTGACTTCCTTTTGTTGGGTAATCAGTTTGGGAGTGAGTTTTAATTAGTCATGGTAACAAGAAGACCCCCGTGACAAGCCTACCTTTTGCTTTGCTTCACAATTCACATACAGTGGACTGGGTCATTTCCTTGATAGGCGCTGCTTCCTCGTGCTTTGATTAAATCAAAGGCCCTTTAATCTCATACTAAAATTATATTCCCATGTGTTTCGTAGTTAGTTCTACGTGGCTTCTACATTCTATGCCCCTCTATTCAACCTTCAAACATTCAATGCCTCTTTTATATCTGTGATTTTTCTTTTGTTATTGTAGAAATTAAATAGCCATCCATAATGAGTTTGAATCTCTCCATATAGAGAAGGTTTACTGTGAATTCCAAATTCCATAATAAAAAAGCAAGAGCTGAAACAAGTTCTCCATTAAAAAACAACTGATATAGTTTTTTTTTTAAATAAAATAAAATTTAAATCTTGAAAGCCAAAGAAACAACGTAACTATACAAGTCAAAAACGAAAAGGCAGGGAGCAGATGTAATTAGTTACATAAACAAAAGGCCCTTCGGTTTAGAAAGCAGAGACAAACCTATCTACCTTGCGCACAAACATTAATTATATATTACTTTACTTTGCTATATGCTTATCATAATCAAGATGATCCACTTTAAATTGTATTCTCCTATCCCTACCGCTTACCTTACCATATTTGGTGTTCTTCTCCTTTTAATTTTAATCTTCTTTCTTTTTTTCTCCCATTCGATATCGATATTTAGGCTCGTCACTAAATTAATACGAAACATATACACATCATTTATCGGTGCAGATCGGTTAGGTTCTTTATGAACAATCACGGTTTTAGGGGTCAAAGTTTACATTGACGCAAGTGTTACACTAGATAAATTGTACATGTCCAGTAAAATCCACTTGGCTCAGATTAATTTGTTAAAAGATTTTTTTTTTGACGATGGTGTATAAAAAATAAAATAATTATGAATTAAGTATATGATTATTAATTAATTATCAACATTTCTAATCCTAAACTTGTATGTGCACGTCTGATTAAATTTATTTTATTTCTAATTTTTATATAAATAATGAATTTTTCATAAAATATCGAACTCAAGATAATTAATACGTTTATTTAACATAGACGTATGGGGGGCTTGGGTTCGTTGAAAATGGGGATACGAATGGACCAGTATGCCCTTTGGCGAGTTTTAAATCCCATTAGGTTGACCGTGAATGCTTTGAAGGTTGAAATAAATATTTAAATCAGATGTACATATACTGTATATATTGATCAAAATAACAAGTCGAATGCATCACTCCAACTAATTAAAACCTTAATATCTACGCAGACAGAGTCGGAAAACGATCGACTTCCACGCCTATATATATGTGTATGTCTGAGCTCCTTTCATCAAACATACGATCAACCCCATCAACGTCTATATACGTATCAAACTCTTTCGTTTCAAAGAAAGAGCATTAATTTCATTCTGTTTGGTTGATTATAGCTAACAAGAGTAATCCATGGATGTCTCTTACAGGAACATGTTGACACTTGTACTGCTCATCGTCTTCATTATAGTGGTTGGTTCAGCTGAATTTGGAGCAGCGAGGCTACTAGAAGGAGCACTGATGCAGTCTCTTCGGCGAGGCCCCTCCGACTCAAGTCCCGATCCTATTCATTCCTAAGCCACGCCTCCCATTCTATACAATTAAGAAGCTTCGTGTTATCGCAATATTAATCTTTGATTATCTTACCAACTTTTGTTTTCATTTATTCATATTCCATTTCACCTGATAAATTTAAGAGAAGCTGTACTTTTTTTTTTTGGGGACTGAAGAGAAGCTGTAATTCAATAAAACAATATGCTTTTAGCTCAATTGTATTGCATGTTATTTGATTACGTATACCCTGAGCCTTATCTATCTATCTATATATGTATATGGTGCATATGATTTATTTTCAACATGTCTCATTATTCCTAATTATTATATAATAATCGGCTGCTGACGTATACATGTCTGCTGGTAGAACAAGTTATATTCATGATTAAGAATAATTTCAACATAAGACAGCAATAGTCTAAGGTTGCTCACTTTAACGTCACCTCGTTACCCGTTTGAGTTTTATACCCTTAATTTGAAATTGAATTATAAGGTGGAGTTTATTAATGTTTTCTAACTCAAGCTCTTGTGCATTTTTTTTCGGTGGAGGGCGCAATGGCAAGAAAATTTAATGTAGTAAAGAATAATATCCAATTGATTAATATTTTCAAAAAGAATAACAGTGAATGAATATGTTAATCAAACGGACCAGCTATGTGGGTGTGTGTATTGATATTGATAATTAATTAAAAAGATATCTATTAAAAAATTAATAAAGACAATCATGTTTCGATTTAAGAAGCAAATTTGGTAAATCAATATATATAGGAGTATATATGATAAGTACTGGAACTGTGAAACAAAGGGAAAGAAAGAAAAATAGAAGGCGTATTCAAATTTGTCTTGAAAATTTCCCTTTATATTAGTAGAAGTAAAACGAGGCTCTTTCATTTGAATTCCTAGGTACGTAGTCGATAAACCTGTGTGTGTCTGACTCGATCGGACAATGTTCATATAACTCACAGTCTTGAATTTTTGGTGACGAATATCAACATTTTTCATTCCTTGTTATTTCCCTCTGGCTGTGACACATAAATGGACTTAGTAATTTTTCCTCGTGGAAGAGATCACAATTTTTTTAAAAGATAGAAAGAAAATCTTGCAATAATAATTCCTAGTTATAACACTTCTCTATGCCTTGGTCGAGTTGAAATCAAGCCACCTATATGGCGTATTAATGGAAAGTTTTTATTTTTATTTTTCCGTGTTTCAAAAAATGACTTCAAGTCTTTAACTATATACTCTCTCTGGTCCAAAATATAAATTCTTTTTCAAAAGTTTTTTTTAATCCAAAATATAAGTATCATTTAGTAATTTCTAGAGTATTAAATATTATTTTTTTCATTTTATCCTTATCTATAGTTAAATATAAGAGAGATAGCAAATTTTTAATGCAATGCATTAAATGAGAGTATTAAAGAAAAATAATATATTTATTTGATAGATTTAATGAGTAAAAGTAACTTTATTAGTTCATATGTAATAACTGAAGTAGAACTTATATTTTGGATTGAAGAGAGTAAAAAAAATGATATACACATGTTTTGTTATTTATTGTGTAAGTTTAACCTATATTTTTATATATATTCCAAATCTAAATTTAATTCGATCGTAACAAACATGTATATTTTTTTTAATACACTTCTTTCCTGAATATAAGGGTGTTTGGGGTCCAAGTTAATTACTGGTATTTTATTCGTTTAATTTGAACCTTCAAACCATGCACATTCTTTTTTTTTTTTTTGGCCATCAACCATACACAACCAAGTTAGCCAATAGAAATTTTTAAACGGGCAATAAGAGTGGCAAAAAAACAGAGAGAGAGAGAGAGAGAGAGAGAGACATGAGAAATTAAATCAGTATTATTAAATCACAGTCAACCCCACATATTGCACGTCGTACAAGTTGAAATTAATACAAATTCCTTGCACACGTCTCCTGGTTCGCTAATATCCGTAGCTTAACTCTCAAGAAAAAATGTGGGTGCGTGTAATTGAGGGATCACACGGAGAGAAAAGGCCCCGCGCGATACCCAGTTTACCTTGATTATTTATTTATTCTTTTAAGTGCCATTTTAGAGTTTTTTTACATAGATAGATTAAGAAAATTATAAAATAATTTAGGTTGTTATAAAGTTTAATAACATTTTACAAAATTTTATTAACTTAAATATTTTCTTAAATACTCCATTTGATATTAATAAAGGATAAAATAATAAAAAATAATTAATACTTTATTAAAATTCTAAAACAATAAATATGTTGAAAAATTATAAAAATTTTAAAGTAATATTTTTAACTAATTTGGGGAGAATGACATATGCGGTGGCTTCATCATGTTCAATATTCTTAATTATTAATGAATAATTAATTAGCAAGAGATAGGCCATAGTGCGTTATGTTCTTTTGACTGTTTATATTGTGCTATATTCTATTAATCTTATGGCCATAGCTTGGTAATTTAAAAGTTTCTGGTGCGTACTTATAAGCTAGGATCAGGAGTGATCTCATGAGTTGACGTTGATGTAATTAATTGCTTAATTTGGGGGATACACTATAAATTTTGTGCATTTTCTTTCCATGCGGTAATAACCGTACGTCTCTTTCCTCATGATAATTTCATATATTATAAATAACTGGCGAAGAAGTGGTATATTGAACAACTTATATATTCTTGGCAGGAAGAAGGGGAAAAAAAAAACTTAGAACAATATGAATGATTAAATGTTTGTTAAGGGGGCATTGGCAAATTTCTGGGCAGATGGCGTGTGTGGCGTCCGAGTTACTTTATTTTGATTTGGTTTAACATCGATCGTTTTAATTTTCAACCTTGAAATTAACCATATACGCATAAGAGTCAAGCCAGCTAAATGACCATAATTTTTTTTAGTTAAAAAACAAAAAAAAGAAAACTCGTATAGGGTCAGCGCACAGCCATATATATAGAGGGGAGCTCTTCATATATCACAAATTTACTGTCTCAATTTGCAGCTTCTGCCGTACCTAGGTAGCTAGTAAGAGTAGTGCAAAAATTAAAGAGGATTTTTGTTTGGGTAGAATGGGGTTGTGGTTAAGGAAGATGGTGTTGATAGTGGTGATGATCATCACATTGGTGATGGGTTGGCCTGAATTGGGAGTGGCGAGGCCATTACAACAAGAGGATGAGCTTCTTTTGCAGTCACTTACACGTGGGACTGGGACGCCCTCAAGTCCCAATGCAATCTACTCCTAAGAAGCTCCACCTTGTCTTTTTGCTCCAATATGCCTATCTTCTTTCTCTTCCACTATGGACTATGGAGCCTCACAAATATTATATCAATACTACTTCAATTACAGCTACTCCAATTAATGAAAACTTTCATTTTATACAAACTCTATATGCTTCCCTTTTTTCCCATTTTTTTTGGTTGGTGTACCTACAACTATATGTTTCTTAATTACTATGAACTCTCTCTGATTGTTTTTTCAAGTATTTGACTTTTACTCCCCTTATTTCTCTTTATCTATCACTTTTGAAGAAAAAAATTATTTTTATTTTTCTATCATTTTCAAATTTTAAGGTAACATTAATTATTATTTTTTTAATTATACCCTTATTTATCATTTTAAAAGCCAAATATAATATTAATTGCTTTTTCTTATCTATATATTTATTAAAAGACTTGTTAGGAAATTTAAAATAAATTTTAATACATTAGTTGTATTTCTTGATCTATGTGCTAAAACCTTATATAACACATAAAAGGAAATGGAGGTAGTATAAATGTTATATAATCATTGTTTTGATCAAAGCAACTAAATAAGAAAAAGGGTTAAAGTGAAAATATACCCTAAATTATTCTCGAAGTTACTACTAATATTTTAAACCTTTTTCGTGTGCAATGTCACTCTTCATATTTCAAAACCATAGCAATTTTACTTTACTATAATTCATCAATGACGTTGAGCATTAAATTTGCTAATTGCACTACTAATTATACCGATATACTGAATCCATCATACATAGAGTATACATAGTATTTTAGTTGAAAAAAAAACCCCTAAAAAATCACAACAATTCAAGAAAAATAGAAAAAAAGTGGTATGAATGAAGGAATTTGGCCAAAATACATTGATTATAATATCCAAAGGAAATTAACTTTTAATCAGAGAGTCAAAAAAACCATCAAAAAATCATTTCATAAAAATCCTATGTGGCATCTAAATGGGAACATAATGCTTTAACTCGACAATTAATTTTGACCTCAAGCTGGAAATTGGAACCTTAATTATGGGAACTCTAATTAAAAATCTCGAAACATATCAACTAGTAAGCACGAACAAATATAACACAAATCATATGTAGATGAAACTAAACTAAAAACATCTCAAGAAAATGGAAAAATTCTGAAAAATTTGCAAAATGCAAGAAAATAGAAAAAATGGCATAAACAAAGGAATTTGATTAAAATACATGACAGAGTACGACTGAGGCATGAAGCATTTGGAGTCCTTGAACATGGCAATGAGCTTGAAAAGTGCATAAAGCCTAACTATTTGAATCAAGTTCTTGCTCATACTTGAGTGCCAGGAAGAATGAGAATTTATCAAGGAGTGATGATTATTGTGGTATCTCAAAGTTAGGATTCAAGAGATGGGTTCTCTTGGAGCCTATTTCCTTCTGTCAACATTTTGTTTTAATTTTCTTATTTTCATTGTCTATTTTTTTTTCAGTTTTTGTTCATTGTTGTTCTTGTGTTCAATTCATGTTTCCTTGAGTTGCACGATCCTTAACTCAAATAGGGTTCTTAGGATAGGTTCCTAAAATGTCTCCCATTGATTTTGATACCCAAAAAGGATTATTTTTAATCAAAATCCTTAAAAACTATTCAAAATCACAAATCCAAACCATAATTAAACTAATTGCATTGGTTCTTTTTAATAAAAAAAACTAACTGCATTGGTTGGTTGCATGACTTTAATCTTAGTTAAATTTCCAAGTGATCTTGATGCCAGCTTTTGCGTGTGTGCGCGTGCTAGCTAGCTATTACAAAATTCACAAATGGCATCATTATTCCATTCAAGAAGCAAATTTCATAGATCAATATATAATAAGAACTTAGGCCATATATATATATATATATATATCTGTGTATAATAAATAAGACTGAAACTGTGAAAACAATAAAGGATAAAAAGAAAAAATCAAGACGCGTTCATTTGAAATTTCTGTTTGAAAATTTCGTGGAAGGAAAATGAGGCACTTGCATTTGAATTCCTGGGAGATAAACCTGTGTGTATCTTACTCATCCTGGTGTCTGCGACTCCATCCGACATTCAAGTCATAAAATGAAACAGCCCTTCTTCATCACACACTCCGTCATGATCCACACACACACACATTCATATTCATATCATTCTCATGACTCCCACTTTTGAATTTTGAGAGCGCCAGATAAAATAACCTTCCTAATTAATTTTTTAATGTGGAACAGACGACAATTTATTTTACATAAACAAAATCTTGCAGTAATTAATTCCTACTCAACTATGTGCATGCTTTGGTAACGAAACCATACAAGGCGTATTAATGGGGAGCTATTTGTTTATTTTTAATTTTTCCGTGTTTGAAAAATGGCTACTTTGACTAAGGAAAGTGATATACATGTACTTCATTGCTTGTCAATTGTTATGCAAGTTTGACCTACATTTTTATCTATCCTAAACCCAAACTTAATTTGTATATAACATATTCTATTTTTTTTTACAAAAAAAAAAAGCAGTTTGCTGAATATTTGAGTTTTTGGGGTGCAAGTTACTTGTATTTGATTACTTCAATTTCAACCTTCAAACCATACACAGTCAAGTTAGCCTATAGATTTTTTTAAACCACTTAATTAACAGTATAAAAAAAGAGACATATATAGAAAATCAATATAATAAATCAAGGTCAACTCTACATATTGCATGTCAAATAAGTTGAACTACAAATTTTTGGCTAATATATCCACAGCTTAGCTCTTAAGAAAAAATAATGCAAGTATATTTTAAAAAAAAAAAGAAAAAAAGATAGTGACGTGAGCATTAACTGAGATATATAATGAAAATTTATTAGACTTGTCCACATAACTTTCTCATATGATATGTGGCGTCCCACCCAATTTACACACCCACACAGAGTACTATATTAAACCAAATCCAAAACATAACATGCATGTATCACAAAGAGGAACACTTGAAGTGCCAATTATTCCCTCCATTTAAAGAAATAATCCTTTTGGAATCATGTACACAGATAATTAAGAAAGCTCATAAATAGTTTAAGAAATATAAAGTTTGGTTGTATTTTATTATAATATTCTTATTAATTTAATGTTTCTTTCTTCTTCAATTATCTAAACTAGTTAAAAACTATTAATGTTTTAAAAATTGTAAAATGGCAATTATTTTAATAAAATAAAGAGACTAAAACAATGCTTTTATGAATGGGAAAAAGACAAGTGAGGATCTGGGAAAAAAATATTTTCCAATCAGGATTCCACTTGAAAATATTCAAGTACCATAAATTAATTTTTCAACTGATATAAACTATAAATTTCTAACTGGTAATCTGATGTGGAAATATTTTTTCTGAGATTCTCAATTATCTTTTTTTTTTTTCCCTCTATGAATCCCCATGTTGGATAGGTTCATTTGACTTGTTTTCCGGTAGTCTTTGTATTATTGTTACTAAAAAAAAAAGCTTTTATATTTTCATTCAGTGACAGGGTTATTGATAATGGTGGCTCACTTTGCAGTAAGGTTATCTTTAAGCTTTTGCTCAATTGTACTATTATGTGTGTCTCGTAATCAGTGTGTGTGTATATATTAATAATAAATTTATTTAATAAATAATATGATAATAGATTATTTATTAACTATTTTGAATCTAAAATATAATATAGATAAATATTAACTTATTTATGTTTAAATAAATATGAGGTTATGAAAATTATTAATAATAATATTTTTATTTTTTATATAATATATAAAGTAAAAATATATATTAATTTTATTATTATGAGTTGGACCATGATTTGAGTACGGATAAACCAATAAATCTTAAGTCAGGGTTTGGCTAATTTAATTACCAGTTTGATTTTAAAAAAGTTGATTCTCAATTTAAAAATAACATATAAGCCAGCTATAGGATCAGAGTGATTATGAGTTGATGTTGATGTATATTACCTATGGTGATGCAGTATACTGAATTTTTTTTGGTTTTAATTTCATGCAGTGATGACCGTCTCCTTCAATATGATATATATTTGGTAAATAACATACTTCGCATGGATAGAAGTACGTGGTACACTAAACAACTTATATATGAATAAAATATTAGTTAGGCCGGGGGGGGGGGGGGGTAGGGGGAAATGGCGTGTTTGGCGTCCAAGTTACTTTATTTTGATTCGTTCAATATCGTTTTAATTTTCAAACTTTCAAACCACACACACGCACATCTATATACGAACAGGCATTCTACAGTCAAGCCAGCGAAATGACCGTGAATTCTTTATTTTTGAAAACTCCAACACAGGTTTGGACCGGTCAACCCATAGGCATCTATAAATAAAGCGGACCCTCTTTCCACCGTCCATGCATATATCATAAACTGTGTCAACTAATTTGCAGCCTTGGTATTTCCCAGCAGAGATATATATATATCAACAATAACCAGAGAGAGAGAGAGATCGATCAGTAAGTAATGGGTTGGTGTATGAGGAATATCCTATTGGTAGTTGTAGTGATCATCTTGACGTTGGTGGTGGCTTGTCCAGAGTTTGGAGCGGCGACGAGGCCATTGCAAGAGGATGGGCTTCTTTTGCAGTCACTTCCACGTGGGACTGGGACGCCCTCAAGTCCCGATCCAATCCACTCCTGAACTATATATATAACCACAGCTCCACCTCCTCCTCTTCTTTTTCCTCCCTATCTATCTCCCACTCATGCTCATGCATGCACCCTCACAACTATAGTATATTATATGTATATCATAACCTCTCTTCAAACAGCTACCTACGACTCCAACATAAACTTTCATTTTATATAATTAATTGAGTTCAACAAAAGTTGTGAGATCATTTGAATATTGTTTATTTATTTATTTTTTGTTTGCAAAGAAGATCATATATAAGTCGTTTAATTGAAAGAACAGAATTATTCTGAGTCAGTTACTCTCGTTGCCTATGGTGCAAGTATATACGGACGTAAATATAATCCATGAATATTGGTGCAGTTGGTCTTAATTTGTCCACCCACGTACACCTGACATGGGATCTTCTAGCTAACTTCTACCCTTTCTTTATATATGTTTGCTTGGATATGGAAAACCAAAATTCATTTTATAAATTAAGCACGCAATCAATTATATTTGAATGCCTTTTCTCTTTTGGGCCATCCAATGCCTGGTTAATCAGTGATAAACAATTAGAGGAGTTGGAAAACACAAAATATATATATATATATGTCTGAAAATTAATTTTTCGTGATTGGGACGACCAAGAGGGGGGGACCCCTTCATTAATAAGATAGGTCCAAAATACTACAAAACACAAATTAAGGAGCATTAAAACGCATGATGCAAGGCGGTTACGTAACTAGTGGCCCAAAAAAAAAGGCGGTTCCGAGACTTGCTTCCAAAACACCGAACGAGTGGTCGAGCGAGACCGCCTGTCTTGGGCCCATTCGACCCATTTTGTCCAGTTTGCTTTCCTTCAAATAGTATATCCGTGCAATCCACCAAAAAGAAAAAAATCGGCGCCACCTCTGTCATCAAAATATCAATTGATATATTAATTAAAATATAAAATTTATAACATGTTACATTATTTACAAATACTGAAGAATATGATTCTTAGCAAAATAAATAAATAAATAATAAAAGTAATTAATATGACTCGTTCTTTGTACTTCATCTAATGCATGGGCATGGGCTCACTGGTTATATATGTTAACCAGCCCTACAAATTAATTCCACTATTCATTCATATTTTAATGTAAATTTAGATTTTTAAAGCTTAAAATTTATTAAAATTAAAAAAAGGTGACGAAAAGGATGAAATTTATTTTCTATTTTCATTTCAGAGTAATTTTATAATTAGAGTAATATAGATTATAACCATCCAACCCCACGCACCAAATCAGTAATGGAAGATTATCATGGTAATTATTCCCTCTCTCATCTCAACTTTTTCCCAAAGGAGACAAATTAATTTGAAAGGATATATCCAAATTGCTAACTATATTGCAAAATACATTGCATAACAAGAATTGTCCCCTGATCTGCCTCCGCCATTGCGACTTCAATAATTTGATTACCAATAATTTATCTTCTTTTCATTAATGTAGTATATATATATATAGCAAGGGTTACAACAACTCATTTTACGGGAGAACTTGGAAAAATGGGCATGTTTATGATTGGTTCGATGATATATACTGAAATAGACATGAACTGTTAAATCCAAGGACAAGAATGCCATGTATAGGATACCATCTATCCAAAGTTGAATTTTCCGCGCATCATGAACGAGTCTGTCTCTCTCTCCCTCTCTCTCTCTCTCTCTCTCTGTGCCCCGAGACGAGTCTGTCTCTCCAGTGCTAGTGCTACAGCGAGTGGTGGAGCCACTATATTGAGAGTTGCATGTGTTCACACTAAAAAATTACAAGAATAATACCTAAGTTTGATCATTTGCACTCTCTTTTCTAAAAATTTTGATCAACCTAATTTTTTTTTATTTAAATTAAAATTTATATGAGTACAAAAAATTTTTATATTTGTGATAATTAACTCAAGTCCAATAATTTTGATCCAAAATTTCAAATACATTATACCCAGACACTACAAATCTATCATTATTTACTTTTTATTTTTAGAATCAAAATTTTTAGTAATAAACTAACCTAATTATTATAATATTATTCTCTTAATTATTAATTTTTAAATTAATTCACCCCCACTAGTTCAGAATTTTGGCTCCACCACTGGCTACAGCTCCTACATGAATCACCGATCCATCAATTTTAGGTACACTCCCTCGTAAAGGCTGATGTATCAAAGTGAATTTGGTGAATTCATGTTATGTTGCAATTTTAGGGGAAAAATTGATATAACATCAGTAGCATGGCCGTTTAGATCTAAAAGCAAATTAATGAAATTCAGAAATATTTTGCGCTCGTTTTGTTTGCCTTTTTGTAAAACTATTTTTAGAATAATTATAGTTTACAAAAATAAAGTTTGGATAAAAGTAGAGAAGGTTACTGAAAACCTGTTTAGATGAAAAAGGAGAAAATGATGATTAAAAATTATGGTTTAATTTGTAAAAATATAAACCAAATAGATTCTAATTAAAAAAGTCAAGGAAGAATGAGCCCATTGTGCAAACAAGGAATTTGAATGCACTACAATATTTTGGACACTACAACGTATGCTATAGTCTATAAATTAACAATTGCCAACATGAGATGGACTCTTGACCTTTTGACTTTTTGCATTCTTGTATATCTCTCCCTCTCTCTCTCTCTTAATCAGGGCCAAGTCTTTGTAGGTGTGTATGTTTTCCACACATTTTTAAGATGGTTATAAGGAAAAAAATAGTTATACATGTTCAGGGGCGGATTGACATTGTAATGTCAGGGCAGCTACCCCCACTAAATTTTTGAAGTCTGTTATTAATATATATATATATATATATATTTATATATAATACATAATTCTTATTAAATGTCCCCACAGTTCAAGTTTATTAGCTTTCTGCCATGCTATTAATTTTTTGTTCCATTTTGTGCAATTATGTTGTCACTTTCTGATTAGCTCATTACTTTTTTTTTTTTAAATAAAAAGTATTATATGTTTCCAAAATATAAAAAGTACTGGAAATAATTATCATGTTTTGATGTATATTTATATCTTTAATAATGTATGTTCATACTTTTGATTTCTACTTCTTCCATTCCGTAATATAAAGGATAATTGGGAAATTTTTTTTGTTTCAAAATATAGTAGACATAGGGGTTTGCCTGGTATATTTAATAACTTTTTTTCAAAAATAACCTTAATTAAGATGATATTTTTTTCCTAAAAACTAGTAGCACAATCCATTTGTATTAATTACATGATGTAAAAGTGACTAATATTCAATGAGAAAATTTTTTGACACTATTTTATATTCTTTATAAATTTATTACTTTTCTTAATCTGTATAATTTTATTTTTTATTCATTATATTAAGGAACAGAAATAGTATATTTTTACTGATATAAATTGAATTATTTACTTCCTTTGGTCTCAAATATAAGAAATAAAAAGTAGATGATTGGTGCAATAAATGAGATTTTCCAATATTACTCCTCATTAATTAAAAGAAAAATTATGTTTTTCAATAATTATTAATTGATTTGGTGCAAAACAAAGACCATTAATTAAGGGTAATTTTTTAAAAAAAATTATTTTAATACAAATTAAATGAGGTTAACTAACAATATTAATATGTGTGAGGTAATTATATTTTTTATTATATTTGAAATCGAAGAAGTATATAAATGTTGCTCCCACATCTAAAATTTTCTGGGTTTGCTACTGTACATATTCGGAATTATAGCTACATTTTTTGACCCAAACATTAAAAAAAATTCAATTCATAAAATAATTAGCTATATATATATATATATATATATAAGTTTACTCGCATCTGTGCTTGGTGCCCAAGGTCCAGTATTTGATCCGTTCAATATCTATTTTTTCAAATTTCAACCTTCAAGTTCAAATCCCATTGCTGAGTCAAGCCAAAAGATTTTTTTTAAAGGTAGCGGTCAAGACATATAGCCCCGCGCTAACCCAGCCTCTCTCTCTCTCTATATATAATTGTTAAGCTTGGTCTCTTTCAATCACTCACATCTCAAACTCTCAGCTCATCAACTTATCCCCTTGTACCAAATCTTTCGAAACCTTGCAAGTGCGAGAGACTTGAAAAAGCAGTAGAGAAATCAGAGATTAATTCCACTTTAGCTTCAAATCCAGAGAGAGAGAGAGATCAATTGCACCTATATATGGCTTTCTCTTACAGTTGCAGGAACATCCTCTTGACAGTTGTTGTGATAATCTTAACCGTGTTGGTGGCTTCTCCTGAGTTTGGAGCAGCGAGGCTGTTACCCGCTGATGTTTGGTCGAGAGAATATGGAATCCTGTTGCCGGCGCTAACACGAGGTACCGGCACACCTTCAAGTCCCGACCCAATCCATTCCTAGATCATAACGCCAACCTGCTGCGACTGCGAGCCATGATCTGCACCATGACAGCACACTCACAATATTCTTTCTTTGTTTTTCCCTTGATCATAGGAAACACAACAGATTACGTTGACCATGCATGCGCCCGTTTTTTCGTACAGAAGATTTTTTTTTTAACATTTATAGTCTTACAACACGAATTGTACCATAATACTGATCAAGATCATATACACATATATATTGAATTTGCAAGTTGAAACAATAATGCAGGGAGTTGTGAAGAATATTATTAGCCTTGCACTGCACATTATGTATGCAGTTGACACGCTGATCAATTCAAATGCGTGTGTTTTGCTTGAATCTTGATGAATCATAGTTCAGCAAAATGGCACGTTTTCCGTTATGTTCTGTTAAACGCCATAGCAGGTTCCAGTTACTTTCTTCTCTTAAGTGGCATTTAATTGGCTGGGTTTTGGCTGGACAAATTGGAACTTCAGACGAAGACAAATGAATCCTCGATCCGTTATGGGGCCGGGGCTTTTAAGAAACTATATATAGATGCAAGTAGATTAGAAGGCTTTGCCTGGCACTTGGGCACATGCTCAGTGAAGGAAGCAGAGGGTATGGGTGCTTGAAGTTGAAGGACTGAAAGATGTGTCCCAACTAGGACTTTGGCACTCCCTTTATCCGCTTCTTTTTTTCTTTTAATATCAATTGTTGATGTGTTGTATCGTCTTTGTTGTTAGAGAAAATAATGTGCCGAAAGTGGAGTGTGGGTTGGATACAATGAATTTTAATTTCATGAATTTTGGTCAAATAATATGACTCCGTATATTTTATATTCTGGCCAAAAAATGTTTTATATTTTATATTAACATTAATAATGATAATACATTATTGCAGCTGTTTAAAAAAAAATTGTATCAATAGAGACTTTATAAAACTTAAGAAAAATTATAATCGTGGGGACGAGTTTTTTTTTTTTGGCCAACAAAAAAAATGATATGATATGATCCAATGAGGGTCCGCAACCTCTGCTAATCTTTTCGTATGATATGATTGAGACAAAAATTTGGTTTGTTTTATGGGCGGTGAGAAACGGACACGGATATTCAAACGGTGCCCGCGAACTCTTCGAGCAACGGAGAGAGGGGGAGAGAGGCAAAGAGCGAGAGGGAGGGACAAATAGTGAGAGGGTCTGAGCCACAAGAATGTCCACAAAAATGGCGATTTTGGAGGGCCTTCGGACAATGCCATCTCCACAAACCCAGGGATCTTACGAGTGCGAGTCCAAACGCGGAAGAAAAAGACCAACAAAATTCAAGGGTTTATTCGCAGTTTTCTTATTGCCTCTATTCATATCGCATCGTCCCACTGAAATTTGGGCATTTTGTTTCACTGACATTGACGTTGATTTCTGGGGAATTTGATGTTACCAGTGTAGAATACACGCGATTTCTGATTTAAAATCTTGTGAAATTGACTTGGGAAGCACGTTACTTCGAGTTAAAGTTCGATGGATAATGACTTCAGTCCATTAAAAATGTACGTAGCTGGTATTATTGGAGTGTTATTTGAAGAAACATATCAATGCTGCCGAGCTTCATTTTGAGAAAATGGTAATGAACTCTCACACATTCTATTACACGAAATTTGATTGAATGTGGTACAGAAGGTTGTTAGTGGAATAGTTGCGGTGCACAACTATGTTAGCCATCTGCTTGTCATTTACTTTTTCGGTTTGAATTGAGACGTTTTTCATTTTTATGACAAGATATTTGCAGAATTTTCAGAGTCTGGTCTGTTGACAAATGGTAAAAATCTGTTGGAAACCGTGAAAAATTTAAATCTTTGCCACAGACACATGGAAATGCACGTTCCTTTCTAGTCTGTACATATACTTTGCCAATGTGTACTGATGCCGTAATAGAGATTTTATGATTTCCAAGGAGCAGTTATTATCACCATTTGTAGGTACAATAGAAGGTCAATACTACTGGACACCCTCGCTCTGTACTCCAAAACAAAAACTAATTTATAAAAGAAACTAGTTGTTATCCAAAAAGTAATAATCCAGGCACCGAAATCTACTGTTGAAATTACGAGGCATAAAAGCTGAGGTGAGGTGAGGTGAGGTGAGATGTGTAATTGGGCTCTGATACTTCATTCCGCATTCTGCTCTCTTTCATGTGCTAGTATTCTGACTGAGGGCACTTCTGAAGGATGAGAATAATAGAGCTGTGAAAAGCAAGAGGGAAGAGGGAAACAAAATGTACTGCAAGATGAAGAGTCTATTTGTGCTAAAAGCCAATAATGATTTTTTGTTTTGCATACAGCATGGTGCTGATATGATTATTTGTGTCATGATAGTTGTCTCAACCGCTTAGAAGATTAAGTTTGAATATCTTTTAAATATAGACTCTTGATATGAATAGCTGAATACTGTATATAGATCTTGAAATGTTTTATAATGGCCATGTGAAGAGCTATATGGTTCCTAAGTGATGGTGTGAATTCAAATCATGGTATCATGCTTCTAAGGAATTGTGGTATTGAGGTTTAGAGTTTAGACGAATGGGACTTAGGTTTGTGAATGTAATTTTTGCAATCTTTGGCAGGAGGATATCTGGTGATGGCTATTTAGAATAATTACTCATTTAATAATTTTTGTTTATGACCTAATTATCTTTAATGCTTGATTAATGAATAAAATGAATAGGCATCATATATTATATTTTAACAACTCTTATAATGCTTTTAATTTTGAATGTAACAGGGTATTCCAGAAAACATCGTTGTTGGTTCTCACATTTGGGTTGGTGATCCTGAGCAAGTTTGGATTGATGGAAAAGTACTGAAAATCAATGGAGAGGAAGCTGAGGTTCAAACTAGTTATGGGAATATGGTAATAGACTTTCACCCAGATGGTCCTCTATTTCAGTTGTCTTTAGTACTACTTTCCTGTCATTCCTTTGTGGTCCTCTGGTTCCAGAGCTTCAGATATTTCAATTTTCTTCTTTGGATTTTTTGGTTTGCTGTTTAGTTTCAAGAAATGTTTATGCTGCCAATAGTGTTTTCTTTTTTAGGAGGATCTTGTCCTTAAAACACATACCTAAGGCTAGAAAACCTTAATGTCAAAAAGGCATTAGGATTCCAACAAACAACTTTAAAAAGAGAACTGCATTATGATTCTTATTCTAAAATAAAAAATATGAGTTATGTCATAGATTTTAAAGAGGGATGGAATGATCATAGTCTTTGTTAATTTTTGCTTCCATTGTAAAAAGGATATCTAGTGGTCTGGATTTTATGGTTTGTACTTTTTTATTTAAATTCTGATGAGGACCAGCCACTGTGTATGGGCCTTATGCTAAATTTCACATTGAATAGTATGGGTTGCTCGGTGGGTACTTAGGAGAGGGGGTGCAATTCTACAACTTACTAGTCATGGCTTATGAGGTGGGTTTCCCAGCTGTTCCTTAGGTGTGCATCAATGGTATCAAAGCTGCTTCCTCAACTGCTTCAAAAGGAGTTACTTGCAGAGGGTTTTGATTTGAAGTAAGGTTGATGAAGTGGCACATAGTGTAGCTAACGGGATGTCGTCTTTGTCAGCTAAGGGGCCTTGATGTGGACCAAGCATTGTGTATGGGATTGTGCCTAGTCCCACATCACCACATGTAGTATGAGCTATTCTATGATGCACATATATGGGTATGCGTATTTGGTCTAACATGGTATGATACGTTAAATATAACAAATTTTAAAATTTTAGGATATGGGTACGAGAAATATACATATATAATTTTGCAAATATTCAACAAATTAGCACATGAAAAATGAACAATATAGAAAGAATTTGAGTTTTAAACAAGTATTTCAAAAGCAATATAAAGATATTCATAACATGTAACCAAAATATTGGATTTTCGATAAGCTCTTGAGTCATTTTGAATCATTTCAAAGGAAAAAAACCAATCATATAGAGGCTAGAATATATTGTGTGCATTGTGAATCATGGTAGGGTATCATATCCAATTCAGGTATGCCTAATATTTTGAAGTATTGGTGCGGTATATATTCACTAAGCTATTTAAGTTCGGCAGTTTACTCCTTACCAGCTATGCTGTTGAGGTGGGTTTACCTGCTGTTCCTTGGGCGCACATCAGTTTCCATTTTGGCCCTTACATTTGCAAGAAACATTTGTTTCTTATGGCTTTACAGAGGTAATAGGGGTGTCTTCAAGGCTGCCAAAGAAAAAGGGAAAGGGAAATTTGATTTATTGCTCTATTGTCGTATCTGTTAATAGAGAACAGGAGAGAGAACACAAAATACTTAACATGATGCTCTCAGATAAATGTTTTATTGGTTCAGCAGAGAAATATGGATCCAAGAATTTAGAACCATATGCAAATCCTCGCTCTTTAGAAACTCTAAGTCAAGATGAAAAAAAAACAAAAACGGCAATGTTTTGAACTTTGAAGACAGTAATTTGAATACCTATTTCTGTCTATAGGTGCTCATTATGTCCCAAAAGGGTGATTTTACATCATACTGGCTTCATTGGTACATACACAGATGTGGTCTTGATCTGAGTCAATTACTGGTGTGTCTATTTTACTTTTATTTGCATCAGGTTGTTGCCTGTTTGTCAAAATTATATCCTAAGGACACAGATGCTTCTGCTGATGGAGTTGATGACATGACCAAGCTTGCATATTTGCATGAGCCAGCAGTGCTTCATAATTTAGCAGCTAGATACAAGATCAATGAAATATATGTAAGATTATCCTGACCTTCTTGGTGAATTTAGTTAATGTTCACCTTTAAAAGGAGAATGACAGATCAATACAGCTTTAGGAGGCTCTATATAATACTTCCATATCATGGCAGACTTATACTGGCAATATTCTTATTGCCGTTAATCCCTTTCAAAATCTTCCACACTTGTATGACACTGATGTGATGCAACGGTACATGGGAGCAACACTTGGAGATTTAAGCCCTCATGTTTTTGCTATTGCTGAAGCTGCATACAGGTGGTTTGTTATGCTATTATTAACTTTTCTTTCCTCAGCAATATTTTTATTGCCTATTGTTTTCTTAAATCAGGGCAATGATTAATGAGGAGAAAAGCAATGCTATTCTTGTTAGTGGTGAGAGTGGAGCTGGTAAGACAGAAACCACTAAAATGCTCATGCGTTATCTGGCATATTTGGGTGGACATGCTGCAGCTGAAGGAAGTAGTGTTGAACAACAAGTTTTAGAGGTAAGGTTATCTGACTCTACATTATGGTAGCCGTTGCTCCTACAAATTTATTGTTGCTTATACTGAGAAGCAGTTTCCTTGCTCTTGGCCAAAGTAAGAACAACATAACAACAATAGCTGGAAAACAGTCATTTTCTTAGACATGTAAAGAACAAAAATAAAGATTATATTTCTGAAGCAGAGAGTGAAAAGAATACATTCAAATGTGAAGGCTGTGATTCAGGTCCAATCAGAAAAGTTGACAAAATGTTAATTTTATATATTGCTAAATAGCTCACTTTAAACTGGATCTGGCCTATTTTAGGACGTTCTGCAATATGCATATACTTGTGACTTATATAGTAAAGGGATAGGCAATCAAGCAGGAAGTATGATCAAGCAAATGAGGCTTATTGAAACAATGTCAAGGGAGAGATTTTGCTGCATAAGGACTTATGTTTTTCCCCCCTCTTGTTTCTTTAATTTAAAAATGAATTACTATATTTTAAAAATGTCTAAATTTTTGTTGTGGTTATATATTGGAGTAAAATACCCCACAACCTTTTCATTTTATTGAAATTACAATACAATCTGCACTCCTACTTATTAAAGCTATAGAGTCCTTTGTTGAAACTTGAAAGTTGAGGCAGCACTACTAAGTCCATCCCATGCATATTGCTTGATAGTGAAAAAATAAAAACCTTGGAATCACTTAAAATAGCTAAGGTGAGAAGTTCTGATTTTGCATATGTTCTTCTGATTTTGTTTTCTCCGATGGTGATAATGAATCCAGTTTTTTGAGAATATTAGTTGATGAGAAGTTCTTGGTCCTAGAATTTGCAATTATATAGAGCAAAAGAAATTACTTACCATTTTTCTAGGGTGTCCTGATTAATTTTATTAAATTGTTTAACCTTGGGAGACACTAAGTTTTGGTTTAAATGGTATTTGTGCAGTCAAACCTAGTTCTTGAAGCATTTGGGAATGCAAAAACTGTCAGAAACAACAATTCCAGGTAAGCATATTCTGGTCATGCCATACGATGCTTTTCTTTTGGTATGTAAGTCTTCATATCACTGTTTCTTGAGCACTCTGCTTTCATTTCTTTGAATGTGATTTTTGGTTTATCCTTATTTTCTTATAGGTATCTTACATATGTGGATACTTGTGTATACTAGACTTATTATTCTTTTGCCCCTTTGATAGATACCATGTATACATTTAGTGTACAATTGAGTTCTTCATGGATTTTGTTATTATTATTTTTGTTATCCTGGCAGTGAAAGAGCACCATATATTTTATGGAAAAGTTGTATTTGGACATGTTTCATCATATGATACTTATTATGTTCAAGGCACATGAGAACTATCTAGCATTATTAAGAAGAGGTGTTTCTCATATGTAATTTATTGATTATAAGTAGATATTACACATTCACATTATTTTTCCTGCAGTCGTTTTGGAAAATTTGTTGAGATTCAATTTGATAAGCATGGAAGAATATCCGGCACAGCCATTAGAACATATCTCCTGGAGAAATCTCGTGTTTGCCAAATCTCAGATCCTGAGCGTAACTATCACTGTTTTTACCTTCTCTGTGCAGCTCCACCTGAGGCAGGATCACTGAGCTTGATCTTCTGTTTTTGTTTCTGCAAGCCTTTAACAAATTTACATGACATTCTAACTTGTTATGTTTGCTTTTATTAGGAAAAGGAGAGATACAAGCTGGGAGATCCTAACTCATTTCACTACCTTAATCAATCCAGTTGCTATGAATTAGATGGTGTTAATGCTGCTCAAGAGTATCTGAGCACAAAGAGAGCCATGGCTGTAGTGGGAATCAACCGTGAAGAACAGGCATGACTATGACCTCTAATAGCTATTCTAATAATTTTGTAGCTTCATCTACTAACAAAATATGTTAGTAAATGTTCTTTGTGAATTTCCCTGGTCCTTCCTTGCAGGATGCAATTTTCAGAGTTGTGGCTGCTATTCTTCATCTTGGAAACATTAAGTTTGAAAAATCAGATGAAGATTCATCAGTTTTAGCAGACGAAGAATCAAAGTCTCATCTCGAAATGACAGCAGAACTTCTCAAGTGTGGATGAATCTTTGATATTATCATAGGATGTCTTTCCTTGTTTGAAGTTCCATATAATTTTTCACTTGTTCTTGTTTCAGATGTGTTCCAAGTGCTTTGGAAGATGCACTTTGTAAGCGTATGATGATTACCCCAGAAGAAGTCATTAAGAGAAGTCTTGATCCTCTTGCTGCGACAGTTAGCAGGGATGGTTTAGCCAAGACATTATATTCTCGGTTATTTGACTGGTAAATTTTTTTTTTATGTAAATATGAAAGAAAAAAAAATTAATGTTGGCTTATTACTATTTAAGTCTAACCTTCTTGTTTCGCTAAAAAAATAAATGAAAGTAATTTAATGCGTAATCATGTGGTCTTTTGTTTTGTTCAGGTTAGTCAAAAAAATTAATGACTCCATTGGGCAGGACCCTAACTCAAAATATATCATTGGGGTTCTAGACATATATGGCTTTGAAAGCTTTCAAACTAATAGGTGAGGACAGGTCACATTGTTGACTTTAAAGATGCTGTTGTATGATTTTGCATTTGCTCAAATAGATACAAAAACATTTGCTCTTATACAAGTAGCACACCTTCATATGAATGTTGTTCAGACATGTATTTTCATCATTCTGAGTAAACTTCTCTTTTACAATGCCTCAGTGGCTTGACCTCTTGATTCTCTGCATTATGACTGAGTAGGGTGTGCTCCCTCAATACTATATGATTTTGCTAGTTGCAATGCAAGTGATCAAAATGCAAGCTGTCCTTTGCAGTTTGGCACTGTGTTGACTAAGATTTTTCCTAGCTGATATTTAATTCCTTGGGTGTGCAGTTTTGAGCAGTTTTGTATCAATTACACAAATGAAAAGCTGCAGCAACACTTCAACCAGGTATGAGGTTAGTCTTGAATATTTTTTACAATTTGAGTTGTAACTTTGTCTTCACATGCAATCTGAGGTTGATTATATCCTGCAGCATGTGTTTAAGATGGAGCAAGACGAATATACACGGGAAGGGATTGATTGGAGCTACTTAGAATTTGTAGATAATCAAGATATGTTGGATATTATTGAAAAGGTTTTTACACATACTTTGAACTTGATTTTTGTATCTTTTATTAAAACTTATGAAAGCATACTTTGTAGCCTGGCTTTTGTTAGTATCCTCACTGAAACTTGAGCAAACAAATGCTGACATGAAACTATCACTTTGAGTTAATACAACTGCTTGTCGTTACCTGCTATATTTTAACATAGTTAGGATTCAATCTATTGGTTGGGGCAAATCTCATCTCGTATTCCATATTTTGCATATGAGCATATGTGCTTGCAAGTTTCATACTTGGCTTTAAATATGGCATTTGACCTGTGCAATAAAAAGTAAATGTAAAATTCAGCATGCAATGTTGATCATCTATAGACATGGTACTAATCTTGATTCCCTTTGTTTTTCAGCTCATGCGTCCTTTCAGGATAGTAGAAGATATAGGTGGCTTTGTTATGTCTCTGTATTGCAAGGGACACTACTGTAATTTTTGTTTTGTTTTATGTTAGATCTTGAGAGGATTGCTGATCCTTGTTTCTTTATGTTTTTTATGGGTACTTAAGTGGGATGGGAAACACTCTCTTTAAAGTTAGCTATTGAGATGAGAGAACCAACACACTTAAATACCCTATTAGGTATCCCGTAGTACTGAATGTGGGATTTAGGCATCCTATACTATCTAAGTCTCCATCAGTTTTCCTTTTGCCAAATAAATTATTTTTTCCTTAAGAAATAATGAAAACTGTTTTTGTAAGTTTTGACTTACAAATAACTTATGAAGTCAGGTGAATTGTATTCCGTGTGATATATACTAAGCATCTGAGATGGAAGTTTAACCATAATTTTGCATGTGATATATTTCCTACAACTTCCAACATCATATATAACAACCTTGTTTTTGGTAGATTGTGTTGTACAAAGACCTTGTTTGTTTGCTAGACACCCATCGTTCACTGCTGTTATTTGTACTTCTTCACCAATGTGTCTTGTCATTTTGATTAATGGAGTCCTTAAGTGCAATTATCTTTTGTCAGTCACAGTGAAGACACCCCTTGTTTATCTTTTCTAAGCCATTTTGTAGGTAGACATGCTGAGAGATAGCTTTTCTGATTTAGGACAGACAGGCTGAAAATTAGAGGGAAGAAAGAGAAACTTGAGGAGAGAGAAGAATGGAGGGAGAGTTCAGAAAGTAAAAGGGGGGTGAATAGAAGAAAATGGGGAGAACAGAAATGCATTAGTAATCTCAATTCATAATCCCAGCTCTAGTATTCAAAGCATATAGCGATTTATGAATAGGCAAATCTATTTTGATAACCAACAAATCCTAAATTACAAAAATTTTTTGATAACCCCAACCAAAAGTGGCCTTATAACCTCAAACCACAATAAATTCTCAGTCAATGCAAATGTATTATTTCATACTTATAAATTTTTTAATCTTACGTTCCCCTCTCCCATTTTCCCCCAGCTTTCTTATAACATGATAATGTTAAGTGCTGGACTTTTGTTTGGGAATATTCATATACTGTTTGTTTATCATTTTCAGTTTATAATATCTGTATCTGTTTTCTTGATGTTATAGTAGGCATATCTTAATAGTTGTCTTGTTTTGCAGAAACCAGGTGGAATCATTGCTTTGCTTGATGAGGCATGGTATGATGAAATCCCTTTATTTTTGTTATATTACTTTGTGGCTGTTAATTCATGTCTGGGAAAGAGAAAGGTCAGAATTGAGCAATGGCAGGAGTTAAACTATTCATTCTTGCTTTTGTGAAATGAATTTATATGATATAGAGCTTGCCAATTCCAGTGCCATATTAAGTCATTTAACCACGTCAAAGGATTATATGTTTGAACTGATGCATGTTTTATATAATTGTCAGTCAAAGTCATCTACAATTAACGTAATGTAATACATTGATGGCAATATGAGGATCAATTTCAACTGTTTTTTTTTGGCTTATGATCCTAAGGAGAATGAATGGATAAGTTTTGGTCTCTGGTGTACTTAATTTTTGGTCAACAAATAGCAAAAATTTATGCACTCTTTCTTGATGGCTTGCTGATATTCCGTCCTGTTGTAGTTTTTAATGATATCTTGCAAAACTGTTTTTAGGCAGCAGAATTTTTTTTTTCCGGCTACTGGTATCTTTTAATGACATGGTAATTGTCATTTTTGTAGTATGTTTCCAAAGTCAACTCATGAAACATTTTCGCAAAAGCTTTATCAGACTTTCAAAAATAACAAGCGCTTCATCAAGCCAAAATTATCTCAATCAGATTTTACCATTGTTCATTATGCAGGGGAGGTAAGTTTGATTCTTCAACATTGCTTTGTAGGTTACTATTTTGGCCCTTGGGATTATGTTAAAAGTTGATCATGTACTTCTTTTCAGGTTCAGTATCAGTCTGAACAGTTTTTAGACAAAAACAAAGACTATGTTGTTCCTGAACATCAAGAGATGCTGAGTTCTTCCAAATGTTTTTTTGTAGCAGGCCTTTTCCCCCCACTTTCTGAGGAGACAGCCAAATCTGCTAAGTTTTCTTCTACTGGTGCTCGCTTTAAGGTATCTTATAGTTGGTTCTTTGCGTTGTCGGAAGAAACATGTTATCTGAAATGCCCCTAGAACTTTTGAATATTCATTGCTATTGTATCTAATCTGTGCAGCTACAATTACAACAGTTGATGGATACGCTAAAATCCACAGAGCCCCACTATATTAGATGTGTGAAGCCAAATAATGCATTAAAACCTTCTGCGTTTGATAATATGAATGTCATCCAACAACTTCGTTCTGGTGTAAGCATAAGTTGGAGTTAAGTTGGACATATGTGCTTCAAACTTTTGCTTGTGCAATTGACACTCATTGTTGACTATGTAGGGTGTTCTTGAAGCAGTAAGAATTAAATGTGCTGGATTTCCAACACATACGACCTTTCATGAATTTTTAACTCGACTAGCTCTTCTTGCTCCAGAGGTTCTCAAAGAAAAGTATGTATACCTTAACACTGGTTTTGGTTATGTGAACTTTTTACCAAGTAGTCCTAATTTGATGCCAGATTCTGACTTTTACTTGGTTTCTCGACTTGAAAACAATCTGCATCTAAGCAGCTCTGATGAGAAGGAATCATGTATAAAGATTTTGCAGAAGATTGGCCTTACAGGTTATCAGGTAGAACTAGAATTTCATTGTATGTAAAATCCGTTTTCGGTACTCTTGGATTACACTTCTGGTATGAATCAAATATGAGGATTGTTTTTGGCATAGGATAGCAGATGCATATTCTGACTCCTCTCACCTGAAATTTTTTGTCACAATGACAAAATGGTCTTCTACATTCTAATGAAATATTTCTGATTCTGCTAATTTTGCAGATAGGGGAATCACAGATATTCTTGAGAGCTGGTCAGATGGCTGAGTTAGATGCTCGAAGGGCACTCCTGCTTAGCAATTCTGCTATAGTTATCCAGAAGCGGATCAAAACTCATCTGGCTCAGAGAAGATATGTCGCATTGCTAAAGTCTTCTGTCTGTGTGCAATCTTTTTGTAGAGGTGAGTTTTTTTTTTTTTCTTTTTATCAAAAGACAGGAGACTTGTAGACTCTCGCATGTTTAGTCAAAGGCTAAGTACAATCACAAATGGTATATAGAGCTTGTTTGAGGTAGAAAGTCTCTTCAGTATTGGTCTTGGTGGAATGGCAACTTCGGGAAGGAAAGAAGCCTTTCAATTTGGGACAAACCTTTATTTCTTAAATTATTTTTCTTTTTAAATCTTTTTAAAATAACTGAAAATTTATCATCAAATGTTCATACAGATATATCCCCAGATGTTGGTTGGATTGTTTTAAAAGTTCAGAGACAAAGAATCATTTGTTTTTGTATTGTGAAGTGACTTGGCTGATGTGGAATAGATTGTCTGGTATTTTTAATGACAGTTGAGTTTGTCCAGCTGTTGTACAGTTTTTTATGCCATTAAGTTTACTGTTTACTTCTTTTGGGTGGAAAAAGGTGCATAAAAGTTTTTTTTGGCAGTGTACTGTATTTGCATGCGGGATTATGGTGCCCTTGGTTAGAATGGAGTGTGGGAGTTTTTAACCAGAGATGCTTCCGTCCATCTCTCTCAGGAGAATTATTTTTAGTCTTTATTTCTTGGTTTTGGAAGGATAACTTGTCCGTGATTATTGTATTGTTTTCTCTTCTTATTGATGAACCCTTTTTTATTTGTAGAAGTGGGAGAAGAAGTGCTTTGCCAAAAATTAGGGACAAAAGAATGAGAATATTATCAATCTTTTGAGCAGAACTTGTAAGACTCTAGTTATAACCCTTGGGAATAAAAAATTAAGATACGCTTCTAAAGATATTAAATATTTACAAGTCCCTCTTCAACCTCTTTAGAGAATGATTATTCTTGCAAAAACGGACTTTTCTTTCTGCCAAAAAGTAGGCAATTATTTTTTTAGGGTGAAATTGACCAAAAAACCACCAATACATACATAATAATAGAGGAGAGTAGTTAATTAGGCAACTTTCTAGGAACGGTTCCTAACCTTTGACTCTAAAACCTCTACTGTGGCAAAACACATACAACATATACAAAAACCAAAGATAAGGGATCTTACACAATATTGCAAGCTTTAAAAAACTCTAAATCCACTGCTCTTAACTTCTGGGGAATGCAAGATTTTATTTTCACACATATTTCAGTCTTAATCTTTAGCATAATCTGCATTTGAGAAGACTAGGCATTCCTGAAGACTCTGGAATTCCTCTTTCCAAGTATGAAATGCCACTGTTGCTACAACAGAATATAAAATATTTTTTATAAACTTATTTTGCTTAAAAGAATGCAACAATGCCTGATCCCAACTCTTAGGCCTTCTTCTAACTGATTTGGAATCAATCTAATTCATAGCAACATTTAATAACTCCCTTAACCATTCACAATTAAAAAATAGGTGGTTCACTGATTCACTATCATTAGACATTACACAAACAGTAGCAACCTGGTAGTTAGAGGGTAGCAACCTATCTTTAGTCAGCAATCTTTTCTTTGTAATCAACCACAAAATAAATGAGTGTTTTGGTAACTCATATTTTCCCCAAACTAAGGGGCTTAAACAAACCTAGTTCCATATCCTTGCAACCATTCATAACCTGCAACTACTGTATAAGTGCCATTTGGGCTTGCAAGCCAGATGCCATTTTGAAATCCTTGCACAAATTTACTTCTCAAATGCATAAGTTTCCTTCAATACCAACTCACATCAGTGGGAACATTATAGCTCTATATCAAACTAGGCAATTATTCTCCATGTAAGGAAACTGTCTTTCCATGACATCTTCCTTTTTAAGAAAAAATGAGCCAGTCTTTATTTCCCCTTATTGCTCTATATCAAATTTAAAACAGTTTATAAGATAGTACGAGTAACACAGAAAAAATGAAACATGTGCGAAAATCATTAGCATACTTGTAATATCTTAGTCTATGAAATGTGTACATGACTTTATTTGGTCCTCTTACATTTTTGGTGTACCTCCTGTGTTCCTTCTTGTCTTTTCCTTCAATGGAACTTTAAATAATGAATATAAGATGTACTTTTAGAATCAAGCACTAGATTGTTGTAAATTCTAGGAGAAATGGCTCGGAGATCATATTATCACATGAGGAGGAATGCAGCTGCTGTCAGAATTCAAAGGCATATTCGTGGAAAACCAGCCAGGAAAAAGTACAACGAAATATATACTTCTGCCATTGTATTGCAGACAGGCATGCGGGCAATGGCGGCTCATGGTGAATTGAGATATAGAAAGGAAGCCAGTGCATCAATTAAACTTCAGGTTTGAGCTGTCCTAGTAATATTAAATCTGTATTTTCTTTATTAATATATATTCTTTTCCTGTTGCTTGAAATCTTAGAAAGTAAATATAAAGCTCTCAGCCAATAAGAAGCTCAGGGGTGAGTTGTGAAAGATGACCACAAGTCGGTTTTACCCGTTAGTTATTGTTATCGGGTTGTTATCAGGTTGTTATTTAAATTGTTAATTATAAGGTATAGTCTTAAAAGAAAATCTGATATGCAATTTCTCATATTTTTATTGACAAGTATATGGTTCTTCAACAATAACATATGAGATGTATGGTTTTTATAGACAATTATATGGTTTTCCAATTAAATCATACGCCTATCATGTTGTTATTGAAAATCATACACTTTTTTATATTTTGATTGAGAAACCTAGTAGTAAAGATATAAGACATTGTTTGTAAGTCTAATCCATTTCTGAATTGTGAATTCTATTGAATTGTAATATTCATAACCAAATTGAAAAGCAGCTTGAAATATATGATATAAAATATGTATAAACAGATAGCATAAACAAAATACTCAAAATAGAGTGTGTGTGTGTGTGTCCCAATTATTAACACAAAAATTAGCTAGTCTTAAATAAGTCAGAATAAGTTCATAAATCTTAAATTCTTGAATATTTAAAGACCATAGAAAAAGACATGAAGCTTGAGACTTGAGAGAAAACGACCTTCAATTGCTAAGAAAGTGGAAAGTATGCAACACCAAAGAGCAAACGGGTGGCAGTTATGTTAGGAGAGAGACTATTTTTTTAATTCAAAGGATCATAACCATACTTTTGGCCTTTCATACAGTTCTTTATTAACCATAGCTCCCATTGGTGTGTTCTGACCATTTATTTATCTTTTTATTTTTGTGAAAACGGAATAGTCTCATTTAGCAGCTGGGTCACATTGGTTCATGATGAACCTGACACTACAACTCACCAGAGTGACTTTCTTGGACAGAAAACTTTGTTGTGCAATTCTGATAATGATTCCTGCAATGCTGGAATGATTGGTGGCGATCTAAATTGAAGTGCAATGTGTTATTAGAATTGACAATTGCACAACACTGATAACACTATTAATGGTTTTTACTGGTTGTTGAATTTCTGTGTTTGTAAATTCGATAATCCTTGTCTAGATAATTGGAAAGTAACTGGTAAGCTTTATCATTATAGGAAATATGCAATTGTGAGGGATACAAACCAAAATTATTTCAGATCACCTTTTAGGATGATTACTTCCTTCAAAGAATTAACACTGCAAGGGCCATATGTGTTGTATCTTTTATGATGCGTACTAGGCACTAATACCAAAGAATACAGAAAAACCTGAAGGACCCTCTCTCAGTATAATTTTTTGTAGTCCTTGGAGCTTATTTAACGAAATAAATTGTTTGCTATCATGGAATCCCAGGTTGCGGAGAAAGCAGTTGAAATCGAAAGCCAGGTTGTGGAGAAAGCTGTGGAAATAGAATGCCAGGTGGTCAATGAAGAAGTGGAAAATGAAAGCCCTTTTGTTGAAGAATCCTTAAATCATTGTAAAGATACTACAAGCATTCAAGCTATCAAGGAATCCTCAAGTCCTATCCATGACTCTGAAAAGATTGAGGCTCTTACTGCAGAAGTCATAAATTTAAAGGTAAACTAATTAAGTAAATTACTGCTTCACCTTTTCATATAAAACAAAATTAATACCTCTATATGTTTTATCGGTCTTCTAATGCTGAGCCTTGGTTATCATTTGAGGAAAATAAGAGTCAGAGTTCTGTCATACTAAGGCTTTAGTGAGGTGCTTTTTTTTTCCGCTTCCTCATTGTTTTCCTTTTCTCTTTCTTCCTGGGCGTATATGAACCTCTACAGATTGGTACCTATTTACCTGTACTGCTCCACTAACGTTTTTAATTATTCCAATGTCAATGAGTTGATGAAATCACTGTTACCAACTAACCTGTATTACCCTGCAAACATTTTAATTATTGCAATGACAATGGGTTTTTTTTGTTTTTTATTTTGGGTGATACAAACGGGGTGTTGAAAAGGAACAGATTACAAAACAGCCACAGTGTGCGGACCTCAATAAATGTTACCCATTTACCTGTGCTTTCTCTCTCTCACAGAGGTTAAGATAAAGTTCATAATTAGTTAAAGAGGTAGAAACTTCTTGGTAAATTAAAGATGAAAATGAGTTGGACACTTTATGAAGTAAGATTACTTATTTGCAACTGTTAAATTTGACCCTTTGTGGTATTAATGAGTACTCAAGTGGGATGGGAAACTCTCTTTTAAAAGCTAGCTATTGAGTTGAGAGAACCAACCCACTCAAATACCCCATAGAACATCCCATACTACTTATGCTCTGATTGGTACGGGGTTTTTTAAGGGGAGAGAAGGGAATTAAATCCCCTTCCTTGTTTGGCTAAAAAACTGGAGGGGATTGGGAGGAATTTAATCCCCTTCAATCCCCTCCTCCATCACTATTTTAAAACTCTCCAAATTGGGGTTTTTTGGAGGGGATTAAGTAATTATAACTCAATCCCCTCCTGAACCAAAGAGGGTTTAATTAAAATCCCTTCAATCTCTTCCTCTCCATTCCACCAAATAAAGGAATTTTAAAATCGCTTCCTCTCAAATCCCCTTCCTTAAAATCCCTCCAATCCCTTCAGTTAAACCAAACAGTGCCTTATGTGAGACTTAAGCATCACGTACTACCTATGGTCTCCATCAAGTACATTGTTCTAGTATACAAGATATTTTACAGGAGATTGGCAGGTGAAAAGAGCTAGCTCATCACTACCATTGTATTAACATGAGTTATGTGGATTAATTTTTTTTTTGTTTTGTTAGATCGTTTACTGTCATAATAAACTGATGCTCTTGTGTGATATATTTCTTACATGCATAGCTTGTTTCACCACATGGTTATACAGTTCCAACTTACCAAGCTTTATATCATCTGTACGCTCCACAGGTTAAGTTGCATGCAGAAAAGCAAAGAGCTGACGAGAGTGAAAGGAAATATGTAGAAGCCCAAGAATCTAGAGAAGAGTTTCGCAAAAAGTTAGCAGAAACGGAAAAAAGAGTGTATCAGCTTCAAGACTCATTGAACAGGTAGAATTATAATTATTCCCTTGAGGGATTGTGTAATCTTTTAGATTTGTTTTTCTAATACCAAGAGTAATTAATGGTCATTTTAACATTGATACCTAGAGGAAAACAAATAGAAAATTGAAAGGAGTGATATAACCCAGAAATAATTGATTCTTTCTCTATACACTGTTACTTAAATATAAGTAAAATTTAGATGTAAACAATTGGAAAATTATGGCTTAAAAAATCATTCATTAACACACATGAAGAATAATGGCGAAAAGAATTTTTCAGAATTAGCAGACTTACACACTCTTAAGACTAAGTTTACCTAGAGATGCAGCTGAATTTGGTGAGGATTTACGTATTGTTTGCCAAGGACATAGGGCCCGTTTGGTTTTCAGTTGGTTGAAAATGAGTTTTGATAGAATTGGTTTTGTAATGTAATTATGATAAAAATTAGTTTTGGACTAATGTGTTTATGTTTGGATGATTTATTTGAAAATTGGTTTTAACAAAACTCATAATTTTTCTCTAAATTGATCTTAAACTCTATCTCATGATTAATTTAATTTACTTGAACTAAAATTTAATCTGTATTTATTTAATTGAGAACATAATATATCTCATATAACATTTTCTTACAGATCATGATCTATAAAAATTAAAATTTTGAAGGGACATTTTGATTAATAAATAGAAAAAAATTTATGAAAATTTTATTTTCCTAATTTTTTTATTTTTTCTCATTTTTATTATTCTATTTTTATCTGACTTTAAAATAAATATCAGTAAAAATAAAGAAGTAGACGGAAAAGCAGCAGTTAGATCGCTTTCTCCCAAAACCCGTTTTCTGCGCAGAATGAGTTTGAAACGGAAAAGTAAAAATCAAACAAACACACTCAAAACTCTATCAAACTCATTTTTACCCCCCGACCACTTTTGTAACTGGATACCAACAGAGCCATAGTCTACTAGTTTTTACTTATGGAGTTATGGTTTGTCTGGGAGTTGGGAGGAGAAGAGAAGGGAAGAATCCAACAAAAAATGCAAGGAGAGGACCATAACCTTCCCCTTGTTTTGGAAAGCTTTTCCCTCCAATATTCCCCAAATTGGGAGAACTTCAAATTATGAAGGAGAAAGGACTTTGGGGGATTTTGGAGAAATAGTCAAAATTCCTCCAATCTTCTTTTCCCCTCATCACAAACTGTCAAATAAGGAGAGATTTCAATGAAAACTTCCCTTCCATTTTCCCCATCCAAGCATACCCTTAAGTTCTCAAGTCACTAATTCAGCTTTCATATTTGAGTCGGTTATTGTTCTTTCTAGTTGGTTGTTGTTTTGACGCACTGATATAGTATGTTTAGCGTCCCTTCCTTTTTCTCACCCTTGACATTTGCTCGTCCTGATTTCTCAATACATCACACATTAAAACCTAAAGATAAAAAACTATGCTCAAGTATTCCTGTAAGTGCTGATATTAGTAAAAATATTACAAAATTACTGAAACAAAGCATCCTGCAGCTCTGTGGTTTTTCTTTTTCTTTTTCCCGGATTTATGGATGTTGCTACAATTCTACTATGGCTTTTAAAAATGAATACTATTTGATTAATACTAGATCTGATCTAGTGTGTCTCAGGATGATATCTTCCATGTCAAGCCAAGTTGCGGAGCTGAAATTAATCTTAAGTACTTCATCAAGATTAAGTTCAACTTTTCGGCCAATAGCCAGAGTTGATGTTGCCTCCAGCAACTCTGATACTTCATCCACCGATTCTGATTTCACAGCTTCAGCTCCTGCTTCAAATGCAGCAAATCTGTTTAACCCCAAGCCTAGTTCTATTCAACTAGTTGTTCAGGGCATCTCTGCGGCAGATGGTTCAGGTCAGTCCGGTTTTGTTTTAAATGCCGTTATCCAAGCTATTTGTCAACATTGAACTTACTGAATTAGTAAAAAAGAATTAGTAGTAAGACTCTGCATGTATGAAAGTCCTGTCTTGTATTGCTGATATTCTTATTATGCATTGTGAGTTCACAGCCCATTTGATATGAAGAATATAATGCAAAGTGAAATAGAAAAACAAAAAATGAGACGATTGAATTTATGCAATGTGAACTTGAAGGAAAAGAAATTCTAACCTAAACTTAAGGTAAAAGAAATCATAAAATAGAAAACAAATCTAAGATAGCCTAATAGGAAATAAGTTGCTAAAATCTAAATAAATGTTCCCTAAAAGATAAAATAAACCTAATTAAATATAAAAGCTATTCTAAATATCCTAATAAAATAATTTTAAATCCTAATTATCTTAAGATATTCCATTCTTCATCAGTAATAGGGTAGGATTTAGTGGCTTCCTATGATGATAGCATTAAGGCTGGCAATGATTCTTGGCTGCACTCCAGATGCTACAAAAGCATGGCTTGTGTTTGGATTAACTTGTTATTATGTATCATTTTGTTATTTACAGAAAGAGGAACATAGATTGTGTTTGACCGTACCATTTGTTTTTCCATATGGTTGCGCTTGCAGGATCTGAAAGTGAAAAGGAGGGTTCATTTGATGATTTCTTCTAGTAAAACTTGCATCTCTTCTTTCTGCATTAATTTTCCTTTTTCTCTCGTTAATTGGTGGAAACAAGAGGAAGGGGGGACTTGGTCAGATGCATTCTTGTTAGGCATGTCCACTCGTTTGGTCAGATGCACTACCCACAAATTTGTAGATACGCAGTTCTTTCAGGATCCTGTAGATCAGTCAGCTAAAGCTAGTAGTAGTGAATCCATAGGTGAACATCTTGTTAGTGTTTAAGCTTGTAGATATCCCTGCTGAGCTCATTCTTATTTCATGATGTCAAATGGCAGATAGGGTGAAAATATGTTACATAAAAGCTCTTCCCCATGTTTTCCTGTCTTTTTGGGGGTTATTAGGCTGTAATACAACCTGGCTGGCGGTTCATCACCTTTTATTATAAAATTTGCCAGTGTTGACAGTAGGATCAGGATCCTTCCGACACTGGAGAGGGAGACCGAGGAGGGAAGGCCCGCCGACCCTCCTCAGTCCTCAGTCTCACACTCTCTCTCAAGGATCCTTTCTTGTGCCGGAGAAAATCCTGATTGGTAACATGGACTCTTCTCAAACGAAATTGCGGGGGCCATGACTTCTTGTCCAGTGGGTCATATCATATTGCCCTTGGCTTCATGAGTGATAATTTTGTCAAGTATGTACGTTACTATTGTCATTATATGTTATGCAGCCTGAGGATCAGAGAGAGAACTTGGAATGAATGAATCATCAATCAACTAGCTAGGTCTTTGCTTATACGCAGTCACATGGTGTAATTTTCCAACCACTTACTAATTTCTAACCTGATATCAGTATTAGAGCTGCATATCTTGGTTCAAGGCCCGGTCCAATCCAACCACATTGGGCCAACTAGGCGGGGCCAAAATTCTGTTCGGACCGGGGTTAAGGTCAAACAATGTTGACCCGACCCGACCACACACACATATTTATTATTATTATTTTTCAATTATTTTATATATTTTAATTGATTTTGTAGGATTTTTGTTTTTTATGTATCTAATATAATACACTTGCTATGTAAATATTATGAAAACTTTTTAAGATTTTAATGTTTTAAATTTTTTTAAATTTTGAATTAATTTTTTAACTTAATATTTATGTTAAAATAATGTATAATGGTTAAATATTTATAAATTTTTAAAAATTTGATTTTTTTTCTAAGTTTATTTTTTAAGAAAATGTATTTTTAAATATAAATAAGTATATTTTTTATTATTAGATAACTTTTTTATTTTTAAAAAAATATATATATAGTATCGGATTAGCCTGGTACCGGCCCGAATCACATCAAGCTGAATAACGGGTAAGAGTTAAATCCAATCCGACTTAAATTGTTAAGTCGGCTTGCTTGACATGTGCGAAGTAATATTATAATTTTGGTATGATGAAACAACTTTTGGATTAATCTAATCCAAGGGCCAGGAATATAACTTCAATTTTGATATAATTTAATCATAAAATTTTAGTCAATTCCGAAGTAAAATGGTAATTTTATAAAGAAAATAAAAATTCATTTACCTCTTTTTACCCATGCATTTAACGGAATAAAATGTAAGGTATGTTGAGGGGTCAAGGGGGGAATATATTAATTTTCCCATGGAGGAAAATTCAACTGAGCACATTGTCACTTCCGTTATGGATTATATATTTGGGAAGTTTTAAATTTACTCATGTACTTATTTTTCCAAAAACATTCGAGTATTTTTAGGTGTTTCCTTTTATTTTTTAATTTGAATGAAATTGGAGAATATTTTCCCTCCATCCCTGCAACTTAGGATAATGTTATTAAAGAGGTAAGATTATATTTTTATTCATTTAATTTTGAGATAAATTTCATTTTAATCTATTAATTTTATTACATTATGTATTAATTCTTTAACTTTTTACATGGAATAAAAAATTTCCTAATTTTTAATAACGTTAAATAAATTAATAAAAAATGATAATTTATATATTTAAAAGTCATATAATTAATACTATTATATATTAATTAATGTGAAAATTATAATAAAAATATTTTTAAGGCTTAAATAATTACTATCTTAAAAATTTTTAATATAAGAAATAAGAAATTACAACCTTAAAACAAAAAAAAATTATTTTTAGGTTTTCAATATTTATTTTAAGACATTAAAATGTTTTAATTATAAAAAATTAAATATTTAATTTTTATACTTTACATTCTCTAGTTGAATTTTTCAACTTCTCAACTCTATTTGGTAAAAAAAAAACTTCTCAACTCTATCCAAAATCAATAAAAATTATTCATTTTGATATTATAATTTTAAACGTATTATCAAAATATTTTAAGAATAACTTATTCTTTGATAGTAATTATTTAACTTTTTAAAAATTATTTTAATAATAATTATTTTAAAATTTTTAACTTTTTATTTTTGAGATGTAGTAATTATTTATTTAAGTCTTAAAAATATGTTAATTATAATTATTATATTAATCAATGCATAATAACAGTGTTTAAATGGATTTGAATTAATTTTTCCATTTGCTTATTTAACAGTATTAAATATAAAAATTTTTTTACCGCATTTTAGAGGTTAAAGGATAATAATAAAATTTTAAAAAGTTAAAGAATTAAAATAAATTCTACTTTAAAATTAAGGGATCTAATATATGCTTTTACCTATTAAATATTTCATCTGATACAGTGACAGTTAGAATTTAGAGTAAAAAAATCAATAATACAGGAATAACTAGCACTTTTAAGGGAAACTATGACTGCGTTGAGGTTACAAGTTTTAAAAATTAGAGTTGTGCATCCGTAATGATAAATAATGTTGCTTTACTTTTGTAAACTTCAATATTTTGAAAGATTGATGTTTGACAAAATTAGATGAATTAACTTATCCCTTTTTTTTTTTTTTACAATACATCGTTAAAACGTTGACACTTTTCTCTTTGAATCCCCCCAAACAAAAAAAAAACTCATTTTCTTGAAGTTAACCTATGATTAACCTAACATATCCTTTAGTGGGTGCTTTACAATTGTGCTCGAAGGTCTGTCTAGTTAATTGAATGATGATATAATAAATAAGTTGTAGGCATGAAATGATAGAAATTCAAAATTGATCAATGATAATTGGATTGAGTGATAAAATACTCAACAATACCGATTAAATAAAGTTTGAATTTGAACAAACTATCCCATTTAGAATTGATAATATTTAAATCTAACCTAATAATATGTCATATAATTATATAAAAGGAAAAAATCAAAATAGATTTGGATGAGGTAAAAAATAACTTAATTATATTAAAAAACCAAAACGATTTTGACCAAAAAAATGAGAAGATTTTTTCTATTATAATTAATAACAATTAAAATGTTAGGACCTAATTACTCTTTGTTTGGCACATAAAATTAATAGACACGCACACATCATTTAACGTAGAAGAGTGAATTCATTGCATCTGTTTACAATACGCCCTAATAAAATTGGCAACGGTCGAAATATAAAATTAAACTAAGACAATGACGAAAGACAAACTCATCAATCACTGAAAAAATCAACCAATCGTTGGTTAATTGAGACTTTAGAACGTACCATGAATAAACATTAAAATTTAATTTGGACTTCAAAGGTGGCGTTCTGACTCATATTATACCATATCAGGATTGAAGAATTTCTATTCTACTATACGCATGAGTGCGGTACTACCATGCAAATTTATCTGCAAATGAGTGATTAAATTCAATTTTAAATTTTCATAAAAATGCATATATATATATATATATATTATTCCTTAGAAGTCAAAATTTTGTTAAAAATGGCTTGGGTGTCGTAAGTATTAGTATAGGTATAAGTATTATGTGCTGTGGAAGGGATTTCCAGGATCAGGCAAAAAGGAAATCCATTATCGCTCAGTTTTCTCCATTATATTTGCTAACCTATATCCTAACGGAGTCGCTGCAGATCTCAGTGGCAGATGAAGTACGCTTCCTGAGATCTCTTTTCTGCCTCACAGAATATGAGCCCAAGCTTCAATGTGAAGTAATTTTCCCACCAGTCTAACCCTCCCTTTCTCTTCCTCTCCCCTACCTCCCTCCTCAACTCTCAACTCTCCATCTGAATCGTTTCTCTGTAAGGAGATCCGTATATATGGTCTATTATTCTTTTATATTCTTCATTATTTTTTAGGGTCCAAGTCTAAGATATTTCTATTTCTAATTAATGAAATGCATATATAGATAAAGGCTCTCTTCCCTTATTCTCTGTACAGGTAAAAAGGTAAAAGCTTGATGGAAGGAAACTATGTGAGAAGAGATCACAAGCATAGAGAGGAAAACTGGAACTTTGAGGAGCATTCATGGGGAAGCTCATGGCCCGCCAGAAATTACGCGTGTAGCTTTTGCAAGAGAGAGTTCAGGTCAGCTCAAGCTTTGGGTGGCCATATGAACGTGCACAGGAGAGATAGGGCTAGATTGAGATCAGGCATACCACCCTTATGGCTTAATTCTGAATCTCCTAAACCTAACCCTATAACCTCTAAGCCACCTGCTTCTAACACAACTCCCTTATCTGCTCATGAGCTTTTCAGTAATAATAATTACCCAAATCGCTCTCCACTCTATACACCTTCTCTCGCTTTGTCTTCTTCGCCCTCCTTGGCCTCCACTAGTGATGATAGGAAACCACCAATGATCGTCACATCTTCCAAGCTCCCGCTTTTGAGTCCTCAAAGCAGAGAAATTAACATGAATGGCGAAAACACGAGGAGTGGTTTTGGATCAATTAACGAGGAATTGAAGGGCCGTGCAAAGGAGAAGGGGCTTAAGGGTTTCGAGAATATTAAGGAGGATAACAATAATATCACGTTGGAGTTGGGTTTAGGGTTGCTTCAACATCCAAAGGAGCAAATAGATTTGGAACTTCGACTGGGCCATTTCTAGCTAGCTAGGTATTGTGTGATTCAATCAAGTAAATGGCGAGGGCTGTGCTTCAAAATTTAGCTTCTTGCAAGGTATAGTGTATGATTCAAACAAGTAAATATAGCTAGCTAGCCTGGTATTTATATTATTATATATATGAGCATTCCAAGAACCTTATTCAGATTGCACGCTCTTTTAAGCTGTTGGGGATAAGATTGAAGTCTATATTTATCACTGTTTTTTGTTTTCGGGTTCTAGCCATTAGATATGTAGATCCAAGGTGCGCAGAAAAACAAATTGACTTGGAGTGATGGTGTAGTTTTACACAAAGCCAAAAAGGACAAAAAGAAGTAGAAGAAAATTATGGTTTTCCAGTTTCATAATGTTCTTCTCTATTGTCTCTTTTGGCTGTGAAATATATAATTTTGCGTCGGTCGATCTGCGCCTCAAGCGTTTGACAGCGAGAGATCTTGTAGAATTCATGTTTGTTTGACCAAATTTGAACGCAGGATATGACTTCTCTCTCTCTTCAGTACTCCATGAAAACGTTGTATTTCAGATGAATATAATCCTCCACCTCATTATATCTGTCCATTTTCTTGGGCATATGCACCCTTTTTGGTTTTCTGAGGTTAGATTCTGTCATGCTTTCTCTTAGAAATGCATAGCCACGTTGATTCAGAGCACTGAATCTGAATGAGATCGAATCATTTAATTACGTCTATATAAAAGTTCTCAACAACATTGCGTAGCTCAAGAAGCCAAAACTTCATCTATCTTCAGAGATGAATTTATAACTCGAATGCTTAGATTATATGCTCCAGGTGATAGTGTAATGAATCCGTTACTCTGGCCAAAAAAAAAAACAGGAATCCGTTAGTGTATATTCTTAATTAGTTTCTAATCCGTAGTCAATAAATTGATTATGACTTGGAATGTGGAAGTCATATATAAGCTTCACCTGGTTGATCTACATTAATGAATGAACAGGTCGCTATTTTAATGAGTAGAGCTCCATATTCATTTTCTTTGCCAAGGAAAATGAATAAATGCTCGTTAGGCTTATATTGAGGAACCCATCTAAGATTTCTGTAATGACTAAAAGTGTAAAATTCATATTAGATAGAAAAATAAAATTGGCTATCATGTTGGTGCATCGTTTTTTCCCGTATGTACGTATAATAAGCCAAGAAATTAACCACATATAATAATTTTTAAATAAAAATCTGGATATTTAAAACTAAAATTCAGGACTATTGGTTAAATTAGTACTGGTCAAAATCAGCTAAGTTATGTGTTTGTTGAATTTCTTTTCTTTTATTTGATTTGGTTAATTTACTTGGTAGTTTGTGAAGGTGAATGTATATTTATATAGAGCACAGGGGGCCAGTTATTATCAATTCGCTTTTTTAAGTTAATTTTGTGATTAATAATTAAAAGGCGTTAATTTGTTCATTGACTAATTTTGCCGTTAACATTTTCTTTTATACATTTATGTATATATGCATAAAGCAGAAATTGAAAGCATGAGATGACCGAAAAGTGTAGGAACCTGAAAGGAACATAATTGGGGGATATTACATAAGCAAAATATAGAATGAAAGGGAAAAGGCAGAGAAGATGTCAGGAGGGACATTCAACATGAACATGTGTTGTGAAATTGATGGCATTCTCAGATAAAAATTTCTGTCAAACACAGAAGAAAAGAAGATTAGAGAAAGAAAGGGCCAGAGAGACAGACAGATGTTGAATTTGCTACTTACTGTAGCTTTTACAGAAATAGCAACCTCAATTTCCTTCATATCCTAATCCCTTGTCCTCTTTCATAATTCAAAGTGGTAGTTTGGGTGAGAGAGTAAGTTTAAGTGCAACAGTAAGAGTGAGAGGAGAGGGCCATTGTGTTTCCCAACATTGGATGTGTTGCATGTTCCCAATGCGGTGTGTGGCTTATATACCATGATGGCCTTTCCAAAACCAGAAACTCAGAGTATGTGGCAGTACCCACCAAAACAGGCTAATGTTTCCTTCTCTCTCTTTTTGATTGATCTGTAAAAGTCAGTACTCCCATTTAATTACAAGGGGGATTTCAAAACTGAAGAACTATATGCTACTCAAGTGGTGTAGAATGATGTCACTAAAGAAATGAAGGTGAAGGAAGAAGATGGACATGGACATACATAGGTGTACAACACAATATGACCTGCTAAAGTGCAGTTTTAGTGAAAGTAGAAGGCATGGGTTAAAGTCACCTAATCGGCGCACGTCACTTTCCCTATCTTCCTACCTTTTTTACTAAATAAATAGCTCTACTAAAACTTGGGGAAGAAAAGTTATATACTTTCAAAAAATCAAATATAAATGAGTCCTTATTCCATGGTCTAATAGTTGCTGGAGGCCCAAGCAACTGTGCTGGGCCGGATGAAGTTTTGCTGAGTCGGGTTACGTGGTCATCGAGACAACATTCGATTCTAGATTTCTTCGTTGAAAACTTGACGTTATTGCTCTTCTTCCAGAATTGAATTGAAAGGATGGCTTGAATGTGTAGTGAAGCGGACAGGAAAGAGATTCAATAAAAATCAACTAGCTCTAAAATATACTAATTAGTAGCTGTGGACTAGCTTGTTTATGATATTCCTCTCTTTGATTTCAAAATTTGTTCCTTCTAAAACAGCAAATAAATTAAATTTAGATAGATGATTGATTCCAAAGCCCGCTGGGTGTATTACTTTGACCATTTGACCATCTGTTTTAGACTTCCTCTGTTCTCTTTGTCCCCACAATATTCATATTAAAAATTCACCCATTTCTATCGACGACTTCAAATATTAAGAACCTACGAAATTGAATCTTCGTTTACTCGTCAAGGAAAACATATAGAAAAAGCGAGTTCACTATTCATGTGTAGAATTTAATTTGGCTTGAAAATTACTGTGACTGTTTCTTCGATATTAACGTCTGAGTAATTAAAAATTGTTGCAGGCATATAGAATTTAGTAATTAGAAACACGTCAATTTTGTGTTGGGATTTGAAAAATAATAATGAAATAACGTGGAAGTAGCTGCAAGTTACATTAATCTTGATTTGTTTTCTTAAATGACAGGAATGTGAACTAATGGTGATGTTTGTAAATAACTGGGTAGCCAACATATTTACCAAGCCTGTCGCTTTAACTTGACAAGAAAGGAGCTTTGTCTCTCTTTCTTTTCTTTGCTTTTTTTATTGGTAACGGAAAAAAGAGAAAGGAACTCATCAAGTAGTATATATCAAAGAAATAAAGAGAATCGAAAACATAACCCTCAATTGATTTTGGTTTGGGTTGCTGCGGTGTGTATATATACCCATGAATATATATCTCACTCTAAGTGCATGCTATATATTCCGTTGAGTGGAATATATGACATGATATATAATACTAGAAGCGAAGAGGGAGTACAATAATGTAAATGACCCAGACAACTAAAGGCCAAAAATAGATGTACCAAAAGAATGAGATCGACCACACATGCATATATATATAACAAACATGAGGCAACAAAAAGTAGGAGATACTTACAAGAGAACTCCGAGGGGCTAGCTATATGCCCTTGTTTGTTATTAACGGCAGCAGGCGAGGCCGTTACCTAATCAATTTCATATATATATATATATATATATATATGCAAAGCCAAAACAATGTAGGCCAAGCACTAAAAGTGGAACTAGTAGTGGTATTCCTGGTTGAGTCATGATTGCAGTGACGGATGACATAAAGAGATACATGATGTGTTGCCACTATCTAATTTTGAGAACAAAGAGTTGCAACATGAGGACAAGTACGAACTACAAAGGGCATGTTCCTTTTCACTCACTTCACCTTGTTCCTGCAGGGAAGGTTCCTCCATGTTTCTTACCCAGCAAATATTACCATGGGGTTCAAGTTCTCAATTAATTCCTTATAGCGTACATTTTCTGTAGTTTACGATCTGAGTCATAGATCCCAGCTTCATTGGAAAAACTAATACGTTGAGAGGGAATAAAATCGATGTGGCACCCTTTTTGACTGTGCGTTTGATTGGTTAATTAGTTTGCAGAACATGCACAGGCAAGACTCTCAAGAGGCAAAGAATTTAACAACTCCTGATTGTGTGTTCACTTGGACTAATTCGCTTGCAAAGGTTACCAATGACTAATTTTTCCTGATTCCTGAGGTTTTTTTCCTTTTTCCTATAGTTTTAATCCTTTTGGAGCCGATCAGGGCTGTAACTTTTTAAATTAAAATGGGTACATAACATTTGCTTCTTCAAGAATTAGGTAGAGCGTCTTGATTACTATGGTAATTTATGCCCTGTGCCGTCAGCATAAATTATATATGGAATAATCCTACGAAAGAATCCCAGATTCTGTTAGATCATGTTTTCAACCAAACCACTTAAATGTTATCTAAAATTCAAAACGAATTATAAGGGGACGATCTAAAATAATATTAGTCAAAGAATGATGTTATATCTGGCACATATATACATGCAAACATTATTTAGATATATATAGATTTCCAACCAATACATGAAAATGGAATTAGGGACAATAACCATTAAGATATCCGCATAATTGATAGATAATTGGATCCCTTGGGTATGATACTTTATGTTTGATATACTTAATCACGTGTACGAAAAACGCTTTGTTTAAAAAGACAAAACCACTTCAATAATTTTTATGTCTCGAAGGGTTAAAGTCTTCGACTGTTAACTAAGAATACTGTTAATATTTAATGAAAAAAAATTAGAGACCAACAGAATAGAAGTTTTTTTAAAAAAAATTTAAACATAAAATCATGGATTAAATTCCATATCCTCAACTGACAAAACATATTTGCTGTGCCTCTCCTTTCCCGAAGTTTCAATCTAAAATTAAAAATGAAAAAGCATCAAATTAAAACAAGCTGTTTTTGGCCTATAAAATTGTCGGAAGACTTCATCAGGGTACAAAGTACAACTAGTTAATTTGATTTGTACTGAAATATGTTAATTAACTTCATGAGTAGAATCTGGTTTCTGAAGCTGAAACGAATAGTAGCCTTCAATTTTTGTTTTTCCATTTATTATATTCTGATTAATGTCGCAACTTTCCTAAAATAGACGTAACATTACCGCGTGTAACTTTTGTTAAATGTAGAAGTTATTTGTATATAGAGGAGGATAATTACGAAGAGCGTAAGTGACAAGGAAGAGAAGATAAAGAGGGGAGATTAAGAAAGGGAAGACGAAAAGCACAAGATCCCAAATGGGAGACAAATGACAATAAAGAATAGGAGGGATATAAAATTATTTGTGTTAGAACAGCCGGCTGAAAGAATTCCTCTGGAAGGAAACTTGTGAGACTTTTCTGCTTTCCCTCTTGACTCTCTTAGGTATTGCCTATGTGCTTTATCTGTCTCTTGCTCAAACCTTCTATAATACCCTCTCCTCTCTCTGTTTCCCCATCAAAATTCACTCTCATGGAATTCAGAAACCCAGATGAATCCAGGAGCTCCAGCGAAGAAACCGATGATACGGGGATTGGAAGATCCTACGAGTGTGTGTATTGCAAGAGAGGCTTCACTACCGCGCAAGCTTTGGGAGGACACATGAATATCCACAGGAAGGAAAGAGCCAAAACGAAGCCCAGTCATGGTCCTTCAACTTCAAGCAAACTTGTGGATCTGGGCTTCTATTCAGCTCGTCCTGGAAATAACTACTTGGCTACTACTCCTGAGGTAGATAGTAATTACCCTCAATTTTATCATCCCAGTACAATCAGATCGTCTTCGCATGTACAGTCGGGAGATCGGGACGTGTTTGGACAAGATTGGAGGACGACAAGTTTGAGCTTGTTTACTGATCCATTCTGCGTACGTGACAAGATACAAGACAACACATCAGAGGATGGGCTGGATTTGGAGCTTCGACTGGGTTATCACCCATAGCAGTAGCATCAAGCAGTACTGTTTTTAATATATTATTAGTTAAGAGCTTAATTATGTCCAGTGATATCCTTATGTGTTGTCCTTGTACAGCTTTGAATTTGTCAGACCCATGTTTCATTTCCGAATCAAAAACGGTGCCGAATCAACTTGACAGCTATATATATATATATATATATATTCATGATTATCATGATCCTGTCTGTGTTTAGTTGGGGCTTCTTCAAGGGAGGAAAGTGGGTACATACAATATCTAGATTCCAGGTTTGGAGGAAGGTATTCGATGCTTCTTCTTTGCTACTTATTTTTGTATGCAGCTTTGTGCTTCTGTCAATAAAAATTAGGGTAAACTTTATATATATATATATATATATATATATTTTTACCATTGTTACTTACGTGCGAGGATTCAAGTCTCAATATTGAATCCCAAAATTGTGTCCATCATGACCAGAATGGCGAGCAATTAATTCATAACATTCTTTTTCTTTAATTCCCCCGAGTAAGTCTGCTTAATTTGCCTGATTAGTACATATTTGCAAACACCAATATGAATTGCTTTAAACTTACAAACGATATAAAGTGATTGATTAGGAAGAGTGCACTTTGATGTGATTTATACTATGAATTGGCCGGAAAGGGGAAGTAACAAAACAAATCTATCAATTGGAGTTAGAAGATTAAGTTTTGTTGGGGTACACACACAAAGCATAGCTAGCTGATGGGATCACTAGACATGGCTGCAACTGGTTGAACGAACGTGTACTTAAAATCTTACTTCTTAGATCTATATGTTCATGAGCTTTTTAATCAGCTTGTAGCATCGTGCATTCAGAAGTACATGCATCGTGTTCTTTTTTCAGGGGGAGCCACGGGGCCGAGGTTCTGTGCATGTGATATGAATTCATTCAGGAATTTTGAAACAAGTTTAATATATATATATATATATATGCGTGTCTGTGCGAGCCTGTGTATTAGGTTTGATTTGATATAAGGCTCTAAAATGCATTAGGAAGTGAAGCAAATTTTCAATAACATCCCGCATCTGCAATGCTTAATACTGAGGAATATTTATCCTCCCCTTGTGGCAAGTTGCTTCCTTTGGTTTTACGTACATAATCATCAATTTAATGCGTTTCAAAATCGATAGCAACGTGGTCTTTCCCCTTGATCTCTATATTTTTTTTCATCTTTCATCGAAGAATTATACATATATATATATATATATGATATATCTATATTAATATTTGGTTGCTCGTACTTATTCTTTTCAGAAGAGGTTTTTTCCATCTTTGTTTTTAATTCTTGTCCATTTTAACATGGTCTTGGACAAAACCACGGACACACAAGTATATATTTTCTCTCTCTGTGTGATATGAAAAATGCGTGTCAAGTGATACGGATTACTTGAGCTGCCGTGTTACATTCATACATACATACATAATAAAACTTTCAAAGAAAATAGCGCATGCATGCAAGAGAAGAAAATAAAGAAAAGGAAGATTAATTGAACTAGCATGGAAGAGTGAAGAGGAAGAGGTGGATGTGGTTCAAGTGCAGGCTATGGACGGAGCTTCTCCTTGAATTGGTCTTCCACGCAGGAATTAATGGACAAACGTCCCGCTGGATCGGCTTAGTCATACTTCTTAATTTTATATTTCAGACTTCGTTGAGGCTCATGCTTTACCCTTTGCAATAATTCTCCGTTAAATTGTTATCTTCCGCGCGCAACAACTTGTACACACCAATTTAGCTTCTTGCAGAGCAGATCATCAATATATCATCAGTGGATATTGGATTGTTTTTTTCTGCCAAGTATCATCAGTGGATATGTCTTTCTCTTTTCAGAGAGAAAAAGTGATATTTTAATTTTAAATTTATAACAAAAAAAAATAGAACTTTTTAATTTGATGTGCAGATAATTTGTCGACTGTGATTAGTAGAAAAATTGAATTCACACACTAGTTTTGTAGATTACCATATGTAAGTTGACGTGCTTTGCCTTTACCCGTTAATTCAATCTGCCTTTAATTTTTGGGGCGTCTTTGCCCACAAGAACGTGGACAAAAAATCTCAATTTGGTTGTGATGAGGTCGCGAAAATGCTTCATATGAAATAGTTGATTAAAAAAAATACACGAGGAAAACTCTCACCCAGCACCAGTGGTCTAGTGGTAGAATAGTACCCTGCCACGGTACAGACCCGGGTTCGATTCCCGGCTGGTGCATCTGTAGCGTTTAACACCCTCAAGTTTTTTGCCCTGAACTCTTGGTGTCCGTATGTTGTCTGGCTTAAATATACGCTCTTTACTCTAGGGGAAAAAAATGGACCAGTACAAAGCACAAGCATACAAAGCATAGCCGCACCATTTGTAAAGCTTAGATTAAGAAATAAATTAGGGTTGATTATATTTTGATATCAAAATAATATATTTATTATAAAACAAGATTTGTTACTACTCATTCTTCCAAGTTTATTATTTAATATTTTAGATGTTAATATTTTTTATAATCTAAAAAAAATTTTATAATTAATTTATTTTATTGATTTCTTATTGTAATTCCTCCGATAAATCAATTCGGGAGTGAAGAAAGGAAAAACATAAAGGTGTAAAAGTAAAGGGAGTGCACAGGTCACTGGTTTGCTTCTGGTCTCATTCTCAATATAAGATGAACAAAAACATTGACTTTGGGCAACACATGTACGGGAAGGCTAATTAATTTATGAAATGGTTATGGCAATGTTTCACATGGTCCAACCAGGCACCTCGCAATTGAAATTGGGGAACTTCATGTAAGCCGATTGGCCGGTTGTTTCTGTGTAAAGTCATGTCTTGTTTGTTTGGGCATTTTGCCCAGGCATAAAGATGTCACTGTTTTCTCCAGCCATTGATTTGAAGGTGAAGTAACATTGACTCCCTAACTAGTGCACTTGGGACAAAGCACGCGGGAAGTGTAGACTCTTGCCAATTCAACTTCGACCCATCGCCTATAAAAGTCCTATAATTAATTACTGCTCCATACAATTTTGTTTTTGGCAGTAAAAGGAGACACAAACCCAAAAAAATTTACATTAACATTATTAATGAGTGGAGGTCCTACACATACCTCACAATGTCTCTAACAGTCATTTGGTTCAAAATGTTTTAATGAAAAGGGAGGGAATTTAGTCTTTCTCCTTGCTTGATTCAGAAAATTGGAAGGGAGGGGACCCCCTCCCCCTCCATCCTTCATTTTTAGATCCCATCCAAATTGAAATTTTTTTGGATGAGAGAATTTGTAATATAAAATTTTATCATCACTATACACTTAACTATTTTAAATATTACAAAAACATTGATCCACAGCTATTGCCATCGTTGTTGTTCATGCTATTCATCTGTCTTATATCGCAGTCGTCAATCTCTCCATACCTAGCCCATGCCATCACCATCCATATTTTTCATTGTCCCCAAATCCTCCCATCTTCATCCCTATACCTACAACACTCCTCTTCGTCCCACTTGTTTTCATTGCTAGCTTTTCTTCTCATTTCCTTACTTTCCTTTTGTCTCATTGTTCTGTCATACTTAACCTATTAAAGTCTCGTCGACACCGGCTTGCTTAACTTGTGTGAGTCATATTTTCGCTTCCCCTCTTCTCATTTTTTTCAGTTGGGTGCATCTATAAATATAATAAATCTAAGATATAAGTATATAATTGTAAATTTATTATTATATCACTTTTCTCTTCTCTTAAATCAAACTATGAATCATTAAAATCCTTTATCTTCCAATCACTCAAGACTAACAAATTTTAAAATTTCTCCAATTCTACTCTTCAATTTCCGCCATTAAAATTCCTCCCATCATTCCTTCTTGATTGAAGCAAGTAGGCCGAAGAAGCAGATTTCTCAGGGCTTGATAGAGAAAATAGATAATTTTGATTCCCGCTGCTTTTAAGTTACGCTTTTTATAAATCCCCTAAATGTTATAGTCACAAAAAAAAAAAGGTAAAAAACACCGGTTCCAAATTCTAGGCTTGCCCTCCAAATTGTATTTGTCTCCCCAAGAAGACCGTCCCCGTTTGTATTGTTCCTTCAGGAATCTGATGATTCGGTAAGAACTACCTATGTGTGTTCTCCTGGTTGGTAAATGAACGACAGGTCCTCGTTTTCAAATTTCACTGTAGCCTGGTTCCTTGATGACGGTTCATGTTTCCTCACGTAACAATATGCGCCCCTCCCATTGTATTGTATCTCAAAACCCTGCCAAAATCCTTCTTTCCGTTTTCTGCTGTGCGAAAACCCTCTCTCTCGTGCACCAACTTCATGCACAGACCATCATCAATGGGCTTCACAAACAGGTACTCTACGGTTCCAACATCACCAATGCCTATGTCGAATCGGGTTCTCTTCCGTTAGCCTCCAAAGCTTTTCATCAAATCACTGCCAAGAACCTTTATTCCTGGAATACCATCATCTCCGGCTACTTCAAGTTCAAGTTTTATGATGATGTTTTACGTCTTTTTAGTCGGATGCGAAGTGAGTGCAATGAGGTTGATACTTTTAACTTGGAATTTGCCATTAAAGCGAATATTCGATTGTCGCTCTTGCAAAATGGGAGACTGTTTCACTGTTTGGCTATTAAATCTGGCTTAGAAGGAGATTGCTTCATTGTGCCTGCGCTTCTGGAAATGTACACTGAGCTGGGTTCTCTGGACGATGCCCACAAGCTGTTTGAACAATTTTCTCATAGAAGTTCTGTTATTTGGGGTTTGATGATAAAAGGGTATTTGAAGTTCTCCCAAGAACCTAAAATTTTTGAGTTATGCTTTAACATGACTCATCATTTTGGTTTTCAAAGGGATACTCTTGCAATGGTGGGTTTAGTTCGAGCCTGTTCAAATGTCTTAGCAGGGAGGGAAGGGAAAGCATCTCATGGGCTGTGTATAAAGAACAATCTTTTAGCTAATTTCTGTTTGCAGACGTCCGTTGTCCATATGTATATGAAATGTGGGTTTCTTCAGTATGCAATTAGAGTGTTTGAAGAAGCTACTGATAAGGATGTGGTGCTATGGAGTACTGTGATCGATGGTTATGCTAAAAAAGGGAGATTTTTGGAAGCTATGTCCCTGTTCAAAGAGATGCTGGGAAACTCAGTCTCTCCAAATCGAGTGACATTGTCTAGCATCCTCCTCACTTGCTCAGGTGTGGGGTCTTTGAAGCAAGGTAAGAGTTTGCATGGTTTTATGATTAGAAACAGGGTTGACTTGGACGTGGTAAATTATACTTCTCATATAGACATGTATGCTAAATGTGGATGTGTTAAAACAGCCTACAGAATCTTTAGTATGATGCCCGAAAAAAATGTATTCTCTTGGACTGCGATGATAAATGCATTTGTTATGCATGGCATGTATATGGAAGCTCTTAATACTTTCGATAAAATGAGATCAGAAAATCACATGCCCAACTCGGTAACATTTATCTCACTCCTCTCTGCTTGTAGTCACTCTAGGATGGTTCAAGCGGGATGGAGTATTTTTAATTCCATGAAGGATTATGCCATTTCTCCAACAGAGGAACATTATGCCTGTATGATAGATCTGTTAGCTAATGCTGGTCAAATTGAAGCAGCTTTATCCTTCATACGTAACATGCCAATAAAACCTGGTGCTGGAGCTTGGGGGGCTCTATTGAAGGCATGCAGAATACATAAACAAAATGAACTAGCTGAAGAATTAGCAAAGAGGCTTTTGATTTTAGGGCTTAATAATAGGTCTTCCTTACATGTTTCACTGTCTAACAAATATGCTGATGCTCGCATGTGGGAAATGGTGGAGAATACAATGATGAAAATGACTGGGGAGGTGCTTCTTAAGAGTCGTGACTTTTCCTCAATTGAAGCCGAAAATAGGCTAGTTCTTCTCAGTTTTGATGATACATCTGCCTACAAAAGCACGGAAATTGATTGTTTATGGAATTCTCTTTGTAGTGAAATGAGAGAAACTGATGCGTCTCTTATGATGAGTTGTTTTGAGGAAAAAGAAAACTTCTTGTGGTCCTAGTACTGCTATACTGTTAATCAATGCACCTTCCTGATGCGCACATCAGGTGTCTTGCTATGTTCTTTTAGTATATCTCAATGATCACTGAAGATAAAATGAGATTACGAGACACATAACAATCTGAAAATTGTAAAGTTGCACATGTTGGTGTCAGAAGACTTGTAAGAAGCACTGGAAATCTGAAAAGTATGCTAGCTCTCCCAGTGGTATTTGCTCTTCTAGATTATATTTGTTTTCCTTCGTTTAACTTCTAAAATTTTGATTACTAGACTTGACAAGGACACAAGACCATCTAGTATTAGAGTCAATCATATGGTGGATTAGCAGACTGGATTGATGGTAACACCAAATATTGAGGAGATCCCCTGACCCTTATCCGTTAAATACAAAAATTAGCTCGCCGCTCAACGTAGGAGGGCTGATTGTGAGGTTGGATTTGTCTATATTGATGAAAATCTTAATATCTACAAAAGAAATAACTTGATTTCAGAGAAAAAACGGAATGACGCTGCTCAACTGCAAAACTGAATATAGAAAGAAAAGTTGTTGATTAAATATTATAATTTCTCAGAGCCCTCAAATTCGAGATGCTACCTTTCAACTCATTTGCATCCACTGTTTTGACATACAAAATATTGTATTAGCACTTTAGCTGCTCGAAAATATCTTGCAGTTTCACTGTTTTATTCTATATAAATTTGTAGACAGGTGTTACAGGTGAAATCAGTAGGAATTTGAAGAAATATATTCACATATTAGATGCAGATTGAGAAGGATCCATAGAAAACACCTTTGCTGGCTTAAGGGATTCCATTAATGCACAAAAATATTATATGGGGTTTGAATGTTAATGGGTGATGTTGTTAATTGGTAGCCCAATAGATGTTATGTCATGGTTTGGTTAATTGGATATACACGAAAACTGGCTGCATTTTAAAAAAAAAAATTTTGAAGTTCTTGAAAACTGGTTGTTGCTTCCTGCCCATCAAATAAATCAAGCTCGTTGATATCTGTGGTGGAAAAGTTTGCGAGTGATGAACATTCATGGACAACTCTTAGGAATCAACGATGATGACATAATAGGCTTCTACGATAATCTTCAAACAAACAGCCATTTTTATTAGTCAAGGATGACGGAGTCTCTGATCATCTCATTGTTCAGTTTCTTCCTTCTGCTTCTTATGATGTATTTATGAAGGACCTTTACATATATATATATATATATATATAGACACACATATATACTCCCTCAACTCCAAATACAAATATAAGGATTTTAGAGGGACTTTTCTTAGTCTAAAATACTATAAGGTATAGATGGGAATTGTCTAATGCATTTAATTTTTTTTCCCTATGTTATAACTTAATTAATTTACACATCAGGGAGAAAATAATAATGAATGTCTTATAAAAAAAAGAAAATAATAATGAATCTTTAGTTACTCCCTCCATGGCTCCATCTCATTTTATCTATAGAAAATTTTAAATATTCCATTTTATCTATTATTTTAGAAAACTAATAAAAATTTAATTTTTTCTTTTCAATTATACCCTTAAACAATTAATGCAATGTAGTAACTTTTTTTTGTAATTTAATACTCCATATTTATTTCCTACCATTAAATGGGAGTAATAATTATGGGCAATTTAGTAAAATTACATAATTCACTAACTCTCTGTTTGATTTAAGAGATTTGAAGGGGAGAAAAAACTTTTCATCTTTTTTTTTTTCAAATCAAATAAAGGGAGGAGAGTATTTTCCCTCCCATCCCATTTCCTCCTTCTTGTTTATAGATGGGAGGAAAAGTATTTTCATCCCTTATTTGATTATAGAGAAAAATATGATTTAAAATTCCCCCCCCCCAACTCTCTCAAATCAAATAAAGGATAAGTTATTTATTATCTTTCATAATAATTATTTTAAAATCTTAAATGATATATAAAATGAGATAAAAAAAAGTACATGTACATGATATGAGTTTTAGACATTAGATGGGATATTTTTTTAAAATAAATTTATTTGTGACAAATTTTGCGATTCTAATTGGTTTTAGTTATTTTCCATATGTAAAGTAGGTATTTATTTTTTATTAAGGACACCGAAGGAGAAGCATATGCTCCTATGTAGCGTACGTGTATGATTATGGCCGCGCGCCGCAGCCAACTCACAATTTATGGGCAAGCAGTTTTTTACAGTTCTTTTGGGGAGGGTTGGCAAGATATTGATACTGTAGTGTGAAAGATGGCTGACATATTATTGTTCCAATACAAAGTACTTTCCCCATATTTTATATGAGTCCTTTTTTAAAATATTTTTTATCAAAATATAAGTTTAAAAATTTAAAATATTAATAATTTTTTTTTAATTTATCCTTATAATTAATTAGCTCATAAAAAAGAAAATTATTTTAAAAATTATATTTATTAAGAATAATGTTACAAAATAATATAAGTTTTTTATAAATTTAAGTAGTTTAACTCATTTTCTTGATTTATGTGTATTTTGTTAAATGTGACTTATTTTTTGGATCAGAGGGAGTGTAAGTTCTATTTAACTAACTTTACACAGATTAAAAAAGAAAGTTAAACTAGTTAAATTTATCAAAAGCTTATATTTTTTTTTAATATTATCCTTAATAAATATAATTTTCAAAATAATTTTATTTTTCATAAGTTAATTAAAAATAAAAATAAATTAAAAAAAACTAATACTTTTAATTTTACTTAAATAGAGCTTATATTTTAGACAAAAAAATTTTAAAAAAACTTATATTTTAAATTGAAGAAAATATGTTGTTTTTGGATCATTAATTCCCTTGACTTTTGATCTGATTTCGAGGCATGGAGTGTTGATATGCAAATTCGGTCTTTTGGGCACAATATAATAAAAAAATAACAAAATTACTAAAATATAACAAGTCAAATAATATTTATCAAAATATAATACATAAAATTGATTGATTACAGTGTGCTTTAACTCCGTACACATAGGTTGACCAAGTAGATATACAATTTTTGATCTGAATATGTTTTTTTTTTAATAAAAAAGCTACTTTTTATAATTTCAAAAACCATATGACTTTGCCTTTATTTTTTTTAAACAATTCTGCCAATTGTAGCTTTTTTTTAAATTCTTGGCATGAGAAACTAAAATGCTCCCTCTGATATTATTTATAAAGTGATGTTGACCAATAAATAAATACTAGGAAAAGTTAATTATACTCTAAAAGTTTAAAAAAATTAACATAAACTTTCAATTTTATCCACATTTCTTAGCCAATTAATAATAATTACGTGCGGAAAAGAAATCGTGTTAAAAAAGGAAACAATTTATTAAAAAATAAAATTATTGAAGGTAAAATAGAAAATTTATATAAAAATCTCACACTATAACTTATAAATACAACCAAGTAAATATTTTAGATAACACATTAAAAATGGGACCGGAGGAGGCATAAATTACTAATAATTGATATATTGTTAAAAAATAATTATTAGTCAACAAAATTTTAACAAATATTAAATAAAGAATACTGGATCTTTATTTTTGTTAAATCATGGAAAAAGACAATTTGGGACTCCGTAAAAGAATATTCTCATGCTCAAATGTGCTTCCTACTATACTCAGATAGATTTCCTACCCTATCTAAGTGAGCATCCACCATTCTCAAATATAATTCTTTGTGAGAAATAATTTTTTTATAAGGATATCAAGTTATCTTTTTCTTGTTAAATAATTATTAAAAAAATATAAATTTAATTAAAAGTGCAATAAATATTAATTAATAATTAACTATATACGTATGAGTTTTGTCCCATATCCAGTATATTTGTGGGGGCCATTTCTTCTTTCATGCCGTCATTCTCATTGCTTCCATTTAGCTCTTCCATTCTTGGTCAGTCTGGACTATTTTTATCTTTATTAGATAGCCCAACTTTATTTGGTGTTGAATATAACATGTGTTTCTTTCAACATGGTGAGTCATCAAATTAAGCATTTGAAATTTCTCACCGGTTAATTTCTCTATCTGACTCTACTTGATTTGATTTAAATAATATACAAATATCAATAAGAGTTGAGTTACGTGAATTACAACATACAGAAGAGGACATATAACCAAAATGACTATGACGCAATAAAAGAAGAGCAAAATGTGGCATTGATAATCACTATGTATAAGGTGATCAAATTTTAATACTTAATGACTAATTATTAATAATTAACTATCTTTCTCATTTTATATTTATCCATTTTTATCAATTAATTATTAAATTTAGATTTTTATGATTGATACATATTTACTACTTAATTATAGTGTTATTTTATTTCTAATCATTATTATTTATTTATTATCAGTTAATTATTAATTAGTATTTGTTGGATTTTTAATTAAATTTATGTATTTTTAATAAACAAAAATGAAGATCCAATATTCTTTATTTAATATTTGTTAAAATCTATTGACTAATAATTATTTTTTTAACAATATATCAATTATTAGGCCCAATTTTTAAGGTGTGGTTTAAAATATTTGCTTAGTCGTATTTATAAATTGTGGTGTGAGATTTTCATATGATTTTTTTACTTTATTCTCATTAACTTTATTTCTTTATAAATTATTTCCTATTTTAACATGATCTTTTTTTCGCACATAATTATAATTACTCAATCGAGGAACAAGAATAAAATTGAAAGTTTATGTTAATTTTTTTAAACTTTTAGAGTTAACTAATTTTTTTTAATACTCATCACAGGTAAACAATACTTTGTAATTAAGATCAAAAGAAACTTTTTAATTTTCCATGTCAATAATTAAAAAAAAATACAATCAGCATAATCATTTGAAAAAAAAAATAAAGGGAAAGCCACCTTTTTTTAATTGTAAAAAGGCAAATTGCATGGGCTATTTCAAAAAAAATATATTCAGATCAGAAATCACAGACCTACCTAGTCAATTGGTATGTACGGAGTTAAAATGTACTGTCACCAATTAACTTTGTATTATATTTTGATAGATATTATTTGAGATGTTATATTTTGGTAATTTTTTATTTTTTGTTATATTATACTTAAAATGCCTGTAAATTCATAGTTGAGGGTTTTAAAAAACTGAACATTTTTTATTGTCCCACAGTCTTGGAAGGTTGATAAGCCTCTCTCCTACCTTTGAAAGCATTGCGTTAACACATTTTACGTAGGTTATGATAAAATTATTGAAAAATTTTTATTTCAAAGTTCAATTTTTTTTTATTTGTATGTTATTAAACCCAATTTTTATAATTATTTTTTATTTAAAAAAGTTAATTTTATCACAACACATAATAATACGTTCTTTCATACTTGAAATTTAATAAATTTATAATTGAGAAAACGTAAGAAAAATGTCTAAATGTTTAAGCTAATGAATTAAATTGTTCCTTGACAGATCTGAATCCATCCACGTCAAAAAGCAACAAAACGGCCCTTGACATGAACAGCCCACAAGACTTGGTTAAAATGCTATAGTAAAAATTTCATAATTCAAATGTTACAATATAAACTTTCCAGGAAAAAAGAAACCTTTTACGTTCATTTGCTACACTCCCACTAAATTCGTATATCCGGAAAATTTAAAATTCAATGGCATTATCCGTAAATTTTAAAACTAAGTTTTAAACTTTTCTTCATTTTTATTTTTTTAAATAGAATCATCTTATCTGTTAATTTTAAATAATCTGCAAAATAATATATTGCATCAAAGTGCATTAGTAATTCGTTATTCGAATCTAAAATTAGGTGATTTTCGAACATTGGTGAGAGATAAAATAGTGTTCTGTAAAGAAGAAAATAGACAAAATATGTAGTATCTGGATAATTTATCATTCAAATCTAAAATTAAATTCAAATGACGAGTCACTAATCAATTTTTATATTTATAGACTGTACTTATTTTACAACCACCTGGTGTGATAGCTAAGACAATACTCCGTCCAACATGGTGTTTGTAATTACGTTATGCAAGTTAAAGAAAACTTATTACTTTTTCTATTTTTTATTATAAGTTTTATTTACCTATCTTATATATGTTTAAAAAATTATTTAAAAGTCTTGATGTTTTAAAAAATTATTAAAATTATTCATATTAAATAATAATTTATTTTAAATATATATCTCTTAATCTCTCTCCACTATAAGTCTTTTGAGTATTCCCAATAAAAGTAAAAAAAAAATATTAAATAATGCATAAATTTTATAAAATAATTTAAATTTTGAAACATTAATCCTTCAAAAATATATTTTATAATAGAAAATAAAGGGAGTATATCATTAAATTTGTCAAAAAGAAGTTGGAGATTTCATTTTTATCTTTATTAATTAAAATAATGTAAGTATAATTCAATTAGCAATCATTACTCCTTCAATTTCAAAACAATTGTCATTTTTAAATTATGCACATAAAGTGAAAAAGTTAATAGATATATAGCCTAAAAATTAGTCCCTCAGTCTCATATTACAAGACAATAGAAAAGATTTCACGTATATTAATAAATATTTATTACATTTTTAAAATTTTAAAAGAATAAAAATTTCAATTTTACCCCTATTAATTCAACTCATTTCATTAAATATAACATAAGTTACAATACTAATAATATAATAAATGGTGGTAAAAATAACAAATTATTACATAGTGTCTTATATTATGGGATAAAAAAAGTCATTCATATTGCCTTATAATATGGAACGGAGAGGGTAACAAAATTTGATTGCATTTTACTATAATTCCCTTATTAATTATAGTATTCTTTAATATTTTTTCTTGTTTTATTATTATTGAAAGGTAAATTTTTCAAAAATTATTAATGTTATTTTGAAAATTATAAAAGAACAATTGTTTTGAAACATGAAAAAAATCCAAAGTGACAATTGTTTTAAAATTGAGGAAGTACGATAGGAATCAAAGAAGTTAAGCAACCATGAATGAGTAGTTTGTCAAGAGATCATTTGGAGGATATTGGAAGCCCAATGACTTGGGGTCAAACCAAAGTCATAAAGCAAGCATTGCAAAGATAAATCATGAAGTTGCAAGAGAATGAGCCATTTTACCTTGAAGATTATGAGGCATCCTTGAAGCCTAATCATTTAATGAAGATGACATCTTATTTTAGTTCAAGAAACATGGTGATTGTATTGCAAGTACAAAACCTAAAGAACCAAGCTTCAAGTGGTGTGAATTTTAAAGAACTCAGTGAGTTCATTAAGGCTTTACCAGCGTATTGTTTTTAATGATTTATGTATCATTTGTGCTTAAATATATTTGTTTTGTTTTGTTTTGTTTTTGTGTTTATTTGGATAAATTTGATTTTAATTAAATAAAACCCATTGTGAGTCTTTAGTATTTTAATTATAATCTTGGGTTTAATTGTAATATATCAATTAAGCTAGACATTTAGGTGTCTTAAGTGTGTATTTGTTTGGTTTCTAATTGTATTTTCAAGAGTTTAAAATGTATTTTTTGAGTCATAAGTCCATTATGACTACTTAAATCTCAAGTAGCTCATAATTTAGGCTTATTTTTAGGGTGTCAATCTTTTTATGGGTTTTTTTAGATTTAGTTTCTTAATTTATATTGTGTCTCATTTTTCAAGAGCTTGCTAGAAGTTTCTATAATTATTTTGAAGAATAATTAGTTTCTAAATTAGAATTTAGGCACATTTCAGATTTAGTTGTAGATTTATTTCCTTTTCTTTAGTCTTTTAGGAGGATTTAATAAGTCTATAAATACCCCCTACTATAATGAGTTTTGGATAGCAATAAGGAGTGAAATTTCTTGCAAACTTGTGTGCATCCTTGTGTACTTTTATGAAGACAAGTTCTTGTGATTAAAGGGAGTAATCAATTTTTGGTGGTATTTAAAGTTAGGGACTTTGTTGTAGGACATCAAGGATCCTAACTTCTTTGATCTCAACTTGGTTCAATCTGAGTTTTCCATCCCTAATGTATGTAGATACCTCGAGCATTGACTCATTATGTCTATATCAGAGTATTAGGAGTAAGAAAAGCCAATCAATTATGAAGTCAAATATTTACTTTTTTCTAAGAAATAATTTATGAGACTGATGATTAAATGTAAGAAAAAATAAAAGAAAAATTATTTGATAATATTATATGACACTTTATAAAAAGGAATAAAAAAAAATAGATCCTACAGAGTATGTTTTAAATTTTTGACCCACAGTTGGAGTTACCGGAAGAAAAAAGCATAGCATAGGAATGGAAAAAAAATTATAATAAGGTATTGAATCATGATTTTTAATAATAGACTAGAAAAAGCTTGATAAATCCTGAGCGCAAAACAGATGGGGAAAATATCATAAAGGAAATCTTGTTATTAATTAGGAGTTTGATTCAATTTAAGACACGAAACACGACCATGGTTGTAGCAAAAAAAAGAAGAAAGTCACATTTTTTATGGTGATAAGATTTTTTCCCCTAATTTTGTAACAAACCACTTGATATGGTATTCAGATAGACGATAGGATCATAATGGTGATAAAATTCTCTCGGCAAATATTTATCACACTGCTAGTGATAAGATATTTTAAATGCAACTAATATTTTTATTCTTGGCCAATTGCAAACTAGTAGTAATAGTTAAGCAACGTGGGGATATAATTTATCTTTAATTTCTTTTCTAAAAGCACTAATAAAAATTTCCTTCATTTTTTAAGAATTGTCATTTTTAGGCCTTTTTTTTCATATTTAAAAATAATTATTACTTTACAATTTTCAGTATAACATTAATGATTTTTTTGAAAAGTCTACTCTTCAATACTAATATTGAAGAAAAAAACATTAAAAAATAAGGTATTAAAAACTAAACGGATTATTGAACCGATTGAAACACTGATTCAAGATTTAATAGTTTAATTATGTTTAATTATAATAAAATTGATATAAATAAAATTAATATATTTTTAATTTTATATGATATATATAAATAAAAAAACTATTATTAATAAATCTCATAACTTAATATTAAAATATAAATAAATTATTATTCATTCATAATCACATTTTGAATGTAAAATAATCAACAATTAGTAATTATTTATTATTATATTATTTATTAAGTAAATTTATTATTATTAATAATTTTATATTATAATAATACTTATACAATATTATAATAATAATAAAAATAAATTTATAAACAAAATAATATTATCTAGTATTAAATATAATGTTATTTTTGTATTTGAATTAAAAATAAAAATTTTAAAAAATAAAAAAAATCTGATGGATTGTAATCAGTTCTGTTTGATTTCCATCGATTCCAAACGCAAGTGATTTTTTTACTTATTAAACTGAATCAAGAATTAGTTCTGGTTCAACTAATTGAAATTCAATCTAATCTTTTATAACATGTTAAAAAAATACTGCTACATATATTAAAAAATAATTAAAATTAGTTGAAAGTTTCATTTAAAAAAATTGCTGTGATTATAATCTTTATTCAAGTTCATCAAAATATTAAAAAAAGAGATAAGATATTTATAAAATGCATTTATGAAAATATTTTTGGGAAATGGTGATAGTACTCGCAGCAGTATTAAATGAGCTCTAAATGAAATGAAAGATGTCGGTAGAATTGACCGGCAGGTGGCAGTTTGTCTGACTCAGCTCTTATAAAAACGACAAAGAGCAGCAGTTCCTAGGTGCGGCGTTCGGCGGAAAAATATAATATTCATTCTTTCATTCATTCATTACTCGTCCTTTTCTTACTAAACCAAACCCAACCCAACCCCCATCATACTCCAAGCCAAATCAATGTTTGCCTGTCATTCTATTTTTCTTATATATACATAATATATATAACAATTATTTTTAAAAATAAGAATATTACTTTTCTACTCATAGAAATATTTTTTAAAAATGTTATTTTTCTTCCGTGTGTAGACCAGAAAAACCGTAAAACCATCAAGAACGAATCAGTTAATGTCTATAGTCACATGAAGCTGGTCTAAGCCAGCAGAAAAACCAGTCGCATATTTGCATCTGCCATCAATAGATGTCGCCGTAGAACCCTACACGCGAGCCTCCTGTGTCCCCCATTCACATTTCTTTATAAGAACCCCCTCACCCTTTCTGTCCCTTATTCCCAATGTTCCACTTCTCCTCATCATCTCCCTCCTTTGTTCCATAGTCCTCACATCCTGCACCATTTTCTAGTGTGCTCGTGTGCTTAAATTTTTATTATTCACCGACTCTCTTTTTCATAATTACGCGCTTTCTCTCTCTTCTATGGCTTCTGCTTCCGCCTCTGGTTCTCCCTGCGGGGCTTGCAAGTTCCTCAGAAGAAAGTGCGCCGCCGATTGCATATTTGCTCCTTACTTCTGCTCCGAACAAGGTCCTGCCAGATTTGCAGCTATTCATAAGGTGTTTGGGGCTAGCAATGTTTCCAAATTGCTCTTGCATATACCCGCTCGTGATCGTTGCGAGGCCGTCGTCACAATTGCTTATGAAGCCCAGGCTCGGATTAGAGACCCTGTTTATGGCTGTGTCTCTCACATTTTTGCCTTGCAACAACAGGCACGTATATCCCTATAACTCATTCAAGTCCTCTATAACTCAGAAAATTTGTCTTCCTCATTTTTCCTTTTTGTTCTCCGTATATTGCAAATCTGGAAGCAATGAGGTCACTGATCACTCCTACTTGTGTACTTTTCTCCTGGACTTTTTTGTCTGGGTTCGGCATATTTGAAGCTTGGAGAGCCAGTCCAAGAGTGTTATTTAATTGACTGTTAATGGCTATTCGTATATATATATATAGTCATCTTTCAATGTATGCAAAGTTTCCTGTCACAGATCTTATACTCATTGATTAACTCGTCCTTCTCCTTCTTCTTAGAATTTATTTATTTGGTAAATGTAGGTGGCGTGCTTGCAGGCACAACTGATGCAGTTGAAGGCTCAACTGGAGCAGAAGAACCTAATGGAAAGCAGGAACCTAGAAAACCAGTGGGGAGGGAATTACAATATTGTGGGTGGACAAGCAATGAAAACGTACAACATGAACCCTATATCTCCTCAGAGCTATCTTGAGTCAATTGACCACAGCATCGGTGATGGAATTAACATGCAAGATATGCGAAGTAGAGAGGATTTCTCATTCACTAAAAGAAGGTCTTATAACAATGACTTGGGTGAGCTCCAGCAACTTGCACTCAGGATGATGAGGAACTAGCGAGGCTTTAATTTCTATAAATAGTCTGTTTTCTTCAAGGAATGCTCTTCTCTTAGTGCTGTATATATTGATGAGTGTTGACGAGGAAACATGCCATAACTGATGGGCCTATAATAGGCAATTAGCCTTGTGTCTGTGGTTTCCATCGAAGACTAATTAATTAAAATTTTTGCAGAGACTAGCATATTCTCTCTCTCTCTCTCTCTCTCTCTCTCGTTCTCTTCTTTTGAGTGATCAGTCGCTGTGTCCACTCAAATGACGACATGGTGGGTAACTTGCAGTGAAGAAAATATAGCAGTTAATTTTATGTGAATTGCAATAATAGAGGTCGCTAGCTAGAACTAAAAGAGGAAGCCTACAAAGTAGCTAGGGATAGTCTAAAATTAAAATTAATTTGCATTATTTGCCTTGTCAAAGTTCAATAATGATGCATGCCTTTGAATAATGAGGTGTTCTTGTCTCTTCCTTCTCTCCCTCCTCCGCCTCGCTCAATGGGGAATCTTTTTCTAACAAAACCACACGCTTCGTTGAATTTTTAAATGACAATCACTACTGAACTTAATTTTCTTTTGATGTCTGGAGTGGAAGGAATCTCCATCTCTAGGCGAACTTGGACTTGTGTACTACTCTTATCAGACAAGCACAAATATTGGTTTCAGCTGTCGTTATCCTATATCTCAGTATTGAATAAGCACATCCACGCTTATTGTGAGTTATTTGGAGGTAAACAATATTGTTAACGAATTCATCACTCAGACACTCTTCATGGAATCTGTAAACTATTTTTTTCAGCTGATAAGAAATCCAAACAAGGTGATAAATAAGGGATCAAGGAGAGCCTTAATCATATATATATATATATATATATATCTATATAGCTGATTTTAGTTCACGCGTCTGCGAATTTTTTTCCTTGATAGTGCGAAAAATTGGAAACGGACGAACTGAAGTCAAAAGTGAACAAGCTGTCTGTTGCTTAACATGTATGATTTTACAGGAGATGCTATTGTTATCATTATGCAAGCACAAGCTCTAAGGGTGAGTACCTAATGGACCCACATGCCCAGCTTTATAAATTAATAGCCAGATTTACCCAACATTAATTTTCTAATCTATTGTAATATAATACGCTATGATTTTGTATTCACGAAAGTAGACAAAGTGTCCCCTGGATTGAACGTACAGGCAACATCACTAGTTTTTATTCCTCCCCGTAACAAGAAATAGAGAGACACACCTTAGTGTATATCCTATTGATGCATGCATGCGTGTGTGTGTGTGTATCCATCCCAGTGCACCCTACTGATGAGTGTTTAAGTGTGGAACGAGTACTTTAGTATAAGAAAACTTGCACGTTTTGACGCCTTTTGCTTTTCCCAGCTATATTTGGAGTGCCTTGTTGTTCGGTCAACATTTCTGATTTTCTTTATCTTTACGCGATGTGAACGGTTTTTTTCTTCTTCTTGAGTGTTGTTTTTCTTGCCAGGCAAATCTAATTTCCCCAACAAAATAATAAATGGAGGAACATTGCAAAAGCATCAATGATTCTGATCATTATTGCCCCTGTTTCGAAAGCATATTTATGTTTCATGAATCCTTTAATTTTATTAGGTAAGTCGTGCATAATTAGTTTGAAAATGATTTAGTGGGGTTGTTAATTAACTTCGGCGCTAGATATGTGACCAGATGATACAAGAGTTATAATCATAAACAGACAGAAACAGAGAAGTTGTACTATATATACACATATATAATTGATTGACTGGGTGTCTTGAATGGTGCTACTGTTATGACTTAATGTGACCGTATACCGCGAGAGCTCCTATGATCTTTTCAGTTGACTTTAAATACTAGAGAAACATTTTTAGTTTATGTTTCCTGGCATGCCAAGTGATCTATTAATGGCTAATTAATAAATAATAATTCAAAGCATTTACTACACACCTTATAAACTAAATTAAAACAATAAAAATATATTTGGTCATGAATTTCATTTACAAGCAAAGTTGATACCTAGTGTCGAGGAGACAAATTAAAGGAAGAAACAAGAACATGAATATTACTGTATATGTGCTGTGGCAATATTGTTCTCAACGATTTTATTATCGAGTACTCTATCTATGGCTTTATGTGTTTAATTTGGGGACCATGCCTCGAGTGAAGCATAAGATTTTAATGCAGACAATAGAGTGAAAAGCAGAATTATCGATATCAAAGGCTCATGAATATTGGAATTTAGTATACACTCATGCAATGATCATGCCCTTTTTTCGGACTTTAACCAACTACTCGTAGCCTTGCCACTTAATCTTTAATTTAGGAGTTAAAAGTTGAATATATTCAAGGTTGTTCCAAAAGGCAAAAGAGAAAGAACGTGATAAGGGTTTCATCTTTTAAGTGAGTGGTTAATTAGAGGATTTAAATTTTAATTAACTTTTGTATAAAATAAATCTAATTAAGATGAATCTTTCCTCTGCCTTTCGTACTACCCCTACGAAAATTAGACTCTATGAGTGGAAAATACACCTAATCATATTTAAAATCAAATAAGTTTTTTCTCTGTGTGTGTGTGTGGTGGGGGGAAGGGGAATTATAAGTTTTTATTAGGAAATCTGAGTGCAGGCCATAGAATTATGCGGTGCAGTGTGGGAAGTGACGATCACGATCCTATACTCTGGAACCCCCTCCAAATGAACCTAGGCTAGCTAGGACGAGATGCGGGACCGTGAATTACAACTTCAGTCAAGCCACATTTGAATTCGAATTTGAATAATTTATTAATTTAACTATATAATATAACATAATGCCCTTCGAGCCCATTGCCATGATTGGACATATATATAAAGCCAGTTTTGTGAATGGGCAAGTTATGACTGTTCCCCGCTTTGTGTTAATTGGCTACTAGTATAATTTGAGAATATGAGAAAGTGAAAAAGAGAAAGAAAATAGAGGAGACTTTAAGCTGTGGACTCTAACTGGCACATGTCCTCCAATGGACTCCATTACTTGTATCTGAAAAAGCAATCATTCCAGTAAGATGTTAGTTTAATATTACATGATTCAACTAATCTAAAATATAAGGCTTATATTATTAATGATATAAGAATTAATAAAGATAATTTTACTTATTAAATTTATTAAAAAATATATTATATTATTTTTTAATAGTATTCTTATTTAATGTATTATATATAAAATTTATTATTTCTCTTATATTTAATTTTATATAAAAATTAAATAAAAAATATTTAATACCCTAAAATTTGTAAATGAGACTTATATTAAAAAAAAAATTATATTTTAGATGTTAATTTTTGAAGAGTAATGATTAGCTGAGCGTAATCGTGCGAGAGCACAAGCTGTCCCAGAAAAGTGGAATATATATGGAAATCCCACGTAAAGTAGGGGGAAGTTGTAATGGACCTGACTTATTTATGATGAATCGCTAGGGGGTGAAAAGGAGCAGATCCCAATAAAGAGGAAAAGCGATTGTGGTTACTTTCTTCTAATAATGATCAGGAATTCAGGATCCACCAAGTGATTAACGATTTTACTGCAGAAGTGTGTGTGTGTGTGTATATATGTATATATGTATTATTTTAGATTTCATCAAGTTTTAATGCTATTATTGAATTTTATTTTCAGCGTCAGTTTAACTCTTTAAGTAAGTTTTTAGTCAAAGTGCCATTACATCCACACGTAAAAGGCGAGGTCAGATGGTCAAATGAGGCATTAATTAATTAATTGTCACATGTAGTAATTTGCAATATTGTCACCGGCTCGAACATTTAATCGAATAAGTCATTGATTGAAGGTTAAATGATTCGACCGAGGTTGAATCAGGGTCAGACCAGTAGTGATTAAAATAATATATTTAAAATAAATAATATATGTTTAAATAAATATTATAACTTAATTAAAGTCTCAAACTAAATAATATTGAATTATCAATCTATTATTTATCACAAATAAATTATTATTAAGTTTCATAACTCAATATTTTAATTTAAATAAACTAATATTCATCTATAATCATATTTTGAGTTTAAAATAGTAAGTTAATAATTTATTATTTATTTTTTATTAAGTAAATATATAATTTTTAATAGTTATATATCATAATAATGCTTATATAATATTATAATATATAAAAAAACATATTTTGTACTAAAAATGATGTTATCTTATCTTAAAAATTAAAAAGAATTTTTTTAAAAAATTTGAAAAAAAAAAACTTCAAAACCGGTTCAAACCAATTTAGGACTGGTTCAGAACTGGTTCTACCGGTTCAAGGCCGATTTCACCGGTTCTTGACCAGTTTTGAATAGTCCGGTCTTGGACTACAATCAGACCGGATCAGGTACCGATTCCCGATCCGACGGGTTGAACAGGCCGGTCTGGTCCGGTTTTAATAATGTGGGTAATTTGTAACTACTATTAATTAATATATAAAATAGTATATAATTCATTGGAAGACACGTTATTTGAACAATTTTTTTAGGACTTATTGCCATCATAAAATATAAAATTTAATGGAAGCTAATACAATATTAACAAATCATAAATAATAGAGTAGTACAATTTTTCTTGAGTTTCATGCCATATTTTATTTTTAAACTTTGTTACATATTTTGGATGGAATGAGAAGTATCTCACGGACAGTGAATTAATTTCTCCAAAGGTAAAAGGAGAACTGAAAAATCTCTCTAATTATATTAGCTCTTCACATAGAGACTGAAAATTGAACTCACTTGCTTAAAGAATAAGAATCCCTATTATATGAATTTGAGTTAATTTTTTTAAATTTTTAAAAATATTTTATTAGACTTTGTGCAGTATTTTTTAATATTTTATACACATTTCATTTAGATTTAAATGTTTGAAAAATAAATATTATCTGTACAAAATTTTTAAATTATTATTTATTTATATATCATATATTAAAAAATATATATGGTTAGAGAAATTGAGAGGCAAAAGGAAAGACGGTTGGAAGGTTTGGCCAGCCTCCAACAAATCTATTCCGTGTATTGAGCTGTGCGCTTGAGTCGTGCGAAAATGATTACTCTTTTGTTTTTAAGTACCCTTTTAAAAGAAAAGATCAACCAAATTCTTTTATTTACTTCTTCCTCCCCTTTTATTTATCATTTTAAAAAAAATTAAATATTTTAAATTATTAGTAAAATATTAAGTATTATTTTTATTATTTTATGTTATATTTTATTAAAAATAATAATAAATAGAATATGAGTTATTTTTTAGTATTTAACGTGAAAATATTTTGATAAAATATAATTAAAATTTACTATAATTTAAATTATTTAATAATTTTATTAATATATGTAAAAAAAACTTAAAAAACAAATAAAATGCGTCCACAGTACACTTTATGCTGAAATCGATGTTATAAGAAATATTTGCACCGTTTTATCCAACATGTAAAGTAGAGGTATATAAATCGACACCATACTTTGCACTTTGCAGATCTCAGGGAATGATTCGCGAGTAATTATACAGGCTCGGTTACTAATCAATAGAAGACAAAATTACATAGATTAAAAAAAATAATAATTTATTTGAAATATAAATTATTCTCTTCGTTTCTTAATATAAGAGATAATTTGAGGAGTTTTTATGTTTCAAATTATAAGAAATATATGGGGTTTGTCTGGTGTATTTAATGATTTTTTCTCAAAATACCCCTAATTAAGATAGTATATTTTCAATATACTCCCTATGGTTCTTAATATAAGACTATTTTAACCGAATTACGTGAATTAAGAAAATGAGCTAAAACTAATTAACTACCTCCATTTCTCTGAAAATCTCAATATTTTTCCAAAACTACCCTTATTTATTCTCTCTCTTTTTTACTTTGGATACATTAAATAGGGACATTTTTTGAAAATGTATAATAAATACCACCTCATATATTGTAAATGGTTTTATATTCAGGATCAAAGCAAAAGGTCTTATATATAGGACCGGAGGGAGTAATTCATTTGTATTAATTACATAATGGAAGAGTTATTAACATTAAATGAGGGTATTTTTGGAAACTATTTTATATTCCTGAAAAATTTATTGCTTTTCTTGGTCTGTGTGATTTTGTCTCATGTCCCTTATATTAAGGAACAGAGGGAGTAGTTTCCAAAAATATATTTATTTAATGTTAATAACATTTTCATCATATAATTAATACAAATGAATTATATTGAAAATATATCTTCTTAAATAGGGGTATTTTTGAAAAAAAATTATTAAATACAAGAGACAAACTCTATATGTTCCTTATATTTTGAAATATGAAAATTTTCCCAATTATCCTTTATATTAAGTAACGGATGGAGTAGATTATAAATATAAATAGACAATCCAAAACTCGTTCAACATTAGCATTGTCTTGTTCAATTAGTTGTACTATCAACTACTAGTACTCCATAGTCTATATTACCATTACAGTAATTAAATAAATTAATCCGTCCTTTCCGTTTTGTTTGTGTTGGAGGGTGACATATTTAATGAAGGCCCATTGTTTAGCTTGATCATCCAAAAATGTTTTGCCAAAAAACAATCCTCCAAAAATGGAAACGGAACCTCCACGTAGGTAATTTCTGGGTGGGCTTTTATTCCCAGAACTTTTCATATGGCCCAATCAAATCAAAATTGTGGAATTCATTGAGCCCAAAATTGGAAAGAGCACAATTTGGTGGGTCCGAATTCTCAAACTCCATCAAGAACACTGACACTTGTACCAAAAAAAAAAGAACACCGACACTTGTAGCAATGAAGTAGTGACTCAACTCAATGATGCTTTGGTTGTTCCAATAATTGATTATTTTCTTCAGATGATGCCCCAATAATTGATGACCAGCACTCAAATATTCATTTTACCAGTTCCATCCCATTAGATGGGATGGGACAAAATATTTTTCAAGGAATGTGGGATGGGACAAAATATTTTTCAAGGAATGTATCATATGGGATGGGACAAAATATTTTTCAAGGAATGTATCATTTTTTTTAATTATATATTTAGAAGTATGTGCACCCGTATCATATCAACATAAAGTTCCCTCTCTCGAATAAGAAGTTAAACTATTTTTTAAATCAATTAAATGGGAACTAATGATGATGAACTTGGATAGTTTAAGAAGTAATTTTTGATCCATTCAAAATTTTTATCCGTCGTAAATATATATTTTTTAAAATTAAAGTGGAAGTCGCTTTTAATTAAAAGTAAAACCTTATTTACAAATTACATTACAATCACAAACAATAATTTATCATCGCTCCCGAACGTTTTAATATTGTAGATAAACTATAATTTTCAGTGTGGGGATATTCAAAGGGCAAATTATAATTAGGAACTAAAATAATAAATTTATTATAAAATAGGACATGTTACTATTTATTTTCCTAATTTTACTACTTAATATTTTAAATTTTAAAACTTTTTTAATTAAAATCATTTTTTATAATTAATTTACTGGTTTCTTAACTATAATTCCCCTGTATTGATATGGGTCATGGATCTTGTCCCGAATTTTGGGGTACAAGAAAGCAAAATTGATTTCTTTCCAGCAATTTGTTAAATGCCTTGTCCTTGCTTTATCTGTTATCTTATCTATGACTTAGTTTGGGAGCAAAGATCTTAAAAAAATATTTTTTTACTTATGACATAATTAATTATCAAATATTATTAAATATAATATTGTCTATCTTAAAGATGGTTTTTGGCCTGCTTTTAAAATATGGCTAATTAAAATACATATAACCTTCCTCAACTTTTAGTACACTTTTTTTTGGGGGGCAGCTTTAAAAAATAATATTTAACTTTTTTACACTGAAAACTAAAGGTTACTTAAAATACTTCACACATATGATTCAAATTTTTTTAAAAACAAATGTTGCTTGCAAAAAAAAGTTAAAAAATTACTTCACCTAATCCTTATTATAAGACCCTTTTAACCGAATCACGCAAATTAAGAATTGGAATCAAAACTAATTAACTACCTCGATTTCTCTGAAAATCCCAACATTTTTCCAAAACTATCTTTATTTAATCTCTTTCTCTTTCTCTTTGGATACATTAAATATGAACATTTTTTGAAAATGTATAATAAATACTACTTCATATATTATAAATGGTCTTATATTTAGGATCAGGACAAAAGATTCTATATATAGGACCAGAGGGAGTATTGTATGACACATATCACTATAAAAAAGTTAAAAAATAATATATTTATTATTGTAGTCATACACATTAATCACCAAAAAAATAAATTAATTAATGTAAAAATAACTAATTAATTATTAAACAGAATATATTTTTATATATTTTATAACTAATTATACCATTGAAAGACATTATAACACCTTCACTCTTAATTCGGAGCCTTCATCTTTTCTCCTTTTTTTCTCTTTAATTACTAGTTTCCCCTCAATAAAGATTGTTCCCTTTTCATGAGCCACAATATATGGGGTCATACTAGTTAACTATCTGCATATTAAACATATATAAACTCGATATATTTTTTAGAATTTCTATACAATATTAAGGGCGAAAGTTATACTTTTTAAGTCCTCAACATTAATTAAAAACTTCACTTTCATGTTAATTGTGTTAGTGAAGTAAACTTTATGAAAGCCCCATCAAATTTATCTATTTTAAATTTTAATAATAATAAAAAAAAACATATAACTCAACTGACATAAAAAAAAATATGCGATCAGAGCAACAGCATCCCATCATCTGAAAATCCGAGAACGTCTGAAAGAAGGGACCACAGCTTCCAAATTATAGTAAGTAGCAAGGACCACCATCATCAAGTTGAAAGCCTCGTCAAATGGAAAAAGGCACCTTTAACTTTGAAAATCATGTTCGGACAGGGAGACCAAGTGCCAGAATGATAAGTACATGAATCCCACTTCTAATATAGACCACTGCAGAATACAGAAAATATATAAAAGGTATGCAAGAAGGACTATAATTGCACCAGTTTAATAAAACTGCCAACAAGCTAGCTATATTATGTATTCTCCCTGCCCTTGGCATGTGATTCAGCTACAAGCTTAATGCTTCCTTTCTAGATTTTACTAGTTAGAAATAAAACTCAAGATGAAAGGCTTTCGCTGAATGTCAGGCCAACATTATCATCTTTTGATTTGAGGATAATATATATATATATAACCATGTGTGTTGCAGATAGGAGCGAAATATATAACGTATCAAATCATATATAGAGTTACATTTCTAAAAAAAATTCTCCATTTAGTTTGATCAATATTGTTATCCACTCACTCCTTCACACAAATCCTTATTCTTTAGATTTGAATTCTAACTTTAACAAGATTCAAAACCATGTATTCGTCAATCGTCATCATCCCTATACCTCAAAACATGAACAGCTGTGAATACTGGAAATTAATTGACGGACAAGTGATATATATAAGTTATGCTTGTCAAGAGGGCTCAAGTTGTTTTCAATATATGATAGTCCCTTGATCGATCCATGTCTGAAAATCCTACTCCACTACATAACACATTCATGAATACCGTTCAAGAGACAATGGGAAGCTCAATCAACAAGAAAATACAAGGATGTAAAAATCACTAAGTTTGCTTTTCCCACTAGTCGCAAACAAACGGTGGAGAAATAATATATAATCTTCAGGATCACATTTCCAAATACTTTATATGTATATGTTCTCTATATTATATATATCACCTGGTTTTTATTTTCCATGTCACGGCCGGTTGTCTAGCCGTCAACACCAACAAAAGGTGGAGCAGGGAAAGCAACATATGCGACATATCAAAGCAGCAGACAAGGCTCTTGCCTTGCACAAAAACTCATTCAATTAATGTATGTTGCACCAATTAGTCTAAACCATACAATCCCTGGATATTGTGCTTCGCCTCTATCTTCAAGGATTACTTATCATTTCAAGTATAAAAGGACTAAAATTTGTGTTCTCCATGAGGTTTCTGAATTTGTTTATCGATTACTTTGGGATTCACACTCACTTGTTCTATTCCGAATGGTTCCCAATCGAGAGGAAAGTAGACATATATAGAAACACTAGATGAGTGTGTTTGTTAGGTCAGACTTTAGGATCGTTGGGAGGTCCATCAACAAAAACCGATTCATAAGCTCATACAAAACCACAGTTTCGGTTATCTCTATTAATAATTACACTATTATTCTACTAATTACCCAGATTACACTAGATTAAACAAAACAATACTCTACGGTGGCAATCCATTCAAATTATATATATATATATATTTAGATATCAACATTTCTAGGCTTCCTAGCTTAATTATTTTAACCACAGATCAGAGGTGCTTGCGCTTCACGAAATGCAGCAGCAATATTCAAAATTCATTAAAGTCTTCACCAATTCATTCATGAAGCCGATCGCGACTGAAACCAAAAGCCACTGATTCAAGGTCATCCACTTCATGGAAGCCCCACCGCTTGCTGTTTGCTTGCATTTCATAGGACATGGAGTCAGAAGTAGTCTCATCAAAGCTAGAAAAAGAGATGCTTTCTTCCAGGGTTCCTGAATTTTCATAATTCCCAGTAGGATTTGGATTCATGAAAGGTGGAGTACTACTACTACAACTACCATAATGCTGCGTTGTTGTTGAGGAATTATTAGACATATTAGGAAGAAATTGAGGCCCCGCCATGTTGGAATTTTCCATCTGCAATAACCAACCTTGAAGATCATGAGAGAAAGGAGTAGGTTTTCCACAGTACTTTTCATTAGGGTTTTCAACGGCAGAGGCATTGAGAAAGCTTTGAGCTGCTTGTTCCCTGAGATAAGCTAGCTGCGCTTGTAAATTGACCACCTACGAACATTAAAAAATAAAAATAGGGTTTCAGCTTTCAATTACAAACAGAAATTTCCAGTGTAATTCATGAGAGAGGATAGTGAAACCTGCTGTTGGAGGGCAAAGATGTGGGAAACACAGCCATAGATAGGATCCTGAAGCCTAGCTTGAGCTTCGTAGGAGATTGTGACGGCGGCTTCACTACGGTCACTTACAGGGAGGTGGGCAAGAAGCTTGGAGACATTGCTTGCACCAAATACCTTGTGAATGGCTGCAAAATGGGTAGCACCTTGCTCATGGCAAAAGTAAGGTGCAAAAACACAACCTCTTACACATTTCCTTCTCAAGAATTTGCAGGCTCCACAAGGAGAACCAGAACCTGTCATCTTAATTTTGTGGCTTTTGGGGTTTTGTGGTTTTCTAAGGGATTTTGGTTGTTTCTGGCTGATGATTTCTTCAGCTTTGTGCAAATCATGATCATTAAACGCCATCTCTTTATACAGAAGAGCAAGAGGAAGGGGTGGATTAGAATAAGGAATAATTAACTACATAGGTTCCCTTAATGGCCTACAGTGTTCATTGTTTTTTCCCCATATAAAACACTATCATCAGCCATTCTAAATTTTTATTTGTCTGAAAAATGAGATTCCGCTCAGCATCATTTCCTTACACGACAAAAGAAATAGCATTAACCAAACGCATTTCTATTTGCTCGATGATTGGATCTATCTGCTCCTGTTCTTTCTTTAATTTCCGAATTATATATATATATATATATATATATTACTTGTACCTTATAATGGGACACCCCCAAGTACATATTAATAGTGGTGGAAGTATACTTAACCGAAATAATATATATGAGAAAATAGAATCACATACCTACTGGTTAATATCTGTTTATTGGTTTATCTTGAAAGCTAATTGTTACAGCCTTACTACAAGATAACTCGTTTATTATGATGTAGATGTTGATTTCACTCTTTAAAAACATCTTAGTATCTGTCTCACGCTTGGAAGCAACAAGATTATCCGACATCATGTGCCAAAGGATTATTCTAATGCCCCACGCGTACAGTCATCTGATTACGCAAATATAATTTTCTTTCTTGCCACTTTTACTTTTTTTTTTATCATATATATAAATTGTGTAATATGATACCACTATTAATTATATTGTAAGAAAAAACGGGACATGTGTTTAAATGTGTCCCATTGGCTAAGTAAATTTATAATCTACATGAATATGATTTAGATAATTCCATCATAAACCAAAATTAGAAAAATGAGAAAACGTTTAGTACTTAAAAGGCTCGATTAGTTTATGGGTGATGGCACAAATTACTATGGTACGTGTACTGACATAAAGGGCAAAGTAAATTAGGCATACAACTTTAAGAGCATTGGCATCTCAGAGTTACTAAACAAGTTTAACTCAATAATTATCCCCGCAGACATCAATTATCAAGGGAAAATTTGCCTCTTCTAGGAAGCTAGTGGGGATCGGTGTTTTCAGTGAACAGACATTGATAATGTTAATTAATAACATTGATTAGAAATTAAATACTATGTTGCAACTTACAAAGGATCAACATTTCCTGGTGGGCTCTTGTTATGAGGATAATAATTGTCCCGTTAGTCCAGGTAATCAAAGTGTAAAGCAGCCAAAAAAGACAGGGAAAAAAAAAAGAGGAATCAGATTCCAAATATTGAAGGAAACAAGAGATAATGACACACTAGGTTAGAACACAAGAGGAATTACGAGAGAGGGATCAGGGGAGCGAGGGAGAGAAGATTTTGTTCCCTCCATGCCTATAATTGTTTAAGCATTGGAGGTCGCAGTTTGTCGATCAATAGAGTATAATTAATTCATTAACAAATAGTGTACATGCTCTTTCAAAACTTTCAAGTCACTTTCTTGTGTCTAGCATAAGGACCAGCATGTCGACCTCACCCAAATTGTGATCAGGCCCCACACCCCAACCCTCACTAATAATGACGCCCCAACCAAAAAGCCCCGAAATATAAAAAAGGGGGTGGGATATATAAACGACCAGAAATAGAAGAGGGCAGGCAAACCATTGAGAATACAGCCAAATAATTAAGGAATTGGTACTACTATTTGGAAAAACTAGATATCAATTTAAATTGCCAGAGAACTAGTTTTCTTTTTCTTTTTTTTTTCCCCCATGGAAATGGCTCGCTGCGTTATTCTTGCCTTTAACATTTACAGAGGGTAGATCCCGATGAGAGCTTTATATATGTCGTTATATTGAGGAACTAGATGCATACGAGTACATATTAATTAATCTACTCAACATCTAATCAGCTCTTGGAGCTCTTCTGACCAGAAAGCATTATCTCACGAATCGATATCCCTTGGCCTCTGGCTCTAGCTAGGACACCGTTACAGACGTCCGGCAATATATATAATTACAATGCGTGCTCCCCTTAACGAATTTCATCTAAATCCCTTGTCTAACGATAGTCAAGAGACCACTTAATTATAATTAAGACTAACACTAATCTTGCGTGCCTAGCTATATGTAATATATGGGTCCTTCATCGTCAAAGCACATACCGGCCGGGAAAACACGCCCTCTTGTATTCTTGCACTTGCCATTATAGAGATATATATATACCTGGAATCAGGGTCACGTATCACGCATGCATATGCTGCACCATGAAAACGAAGGTTGCCTTGATGAGATCTATCTGGTGGAAGGGCAGCTGTGATTAGCTAATAGGGATGTTTACAAGGCTACCCTATGGGTGACACTTGATGAAATATATTCTTAACTATATATTTTTACTACTCTACACGCCAACTCGGATTTTTAACCCTGCATGGTCTTCAATGGAAGATATCATCTCTCCGGAATGAGGAAAAGCTTTTAGTAATCCATGTACTTGTTTGCCACTTACGCATTAATTAGCGATAAGAGCAAAGAGTGCCCTAGGCAAATGTAAATTAACCAATATATATATAATCCCTCATTTATTAAATTCATTTTACATTTCCATTGGACATTAATCAAGGATGGTGCAAATTAATAATTCTATTGCAGAGGGGAAAGCATGAAAAGTTTTTAAATACATTTCTCACTTTGACAAGTATGATTGAGAATTCATTAGAGAGAACAGTGGCGTAACCACTAAAATGCTTAACCAAGCGTAGTGAAAGTATTGAGGAAGACAATTAGCTAGCTGGCTGGGTACTATTCGTTTCGCATATACTAATTAAGCCTTTAAATCTGAGTGTTTTTCTTAATTCGATCGGGAAAGATGAGCATCGATTCATCCTGACATCGTATTTGATGTGGATTTCATGGTCTTCCCATTCGAAGACATACACATGAATTCAAAATGACTGACCCAACACACTTTAATTTATTCTTCGCTTTTCAGGTGTACGATCGCACATGACACACAGTGGATCACCACAAATCTCATTCATTTTAATATTTGTTTGATTCCGTGAACAACTCTATTCCAATGTTGTAAATTAAGTCATGATCATTTTTAATTCATTAAGACGATAAGATAAAACAACATCCCCAAAACGAAGGAGGAGGAATGAGACTACAATTTTTTTTAATTAAACCATATATATGATTTAATATATATATATATATATATATCAGCACCACAATTATACAATGAGATTTGTGGTTGATGCATGACTCATATAATATTAATCATTATCACCAAGACGTTTTAGAATTGAGTGATGATATTATATATATGAGATCATCAAACCTTCGTGTGATAGTACTTATTAACCACCTGAGTCAAATCAATATTAAAAATATAATTGATAAGTATAATTAAAGTAATAAACAATATTTACTTTATATTTAATATTTTATTATAATATAGTAATTCTTTGCTCTCGGTAAATTGAGTTTATAGTATCCTTTTTACTTTCGTAAATCCCTATATGACTGTACGCGCGTGAGAGTGCGTTAGTTAACAACTTAACGCTGTTCGGCGACCCAAAAAAATTATTGATGAAAATATAAACTAAATGTCCGAAGACAAGAGAAGGTTCCATGACCATACGTGTATGTATATCTTTAGTTAGGACATAGTGTCCCACAAGTCACTGCCAATATTAATTTCCGCAGATGATAATTTTAGACAAACTCTGGTGCATGCAATGTGAGGCAAAACTCGTACGGATGATTGCATGTATACATATACGAAGGAATTTGCTCTGAATGATTTTCTGTACTGGCATTAAACTGGAAAGGAAGAAAATGGATACACTTTACAGGCGAAGATGTCGTCCACCACCAAATAATTTTGCTTAGGCTGTGTCTAGAGAGGCATCCCATTCTTCTGTGGACAAGGCACTATTTGTTTGTGGGTATTATAGATAGTCAACTAACTTTAATTATTGCCAACATTATGTTCTGACAATGTCATGTCACTCACTCGTAGTTTTTGCTCCCTCAGGGCCAATTTTCACATTTCCACTGCCGTGTTTCTTTCTTATTCTATTCCTGCATAGCTAGTTCTTCCTGCAACCCTGCAAGTGGGCCAGACAAGAATACATGTATATATATATATATATAATGGGACAGTATTTGAAATCGTATATATGTAGTGTAATTAGAGATGTTACTATGACCTGCTCTCTAGATTAACATCACACTCCTGTTTTTAGATGGGTTTTAATACATTCCATAGCGTTAAAAAAAATGAATTGAACTATTTTATACCACTTATAAATTACTACATCTTTTTATTTTATTTTATAAAATTTAGTCCCTCCATCCCATTTTATGTGTCATCTAAGATTTTGACACAGAAATTAAAATAGATAATAAATAATTTAATGAATGATGAAATTTTATTAAATTATCTTTAATTATTACTTTCATTTTAATGGTAGGGATTGAATATTGAGTATTAAATTACACTCCTTCTATTCCTTAATATAAGACCATTTTAATAGAATCACCAGGATTAAGGATAGGAATTAAAATTAGTTAACTATCTTGATTTATTTGAAAATCACAATATTTTTTCAAAATTACCCTTATTTAATCTTTTTCTCTCTATGTGAAATATATTAAATAGTGGCATTTTTTGAAAATGTAAAATAACTATTACTTCCTATATTATAAAAAGATTTTATATTCAGAATCAGGGCAAAAAACCCTATATTTAGGATTAGAGGGAGTAACAAGAAACTACCACATACTATTAATTAATTAAAGGTATAATTGGAAAGAAAAAATTAATCCTTTTGTCCTATTTATAGGGCATATTCTAAAAGTTTTTTAGTTATTCAAAATATAAGTCAATTTACAGTTTTCAAAAAGCATTAAATTTTGTTTTCTAATTTTACCAAAAACATTTATGATAGAAAGAGAGGAAATAAAAAAGATATAATTATAATGAGTTACAATTTAATAATGTTAATATTGGAAAGTTTACTTAATTTTTCAAAATTTAAAGAACCCTAACTAACTCTAGCCAATTTTATTGGTTTATGAAAAATAGTTGAAAATAACTTATAATTAGAAATAGATGAAGTAATTTTACATTGGTTTTATAAAATGACAAATAAAATAAGATATTTAAAATTTTTTAAAATAAATAGATAAAATCAGAGGAAGGGAGTATATGTTATATTAATTTTCATATTAATATATGAATATTAATTGATAATAATGTTTCACTAAACTGTGATTAGTCAGGAATAAGTGCCCCTGTCAATAGGATGTTGTGGATTGTGAGGTGTGAATAGACAATTGAGGATATATCTGGTTGATCTTTTTCAAAAAGAAATTATAGTTTTCAACTATAATTTTTTAAGAAGATATATTTAGTCAAATATAAATTATATTTTTAAAAAATAAAAAGTAAAAAAAGAAAGTAAATATTAACTTTATATTATAAATGTAAAAGTATTTTTAACTCTTATTATCTAATTAAATTTTTTACCAAACTATAGTTTTATAAAAAGAATATCCAAAAAAAATAATTTATAATAAACATATTTTTATTAAATTAAAAACTAAACAGGAATGAATCAAACTTGTAACTTTGAAAATGTCCTTACAAAGAAAAACTTTGAAAAAGCCAAAAACTTCAATGAGGATGCAAAAGGATGCCCCGCAGTACTCCCCGTATGAATGAGGGCTAGTATTCTTATTCTTAATTAATATTGTGCCCGTGCGGCCTCCCTCCCTAAACAATATTTTTTACTAATTGTGACATACAGCAGAATAAGAATGTTCAAATTATAAAATAAAACCAACCTTTGTGTGGGTCATATGGTAGAGGATTGGGCCCTACAGCACCATATTTCCACGTCACCGCCAAAGCATCCGGTTGTCATTCGTGCAGTACTAGATTATATTTATACCTGGTGTTTATAAAATAAAATGCACCCTTAATAAATTATAGCAAACTAAATCATGGAAGAATCGCAAAACGATAAAACAAGGGTCAGCACCTTTCTTGAGTTTTTGAATCATGGAACACAACCAATATCCAAAATGGCCATTATAATAAGTAAAACACTAATTAATTTGATGAAGGGCATTCATTCTGCTAAAAATACAATTAGGAAGTATGTGTGTATATATATATATATATCCAAGATTCTGTTATGTTTGTATCTATCTATATATCAATTTATTTTCTATATGTATCTATTATGTACATGTATGCATGTATTCGTGATTGAATGTAATTTTAGAACAAAATCAATCAGTCTAACATACAGCCCTAAATAAAAATTCTTTTTAAACCCGTCAAGCCGAAGAATTTGAGCCTTTTTGTTCCAAGGGAGATATTGAATAATTTTTCTATTATAATTACAAGACTCCTCAATTTATTTATTTAATTATTTTTTGCCAACGGCATATTGTCTTAGCGGTACCTTGTTGCTTCTAAAACCCTTCCCTGTGTGAAAAGTCACATGTTTGAACCTGTACAGTGTGTGTATGGGATGCATATGTGAATTGTACATAAGTTATCTCTAATAAAATAAAAAACTGACCGTTCTTTTTTTTGTTAAATGCTCACGGCGCATATAAGACAAAGCCGGAGCATATATACATATATAACTGTAGGAAATGGGCAGAGAATTAGCCCTGTACTTAAAAATAGGAGATATATATGGATGTGGTTAGGGCCGGTCTAGCTAGAAAGCTATTATATATAATTAAGAAACTAGGTAGAAGAAGGTATAGGATCAATATAGAGTCATATTTCCCAGCCAGGTTTATGAAATAGTACAACTGAGAATGACAATTATTGTGTGGCTCGGAGTTCGAAGGAGGAGAGGAAATTGAATTGTAAGGGCATGGATACGATTAAATTAATTGTAGTACATATATGTAGACAAATTAAAGACGGTGGAGTGACGTGTGGTAGTAAGACTAGTCAAAGCCGACACCACCTGGGCCCACTGCACGTGCTTGCATGAATGATTGAGCCTCCTCTTTAGTCTTCTTCCCAATTCTGCAAGTATTCCTTGGTCTTCAACTGCTGCTTGGTTAATTAAATCGATGTTTAAGGTATACATTAATAAAGCAACCTACCTATACAACATAGTTAAACAGAATTTGAATTATATATATATATATATTACTATAAACCAAGTGTATATCCCAAAAGATATGACCGCGACGATGCAGCTCAAAAGCGATCGATGCTTCCTCCAGATGTTGAATCGACGTACAGGGTTTGAGATCTAATAATAATATTACCAGCAGCAAAAGAACCATGTGTGGCTTAATGATTGAGAAAACACCAGCAGAAAGCTTCACTTTCAAGTTTCAGAAAGAAAAAACATAGGTTTGGTAGCTTAAATAGACGCGTTCGTTCACAAGTTACTTTTGTTGATTAGTATTTAAAATTAATCGCATGTAGTTAGAAGAGGAGGCAGTTGTTCAAAGCTAACCCATGAAATAAGGACTGGTTTCATCTATCTTTCAGCTAGTGTAACATATATATTAATTGAAAGCAAGGAAGCTTGAGAGAGAGAGAGAGGTGTTCGTTGTTTTGGTCGTAAAGGACACGTACGGTGAAGACGATATTTGATGTCAATGGGCCAGGAGTAGGAGTCACAGAGGCATATAGGTGAAAATATTAGCCGGAAAATCTCTGAAGATATTCGTCTAGTTCAAATTAACATCAAAGTCAAAATATAAATTAACTAAAGTTTAGAGAAGGTTAGTTTAATTTATTCTTATACGTGTTGTGTCTGTGTATGTAACAGTTGGGTCCTACAAATTTGTGCCCGTTGGCGATGGTACGTACTTCGTTCAGGCATTCTTGCAAACATGTGAAGTCGTTCAACTCTCTAATAACGAGGCTTGACTCTCCAAGTAAAGTTGTAAATTTGGCAAGGAGGGGTTATTAATCAGGAGGTGCTCTTTTTTTTGTTGGGCAACAATCAGGAGGTGTTTTTTAAGTTGGGAAAATTATAACTAGAGCCAGCAAAGTTAATTAATTATAATAAAATTTTAGTTAATAAAAAATGTTAAAATCTAAAATATTGAGTAATAAAATTAAAAAAATGAGAATTAACTGATTTTATTTTATAATAAATTTATTATTTTAACCTTAAAATATAGTTTAGAGTCGTGTCATATATGTGGATAGGCCAAATGCATTTTAAAATTTGATGCATATTTGAAAATCTGTCAAATATTTACAAATAAAAAATTAAGAAGTTGTTCCTTATAAAAAAAATATAATTAATTAAAAAAATAAATAATCACTCTTTTTGGAGTTAAGCATGGACGATGCCCACATCGTTGGGAAGGCCTTTTTCCCTACTCACCTACTTTTTCCATCTCATAATATAAAATAATGGAAATAATTTTACGCATATTAAGAAATATTTATTATGTTTTTAAACTTCTAAAAGAAACCAAAATTTTTAATTTTATCTCTATTAATTCCATTCATTTAATTAAATATAGCATGAGTTATAATATTAATAATATAATAAATGAGGGGTGAAAATGACAAATCACTATATATTACCTTATATTATAAAACAAGAAAAACTTCTCAAGTTGTATTATAATATGAGACAGAGGAAGTAAACATTCGTCAATATTAGCCCCCCACCCTCCCGTTTTTCCAAACCCGAAAAAAATTATTTAATTAACTGCTATCATATATGTAACATAGTATTTATGTTTACAAAAAAGTTTCGTTAAATTAAAAAAATCGTTATAAAATATATACTCTATGTAACATAAGCTTATGGTAAAATTACACATAAATACTAAGGAAGCAAGTTAATGTCAAATAGATACCCCAATTAGGTCTAATTCCAATTAAATACCAAGATAGCAAATTGGAAATAAATTTTGATGGGAAATGACCGATTTGTCCTTATTAGGTTTATTTTGTCTCGCACATTCCTCTTTGTCTTCTCAGCTGGCCCTCCTCCTCCTCCACTTCTTCATTTTCATCATTCTCTATCTCCTTTAATATCGATCCATAATTGTGCTTTGTCATTCTCCATCTCCATTCCCATTGAAGGCTTCTAATCAATGAGTTTCTCCTTTCCTTCCCTCGTTTAGTTTTTGCTCATCTTGGTGAACTTGGATTCAGTGGTGAAATTTAGTGTGTTGAGGAGGTTGAAGAAGGAGTTTGGGGTTGTGGATGAGAAGGGATTTATGGGTTTAGTTTTGGTCATTATCATGCTCAAAGCCATTTTGTAATTTGGGTCAAGATCTGGGAAGACCTCAAACTTAGGGAGATAGGGAAGGCATGAATCTAGCTAGACAGCAAGTGCATGGTTTTCAATTAGGTTCATTTTTTCTTCTCTACTTTCGACTTCTTCGAAAGAAGTCAGGAAAACCCAATTCTGATATGTAAAATTGCTTTCTAAGATTAGGGCTAAAGCTTCTTGAGATTGCGTTCTTTTTTTTTTTATGTATAATTGTTGTACAGAATAGTGAAATTGTTAGCTTCGTTCTTTGATTTTTATCAATGGTTCTGGCTTTCTTCTGATCTTTTTTTCATTTCTTTTTGCTGCTTTTCATATTCATGTAACAGCCATCTTGCATGATTTCTTATATTTGCAACTAACTTTTACTAATTTATCTTGCATAATTTCTTATATTTGCAACTAACTTTCTCTTATTTGCTACTAATTTTCATTGATTTGCAACTCCTACTGATCATTTGTAATTGATACTTATTTACAATTGACTTTCGTTTATTTACAACTAACTTTCGTTCATTTGCAACTCCTACGGATCATTTGCAACTTGTAACATCCTAAACTTTATAACCCCAAACCACACAAACTAAGCACATAAAAGGGAAGGAGGAGACAGGACAGAAGGATGGCACATCAGTGAAAGGGCATGGGGCTGCAGCGTGAGAGTGTTTTAGACCAGACAAGAGAAGGGACCAGAATGGCATGGCGCCATAGCCTGGGAACTAGAGCCACAATGCCAATAACAATAATTACATCAGATATTTTCTTATGCAACCAACAAAATTTCGACACGTACAACTCACTACTCTAATCTCTGACTTACCTGATTCCAAAACTTACAAGTCACTCTACTCCCACTCTAACTATAGACACCAACCACATTTCAAAATACCTTCATAAAAAAATTTTGGACTCCCAGAACCAAATTAATCAACTTTTAACCAAAACTAAGAACTAAACTCCTCCAATTGCTACCAATAGACATTTGAAAGCCAGAGATGACACCAACAGGTCACATAGGGACTAAGAACCATGTTTAAAGAGATTTCATCATAAAGAAATCACTTATCCAAGTTTTGACCCCATTGAACCCTAAACTAAGCTAATGGATTACATATACATTTCAAACAACAAGGACTCAATAACAGAACCAGGCTCACAATCCAAAAACACATTTCAATGAGAACATAGGGCCATTAGTCTTAAGCTGAACGTATCCGTACATCAAGATTTGAAACATTACAAGCCACATGTAGAACTTACTAGCATACACCATATCATTTTGCTAACCATAAGCCCATAACTACACAAATTGTTCAACATGGAATATAAAGAATCAAGAAAGGGCTCAACCCATAACACATGAGTACAAGATAGTTAACACATAGAATGGCACAACACAATGTCTAGCACTTTACTAGGAAAACAAACATACAATAGTTACATGGGGAATGTAGTCCTTGGTTATTTCCTTGCTAATATTGGTTCTTTCACTTGAGATTGTTAGCCACGGGATGAGACAAATGTCCTAATAACTAAGGGTTTTCACATATAAACATATACATATAAACATGCTTCCACACAATATTCAGATTGCAAAATCAACATAAATGTAATATTCATGATATGCAGTCACAGATCCCATCAATACACAACTAGAACCTTAAGCTAGTTACCATGATAAGATAACTATAACCAGTGGCCCTTTTCCAACAACCCATGATGGCAGATTCAAGGGTTATCACCTAACTTTTCTCTCAATGGTCATGACCCGGCTAAACGCCATTACACCAAATATTGGATCATGGCTCTCCTTCCCTTAAATGACCCAAAATTGGTGGCTATTTAGATACGGTATATCCTAAGTAACATTCACTTGAATCTCCCGACCATAGAACGACTATTTAGTAACTGGAATAACATAAGCTGCATTGTTTAAACACAAGACCTCATGTGCTATTTAATATATTAGCATACCATGTGGTATATAAAGTATCACTACTCAAACCAAATGTCTCAACAACATATATCATGTGATAATGCCCCATGCATGCTAACATATCAACACATGTTATCCTCTATAGTGTTAGTATGCTATAAAATCATATATGATAAGTCATGAGGTGCATAATCATTATTGCATGTCAACATCCATCATTATGTATGTATCATGCTCACTATCACCAATATCCATTTCAACATAATATAAAGTGAAGATAGAGAACTTACTAACTGTGTAACCATACATATCATGATATGAAAAAGAATGACCATAATTTGTTCTAGATGCATATCATGGTATGAAAGAGCACAACATATTACATAAAGCATGCATGTCATAATATGAAAAGATTAGCCATATATATATAAAATCAATTGAAAACATAGGAAAAGACACCCCAATTACCTCAACCATCTAAATCCACTCGATAGCATGGTAGCCAAGGAGAACAATAACCACTACAACACATCAAGGATGCGAGAATCATATCACCACATTGTCCTAAACCAAAATACACAACCAACACATGATAATCCAATCAATCCAACCAAGGAGTCCATTACTCAAACATCAACAAAACTACTTACCAACCAATTCAATACTTTCCAATTACTTCTTGGAGTCAAAAGATCCCAATTAAGCAAGTAGATAACCTACATAACACCAAATTCCATTACCAACAAAATTTCTCAACACTTAGTGTACTTAATTATCAACCTAAAGCGCAATCTGGCTAAAACAAAGCTTTCCAATGCTAACCCATACATTAAAATACCCTAAACAACTCTTAGAATCATTATCAAACCCAAACATTTTCGGATTCCCAACAATATCAAGAGTTGAGAGTTAGAGTTTAGGAAATATACTACTTAATTACTCAAAATCCTTAACCTAGAGCTTATACATATCTAACAATACATCAATGAAGCATTTATACACAATAAAATTCGTAGAAAAGCATCCCAATTGAAACCCTAAACTACTCCCATGAAAATCTAAAGTTTAAATCGAAGAAAACAGAGAGGAGGAGGAAGTAGACCACTTACCAACAAGATTCAAACCTTCTCAGGGTCAAAAACATGTTCCCCGGCATCAAAAACAAATTCGATTGGTTTTTCCTCAATTTTTCCTTCCGTGAATGATTGGTTTAAAACAAATTTGAGATTGGTGTCATGGCGCAAGTTGCTATTAACTTAGCACGTAAGCCTAATCCAAAGTTCCATGCTGCGGTGCCATAGTGTTTTGCCTAATTTTTCTTTTTTACTCAATTATGATCCTTCCTCTGGTCCTGGTCTCTCTGATCATACACAATTCAACAATGTCCTTCTTGGAATTAATATTTAGGGTCATCACACAATTGATTTTCACTTTTTTGCAACTCTAACTGATCATTTGCAACTAATGCTTATTTGTAATTGATTATCATTCATTTGCAATTGATCTTTGATAGTGTTGCAATAGTTGTCGAAAAAGTTATCGCTAGCACCGGAAGTTGTCGCCACTGAAAGCCACTGACAGAAAAATCACACGAGGGAGGAGGGAGGGAAGAAAGGAAAGTAGGGGTAGTTTGGTCTTTTTATTAATTTTAATTCCAATTTAGTATCTTGGTAATTAATTGGAATAATGGTGAATTAGGATATGTTTTTGAAACTATTTTCTTTCTTTGGTATTTAATTGGAATTTTCTCTAAACTTATTAAAGGTTGGATTAAGGACTTTACTGTTATAAATGATCCCAACCAATCACATGGTAGGAAACTTGCTATTTTCATTCTTAATATAAAACATTTTTAATCAAATCACACATATTAAAAATGGAAGTTAAAATTATTTAACTTCCTTAACTTTTTTAAAAAATCACTATTTTTTTAAAATTACCTTTATTGAATTCATTTCCCATTCTCTATCTCTCATAAATTAAATAGTAGTACTTTATGATAATGCATAATAAACACTAAATAGTAGCATTTTATGATAATGCATAATAAACACCGTTTTACTCTGTAACATGTAGCGTACGAAGCTTAGAACCATCAAACATTAGCTTGAACTTCCAAGAGGTATTTAATTGGTGCCACTAATGAAAAGGCTTTATCTGCATTTTATGTTAAGATGCTAGGACACCAATGAGCCTACTAAAAAAATGTAGCCGAAATTGCCCCAGTGATAAAAAAATATAAACAATGCTACATATATCAATCAAATAGGTTAGTCCCCTAACTCTACCAAATAACCTAGGTTGGTAATGATGGGCGAAATTCCATTATTAATGGCCGTAACAACAAAACTATTGCTCTTCGAGACCTTTCGTTCCTACTTGCCAATCACACTTGTCCTTTAATACACACCCCCCCCCCCCCCAATTTCTTTAGTGGATTCTCCCCACATTTTAAATCGATCCATAGGTTCTCAATAATTTATTATCCTATTGACCCAATTCTTTCCACACCACGAGTTAACATTGGCCTATTTCAAGAACGGATGTCACATTTTATCCTTTAAGGGTACTTAGGAGTAACAATTCACTCTAGCGGTGCTTTATGCTTCCATGATTTGGCAGGGACATATAATAATTGTAAGAAACTGTGGTAATCAAAAAGTAATTGTGATGGAGATAGGGATTGCAGAAAAGTAGTAAAATGTGGCACCATAAAATAAGATATCGCATGACGGACAACAAAAAGACATATTACAGCTGTTTTAAAAGGTTCAGGTGAGAATGAGATTCACCGTCCATTTACGCATCCCCTGAACCACATTTTAAAATAACTTATTCTTTAATCATTTGGATTAAAAAATTGCCATTTTACGCAGTCAGATCACTCAATGACAAACAAGCTGAGTTGAAATCATCATCATTCTAGCCTAACCAAAAAAACCACAAGTGCATTGTGAACTGTGACCACTCAAATATTTCAACTTGATAATTTCATGTTGCCAATATCAAATCCCCATCCCCAAAAAACCACAAGTGCATAGCATTAGAAATGAATCTCATCAAATAAAGAACTGCATGCACCACTCAAATGCTCCGCCTGGAACACTACTTTTGTATGTGTCTTAGTTTATCCTTTAGCCATTCTATACGAGCTATATTTTATTGTACATTTCATGGCTTTACAAATTGTCTGCTGTACTGTGTCTTACAGGATATGAGTAGTTATAGCAAAAGCATAGGTGCAACTATTCACTATTCTTCTATGTTTACACAAATGAACTAACTAGCTATACTATACTGTCCCTAACACCTAATTTGATCTCTAACTACATAACCACAAAGCCACCATTTATATTTTCAATTTTTAGCAGCATCATAAAAATTGGAAAAAAAGAAAGAAAGAAAGAAAGAAAAAGTTTATTATCTGAAAAAATCTTCCTCCCCACAAGAAGGCAAACCTTTAAGTACATCTCTTAAAGCATAATAATGGCTATCACATTTATGGTCTGAGATCAAGTTGCTTGAAAGGATTATCCTCTGAAATTGCTCACCAGGATGCCTCTTCAATAGTGTGAAATATTGATTTCCACCTTCTGTTTGGGAGCACAAGTTCCTTTTTAGACAGTAAATAGTTCCAGGTATAAATAATTCCTCAGATACTTTAGACTCGTCTCCGTCAGTTTTCATAGCAATAGAAGTCTCCTTTGCTGCTTTCAGAGTCACAGAGGCTCCTGAAGCAACCGGCGATTCTTTGCCAGTGGAAGCATCTGTTTACCCACAACAATACAGTTTACATAAAAGCATGTCATCGCATTAATAGCTACAACAACAAATTTAATGTCCAGTTTTCATAATTATTGGCAATTTGAAGTTTGACTCAGACTGATATTTATATAACGTAATAGCAGGAAAGACTGAAGACCGCTGGCTTGTAGGATTTTAAGTTTGACTATGATTCAGGTTTATGACAGCAATTCTCGAGGTTAGCAACCTAAGCCTTAAGCCCTTAATTCAATTTGCAAAAATGTTGGGAGTAGTATTGGGTAAACTTAATGTTCTAGTTTGCGAAGGAAATTTTGAATCGGCATAGAAGAGGCCAATAACAGATTTCCACTTGAACTTTTATTTCTTCTAAAATATGCATAATCAACAAATGCCAATGGAAGCTTACCACTTAAACTTTTGTTTCTCCTGAAATTTGCATAATCAACAAATTTGCGAGCTACATCTTGAACCGACAAAACAACCTGCTTTGCATTTGTAACCAAATCTATGATGCTTTTCCAGTCTTCTTTCTCAATTACACTCATCCTATACAAGACAAAGTTTAAGTAAATCTTTCACAAGCTTTATAACGCATCTCAAAAAGTACTAGTCTGCCTGCTACAAAAATACAATACAGTTTTTGTCCTCCTAACAAGTTATACATTTTTATTAAAATGTAAGGCTACTAGTGAATGGCCGCCTTATGCCTTTCAATGTTTCTTATTGCTTGCAAAGAAATTAGTGGACCAAGAACAATAAAATTGAAGAACAATTTCATAACGAATTGAATATGATGCATTAAAGCAAATGCTCCTGTATAACACCCCTTTCTTCAGCACAAAAAAAAAAAATAATTATTAAACACAGGAAGAGGAAGAACCCATATAAACTGAAAAACTTTGTCAACGTTTGAATTACAGTAGACCTTTAAATGATGATAGAGACATCCGCCCACCCCCTCTTGCACGTGCATATTCTTGCACAAGGAAGAAAACTACAGTGTCAACATTTAAATATTCCTTGATAACAAAGCCACAATGAACTTGTATTGTTCAATGTTTTGAGCATGTTCTCTTCTCTTGGAGGAAAAGTGGGGAGGACTTGCTTATCATAAGACTTCATTAAATTTTCCTTACCAATCAGTTTGAAGAATTTCATTTCTCAGCCTTGTTAAGGAAGCTGCACTTAACCTAGGTATAATGTCATCCTGCACATAACAACAACAACAACAACAACAACAACAATAAGAAGCTATATACGAATGACAACAAATAAAAACAGACAAACTAGGAAAAGAGCTAGACCCATCTCAAAAACTTTATAGACATAATTGATTTCTTTCAAATCAAATACTGTCATACAGATGGTAGTCAACAAACACCCACCTGCATGACAACTGTTGTTACATAGCCGGAGCAGCTTCCAGCAAGTTCTATAGAGACACATGGCGGAGTACCAAATCCAACAGCAGATACAATATCAGGGCTAAAACCCAGCTCCTTAGATGATCTTCTATGCATCATTATTGCTAATAAAGAAGCTATAGCACCTCCAAGAGAATGACCCACTAGTCTTAACCTAAATCCCTGTTAAAGAGTTGGTCATACTGACTAAAAGAATAGGTAAAATGTGAAAGGAGCCACAAAATTCAAAAAGAGACAATAAAACGAATTACACTAGTCTTCCTTGAATTTTATAAAAACTATCTCAAAATCCCACCTTGTTTCAAAAAATACATAGAGCTCCTCAATAATGTAGTTTCACTTGTATAAAATGATGTGTAGAGAAGATTAATGTCAAAAAATGCAAGGAATATAGGCATAGCTTTTATAAATGTCAATGGAGCTGCGAGGTCATTGTATAATATGAAACTAGATAGAGACTAAGTAACACAAACTTAGAGAGATCAATCTAATTTTTTCCATAAAAAAATTAAGACCATGCCCACCTTATGTTTCTCCAAACATTGCCTTATGGTTTCTATCTCATGATAAAGAAACCAACGAGCAGATTCAGCAGTTCCAAAGTGGGTAGAATAGCCCTCAAAGGTGACTTCACCATCACTTGAGGAAACAATATCAGTGATAAGGTCAGAAACAGTTTGTGTGCCACGGATGCCAAAAATAACAAGTTTCTTACGGGTATCAACCCCTATATAATAGCCAGGCCTCATAACACTGGAACTTTTAACAAACTTTAAGACATTACTTTCTCGGAGCATGCTGTTCCTAGCAAGACCAACAGCATTATTCCTATAAGCACCTTTAGCCAACTCAAGATAGTATATAAGATCATGGACCTGAAATCCAATGAAATTTCCTAATAAGAATCAAGCATGCAACAAACCATAATGATATGCAACAGTAAGCTGAGAGTACAACATGAATAGATAATAAATTATGTTAAATGGACACGTATGCCCTCTGAAATATAGTTTTAGAAATTACTATTGATTCTGATAAGATCTGGATGCCTTTGATATCTTCAAATGTATTTCTAGAAGCTTGACGAAGATATACAAGATACAAGCCAATCGTAAGATCGCTCAAACTCCAATCCTGGATTCCAACCTTGCTTCGCTGAATCCTAGTTATTATTTCCATAAGGGATCGGTTGCTCGGTGGGGGATTGCTTCCACTTCTATAATTTTCATCTCCTGCATATTATTAAATATACACTCAGTCTTCAATATCATGATAGAATGGATTATCATCTGAAACTTTAATATAATGTAGAAATTATGCCTTCTAATCTCAATATTATCCCACAGGTTTGAAGAGTGAAGAGGGAGGAAGAAAGAAAATTATGAGTTTCAATAAGGCATAGAATCAGTTATGTTCCATTTTACAAATGATGTAAACTAAGTGATACATCAGTTAAAGCTTTTCCTACTCAGCATATTAGACGATCAACCTGACAAAATATAGAAAGATACTAGCAAATTGTAACTACCCCTGCTGTCTAAGTTCAAGAGATGAAACTTGCTCTAAAGTTGACAGACCTGTTGGCAGAGCCCACCTACATAGTTGTAGAGCTGGTTCAAGTGCCTTTGTGAGCCAAGTCAGCTCTAACTTCCAGTTACTATCAGCGGGATCTTCACCATCAGAACTGTATTTGCTAACCCAGGTATTGTTGTCTACCTTCTTCTCAAGAGATTTAGGTGTTTCGCCCACTTTTCTTAGCTCACCACCTTCAACCTTATCTGCTATGGACCTATGCAATTGATTCCAGTAATAAAGATCGTGCATATAGTTCCAATACGGTTCCTCTTTATTGAGAAGCATCTTAGTACAACCTGCACAATGAATTAAAAGAATGTGAACATCCAGAATCCAAATAGTATTTACTAGCCGGACAACTGTGTGCATATAAATCATTTATATAATGAAAATTTAAGAGTTGAGCCTAGTAACTGGTTTAGAAACGTAATTAGACACAATCGGTTGGGAAGGGTGTCAAAGATACCCAATGATCATGTTGATATGAAACATAAATGCCTAAACGATTGAAACGATTCTTGTATGCCAAAGCAGCATCAGACATGGGATTCTTTAATCTTCCGGAATTAATCATCCAAGCAACATAACCATTAATCAGAGGAAACAAAATGAAAGAAACGAGGGAGAGTGGAAAGCCGTATTCTTACATTTGGCACCCCATTGAAAGGATAATCAGATCATGTTAATTCGGAGGAAATACAGTACATTACTTACCATTGTCCGGTTATGAAGAATGTGGCTATTAATTGCAGCATTATAAATAAAAGAAAAAACAACAATAAAACAAGAAGAAGATATCAAGGGGGAAAAAGAAAGTGGGATAAAAGAAAGATGATGTCAAAGAAGAGCATGAGGGGAAAATAAAAGAAGAAGATGAGCTTACATATATTATGGAGCAGTCGCTTCACGCATCGGCTAGTCATTTTCAAAGAGAGGGTTTGATGATGTGGGATGTTTATGAAAGTTTTAGAGGACTAGAGGCTGGGGTATGGGGCGTGGCTGGTGAGCGTGTAATAAACAGGATTCATTGAACCGCCGTGGCGGCGTTAGCTATGGGGGAGACAGAAGCAGTAACTCGACGAAAAAGAACCAACTAAAACTTGGGGAATGAAATACCCGCTAATACTGGAGTGTCGCTCTCGCTAGAAGAAGAGAGAAGATGACTTGAAGCTCTGGCATAGGCTTATTCTCATCTTCCAGCATTTGCCCCAATCCATTCAGCGATTCAATTTTTTTTTTCCACATTAACATTAACTAATCATTTTAAATTAATTTTTTGTAAGATTTCATAAATAAATTATTGCCATTTTTCAATTTATTACCTAAATTTTTAAGATTATAATTAAATCTTTAAATGTCATTAAAATATTGTAAATTTATTATTAGTTTTAAATCAAGACATTGATATAATATTTAAAAGAATGTGTTGTGACTTAAAAAAAAGTAAATAATAACTTTTAAAAAATATAAATAATAATTATTTTTCTAATTTTTAAAAAAATTATTTTTAAACCTTTTAAATATGTTCTAAGTCTTCATTTTTTTTATCATTTTAATTTTTAGATGGCAGGAACACTAATATATTTCATATATTAATATAAAATATTAAATTTATATAAATCGTATATATTTTATTTATATTTATTAACTACGTCATTATATTTAAATATTATTATTCCCAACTTACATACATTATTTTTTTTGTTCCGTAAAATCATACTTGGGTTTTTCTCCTTTTGGCTAAAATAAAAGCATACTTACTTGGTTAACTATTCCATTCAAGGTTATCTGACTCTACATTATGGGTACGCATTGTATTGACGTTGATATTAATTTGCACCATCTATGATAATGTGATATCTAGCTGAAGCAGCACAACATTTATCAGAACTCCATATTTCTACTTAAATTGATCTGGTTTATTTCTATATCAGAAATATAAGAGTGCTTATATTCAAATTTAAAGATTAATTAATTATTTGAATTTAATGATAATATTAGATTTTAAAATCTCAAATCATCTTGTAGTCATGCTATACGCCCATAATTGCCATCTCTTACATTTTTTTTATCTCGTTCTCTTTTTTTATAAAAAAAAATTAATGAGCCGAACTACATGCCTGGTGTAGATTTGCTTAATTTCATTTTTTTTTACATATGCTTAATTACATATTTTACGTTACCTTGATTTCTGATTCTTCTAAAATTATATTTTAGTTATTTAAGATTAATACATGGAGATACCAAATATCACCTTATCATTATGTGGTCAGATCATTGATCTGGGTCAGGTCAAAGCCCACATCCCTGCGATGTAAACCTTTTTTCTTAATAAAAGAGGTCACATCTTTCAGTTCAATGTTCAATATTCGGCTCAGTTCTTTCCTCAGGGCATTATGTAATCGATCATTTTCTACTAACCTTATACAAAATGGATGGAAGCCCCCAAAGGCCCAGATAGAGGTGGGTAAAAATGAACTGTGCTGCGGATCAACTTGCTCATCTGAACTTTACCAAAAGAAAAAACAAAACACTGGCTCATCTGAGTGTTCTTGGTGTCGCTCAGAACCTTTGCTTAATGAAGCTCCAGATTCCGTAGGGGCTCCTGTGCGGAAGGAAGCTCCGGGTTTTACAACCCCTGTGAATATATAATTAGCTTTTTTGTTTTCGTTTTCTTCACCAAAAAAAAAACTGTGATGCCTTGGTATTTCAGAATGGGAAGCTTTCTGGATATGGAGGTCTCTTGAGGAATGATGAAAGGACTTGGGTATGTGGCAAAAGATTAGTCGAATTCATTGTATTTGCTGGTTGACTTTAATCTTAGTTAGAGTTTTAAGGGAGCCTAATTTGTGAGTTTTAATAGCGTTTTTTGTCTTTAATTAAAAATTAATACCCTTTGGATATTATAATCAATGTATTTTGATCAAGTTCCTTTATCTAGACAACTTTTTTATTTTTGTAGCATTTTGTGAATTTTTCAAGGTTTTTCCATTTTTCAAGAGTTTTTTAGTTTATTTTTTCCTTGAATCTATACATAATTTTTGTAATTTATTTATTTCTTTGTGTTTATTAGTTTATTTTGTTAGGTTTTGAGATTTTTAATTAAGTTTTCAATAATCAGGGTTTCGATTTTCGGTTTAGGGCCAAAATTAGGATTTTTTTTTGTAATATTTTTATTTTAATCTATTAGAATGCCACATAGATTGTCATGTAAAATTTTTTTTCCAATTAAGAATCATTTAGATTATTATCGAGATGGTAAAAAAATGACACGTGACACACTAACTATTATAGGTAATGGATTTGTAACAACAAGGGCGACATTACTATGATTTTAAAAGATGGAGGGTCACATTGCATCAAAAAATAGTTTAAAGTGCTAGTAACGATTTAGAAAATATTCTGGGGATAGATTTGCATATTAACCCAAAATTTATATGAGTTGAATTTTGGGGGTTCATCAGGATAGCAAACTTCATGATTCAAAAAAGCACTTACAAATATATTTACAAATACATATTATCTATTACTCCTTTCAATCCTTAATATAAGATTCTTTTAATCAAATCACATAAATTAAGAATATGAGTTAAAGTTAGTTAACTACCTTATCTTTTCCAAAAATTAGGCATTTTTCTGAAACTACCATTAATTAATCTATTTCTCTCTCTCTCCATGATAAATTAAATAAGGATATTTTTTTAAAAATGTTTAACAAATATTATTTTATATTTTAAAAACCTTATATTCATAATCAACATAAAAATTCTATATTTAAAATTAGAGAAAATAATTAATAAGGTAGTCGTATCAATAATAAAATTTGAAGTCTGAAAGCATGTAAATGAAAGAGAGAAGAGGAATAGAAAATTTGCCGTGTATATTGATTTGAAGAACTTACAATATATAGACAAAAAGAATACCGCGTGTAATAAATACAGAACGCGTCTAATCAATACAAAATATTTCCTAATAAATACAAAGATATACAAACTAATCAAAGATATATGTAAATCTAGCACAATAAGTGTAGATTTTATTAACATCCCCTCTCAAACTCAAGATGGCTTAATAGGAAGCAACTTGAGTTTGTCTATTAGAAACTGAAAGCGGCCGGGATTAAAAGACTTAGTGAACAAGTCAGCTGGCTGGTGCTTGGTTCGAATGGGAATAAGTCGAATAGTGCCACGAACAACATGTTGACGAGTAAAATGACAGTCAATCTCTATGTGTTTGGTTCGCTCATGGAACACATCATTGTGGGCAATCCTTATGGCAGCTTGACTGTCACAATAGATATCTGTGGATGATGTTTGTGATGCCCCCATCTCATCAAGTAACCAACGAAGCCAGAGAACCTCAGAAGTTGTGTCGGCTATTGCACGATATTCTGATTCAGCACTAGAACAAGAGACTAATGTTTGCTTCTTACTCCTCCAAGAGATAAGAGAAGTACCTAGGAAAATACAGAAGCCAGTGGTAGATCGTCGATCAGCATGATCACCGGCCCAATCAGCATCAGAGTAGGCCCGAATAGCAAGAGAAGAACTAGCAGAGAAATGAAGGCCATGATACAATGTGCCTTTGACATATCGAATAATCCTAAGAACAGCTGCATAGTGGATAGTCCGAGGTGCAGACATAAATTGACTGACAATATGAACTGCATATGCAATATCCGGACGAGTCACTGTAAGATAGATGAGTCCTCCAACTAGTTGGCGATAACGAGTTGGATTCTCTAATAGAGTGCCATCAGTAGGTGTAAAGTGAACATTTGGCTCAATAGGAGTATTTTCAACCTCCTCATCAGAGAGATGTGCTCTAGATATCAAATCAGTTGCATATTTAACCTGAGAAAGAGAAATACCGTCCTGCCCATGATGTACCTCAAGCCCAAGAAAATAGCTTAGTTGGCCAAGATCCTTCATTTCAAACTGCCTTCCCAAGTAAGTCTTAAGGTTCTGAACACCTGTGACATCACTACCTGTGATAATCATGTCATCAACATACAAGAGGAGTAGAACTATACCTTGAGCTGTACTCCGAACAAATAGTGCAGAATCATGAGAGCTATAAGTAAAACCTAATTGACTCATAGTTGTGCTAAACTTAGCAAACCAAGCACGGGGTGCCTGCTTAAGTCCATACAAAGCTCGACGGAGATGGCAAACCTTGCCATTTGGATGCTGATACCCAGGAGGAGGCTTCATGTAAACTTCTTCGTCTAAATCTCCATTCAGAAAGGCATTTTTAACATCCATCTGATAAAGAGACCAATGTTTAATAGCAGCAATAGCAAGAAGACTGCGGACAGAGGTAATTCGAGCAACAGGAGCAAATGTCTCTTCATAATCAATACCATACTCCTGTGTGAAACCTTGGGCCACCAAGCGGGCCTTTCGTTGTTTCAGAGAGCCATCTGAATTAGTCTTGTTCTTATAGATCCATCTACATCCAACCAAAGTCTTTCCAGGAGGAAGATCAACAAGATCCCAAGTGTGCATTTTCTCCAAAGCCTGCAATTCATCATTCATTGCTTGCTGCCAAAGTGGATCACAGGAGGCTTCTTTAAAGGATTGGGGTTCCTGAAACTGAAGGATGGTGGAAAAGCAATGATAATCACTAAGGTAAGGAGGAGGACGTCTTACACGGGTGGACCGAAAGTTGTCGGATGATTCAGGCTCATTATGAAATCGAAGATCATTGGATGATTCAGGCTCAGTATCTTGTGTTGGCAATTCAGAGAGAGGAGGATCATCTGAGGTGGGCGCAGAGTCAGACATAGAATTGAGCTCAATCGAAGAAGCAGTACCTGAGTCACTGGGAAAAAGATCAATAGAAGTATCTGTGAAAATAGAAGGTGAAGAAGGACAATCAGAGGAAAGGTTAGTCAAAGATGAAAACGGAACATGTTCCCAGAAAACAACATGACGAGAAATACGGATCCGTTGAGAGAAGGGGTCCCAACAACGATAACCCTTATGCTCAGAATCATAACCAAGGAAACAACAGACACGGGCACGTGCTTGTAGTTTAGTAGTCTCATGAGAAGGAAGAAGAACAAAACAAACACAAGCAAAAACTTTGAGAAGACTATAATTTGGAGGAATGCCATGAAGACATTCAAAAGGAGAAATGTTACCCAGAATAGGAGTAGGGACTCTATTGATACAATATACAGCAGTCAAAGCTGCTTCTCCCCAGAAATGTTCAGGACAGGAAGATGAAATAAGCAAGGCTCTAACAGTGTTTAGAATGTGACGGTGTTTTCGTTCAGCCCGACCATTTTGCTGAGAGGTATAGGGACATGAGTACTGAGAAATAGTGCCCTGAGTGTCAAGAAAACTGATTAATTTAGAATCACGATATTCTAAAGCATTATCACGACGAAAAACTTTGATAACTTTTGAGAATTGTGTATGAATCATTGTGGCAAATTTAATATAAATAGCAGGAAGCTCAGATCGATTTTTCATCATATAAAGCCAAGTAAAGCGGGAAAAATCATCAACAAAAATAACAAAATATCGTGACCCTCCCATAGAAGAAGTAGGTGCTGGTCCCCAAATGTCAGAATGAACTAAATCAAAAGGCGAACTTGCAACAGAGTCATTTTTATTAAATGATAAAGCAGGCTGTTTAGCAGTTTGACAAGAAATACAATCAAAAGACTGAACATCAACATGACCTAAAAGACCACTGGAAAGTAAAGGACGTAAAGCAGTTACAGAAGAATGAGCAAGACGACAATGCCACAATTCAAAAGAGGAAGATGTAGAAGCAGCACACAATCTAGAAGAAGTGACTTCAGGAAGATGCATTGAGTTGAGCTCAAACATACGCCCAACCTTACGCCCAGTCCCGACAATCTGTCCTGTCTGAGAATCAAACACAATACAACCACGTTTGTTAAATAATACGTCATAGCCCATATCAACAAGTTATCCAACAGAAATAAGGTTAAAACTAATGGCAGGGACAAAGTAAGTGTCGTTAAGGGATAAAGAGGATAATGAAACAGTACCAATATCACTAACAGGCATTTGAGAGTTATCAGCAGTGTGTATAGATTGAGCAGTGGTATTTGGTGATAGAGAAGAGAAATGATTTTTCTGACCAGTCATATGGTTACAACAAGCAGAATCAAAGAACCAAGAAGATGTACCTGAGGGAGTAGCTAAAGCAGTAGGTGGGCTAGTAGTACCGGAGAGAAGTTTGCGAAGGAAGGCCTCAATGTCAGTATTAGAGGGTCCCGGATCAGATGCAACAGTGGATGTATCATTGGTAGCAGATAAAGCAGGCTTAGAGAAAGAAGAACCAGATCTTGTTGATTTCCCTTGGTCAGATCTAGAAGGACGAGTAGGACACTGATCAATAAGATGCCCAGTCTTCTTGCAGTATCGGCAAAATAAGGTTGGACAGTGTGCAGCAATGTGACCGTTCTTTTGGCAAGTTCGACACTCAATAAAGGGGCACTGATCGAAGGTGTGAGTGGATTGAGGGCAGCGGTGACAAGCCTTAGAATTTCTTCCAGACGCAGCAAAGGCCATCTCAGGGGTCCGCTGAAGCAAGCCCAAACGAGTTTCCTCAGATCGGAGACGAGGAAGAGCATCTTCTAAAGTAGGCAGTGGGCTTTGGTGTAGCAACGAAGCCCGAATAGGCTCAAAGTCATCCGTAAGAGCCATCAAGAACTGAATAAGGCGAAGCTGATCTCTGTACTTAAAGAAGGTTTGAGCATCTTCCTCACACTTGAATGTAGGTTCAGAGTAGGCCAACTGATCCCAGATGGATTCAATTTTGGCAAGAAATTCAAACAGTGGTTAACCTTTCTCCTGTTTAAGAACACTAAGATCCTTCTGCAGTTGAAATTGATTAGACAAATCAGAAGAGGTATAGCGACTAGCCAGGTGATTCCATACCTCTTTAGCAGTGTCAAAACGCCCAAATTGTTGGTGAATACTATGTGTAGAAGTATTCCGGAACCAAGTAATAATCTGATTATTTTTGCTATCCCATTCATCCAGGCGTTCAGTATATTTCAAATCAGATTCATTAGTGTCACGAGTAGGAAATGTAATGTCACCGGTAACATATCGCCAGAGCTTTCTTCCCTTCAAAAAACCCCGCATACTTTCCAACCATAAGCGATAGTTGGAGCCATTGAGGATAACAGAAATAGGCTGAGCAATATCGGATTTTTCCATAATAACAGCAATGTATGGAAAATTTAAAAAATGCAAGAAGGTACCCAACTGACCAACGAACCCTAGGAGCAAGAAGAGCACAGAGAGAGGATCGTGGCGAGTGAAGCAGTGGCCGGAACAGAGCTTCCACGCGCCGTCACGCGCCGGCAGAAGATACGGGTGCAGAAAACTTTGAACGGCGCGTGGGAGCGCGTGGATGACCAGAAAGACGCCGGATTTGGGGATCTGGCCGGACGGAGGACGGCGAACACGGAGGGGCGGCGCGTGTAGGAAACAGAGGACGACAGTGGCGTAGATCAGAGATCCGTGAATAGTGACGGTGATGAACAGTGACGGCAGAGAATTTTCTGGGCTATTTTGTTTTCTGTTTATGCTGGAAAAAAAATTTCAGGCTCTGATACCATGAAAGCATGTAAATGAAAGAGAGAAGAGGAATAGAAAATTTGCCGTGTATATTGATCTGAAGAACTTACAATATATAGACAAAAAGAATACCGCGTGTAATAAATACAGAACGCGTCTAATCAATACAAAATATTTCCTAATAAATACAAAGATATACAAACTAATCAAAGATATATGTAAATCTAGCACAATAAGTATAGATTTTATTAACAAAGTCACTTCCTTAGGGAATGCCAACTTTTGTTTTAGCAAGAAAATTATTTATTTGTATTGTTATTTGTACAACCTCACTTTATGTGTTTTTCTAGGTTAAAATAGAACAGCCCTAGTCATAGGGTCACACATTACCCACGGCCCGAAAAGCAAAGGAGGACAAAATAGGCGTGGGTAGTAGGAATGTGAAATGTGGTCCATATATAAAATACATAATTTAAGTTTGTTTCGACAAGAATTCCATTCGAGTGTTGGCAAGGAAATGAATGATTAAGCTAAATGCGATCAGGTCCTTATATTTTGTATTTAATCATATGATCAAAAAATTATGATTGAGTCAACGGGATAGTGACCTCTAGAAGAAGGCAATTTCCCTAAAGTGCTACGATAGAACGCCAGTATTTGGATTCCCCCATTGTCATGATTATTTTATATAATATCTCCACATTATATTACATTTTAAATGTGAGATTCTCCTTTTCAGGATTCCTATATATATATATATATATATTTGTGAATGATGTCGAAACACACACTTTATTCTATTTTGTTCCTTCTTTGCAATTCAGGAGTTTGATAATAGTAATTCGTCACGTCGATCATGTTAACATGGAGTAATAGCTATCAAATTAATGAGTTAATTTTAGTATATGACACATTGATGCTTGACTTGAAGAGTGGTTTTACGTACAGTCATATCTTAATTAAATCAACTTTTGATAAAACTGATGAATCCTAAGTCTTAAATCTATGTGAATGAATGTTGGATTGCTCAGAGAAGTCCAATATAAAAAACTATATTATATCTATGTATTGATCTCCAACTTTTAAGTCAATGTACTCATATGTAGTTTTATTTATACGAGTGTGTGTGTGTGTTGAAGTGGAGGAATCTTGGGTTTTCAATGGATATCCGTAATATGTGGAAGCTAGCTAGTAATTAATTATGAATTTGATTTAGAATTTGTTTTTGACCACCACCATCATGATTCATGATCATGGTGCACTGAGTGTTGGCTGGGTTCGAGTGTGAGGTAGAAAGGGTATACAAGTGATAAAGGCCCATCAATCTAACGTTATGATGTTTTAAAGTTTTGGGTCAAGATGTAATGTATATAAAATTTATTTATTTATTTATTTTTCTGTTAAAGTCCGGTAAAAAATAAGATCCAGTGAAATTAAGAAAATAAGAAATTATTATCATGAATAATTAATTTTTTTTATATATAACGGCAACACGTGATTGTGCGTTTAAGTTGAATGGATTCGGGGTTAGTTTTAATCAAGTAGAGCACCGAAAAGTTTATATGCAGCCACATTAATTTGTATCATGTAAAAACGCTGGGGAGATCAATTCGGTGCAATTTTACTCAATATTAATGGACCTGGTAAGATCACGAAACTGCACTAATACCTCATCAGAAATTAAACACATTATATATATATATATGTGTGTGTGTGTGTGTGTGTGTGTGCGCGACTTCTACAAATTAAAATTACCAAGGTTTATTTATTTTTTTTCAATTGAAAAGAACTTGAATATATATATATATATACTTAAATAGTAAGAAGAAGAAGAAGAAGAAGAAGAAGAAGAAATAAAGAATTGGGAGGCCATGTGATTTGCCGGCAGGAGAAACAATAATGGAGGATCTAGATAACAAATGGAAGACAAGGGCCGAGGACAAAAAATAAAGTAAGGAGAATGGACAAACAACTGAAAATGATTGATAATGAACTCACATTTGAGTTAGCAGGCACGCATCCAAAATTAATCAGAGGTGGGAGGAGAAGAGTAGTTTTATAATTGGTAACAAAATAATTATGAACTATTGGGACCCGTGAGAGCATAAATTACATGCTGCTGGGATAATTCAATGAGTTTTCTGTTTTGTTAGATCTAATTTGAGAATATAGAAATGGGCTCAATACTACATTTTTACCTAGCTAAAATTTTAAGGCATTAAATTCATTGTATGCATTTTCTTCATTAATCTAAATATATATATCCAATATGTGGGACAATAACTCACACTTGAATCCTAACATCAACATAAATATATAAATGGAGCTGGGGGGCCAGCGCCTCGTCTCCTCAATCGAGACCTTTCTATTCTTATGGCCCCCATGATTGATACTGCAATCTTGTTCTCATCCATCCAAATAATAAGATATACTAAATGGTTAAGTATACTGAAAACGCTGACTACCACGTCCCACATTACATTTCATTATATTATCACTTTTATTTCGTACTCCTATATACTACCCTCCAACCTCTATATCTTATCCCCTACGTCTATGTGCTGCCCCTTCACTTGCCCCATTCTTAATTACCTTCCCTTCCCCAAGCCTGGCTTGATTATGTACCTTCGCTTTCTTTTTCTTCTCTAAAAGTCAAGCACAAATATGAAATATCACCCAGTTGATCACCCATAAAAAAGAAAAAAAGAAAGCACAAGTATTACCCTTATATACATATATACATCCTGCTAGCTACTTTTAATTATATGCATGCATGCTTCCCCTTTAAGCTGTTGAGACATTAATTTGAATTTAATTTAGCACCGACTTAATTAAAGCTGAACCATTGGCTTCCAATAGTAATAGAGAGCCAAATTAATTCTACCGATGGCCGGCTAAGCTATTCTGGAAAGTTTAAGCATGCACACTCGTAAAAAGTCAAAATCAGCCGCCAGTAATTAGCTAGATTAATTAAAGTAAAGAACGCACCCGAGACACAGAAACCTTTGATTCGGTGATCGAGTGGTGATGGAACATCATGCCTAATGCGCTGACATGGGACGATTATTATATATATATATAACTCAGAGGTAACTGTTGTCTCCAATTTTAATTAATACTAATTGACTTATTGGCGTGAAATCAAAGCTTAATTGAGGCAACACATCTGTTAATTTACACGACAAATTGAACTGTAAACGCGATTGTGACTTTGATATTTAAGAAACAAGCGAGACCGACATTCCTGCCCTACATGATTTTGAGCCCTTCACGATAATTCCTCCCTTCTCTTACGTCTATTCATTACTGAAAGCTACTATTTGTGTCAAGAACGTGTGTGTTGGACTCAATATCTTTTTGTTTTATAATTGACGGACAGGACTTAGGTCATAAATAATGAACCAAAACTCAAAATTGCATTACGTGCATTAAGCCACCAACATATGCAATAACAATAATTTCATAATCACAAATGCTAGAAATTCCCTTTGGTAATAAGTGCTAATTAAACCAAATTTGTCGACCAAAGAACAAATACTGCCACTAGAAGAGGCAAAATAATCTACCAAAAGCATCTCGATCTTGAGGGGAAACAATATTGATGCTTGGCTTATTATATTATATTATAATTAATATAATTAACGTCGAAGATCGCCTCCTCAAGAGACAGGCCGAAAGTGGGTATCTCACCATATTGGCCTTTCTTTACAACTTTAACTGCGCTCATTATCAAGATTTAGAGGCATCTGTTTTGCCATTTTTCCTTTTCGCCATTCAAAGCCTGGCATCTTGTACCGTTCACTGAATGGCCACCTACGTCTCAAATTGAAGCAACCTCCTTCTCACTTGTCTCAACCTAGCTAGCTAGGTTTAACATGGAAGTCATGCTCGTAGGATCCGAAGAAGATGGCCGTGGCTATGACAGAGCTAAGGAATTAAAAGAATTTGAAGAGACCAAAGCTGGGGTTAAAGGGCTCCTAGACTCTGGAATTCAAAGGCTCCCCAGATTTCTCATTCATCCGCCAGAGTCCCTCCCAAGCTCCTCCGCCACTGCTGCTTGCTTCCACGTGCCGGTGATAGATTTCGAAGGATATGAAAGCTCTCGTCGGACAGAGATAGTGAATGAAATTCGTGAAGCTGCAGAAACGTGGGGCTTCTTCCAAATGCTGAATCATGGAGTTCCCGTGTGTGTTATGGACAAGTTGCTTACAGTCATCAGAGAATTCCATGAGCAACCGACGGAGGTGAAGAAAGAGTGGTATTCTCGCGATAACAAGGCACGAGTCAGGTATTTCTGCAACGGAGACCTCTTTGTGTCCAAAGCAGCAAATTGGAGGGACACCTTACTCTTTGACTTCCAGGATGGTCCCCTGAACCCCGAAGCATTCCCTCTAGTATGCAGGTAAAAGTAACGTGTTTGTATATAATTACTTTCTTAGGTTAGGCGTAATTAGACACAGCTTCAGTTGATATTGTTGGGTATGATGATAAACGCAACTGTTTGAGTGCAGAGAGACGGTGAGGCAGTACCTTGAGCATATGAGGAAACTAGGAGAAAGAGTATCAGAACTACTGTCAGAGGCACTGGGGCTAAGGAAGGACTGTCTGGGGAGCTTAGAATGCATGAAAAGAGAATCATTGGTGTGCCACTATTACCCTGCTTGTCCCCAACCACATCTCACGTTTGGTACCACCAAGCACTCGGATCCATCGTCCCTCACATTTCTCCTCCAAGATACCATCGGTGGCCTCCAAGTTCTTCATCAAGATCACTGGGTTGATATCAACCCCATACACGGAGCATTAGTAGCCAACATCGGAGACCTCATGCAGGTATTATCTGCTTCCAATTCTGCATGCGGCACATGCCTTCCACTCAGAATTTAAAAAAAAAAAAAATTTAAGGAGCTTTGATTTTCGCTTTTGATGATTCGTGATTCCCTCGACAAATTGATCTGGTTTTAGTCTTTTATCGAAATCACGCTATTTATTAGAATCTTATAAAACATAATTATCACTAAACTAAGATATGGATTGATTATGTAAAATCATAAATCCTGCAATTCGAATCAATACAAGGAGAATTACACCATTCTACAATGAATAATAAATAGGTGAAAAGTGAAAACAATGAGTTTACGTGTCAGTGTTATCTTATTATTATAAATATTTCTTACAAAAATTTTAAAATAAAATATTACTTCAAATTATTAGAAACTTGTTTCCTAAAAAAAATAAACTGATAAGTAATGATTTAATTGATGATTTATAATTTAAATTAAATAAATTATATTTTAAAAAAATTGGAATACATTTCTTTTCTTGAAAATTTTGCACAAATTAAAAAGATGAAAGGAAATCATAATTTATACTTCAATTCAAGCGATTTTACATGTATTACCAAATCTTACAGTTGAATTGCACATAACATTCACGATAGATATCTGAGGATTTGACAAGCATAGGTCAGAGTACTGATTTCAGTGTCTTATGTGGCGTAGCTGATCACCAACGACAAGTTCAAGAGCGTGGAGCATAGAGTATTGGCTGGACGAGTGGGGCCCAGGGTATCAGCTGCTTGTCTACTATATCCCAGGGAGAAATGTAGAGCATATGGACCACTAGAGGAGTTCACGTCCACCATAACCCCACCTTTCTACAGGGAAACTTCCATCAGCGAATATCTTGCTTACTACAGATCTAAAGGCCTTGATGGCAACAAAGCCCTTCCTCATTTTAGGCTATAACCCTCCCTCCCCACTTCACCCAACCCACCAGTGGTGAATCAATCAATCATCAATAATAATAATAAGCTGCCACTCAACAGCTTTTATCAATTTTTCATACATTCTCCTTCTCTTTTCTGTTCTGTTACCACCTGATGCCTTATATTTCATCTGATCACACATTCAGTACAGTTCAATAGTTATTCTAAGATGCCTTTAACACATTCATTGTGATATTCCAATCTCAAACTTTTTAAACAAATAAAAAATAATAATAATAATTGGCATCTTGGTCACACTATAAAGCCTCTATAATATACGTCTTCAAAAATTTTAGTTTTTCTTCTTTTCTTTACTCTTCCCAACCAACCCCGCCAAGAAGTTTCCAAGGACCAGTTACTGTGAATGCATTATACTCTTGGACTGCAGTATTTGAACAAGTGGCCACAAGATGTCCAATCTGTGTACATTTCTGTTGTTTTGGCCCTGTGACATATCACTTCTCCTTATCAATCTCTTGAAAATAAGCAAACGATTACAATCGTGAGCAGTTGCCAAAAAAAAAATACTACTTAATCTGATCCTACCTCAACCACAAAACAAATCCATGTCTCCTCACTATGCGCTTCTGTTGCACCTTTCAAAATTGTTAGGCCCAAGCTCCTTATGGCTTCTGCTATCTCCAGAAAATGGCTGCACTCCTCACACAGCATCTGCAGCATAAGCCATAATTTAGAATATGAATAACATGCTCAGCAGCTGATTGTGACTAGGGATATGGAACACTATCTCGAACTTCTTGGTTTCCCGTCAGGGGCAGCTTTTTCCTTGCTCCCAAGCAATAAAATTTCCGGTCAATCATTATTACAGGATAACCCAAAATTGTAACTTCAACTCAGACGTACCTCAACAAGCATATGCCCATTCTTGCTAAGATTCTCCACTAATATTGAATGAACTTTCAAATGACCACCTACTTCCATTGCCCAACTCGAACCCTGTTCATAACTAGAGGATCCAGGAACAGCTGATTCCAAGTGATGCAACTGCAAAACGTTTCGCAGTACAGTGTTAGGTGATGGAAATACTGCATGTAGATACATTCTTTTTTAATCTTATTCTTTGGATGGTGGGAACCAAATCAACACGGAGCTTCCAATAGGCTATCAGCACTCAAAACTGGCTTTCTACAATAGCAATTACATAAAGCAATAAAATTTTATCTTGCTATCTACAATAGCAAATACATAAGGACACTAAATCTTATCTTGGTGAAAACTTTCAAAATGGATAAACAGAGTGAGAAACCAATTATTTTGTAGTTTAACCATAACCATATATACAAGCCATCAAGTTCAAATATCACTTCCAAATTGATGGCAAATGTATTTGATGGGGACTTAAATAGCATGGAATACCTAAATCTCACATTGAATAGTATGATATGCTTAATGGAGTATTTAAGTGAATTGATTCTCCCTCCTTAATAGCTAACTTTTGCAGGAAGATTCCTCATCTCCCCTAGCATCCCATGCTGCTCAATATAAGGCTCAAGCATCCCACACTACTTAAATCTCTATTTGTATTTTATTCAGTTAATGTCTATATAATCCATGGGCCAGAGGAGGGACTATTGGAATCACTTGAAACCGTACCTTTGTCTTTGAATCAGTAAATTTATTTAGCTTCTCAGCATGCTTAGTTATGCTCTGCAGAAAAAGCATGTGCTTTATTGTGCGCTCCAGTAGCGAATCAATACTGCACTGTTGGAGTTACCGCAATTTATTCAGCCACGTGAAAGGAACCACAATTATTGTAAAGTCAAAATTGACTAACCCAGACAGGTTTAGGAAATGTAGATTAAAGAGAGATACCTTTGCTCCATTCGGCACCAATTCTCTCAACTCTTTAATACGATCTTGGATCAGTTGTCTGTCCCTTGGCCTAGGCCTACAACTTTCTCCGGGCCTAGCCCTCTTCTTGTTCTTACCAGGTTCAGAAGACCTTTCAAACTTTTCACTACATGAACTAGGACACGGTGATGAAATGCCTTTGGGGGACATACCGCAAATCCCAGATGAAGTCAAAGAGTGGAACATTTCCTCTCTTACAAGAGAAGACTGATCTATTGAATAGCCTTCTGAATTAATAGCAGGGACAGTGCGCATGGAAGCTTCAGGATTTCTTTCAGATACCATTGCAGACTGCACTGATGCAGAGTATGATAGTTCACTCTTGATGTCATTATTACTATGACAAGCATTGGCCACTATTGCTTCCAAAAGATGCTCCGGATGAGATTCATAAGTCAACGGGCTACAGCTAATCTCATCTGGCATCTCCATCGTTTTAAGATCCTGATTCACCTGTCCCTCTGAATCAAAATATCTACTTTTCACAAAAGCTGGTCCAAGGGCTTCATGGAGCTCACAGCCAGCAGGGAACTTCAACAATGCAGTTAAGGACCTCTTGTAACAAGGCACAGTCTGAAACTCTGACTTTTCTGTATCTTCATGGAAGCTTGCATCTGAAGGTCCGGGAAAAGCCCCTTTCTGACTATTATTCAAATAATGCATCTTATCACCTTTGCAAACAACATCATGAAAGTCTGAAGGGAAGCAGGCTGAATCAACTCGAACTTTTTCAGATGGTCGTGCGAAGTCACTGAAGCTATTATTGTCCATAACTGAATTGACTAGCGATGATGTGACATTTTTTTCTGATTCCACCTTAATATCTTTGGAGCCGCTAGTGCCTGCTTCAAACTTCTCATTTAGAGGTCTCATATCTAAAAAATTTTTATGCTCCACATTCATCATATTTGATACCAACTTAAGCAAAACCGAACTTTCATCACTGGAAAACTCAGGCCCTCCATGCTTGGTCACATCAGCAGCCATTTTCTGATAAACAGCAGGAGGTGGAAGGTTCATCCCAGAACGAAAGGGCATCAAAATATCCAGTTTTTCACCCTTTGTGGTTTCCTCTGTATCATGTAAGCAAGCAGTTCCAATTTCTGAAGACAATTTTGCTGTTGATACATCTGGCTGAAAAAGCAAGAAACCTAAGTATGATGATAATTTTCAAAATGTACACGTCAAATAATAATTCTGTCATGACATTGCTGGCTACACTAGTGCGTACAAACGTGCACATGACTGGGGGCACACAGCATCCCCTACAGACCAGAGCCACAGTGCTAGACAGATGGACATAACATATAGGGGAGAGATGGAAGCAAAAAATTACCGGAGAAGAAGAATTCTTCACACAACTTTGAATATGACTAGGACCATCGTCTATCCAGTAATCTTGATTGGCCAAAAAAATATTTCTGATATGAGTTACAACTCTCATATCTTCAACCATCTGCAATCAGGAATGGCAGAAGTAAAGCGAACTCTTAAGTTAATTAATTAAATAAATAATAATAATAATAATTGACTTAGACATAAAAGATTCATTAAGTACCGTACGTTAATCCAGTATAAATATAGATCAATCCATGATGAGAGACAAATATCAAATCCAACCAAATTATAAAATTAAGCATATATCATAAAATTATTTCAGAGAAAAGGAGCACCTAGGAGCAAGCCTCTAGTATCAAAACTACCTTCACTTGTTAGGTCATAATTTTACCTAACACTTTCACCTGCTTCAGCATGCTTATAAGTTATAAGCCAGAATTTACGCTAATATAAGTCATACTAACATCAGGGTAATCATATTTGAAATTTCTGTACACTAAATCTGCACTAAAAATGTCTTAGTATATGAAGCACAATCCTCTACTTTTGGTGCCCAGTAGGGTGAAATATAATTTATAAATTAATCAATTTCTATCATCCATTACTCTTGGACCTTTTCTCTAAATTACTTCTGCAAATTTATCCAGACCATATATTATGAGTATTAACCGTTTTACCCAATCACCAGGCAAACTATTTACCCAAGTCAAATGAAGAATAAATACAAGGCAAGTTACGTACACCCAAGAAAAAGTAGCTAATCAAAATTTACAAATCTGAATGTAAAACCGTTATAAATAGTATCATAAGAGATAATAGACTCCTATCTTGAACGGGATCAACATCTGCATCAACCAGCGATGTGGAGTTTAAGCAAAGCAAATAACTTAAAAAAGACTAAAATCATCTTACTTTATTTAAGGAGCCAAGTTGAACAACTCCACGGGGGGCTATAGCTACAACAACAATTGTCTACAAAGCAAAACAGAGCTTTGTTAATGAAACATCTTCAAGCAGACTCAATACTAAAGTGATATAGCCCAGGAAATCAACTTCTAAAAGAACAAGTAGTTTTCCAACACAAATCGCAATAGAAGTCCAGAACCTCAATTTTCTTTTTCTTCTTTTCTTTATTCTGAATAAGTCATCTATTGAGGCACAGAATAATCCAATGCTACTCCCTTTCTTTTAATGAGTATAACTCAAAAAAAATCTCATTTCTTTTAAAAGAAAACTCTTGTTCTGAAATTATTAATACAATGCAGCTCCCCTGACTAAGTAATAATATTTTTCAGTATCAACACCTGATGTTTGGACCATCAAAGATAGTTATCATGCTCATCAATGAAATATGAGACCCTAAATATATTTTCATCAAAATCTACACAGACTTGCACATATCAAACTCTAATTAACGCCTAAGGATGCAGCTGACTATGGTTGCACCTTGTTAAAAACTAACAATGAGCCAGAAAACTATAATGGCTTCATTATGTGTTATATTGAGGAATTAAGCATATTAAGCACAATTTTTAAAATATTGTCAAAGTTTACCATCATTAGTAATGTAAGGCTTCACAGCGAATTTAAAGAATTCTCTCAGTACCCTTAATTTAATAAGATTTAATATAAAAGAAAAAGAAGATTACTTACCCTAAGTCCAGCAGAAAACTGAGATTGCCATCCATCAACAAACTGAAATTAAAAATCCAACGGGAGATAAATGAGAATGATTGGAAAATTAAAGACAAGGTCCCAAGATACCAAATACCAATAAGGGAGCCTCAAATGTCATAAGGATTATGGAGAAGAGGATATTAACAACATTGAATCAAGGATTCTCACCTCAAACAACAAACCAGAACGTGTAGCATGATCATCTGCACAGATCCACTGATGCTTCCCAGTGAGAGCTACCTGTCCAACAATACTGTAAAGCAAAGGATCAATACAATAGGTAGGTCTAATTTCATTCGTTTACACAATATGAGATACATAATAGGAAAAAATAGTCTAAAGAAACATAAACTTTTCTTGGATTAGTCATACCCTTCCCCTAAGGAATATACATGATATGACATATTTGTCACCGCTAACCCAAGAGGGTCATGAGAAAAGTGCCCACCATGAATCTGTTCCGTGGTCTTCTGGCAGCACTCATTATCTAAAGAATCACAATGATCAGGATTGTCGTAGTAACCATCTTCCCATGTCAACATACTGTGAGTAAATACCACACCCAGAAATAATCAATATCAATATATATAATAAAATTTATAACAAACTGCATTCAATGCAGCTCATTTTTCATATTCCATGCAACGCATGAGAAAACATGTCTAGTTTAGAATTTGGGTTCTCTCCTAAGCATGGATGGTCCTGTAGAGAGAGAAGGCTCATCATCAGGACCATCTAGAGTCTAGACGGAGGCGAGAATCCAACCCCTTACGGGAATGGTATTTAACTTTTTATTCCGGTACTTCCTTAACCAACAAACCAATTGACAAATTTCACATGAAAAACCCGATCATTACAATGTAGTCAGTTATATTGCATCTGCACTGCTTAAAAGATGTCGTTAACAACAACAAATACAGTCCTTAGCCCAAAAAGAGAGCACACAACAATGAAAAGCAACATAAACTAACAAAACAGAGGGGAATTAGTATCCATCAAACAAGTTACTTTTAATGTCATAATTTTCTTCAAACCAAAATAGAAGACACTCACGAGCAAACACTCCCCCCAAATGTTATGATGATATTTCTAAATTAATAATTCTTGATTCTCAAGGTGTGCTCTTCTGTATTTATAAGCATTATGTACGTTAATCGCCTAGAAATCATATAATCGAACAAATGAAGCCTGGGTACAGAAATAGCCACCTTGTAGAACGAAACACAAAAGGACGAACATTTTCTTAGTAAAATCATTCATGCAGCTAAAAGCTGATAAATTATTCTGGGGTCAGAGTACTAGGAAAAACAGGCGAATATAATCAAATCCCATTAAATTGCCCCGGCAATTAAAATAGCCAAGTCAAACTTCCAACCAAAAAGTGTAAAGCAACGCTAAAATTTCAACCTCTTTTTATTACGCCTTGTCAGCATCCCAAAAACTAATGGAGGCACAAATCAAAAACCAGAGGCGATAGATGAGCTAGAGAGAGAGGAGAAGATAAAATTTGACGTACATCCGAGCACGATGTTTGAGTCTCCAAAAGATGGCGTACTTCCAATCAGTATTTAAACAGAGGCTTCTGAGTAATTGACGTATGTTCGAGGCCATCTTCTTACGATTTTGACACCCCGAAGAAGCCCCCGAGAGAATGCTTTATTGATTAGCTCTGCAAAAAGAAACAATAAAAGCCCTCCAGTTCTCGATAATCCAGTGGCCCTAGCTTCCCCTATAAGATCCTCTTCCAGCCTGCTTCCTCCGCAACCCAGCTCGCCGTTTTAATGGCGGTCCAACTGTTGGCCGTAGCAGACGATCTGTACCCATTACTCACACAAGAAGCACGAGGTCCAGTATCCCCAAGCTTCGAACTTTGCTTTTGAAGGATTCACAAACTGGAGAAGAGAACAAAACCCACCACCTTACTGAAAATGACAATTACAGCACAGTGCTGCTCAAGCACATCAATCTTACAATTACTCATGGAATGTTCCCGGAAACTCCCAATTTTTTAAGGCGAATTCGAAAGGAAACACCGAGTGAGATTATAGTGAAAAAAAATGAGTGTCGAAGACTCTAGCTTATATCCGACGACATGGACGCACAGCAGAGCGCGAACTCAAAGTGTACAGTGAATTGCTCAGGTAGTATGAAAAAAAAAATCTGAACTCAAAGAAAAAGTGCAGAAAGGAGGGGGGGGGGGGGAGAAGATTCCGAAAAAAGTGCTTTATTTAGACTGAGCGAAGAGGATTGAGGTGCACTAGTCGAAGAAAAAAGTGATCGGCTTTTACCCAGCTTGCTTTTTCAGCGAACGACAAGCTTTCCAAATGCTGCTCTCTTCCACTTTCTTTCGGCCGTGGAAATGGTGGAACAGGAGAGAAGAAGAGGGTATTTTATATAATGAACGAGTTACATGCGCACTCTGTTACGCGCGGAGTGGTATTCCAAGCATCAACACCTGCACGGCACAGGACAGGCTTCTTCCCCTGGCTGGCATGGCAATCACCCTCTGTCATTCTATACCCACCACGCATTTTAGCAAACTTTATCCTGATGAGCCTTTTCCTTTTGGTTCTCTCTCGCTCCTAACTAACTAACTTGACTCAAGGAAAAGAGGCAATGGGCAAATGCCCAAGGGCGAAAGCTAATGAAGGCTTAGAGACTAATCCTTAGCTTATATCTAGTCCTACCAACTCCCATCCCATGAGCCCAAAACCACAAAGCAGGAAAGTTAAACATTCCAAATGGGTTATGAGTACACTTTACAGGTGGAGTCACTTATGGCCAACAACATCATGCTCCATCGCGGAAATGCTTCTTATCTTCCCTTCAATTTTCAAACTTTCCTTTTTGTTTTATGAAATTGCGCTGAACTTACCCCTCTTAATGTCCTTTTCAACAATGATCTTATAGCTTTAAAGTTGGGAGGCCTTTTTCTTCACTTCCCCATTGTTATTTACGTGATTAATACTTACGAGCGTATTCCAACTTTCAGTCATATATTAGAATTTTGTCATGGGTTCGCCTTTGGCAGCTAGCTAGTCCATGTTCATTGAATAATGGCAATGCCCTATATGATACAGTACACCAATTCATATTCGAGATAAATAAGCTATGTTTTTTTCTAACCATAAATAAGCTATGTGATATGGAAGCGTTTGATGCATCCCATTAAATAAGCTACATATATATATAATTAGTTAAATAAAAATAGTGTAAATAGGTATCTATCAAACACCCACCACCCCCCCCCCCAAAAAAAGTATCTGACAAATCTATTTCTTCAATTTTTAAATTTATTTCCAACTACAAATTAGCTAGTCCTTCAAATTTTGCATCCGGCTATGTATCGCTAAATCTATTATATTTTAGCAGGCTAGATGCATACAATTATCCATACAGAAAAGCACTGATGTTAAGGAGCTAATTATTCAATATGCCAATATATATATATGTGTGTGTGTATCATCCATATATCAAAATTTATTACAGATCATTTGTAGTTTATGCAATTCATATATAGAAAAAAACAAGTATAATTCATATGAGAAACAATGAACAGAAACTCAGCTACAATTTTGAAATTTTTACTATCATATTACCTGCAAACTATAAATGAGAGCTCCTGCAAGAACTACAAGAAAAACTTAAAATGAATATGATGCATACGAACCCGCATTGCAAGAATTACAAGATTTAGAAATTTGTAAATAGTGTGTTTCCCCATAGCTTTTATGAATATAATTAATTAATAACACATGTATGAATTTTATAAATAAATTTATAATTTTTATAACTAAGAATTATATGGTTAAGTATTTTGAAAATCTTTATATGACATTTGATTAAACTTAATAACAAATTTGTAAAAAAAATGTATATATATCAGTCTAGCTTAAAAAATACATTTAGAAGTTAATTGAAACTTAATTGAAGGGATCAAATGGTAATCTACTCTTGTCTGGAACGGTGACTGCCTTCCCTCCTTTCCATTCTCAATTACCAAAAAAAATTGTAATATACTCTCTCTAATTCTAAATATAAAAACTTTTAACTATATCACACCATTTAAGAAAAAAATTGAATCGTTAAATTTGTCAATAAATACTAATATTTTCTATCTTATTTATTTTTATTAGTTATATTATTTTTCATCTTTTTCATAACATTTATGATTTATTTCCCACTTATTAGCTATAAATCATGGACATAAATAGAAAAAATAATTAATATATCATATAGCCCACAAAATACCATATATTTTGAATTAAACATTACTTTTAAAAAATACCCTACATTTAGGACTTAATTTGTGTGCAAATATAAGATATTAAGGTACCAAAATTTTCTCCAATTATATACCTATATATTCAATATAATGATATTTGAGATGGAACATGTATGCATAGTCTCATTGAGTGTTTATAATTCAGGATTTTCTTGTCCTACCAACTTAAAATTAATAGGTACAATATTCTTGCCCCGCACCAACTCAACATCATGTTAGGAATCCCATTATTTGGTTTAATACTGCGATCCCCAATATGATTATAGTCATTGATTTCTTGCATGTTGCTTTTCTTTTTTCGGTTTACATGCATATCTTTTTCCTAAGAGTAATTTTTGGATTAGATGCCAGGTTGGCTGCATTCAGTGATTCACTACTCACAAAGGACAAAATACAAAGCAACATTAAAAAGTAAATTAAAACAATACTCCCCGGTTCATAAAAACTTTCATTCAAAGATTTTTTACACATATTAGGAAAGTCATTAAATGACATAGGATGTTATAAAATTTAATAGTATTCTATTAAAGTATTCTTAATTTAAATGTTCTCTTAAATGATCAATTTCATATTAATGAATGATAGAATAGCAAAATAAGTAATTAATATTTTATTAAAACTTTGAAGTGATAAATATTATGAAAAGTTTTAAAAGTTCTAGAGTGATAATTTTTATAAACTAGAGGGAGTATATCTTTTATGGATTAAGATATGAACAATTAATGTAGCTTTGGTGGTAAGCGGGTTCAATTTGTGGAAAAGTAGTTAAATGCAGTTTGCCTCCTTCATTAGCAATTTTAAGAGGCACGATGATGCTGCTACTTAATTGATTTTTTTTCCGCATATAAACAATCAAATATCTGTCTCCCTAGGTTTCCTCAATGCTCGGTGAAGACGATGATGATAATGGTCCATCATCTATGCGAGCAACTTCGTACAAAATTTCGCTGCCAGAGGTTGAAAATTTACCACAGGTCAAAACCAAAACCAATTAAAATAATCATACAGGTCCATGAGAGATATGACACATGCAACATTCTGATATGATTACTTATAAAACTGAATTTATTCAAATAGTTATTCCGACCATTCATTTCGCTGTTTCATTAATTGTTCTACCCATTAATTTAAATTTAATTTTTTACGTAAGTTCATGCTAGCTAAAACACAAAAATGAATGAATGTATATAGTAATATATTCAAAGGGAAATAATTAAAAGTAGTGCAATATTATATTCACTGTCTCTTATAGTCAGTGCGTTTATGAAGGAAAAGGCATCAATTTAATCACTCATATAAGCAATATATCAGAACGTACGTAGAGGCAATGTTTTGGTTTAGGTTTTGGATTTGCAGTTAGATTCCAAGAGGCAATTTTTATGATGTCGCTCCTTTTAAATTGTTGCTTTGCCTTCCCTCTTTATCTTGACATGGTAGGTGAGCCACAATGATACCAGCAAGATCTCGTAGCTGAGCTTTTTACAAACACGTAATCTAAACAAGATATATATATATATATATATATATATATATGACTCCTTCCTTAAAGCCACCATCAGTCTTTTTGTTTCAACTTTGATCTCATTTTCCCCTCGTAGTCAACATCATCCACCGGTTTCAACATTAAGACGAACCCAATTTGAATTAATATCATTTATAATAATAAACAGGTGGTCATTATATACCTGTGGATTAAACTTTTTCCTTATAGTAAATAATTTTCTTTACTTAATTAAGAAATCTGCAAAAGCCAGGACCGGATATAGAACAACCATGCATAGGGAATCCAATGAAATCACTAACCCATTTCTATTTGAAATTTATTCACTTTTTTTAATAGTATATTACCTTGTTTGTTTTCTTTGGAGTAATTAAGTTGAAGTCCTTGAATGTTAACTATAGGAAAAAAAAATAGAGAGAGAAGAAGAAGGAATTCTTGACATCTTGTAATTAGTGTTACCTCTATTTTTTTTTAGTGTCGTTTAAGTTTTTATCATATAAATTAAGAAAAACAATTAATATGTTAAACTTCTTTTCAAATTTAACAATATGTCCTTACAAAAATAAATAAATAAAAATAGCAACTAATGTTATATTTAATTTTTAAGATAGCCAATAATAGTATAAGCGTAAAGATAATAATTAATATAATGTTAGAATTTTAAATTACAGATAAAAATAAAATAAAATTTTTCTTAAAATGTGATATATACCTATTGAATTATATCTGACCTTAATAATTAAGGAATATCATAATTGTATCTGTGAGATGGTGTAGTCCAGTCTTGAGCCATTAATTATGTTATATGATAACTACAACGGTTAATGTGGTCCGAAAGTCCGAAACCAAGTTGACATACCCAGTAAAGGCACATTACTTTGGGCAGAATAATGACATAATACATTTTTAATTTCCGTCGTTGGGTTTTGTACAGAGTAGACATTAATGACCATATCCAACAGCATAATCTGAGATGATACTGTTACGAAGAAAGTCAATAATTATGTGTTTTAAAATTAATAAAGTTAATCTGCTCGACCAGCAAAAAACTTTGCACTTGCAGAAAAAAGTTAATCCTATACCATCATGAAAAGTACAGATCATTCTGTAACCGCACGTAATTATCGCAAGATTAAGTTCTGAATCTAATATGCACCTTTGGAAGATCATTAATTAAGGTTGCTTCCGTAGTGTTAATTTGTCTGCTATGTGTATGATTTCTTCTTCTCGCATGTCTAGCTATGCATGTCCCTCACTCACTTCTGAATCCGAAGTTGATTAATGCATGCTGCCTCTTTTTGTCTGGAGCTGGTAAAATGGGCTTAACTCGGAAATCTAAAAAAATTGAGTGGGTTAGGTTTCAATATTTAGTGTTAAAATACAATTCGAGTTTTTTGGGCCTAAAAGCCCCTTTTTTTTGCCTTTTTTTAAAATATTAAAAAATATATATTATTTTATTAATTAGTAATATAAAAATTATAAAATTTAAATATTATGTTAATTTTTTATTAATTATAATAATAATTAGTTATATTAATTTATATAATTATAGGAAAAAATTTATTAAAAAACATGAAAAATATTAAAATATTAAAAAAAAATCCATGGGCAAGCCTGTTGGTCCAATCTCGTGAACTCAAGCTTGAATTTCTAGATACATTTATCAAATTGGACTTTTAGGCCTGAGTCAATGCGAACTGCCGGATTTGATTTGACGGCACTAGTTTTTTCTTAACCAAGAAATTGCTTAATCCTTACATGTACCTTGCTGATCGTTACATGCATGGGGCCAAAAAAAAAAGAAAAAAAAAGGTCCGTTGCATAGCTAATAATTGTAAGAAAAATTTTCAAGAATAATACTTCCATAACCCACATATGGGCTTTTTTTTATCTCTGTTTTTAACCAATCAAGTGAGTTGGATTCCATGGCTTACAAGAATAAATGAGTGTTTACAAATTATTCACTATATAATGAATAGTCCTCATATATATTAAGGGTAAAATTTAAATGCACATCCTTATAAAAGATGAATTGTATCATTATTAATTGGACTAACCTTTATTTATTAATGGCTTTATATACGTTTAATTTGATGAAATTAAACTCATTATGAGCTTGATTGTAAAGAATGCGTTTGTAAAATTGGAAGCCTCGTACTGGTTTCTTGGGCCCTTGAAAAGTCTTGCAAGTCCCAATATGGTCGAGATTTGCAGGTTGCGTAACTCGGTCAGAAGTTATATATAACCAAAGCCCAATAAGTGAAATTAAAGTTGATTGAAGATAACAGACCCAACGTTCTAATTTTGAAACATTTGCTTGTGATAGCAAAAATTGTTGCATGAGTATTACAAATATATTCATTGGAAGGGAAATTAACTACAAACTGCTAGCTAACTGGAATCCTTTTGTTGGATACATATATGGACGAGGTGAGAGATTGATTAATATATCAACTTACAAGAGATTTAACTTTTGAGAGCACTGGGCAAAACCAAATGGAATAATGCATATATATATATATATATATATTCAACACCAACCATTTGGCAACTGAGACTGAGGATCTAACATGACGAGAGACTCGAATGCGGTGAGAGATAGGGTCCCAACAACGATAAGCCTTATGTTCAGAATCATAGCCAAGGAAACAACAAATATGAGCACGAGCTTGCAATTTAGTGATCTCATGAGACGGAAGAAGAACGAAACAGACACAAGCAAAAACTTTAAGAAGACTATAATCAAGAGGCGTACCATGAAGTCACTCAAAAGGAGAGATATTACCAAAAACACTTGTAGGGACTCTATTAATACAGTAGACAACAGTCAGTGCTGCTTCACCCCATAATCTTTCAGGTCAAGAAGAGGAAATAAAAAAGGCTCTGATGGAATCAAAGATATGATGGTGTTTGCGTTCAGCCCGACCATTTTGCTTAGAGGTGTAAGGCCATGAATACTGAGAAGTAGTGCCCTGATCATCAAGAAACTTGATCAATTTAGAATCACGATATTCCAGAGCATTGTCACGACGAAAAACTTTTATAACTTAAGAGAACTGAGTTTGAATCATAAGAGCAAATTTGATATAAAGATCAGGTAGCTCAGATCGATTTTTCATTAGGTATATCCAAGTAAAATGTGAATAATCATCAATAAAAGTAACGAGATCCGCCCATAGAAGAAGTTGGTGCGGGCCCCCAAATATCGGAATGAACCAAATCAAAAATCAAGTCAGCAATAGAATCATTTTTATTGAATGATAAGGCAGGCTGTTTAGCAGTTTGACAGGAAATACAATTGAAAGACTCATCATTAACACGACCTAAAAGACCACTAGAAAGTAAAGGACGAAGTTTCTTTAATGAAGAATGAGTAAGACGGTGATGCCATAAGTCAAGAGACACAAATCTTGTTGCAGCACACAGGTTTAGAGAAGTGACTTTAGGTAGATGCAAAAAGCTGAGCTAAAACATACGACCGATTTTACACCCAGTCTCGATAACCTGTCCTGTCTGAGAATCCATCACAGCACAGTCATGTTTAGTAAATAATACATCATAACCCATATCAACAAGTTGTCTAATAGAGAGGAGATTAAAGCTAATAGCAGGAACAAAATATGTGTCATGGATGGACAAAGAGGACAAAGAAATAGTACCAATATGAGTGACAGACATTTGGGAATTGTCAGCAATGTGTATAGGATGAGCAGTAGTATTGGGAGACAAAGAAGAGAAAAGGTTTTTCTAACCAGTCATATGATTGCAACAAGCAGAGTCAAAAAACCAAGAGGTACCTAAGGGAGTAGCTAGAGTAGCAGGTGGACTAGTAGTACTTGAAAGAAGCTGACGAAGTAAAGCCTCGAGCTCTACAGAAGAAGTTCCGGGAGCAGGATTGATAGTAGGGGCAGGTGCTTCATCGGTGACAGATAGAGCAGGCTTAGAGGAACAAGACTTGGTTGATCTTCCCTGATCAGACTTAGGAGGACGAGTAGGACATTGATCAAGAAGGTGCCCTGTCTTTTTACAATAGCGACAAAACTGAGCAGAACAATTCTCAGCAATATGGCCCTTCTGATGACAGGTGCGACATTCAATGTAGGGACACTGGTTAAAAGGATGATTAGACTGAGGGCTACGGTAACAGGACTTGGAAGTTCAACCTGATTGCGCTGTAAGAGACCCAAGCAAATTTCTTCATAATGAAGGCTAGGAAGAGCATCCTCAAGAGTTGGAAGTGGATTTTGGTGAAGTAGAGAAGCACAAACAGGCTCAAAATCATCCATAAGAGCCATTAAAACTGAATGAGACGAAGTTGATCTCGGTATTTAAATAAAGCCTGTGTATCTTCCTCATATTTAAAAGAAGGCTTTGAATAAGCTAACTGATCCCAAATAGATTCGATTTTAGCCAAAAAATCATATAAAGGCCGACCCTTTTCCTGTTTCAAAATACTGAGATTTTTCTGCAGTTGAAACTGATTGGACAAGTTAAATGAAGTATATCGACTAGCAAGATGATCACATACCTCTTTTGCCGTTTCAAACCGCCCAAACTATTGGTGGATGCTAGAAGCAGAAGTGTTGCGAAACCAGGTGATAATCTGATTGCTTTTGCTGTCCCATTCATCAAGTCGCTCAGTAAATTTTAAATCAGTCTCAGTAGCCTCACGAACAGGATACCGAATATCACTAGTAACATAGCGCCACAGCCTGCGGCCTTTCAAAAAACCTTGCATACTCTCCAACCAAAGGCGATAATTTGACCCATTTAAAATAACGGAAATGGGATGTGCAACTTCGGATTTCTCCATGAGGCAGAAGGAAACCAAGTAGAGAAAAAATGTGGAGCACGTGCTGAAACTGAAGGAGAAAAGACGCAGAATATTGGAGGAGCGTGTGAGAACGCGTGGTGGAGAGAGGGAGCATCAAACTTCGGGGACAGGCCGAGTTGGGAGAGAGGAACACGGCAGGGTAGCGCGTGGTGGCTGAGGAGATGGAGAACGGTAGAGAGCTGGACGGAACTAGACGGTCTACACAAGAGGAAGAACTTGCGCGTGAGGGCATGTCAGACGGAGGTGGGTGACCGGACTTTAGGGGTGGGCCTGCGGTGGAGAGACGACGGTGACAGGGTGATGCGTGGACAGGATGGCCATAGGGGAAGAGGCCAAACGAAGCAAACAGAGGCGAGGAATAGTGACGGCTGGAAAAAAAAAGAACGAAAAAAAATAATAAAGCTAGGGCTCTGATACCATGTTAGAAAACTAAAGAAAGTTATTGGAAAAATTCGTAGTCGTTTATTCTGATGAAGAATGTAACATATATACACAAAGGGAGAAGCCCTGAAATAATAACAAATGAATATTGAGTATCTCCTAATAATACCGAGTATCTCCTAATAATAACAGAATATCTACAATAAATACAGAATATTTTTAACACTGTAGATCTTGAACTTGGACCCCAGGGGCACATGCAGTAGCAGTGCTTGTGTTGCGAAAGAAGAGGAGGTTGGTCAAAAAGAACCGTGGGCCTCTCCCAGCAAGTTTGGTGGTGGATGCATCATCGTTGGAAAAGGGATGATGACGACGATGATGATGAGGAGGTGGAAATATCTCCTCGCCGGTACGAATGTACATAGTTGAGATTTGAGTACTTCTGTTCTAGCGATTCCTTGGGTTTATGTATTCCTCGCTAACAAAGGAAATGCGCCTCACCAATTATTTGTGCCCAAATGTGGATGTTGGGGTGTTGTAAACTCCAACCCTACTTCTCTCCCCATTTTCATTGATCGAACCTCTTTTCTTTATTCATGCATCTCCACATATCAATCCTTCACCTGATCTTTTTCTTTATATTGGAAAATAGATCTTTGTGAATTAATGTGCTAGCTTTACCTCTACCTCTCTAATATATTGAGCATTTTTCAGTGATCTCTATATATTTGCCTTCGTCACTTAATTGCCACTGCTATGTGCTCTCTCTCTCTCTCTAAATTGTTGTGCAGCGTACGTTTCTTAAGGTGAAAACTCAGGGACCCATTTTGGATTCTTGTTCAATTAATTCATAGACATATATAGTTGTCATCCAATAACATGATAAAATGGCAATATATAATAAAATTACCATTATAATTATGCCTGCATGACCGACCAAACTGCTCACTATCTTTTAAAAAAGGCAAATGCTGAAAACAGCTTTAATTTTAATTAATGAGAAAAGGAAAAGAAGAAAAAAAGGCCCTTTAGAATAAGCTCAAAATTTGGCAGCCAGATTACACTCACAAGACAGCAATAGGTCGGGGTCATAAGCCTGATGAAGCATGCATGTAGCTATCTATGCTATGATACTTAGGATTGCCAAGTGATAAAATTTCTGTCAAGTTATGTACATGTCATTTTGAGGGTATTAAGGATGGCAGAAATGAAAACTTGCAATATTTTCAGAATGGCAGAGATTTATTAATGCAGACAAAAAGGCGACTACTTCAAATCAACAGCTCCGTGATGTAGGCCTCAATCATTTTATAGTATGAACAAGAAATAAGGTCACAATATGCTTGGATTAATATATAAAAGAGAATTATTAAAAAAGTTGTACAAAGATAGAGCTCGTGCATTTTCCAGGGCTTTATTACAATTAAATACTGTTCATTACTATTTAATGCTTCGTAATTAAGCCACTAAATTTACTAGCTAGTTATTGGCTTCTGTGTTGTTTTCAACTTCTAACATGCTCTTACTAGGGGTGAACATGGATCGAGTCGGGTCGGGTTTGACCCCTGTCCGATACCCGGCCCGATGTTCTTCGAGCCAGTACCGAGCTAGCCCAATATTATATATATATTTAAAAAAAAAATAAAAAAAATACTTAATAATAAAAAATATACTTATTTATACTTAAAAATAGATTTTATTAAAACATAATCTTAGCCAAAAAATGATTTTTTTTCAAAATTTATGAATATTTAATCATTATACATTATTTTTACATAAATATTAAGGTAAAAAACTAATTCAAAATTTAAAAAATATTTGAAACATTAAAATTTTAAAATGTTTTTATAATATTTACATAGTAAATGTATTATATTAGATATATGAAGAATAAAAATCCTACAAAATCAATTAAGATATATAAAATAATTAAAAGAAATTTAAAAAAATTATATAATATATATATATATAGTTCGGGCCGGGTCGGGCCGGGGTTAGGATGTCTGACCCTAACCCCAGTCCTGCCCGAAAGTTGGTCTGGCCCAATTGACCCGAAAGTGGTCGGGCCATTCGGGCTCGGGCCAACATGTTCACATCTAGCTCTTACCTTCCTCTATTATTTTTTCATTGATTCAAAATATAAATCATTTTAAAAAAAATAATTCAAAATATAAATCATTTTAAAAAAAATAATTCAAAATAAAAGTCTCATCTAATAGTTTATAGGACATTAAATAATTTTTTTTATTTTATCCTTATCTATAATTAAATGTAAGAAATATAGCAAACTTTAAATACAATATATTATAGAGGAGTACCATTGGAAAATAATATATTTTTTATAAATTTAATAAGTAAAATTACCTTTTTTAATTCCTGTATAATTCGTTAAATAAGACTTATATTTTGAAATGGAGGAAGTTACACTTTTTACAAACTTCTTTTTTTATATAGGAGGTGCTCCCCCACCCCCCCATAAAATCAATATATTTAGTTTAAAAAGTAATTAATTTCTCCATACACAAAATGTAAGTAATTTTACCAATATTAAATTGATTAAAATATTGGTTCAAAGTTTAATGGTTGAATCGAAATTAAACCGGATAATAAATTTAATAATTTTTTTAATTTTATATATTATATAGAAAAAATATTATTAATAACTTTCATAACTTAATTTTAAAATTTAAATAAGTTAATATTATCTATAATTATATTTTGAATTTAAAATAGTCAATTAATGTTCTATTTTCATATTATTTGTTAAATAAATTTATCATTATTAATATTTATGTATCATAATAATTTATATGATATTATAATATATGAAGAAAAAATTGACATAAAAATAATACTATTTCATACTAAAAATAATGTTATTTTATTTTAAAAATTATAAAAAATAAAAAAATAAAAAAATTGTCCGGCTCAATCGATTTTGTACTTGGTGACTGATATTGAACCAGTCTCCATTTATGTCTAAATCGAATTTAGCAATTTCAGGTTTAACCTATCAAATCAACCCATCCGGTTTGGTCAGTTTTTGAACCTTAATTACTTGTTAAAGAATGCTTAAATAGATTGTTGCCTCCCTACTGTATTACTTTCAGTTTCAAATTGGCCCCACCTTTTGACTCCTAGATTATGCTCATGCTGTTTATTACTGCTGTATTGTTTTTAACAATATTTTCAAATAATATTTTCATATTTTTTATTCCTTTTTATTATACAACTTTTTATTTTCTTAACCTTTAGAATTTAAATATCTCACACAATACAGTGACAAATTATTTAGTTCACGTTCTAAAACTTTTCATTTTAGTCAGAAAAAATCTTTAAAATACCCAACCCATACACCTTCGTTTTTAGGGGGAAAAGTTCGCAAATCGGTGTGGGCATAGAACAGATGTCCGTTAGCCGTAACTTGAATAGTATTGTTACGTTGAAAATTTCCTCGACATTTTTTTTGGGCCAAAGAAAATTTTCCTGAACATAATCCTTCACAATGAAGTAAGTGGTACAGCGGTCTCGAATCTGGGATTTTCCTGAACATAATAAACCATATCTGCAGAATCTAAATATGTCTCAGCCCAAGAAAAGAGGAAAAAAAATCCAAATCCAGTTATGCCTAATGCCATTCAGTTGCTAATGCTGAAAAAGTGAAAATACGGTGCTAAATGTGTAACGTTATTTTGGTTAAAAGAAAAAATAAAACAGTGTCGCAGAAACTTTTATAGGAAAATAATGCAAAATAAATAATCAAGAATCAATATAAGAATAATTTATTTTAATACAGTTAATTGTCTTTTTTTATATGAATTAACTGATGATTTTTGTAAATTTTGTTAAAGGATATTATTTTTTTAAAAAAGAACAGGGAATGTTTTTCTTTAATCTCACAATGATTCCATTTCTATTTTCCATCTTCCTCCACGCAACGAAACCCACCCTTTTTTATTTTTGCTGTTCTACCCCCGTGTTCTTCTCTGCTTTCATTATGTCTTCCTTCCTCTTCTCGGCTCTCTGTAGCTTTTACCCCCATTATAATAGTTAATTCTATTACTTCACCTCGTTCTTCCCTTTGACCTTAATTATCTACCTCCTTCTATGTTCTCTGCTTAGGCCAAGGTATCATCTTTATTTTCTTCTTTGTCTGATACTATTGCTATCCTTCTTCTTCTTTTTTCTTTCTTCTTTACAAATCTATATTTTAAGCTTGAATTCGGCAATTTTTTCAATTATATTCTTGATATGGAACTGCGGGTTTGGATGGTGGCAAAAACTCTCTTATTCGCTTTTCTTGGAATTAGTTTTAATTGCCATAACAAGCTTATTGCTTATCTACTTTTGCATACAAATGTCGTGCAGTAACCATTTCTAGGTGATCGGTTTTGTTTTGGACAGTTCCTGTTTCTTTGAGAAGTCGTACCTTAATGCCCACGGAGTTATCCAGTTAACTGGTGATATGTTTATTGCATTCCATTGTAATTTTTTTTTTTTGTGTACAGAAAGAAAGTTCATGGGGTTTTACGAAAAAGTATTTATGTTATAGGTATAGATTGCTTTTCATGTTGTGCCAACGTGGAAGCTGAGTTCAACTGCTGCATAATGCATTCTATTCCGCTGCATTCGTTGACTGTACTTGGTTAGTGGATATGCCGCTAGAAAATTCGGTGTTTCTGATCAAATTCATTCGGACCTTTTTAACTTTGGACTCTTTTCATCATCGGTAACATGTGTACTTATATGATTTCTGCGTAGATGATACTAATCTTGACTTTGTCTTGTTTGTAGAACATTTTCATAACCAAGTCTTCGGGGCATGTGGCTGTTTATGCCTACTATCACTGCCTGTGAACAATGTTTAGCAGTCCAAGAGGTGCTAATGCTTTTGATATATTCAAACTAAAATTCCAAGGTGAATCATCTTTGACATCTGGTTTGCTTCTGGATGTTCCTCCAGCGATTGAATTGTCTGACTATGGAAGGATCCCAAGTCAAGGTAGTGAGAGCCCTTCGGGGCTTCTTACTGGTGAGAGCTCAAATGTTGAGCCAATTGCTGATTTAGATCTCTTCTTTGAAAGACTTTACAGCTACTACTGTGAGAAAGGGCTTTGGTGTATCATTGTAAAGTGGATTGTTGAACTTTTGAGTCTAGGCTTCACCATATGTTTTTCTGGATTTTTTTTACTATTTGTTGATTGGAATGGGCTTTGCAATGCCAAGTGTGGAATGGATGCAATTGAATCTGGAATTAAGCCCTGTGATCTAGCAAAAGAAGCTCTTCATCAACACCCTTTAACCCCTCTAACACTCACCAAAGCAATTATTGTTGGATACTTGGGAATATTTTCCACCTATTGGATTTTTTGTTTCTTGAGGTTCTTTACTCAACTAAAGGACACTCTGGAAATCCGTCAGTTTTACTACAATAGGTATGTGTGACAAAAGAATAAAGATGTTGAAGCAAACGAAAACTTTTGCATAAACAAAATGTTTGTCATAATTATGTACCAAAAAATAATGTTTGCCATAATTTACCATGTTTTCCTTGCAGTCTTCATGTAACTGATAATGAAATTCAAACCATGCCTTGGGCAACAATCCTTGAGAAGGTTGTTTTGATACAAAGTTCACAACAACTCTGTTTGGTTAAGGATCTTTCTGCTCACGACATGGTGATGAGATTGATGCGGAAGGAGAACTACTTGATTGGAATGATCAACAAGGGGGTGCTTGCATTCCCCATTTCTCAGTGGGTCCCTGGTGCTGGTCCTACAGTGAAATCTGGTCCTAATGGCGCACAATGTCGTCCAATACTTAACAAGACCCTTGAGTGGACTTTGACTTGGTGCATCTTGCATAGCATGTTTGATCGGTATGTTTGAACTTTCCTTTGATTAACTTTTTTGTATTGTATTTTTACTTCATGTGAATTAATGTCGACTGACACATGTGGTTTTACAGTTAGGTAAATTGAATAACTATGTCAATTAGTGGTTTGTGCTATAACCAAGATCAATAATGTTCTCCTTTGAACATGCTTTCATTGCAGAAACTTTTGTGTAAGGAGGGACTTTGTGTCTAATCCAAACACATTAAAGAAAAGGCTTACGTTAGTTGGGCTTGCAATGCTTTTACTTTCTCCATTTCTTGTCATATTCATGCTGGTGTATCTCTTTCTGAGGCATGCTGAACAATTTTATAATCATCCAAGCACAGCTTCATCTCGAAGATGGTCAAATTTGTCTAGGTGGATGTTTAGGGAATTCAATGAGGTATCATCATTTTTTCTTGTTTTCTAGACATTGTCTCTGCCTTTATTTATTGCTTGTGCGGACTTCTTGTTGGTATATCAAAATATCCATTATGCAAGAAAGATTTATAGAGATTTATTGGCGAACAATCCTTATTTGAACGAAGTCTTCAATTCTCTGTTAAGCATTAAGGAAAGGAATAAAGTATTAGTTTCTTAAACAAAAGCATATTACTTGTTTAATGTAAACTATTTGAACAGAAGTTATGTATTAATTAAGCTGCATGTGACATTTTGGAGTCACTCAGAATTTTTGCATTGTAATCATTCGTACTTATCTGTTTAGAATTTTTTACTTATCTGTTTAGAATTTTTTAAAAGTGATAGTGCTTAGTTATCATTGTTGTTGAAAAAGAAAGAAAGAAAAGTGGGAAGGCAAGAATAATGCTAGGATTGGCAGGGATGGAAATAATCAAGGGAGTGAACAAATATGGAAAAGGTTATGGGCTGGAGCATGTATACCATTTTAGTCTTCATCTGTTTTTATGTTAGGGGATTAGATGATATAATGCAATTACTTGCCGTGTATTCCCAAGTCATAAACTCCTTGATTCTAGCTCTTCTAAACAAGCCCCCTTATTAAAAAAAATATTCTCATTATAAATTCTTGATTGGTCAATAATTTTAATTACATGTCACCTGTGTCTCTTTTTACTCATATGCTTAATCTTACCAATAATTTAACTTGTGTTACAGGTGGACCATCTCTTCAAGCATCGGATTAATAACAGTGTAGTACATGCTTCTGAGTATCTCAAGCAATTTCCTTCACCTATAATATCTATCATTGCAAAGTTCGTCTCATTTGTAGCAGGTGGCTTTGCTGCAATCCTGATCATCATTGCTTTTCTTGAGGAATCATTGCTAGAGGGCCATGTAATGTATTTTGCCTAAAATATATTCCAATGAGTATCATGACAGTCACTGATGATAGATTTCTTCTTCCTAAAATAATATTGCAGATATATGGTCGAAACTTATTTTGGTATGGTGCTGTTTTTGGAACAATAACTGCAATTAGCAGGGCTGTGGTTGCAAATGAGCTTTTGATCTTAGATCCTGAGGGAGCAATGCCGATGGTGGTTCAACATACTCATTATATGCCAAAGAGATGGCGACGCAAAGAAAGTACTGGAGTGGTTCGCATTGAGTTTGAAACCTTGTTTCAGGTACTCTCTCTAAGGTATTGGTTTAATTCTTTTTCATGATAGCATAGGGTTCAATATTGCTTCTTCTCATGCTGCTATGTTTTTGTGTGTTGTAGTATGCAGGGATGATGTTACTTGAGGAGATGGCCTCAATTTTTCTTACTCCATATTTACTTCTGTTTATTGTCCCAAAGGTCCCTCCTGTACTTGGACATAATCTCTGCTTCAATTATTTTCCATCTGTTGTAATGTTTTAATTGTTTGTTTTGTCCATTTTGCAGCGGGTAGATGATATTTTGCAGTTCATTGCAGATTTCACAGTGAATGTTGAAGGTGTTGGCCATGTTTGCAGGTTAGCATATGATGTTATGATTTACATTCCTTTTCAATTTGCATCTGCCAATTGTTTGGGGTATCTTATATGAATTATCCTTTGTTTCCGCTTACCAGTTTTTTTTTTGGTGTTAATAACAGATCTTTTGATTGTTCTGATGTACTCTTTCTTGTTGCAGTTTTAGTATCTTCGACTTTCAAGAGCATGGAAACAGCAATTATGGTTCCCCACACAATGCACCTCGAAGTCAAAGGAGTTCTCAGGGGAAGATGGAGAAATCATTTTTGAGGTATGTTCATGGCAGAGCTTGTCATATGCACAGGACTGATTAATGTAGTTCTATGATATTTCATATTTATTCTGGTTAATACCTCTCAGTTTTCAGATACTCTAGACTCTAGTTGCTTTTCTTAGTTTTCTTGCCTTCAAGCCATAAAAGCAGTTGCTATTGGGGGGAAACTGATGTTTATTGGCCAATGCCGCTTAGTTGGATGTTAGCCTTTGTAAAATATAGCTCCTTTCATGAAGCCTTTACTGCTACTGTTATGAAACCCAAATGTGGATTGTGCCTGTCTAATACTTGTATTTTTGTCATTGCTGTATGAAAGCAATTGTTTTCCAAACATGCTGCCATGCTCCAATTGTTAATGTCAATAGCTCAAAAAGCTGCTGTTATTATTTCAGCTTTCAGAGTAGTTATCCATTATGGGCACCAAATTCTCAGGGGAAACATTTTTTGCTAAATCTTAGAACCTTTAGAGAGCAAAATTTGCAAGGAGATGGAAACAGACAGGCATTTCCTCCTCCTAGAATGTGGAATGGAGGTCCCAATATTAGGAGCAATGGAGACAGAAACACTTTTACGTCCTGGGAAATGCCATATGTAACTCGCAATCACTTGTGTTCATGGAGGCTGATTGATGCTATTCAAAACAATCATCCTTATCTTCTAGATTGGTACTATACTTCTCGACTTCATGATGCAACTATGAGAGAAGTTCCAGCGGAACCATTTGAAAAAACTGAGTTTCATTTGGGAGAGTATCCACTGCCCTTGAACTTGACTCGAAATGTACCTGGCTATGAAGAATACTTGAATGAGTATCAAGAAGATCGATCTGCATCTCATCTTGGGGCTTCCGCATTGGCTCCCATCTTCAGGGAAAGCCTAATTCAGGATCGTAATTTTACTGCTCGGTCCCACTCTGTCAAAAATCTCTGGTGGGCAAGAAGCGGGCCACAGGTTGGACAATCTCAGACAAGCTTTTTTGAGCCTCCAGATTAATCACCGAACGTCATGGAATTATTACGATAAGTTTTCTGATAGAGACTCCGAGGATCCAGTACTAGACTTGGACTGGAGATATCATCAAAGAGTATCTAAAACAACATGCCCAGATGACTTAGAGGCAGGAGACTTTAAATTTCATTTTGATGACATCTATAGCAGACTTCCAGAATCTGCCAGTGTTAATAATCCAAGCACTGCAAGCTTTTGAGGGAAGCTTCAGAAATCAGAAGGTTCTTGCTTCCAAGTCATGATTGTCCCTGTTCTTAAATGGAACCTGTGTATTCTTTTCTGTATATAGATAGATTCTTTGTTATGATTGTCAAGTAGCTAGAATTTGGAAGGTTCGAGGGGCCCTGGCCCCTGAGCTGCCTTCCATGTGTAAAAACAACCCTAAAAATGTATTCATTCTGTCAGGTGTTCTAATGTAGCTGCCCTTTTTTTTTAATTAAATGTATTTTTTCTTTTCAGTTTTATTAAGCTTCTCTAACGGTAACTAGACACATTTGTTCATACATTACAAAAAGTTTGAAATATATATTGAATATAATTGATATATTGATGCTATTTATACAGTTTTATTTTTTTCCTAATACAAGTTACTTCACACAGAAAGCCGCTCAAGGAAACTTAAATGTGTCACTATCACTGCCCTTTCTAACAACAATTAGTCTATGCATTTTTCAATAATACAAACTGCTAAAATTCTCAAAATCCTTGGATATTTTTGGGTTATCTTGAATTAACTTCCGGACAAGATAAGCTGGAGGGAGGCTTTTGTTTATGTTTGCTTAAATATTCGTTTTAATCCTGAAGTTAAGGTTGACCTCTCAAGTTTCCAAACTTCTGTATATAGCCAGGTTGTAAAATGGGATTATTTGATGAGATATATTATTGATGATGGAATTCTGGATTGAATTATGAATTTACAAGAAAGTAGGATGTGAATATTCATTTGCATCTTACAGGGGCAAAGAGCCCCCACCTCAAAGCTAGTATACTGCATTTTCCCATATCCATATGATAGCGCAGGGACAAAAAGAAGGTAGAGATGATTTCCAAGAGAGACGTTGCTCATGCTGCTGCTACTCATGGCTTCCCATTGTCTTCTGGGTGGGTCCCTCTGCTCTGTATTCTCCCAAATACGCATGAAGGGAACATGGAAGCAATCATTCGCATTCATTGTGAATTAAGGACATACACCTTGAGATTTAAGCAACGACACTAAAAGCAATGCCTCTATTCCACCGTCCAACTCACTTCACCATTTACTATCATTGCAAAAGCACTCTATTGTTTTTGTGCCACTCTTTTCTAATCCTCCATTTTGACGATATTAACATTGACAACGGGAAATTAAGAAAACAACCGAGAAAAAAGCAAACCAAAAAAAATTATGTTACATCAAACCTCATTCTCCAGAGGAAGCACTGCACTTTTGGATCCACGACCGTAACGAAATGGAAAGAAGGACCTTCGACCTCTGCTGTTACTGTTACTGTCTTCACTCCCACTAGGCTCGTTTTGATGCCTATGTAGCTGCTGTGTGATGGCTTTAACTTCCAAAAAAACCTGTCTATCATTTGCAGAATCCATGGAGAAAGATCTCCTTAGGGGTTGAACACAGAACTGTTCATCCTTCTTCCTCACATCAATACACTCATCTCCCATGATGGACACATGCTGCCACTTCCTGGGTTTCAAGTGCCCAAGCTTCCCCGTAGAGTGACTTCTACTCTGCTGTGCTAAGCTTCTCCCACTTGACTGATTTCTTTCATGTTGCATCTGTGACAGTGATCCCCCATCTTCTCCCCCCAATTCAATGACCACAAAGTCTTCATCACTACCCATATTGGAGAGTAACTGAGAATCTTGAGGAGAAGAGCTGGGTGCTATAATACGGTCCACCGGAGAACGCGTCGTGCCCGAAATGCTTGATCTGCAAAGAGGACAATTGGCGTTGCTCTGAAGCCAAATGTCGATACAATCCAAGTGAAAAGCATGGCTGCATTTGGGTAGAACTTTGAGCATGTCCTGTTGTTGAAACTCACTCAAACACACCACGCACCCATACACAGTGCTCACATTACCAGCCTGATCCTCACCTTTGACGAACTGGAATGTGGGTATTTCTCGGATGATAGATTCATCAAGGCCACGATTCCACGTGGCGGGGGAGAGAGCGATGAAGGGTTCTTCTCTGTGTCTGGGACGAAGAACGGAAAGCCATGCGAGTGGGTTAAGCTGGTGCCAGTAAGAGCAGCATTTGATGACGAAAGTGAAGTAGCCGATGAGCAAGAAAGCCGTGGCCATGATGCTGAGCACAACGATGGCGAATACGGGTAAAGCAGAGTCCGAGGTAGCCATCAGCCCGGTTGTGAATGGGAATGCTTCAAGCTTCGATGTACGGGATAAATAGGTTTGACTAATTGAAGTCACAGATCTTGGTTAGAAGAAGGGAGTTATAAAACCAAATTAAATTAAATTGTATATTATTTATATGGCATGATAATTTAAGAAGGCTTTGGACGCACCGATGAATCAAATGGATTGGATTAGGAAACGGAAGAGCACGTGGGGTCAGGATTTGACTTTGTGAGAAACGGTTGGGTTTATGTGATCTTCATTCCATCCTTTTCACATGTTACTTGCCCCTTCTTATTTTGACTCTTCCGTTATCAACGTCCTCTTACCTTATTCGGGAGATTTATTATAACAAGATTACAAAATATCGTCCGTGGACCCCCTCCCTAACCAAGCACACTTCAAAATTTACCCTTTCATTCTGCTAATATGTAACCAGTGTGATTAGAGCAAAGAAAAATGGAATATAACAGAGAATGCTTCATTAGTTTAGTTACGTGAATTATGTTCCTAGATATTTAGTTTTACCAATTTGGATAAAATAAATTATTTAAAATATGCGTGAATGGATCCTATTGGAATACCAGAAATATAAATTTGTTATCTGTTCGTGTATACTGATTAAATGTGCAACGTAACAGATCAAATTATGAGAAATCCAGCAATGCACGTGACACGTGAACAATATTTGTGTCTTATAGGTGCTATTTAGACCACGACAAAGCAACTGTGTGAAGAGTAACAATGTGTTGTAATTTGAGTTTTATGAACATGGACTACAAAGTTAATGTTTTTGTTGATAGAAAAAATAAATATATTGTCAAAGTTTATGTGTCTGCAATTTGTGTTTAGTTATTGCAGTAAAGTTGTGTTAATCAAAATGATTAACGGCCAATTAAATGACAAGACTCAAAAGGTAAATGTAAGACATGCCACACAACTTTGTTTTTTTTAATTGCAAATGTAATTTTAACTATATAAAAAGAACTTTTCTGGGCTTCCAACATTTATCCAAATAAACACTAATATTTTTGGTATCTCGCATTTAATTTAATTTATGAAAATAATTCTTTTCTTCGGAAATCTGCAGTTAAAAATACATGTTGACTCCTGGCCCAGGAGCCTTACGATTTTCTATCTGGGCCTCTGGCCTTTTGATGTTTTGATTGATTATTAATAGAATTTGGATCGCTTTCTTCGAAAAAAAGAAAGAAAGAAAAGAAAAATTCTGCTTACCGAATGGAAAGAGCACGAACAGTATTGCTCGGCTTGTCTAGAGATGATGTTGCGAAGTAGGCGGTTGAAGTGAGGAAGTTAGCGGACACAAGTGGGTTCTGGATGATTATTGATTTGGGAAGAAAGGAAATCTCAGTGGTACTGCAGAACAGTGCAGAGTATTCCAGTTGAAGAACGAAAACCAATGTTACTAACAGAGCCAAGCACCACTCAAGTGCTTCAATCCCATTTGGGCTACATGTCGGGACCACAGTCCAGAGCAGGCAAGAGGTAAAATTTCCACTCTATTGCAAAAGGAACACGTGCGAATGGGCAAAAATAGTTGGAGAAAACATCAAGAAACCAAAAAAACGAAATTAATATGCTAAATGAGGTGACATTGACTTGAATGAATGAAGGCGGCATCTACCCCGTGTACGACGAATGACGAAATCCATCTCTATCAAGATGGTGGAGCACGTTGATAAAATGACAATGAATGTTGGGTTGCGTTCATTGGATATAATGATAAAAATGAAATAATGACCAGTTGAAGTGAACTGATGGATAATGAATGAATGAATGGATATAATTAGGAGGGCGTGGAGAGTGAAGGGAGGCAGGAGAGAAGATCAATGGAAGGGGAAGGAAAGGAAAGAAGATACAGAGGAGTGAGAAGGCGGCCATGGGGGAAGTTTGCTGCAGAGATTCGGGACTCCAGCAGGCACGGGGCAAGAGTGTGGCTTGGAACATTCCAAACTGCAGAGGAGGCGGCCAGGGCTTATGATCGAGCTGCTTTTGCCATGAGAGGTTTTTCCGCCATTCTCAACTTTCCCCACCACTACTCTCCCCCTCCTCCACGTTCCAAACGGATTCTGCTGCTAAACAAGTGTTTGAGTTACAGTGCATGGATGACAAATTGTTGGACCAACTTCTCGATTCTCATCTCACTAGCATCAACGGTCTCTAGTAGTTTCCCACTCTCGCATCTACCTACTTCAACTTAATTAGTACCATGCATGATTAATGGTTTAAGTTGTGAATTAATTGTGACTAGCATCCTGCCTTGCACTTCATGATATATTAATTTTGTCATTGTACTTGGCTATTTATTTATTTATTATTACTTTTGGAAGAATTCCGCAGCACAGCAATAGATGAGATGAGAGTATAGCATTGGGGCTGGATTTAGCTTTCGCCTAAAGCCACAAATCCAAATCAGGGCTGTGATCCAATGTTAGAGGTTACTTATCCTATATGTACGCCAGTTTTATCACAGTCTCAGTGAAATAAGATTGCGACTATGTATTTAGCTTTTCACCTTTCCTTTATTTATCGTTCATATGCGTTACTATATCACGTGGTACATTTTATTCATGGCGCAATTATGGTGTCTGTCGCTGTCGCAAATGCAATTAATACGGATGTGCACACGAATTCGTTATCATATATACGATCGCTCCAGCTTTAGTATATAAGGCCTGGCCCAATCGCTTAAAAGGGTCACATTAATTACCCAAAAAAAAATCGGTTATGTATAAATTAACTAGTCACCTTTATCATATGTTGCGCTGAAGAAGTAATTTGCCCCGCGAGGCTAATTGAGAGACACCTGCCAATTAAGACCTTAAATGAGCTAAGAAGAAAGTTTGGCCCAAAAAAAAAAGGTTAAGAAGAAAGAGTTGAGAGCAGAAATGGATACATACGGGTCCCTATATATACTACAACAGCGAGTAGTATTGGGACCATTATAAGTAACGGTTGGCAACTCTGGTACGTAGATAGATGTTGTTATGCATCAAGGCGTTGAAATGCATCGAAGTAGCTAAATTTAGAATGTCCTTGGCAAAAAAAAAAAGCTAAATTTAGAATGAGGTTTTAGATGGATTCTAAGTTAATAATGTTAGAAATATTTTAAACTATGTAACCTGATAATGGGATAAACTATGGATAAGATAACAGATAAATTTTTCTAATTAAATTGATTTTGAAATATCTATAATTATTTACATTTAAATTAAATAGCTAGATTTTTTTATCAAAAAAAAATTAAATAGATAGATTTATCTTATCAGTACACTAAATCTAATCCGTTCATTCAAGTATTTGATGAATATACTAGATTAAAGTAAAATAGATATAAATTGGTTCTCTCCCGGCCCATTAAAGACACATTCTCCGTCAATTAATGTGACTTAAAAAAATTAGAATTAGGGTTAAGGGGGAGAAACCAATTGTGAATAGGGCTCTAGGTTCTTTATTTATGTCTTCTGCTTCAGGTACGCACAAAAATATTTTACATGTGGCATTAGATCCTTATTTAACCTATGCTTATCTAACGGTAAAAAATCGGGTCTTATATATCTATATATATATGATTAGGATAAAGCTACTTCATGAAGTTGAAAATATGGATTTTCCCTTATTTGAATATCCATGTTTATAATTATCCAAATTTGTTGAATGATCTTATTCTTATACTTATTAGTATTTTATCCCACGTTGCAAATCCTAACATTTATTAACACTCATGAATTGTTGGTATGATTTGCTATAATACTTTACGTTAAGAATGTGGTATTGCCGTATATATCTAAAGAGGTGAGACTTTTATGTGTACCACGGAGTTAACTTTTGTGATCATGCATTAATGACTATTGGCTATTTGGATATGCAAAGTCGTTTTTGTCATGTTTTTTTTGCTAATATTTGATGAGGTTCAGTATTTAAATGCATGATTATTAACTCCAAGCATGTAAAAACTAAAAGCTTTATGTGTATTAAGATCAGGGTTTTCTCTGGCAAAAAAAAGAAAGAAAGAAAAAAAAAGATTGGGTTTTTTAAATTTTCCTACATGAATTCGAATAGTTGGGGTTGAAAATCATGATTTTGTATTATGATGATATTGCTTGTAAGCCAAAATATTTTGTCTTTGATTGTGCGAATCAAACTCTGCACTAAAATTTTCTCCCGTTTTGATCTATGGAATTCAAGCATGTTTTGGTCTAATTGATGTGTGTGATTGTTTCTCTCCTTGTTTTGATGTAAATCGCCCTTAAAACCATTGGAAAAAGGAGCCTAGAATCAATTGAAATCGTGGAGTATAGAGACAGGTCCATGTCGAGTTTGGGTCAAAGAGTATGACCTACCAAAGGTTGAAGACGACTAGAAAACAACAAGTTGTTTTGAACAGTAAAAATGACGTATTATTTAGCTGTCTTAGATGAGCGCCTCTCCCTTCGCTTTAAATGATGTCATTCCTCCCTTCGCTGAAAAACTGCATTTCACGTATCTTAAAGGACTGGGCTCCACATATTAGGCTTGTACGACGAGGCTGCATATGATTTGTTTTAAAAAAATGGAGGTTTTGCGCATGTAGATAGTGGGCTAATGATGTTTTGTTAATTATACTTTAATCTAATAACGTTTCTTTGTTTATGTTTTGACCCATTAAACTCTAAAACATTTGTAATCTGACCCAAATGGTTTTTATAATTATGATTTAGCCACTAATATTTTCTGAAATTACATTCTAACCCATATATTTTGGGAAACTAGATTTTGACCCTAATTTTCTATAAATATTATTGGACCCCTATTTTGAAGAAATAACATTTTAACCCCAATTTTCTAGAAAATTATATTTTGATCCCAAAATTTCCTAAAATTATGGTTTTGACTTATTAATGTTTTTGAACCAAAATTAATTATGATGATTTATGATGTGAGAATTGTTTTGTGGTCAGTAATATTAAGAAAATATTATTACTTGATGATTATATGCATGAATTATATTACTTGTATGTAGTTTGTTATCACCAAAATGGTCAAATTAGAATGATGATAATATATATCATGCATAAATGTTCACATATCTATTGAATTAATGAAATGCCAATTATAAAATAAGTAAATGGATAAATTGACATTTACTAATCATTAGAACTTCCTGATTTACCCAAATGTAAATTTTTATTCTATGGTTGGTGTACATAATGGAGATGAATTATTATTTTGGTTAGATATATGTGTATATCCAAAAATAGCGTATATGTTTGACTAAAATATTTAATTACCTCATGAAGGATATTTTTGGCATTTACCTAATGATAGTATGTTATAGTTTCTACCTAAAAGAGAGCTATAGTATATATAAATGATGTATTATTTGAATCTATTATGTAATTTACTTTATTCACAGCTTTTTTTGTGACTATGTTCAATGTTTAAACTTTAAGAATAGTATGAATATATCAATTCCCAATTAGGTATTTTGGATATTTGACTTGACAATATTAACAGATAAACTTATTGTTATTATGAATTTAAGAAAGAAAGTTACATCATAAAGCATGGTCACAATCTAACAAACTAAACTTAATGTTTACATGAATGAGTAATATTGCAGCAAGGTTATAGACTATGGGATGATAGTAGATGACTCCTTAATGTAGTGCATCCTTAACTCAACCTCCTAAGTATGGACAATTCCAAATTAATCATAAATGGAATATTAAAGAATTGTCCCTTATGCTTACTTAAGAGGAAGCGAGACTAAAGAAATAAGAAAGTCATACTGTCAACCCTGCAAGGCCAGAAGCTGATAAAGAAACTGAAGTGAAAGCCAATAAGCTTAAGAAAAAGGAAAGGCCTGCTAATGTTTCATAGGGTAATAAGGAGGAACAAAAAGTAAGAAAGTGCTATAGCTGTAACAAGGAAGGACGCTTTCAGAAAGATTGTCTGTAATGTAAAGTTTGGTTTGAAAAGAAAGCTAAAACTAATGTTTTGTATGTTTCCAATCAAACCCAGTTGAAGTTCCTTACAAAACTTGGTGGCTTGATTATATGCTACATCTTATGTATTTGATATGATGTGGGGATTTTGTATGATCCAAACTATAAACCCAAATGAAAAATTTGCTGATGGCTAGGAAATTGTAATAATACTCCTATTAAAGGTATATAGACTTATTGTTCAACTCTGAATACTAACCATCATCTGGACTTATTCACACTCTCTATATGCTTGATAAGAACTTGATTTCTCTTTTCAGAACTGATGTATTTGGATTTTCTATTTGGATATGAATGGTTTAGTTTGGATGAGAATACTTCCTTAATTGGTTTAGCATTCTTATTGCTGGTTTATGCAAACTAAAATAATGATTTTATCTTTTATTGAATCCTTACGTACGGCTTATTTCATAATATTAAATTTAAGCATATCATTTATAATGAGAATTTTACTTTCTATTAGCATAAATGTTTAGGTTATATATCCAAGGAATGTTGAAAAGATTAGAAAAGAAAGAAAGGCTTCCAAATTTGGATATTATGGAACTTACCATATGTGTAGATTGCATTAAAGGCAAGCAAACCAAACATAGTAAGAAAGGAGCCATAAGAAAGTACTTAGCTTATTGAAAATATACATCCTAATAATTGTGGACCTTTGATGGTCCATCTTTTGATGGAGAAAATATTCCATCACCTATATCATGATTTTCACATTATGATTGTATTTATTTGCTTCATGAAAAGTATCAAGTAGTTTATGCTCGAGGTTTATGAAGTCTAGAAGCAATAAGAGAAAGGTGAAAATCTTAAGGTGTGATAAAGGTAGTGAATTCTTTGGGGAACATAATGAAATAGGACAATATCCTAGTCCATTTGAAAAGTTTGTTGAGAGACATGACATATGTGTATAATATACTATGTCATGCACATCTCGATAAAATGTTGTGGTAGAAAGGCGAAATTGGACATTAACAAACATAGTTAGGAGTATGATGAGCAATACTTCATTACCATAATGAATGTGGATGTATTATGAATCGTTGTCTTTATGTTGTATAGGGTTCTTAGTAAGGAAGTCCTCAAGACTCTAGTGGATTAGTAGAAAACCTAATTTAAGACACCTACATGTTTAAGATTGCCCAATAGAAATACGCATCTACAATTTACATAAAAGAAATTGGGTTCTCAAATGATTAGTGGTTTCCTTATTGATTACCTAGAGAAATCCAAAGGTAAGATTTTACTATCCCAACTATAGTTCAAGAATTCATGAAACTGGTCATCTTAATTTCATTATGGATAGTGAAATTAGTGGGAGCGATGAAAGACAAATGTGGATATTGATGAAATAATGGTAGATATTCAGCTACCCTTAAGTATCCCTTCGTCCATATACTCCAAGTGTAATTTCAGTTGTCAAACAATAAATTGACAATTTGAAGCTACACTTGGATAAAGAAGCACCTCTTGACATAACCAAATCAAAATCATCTAATGTGAATGAATAGCAAAGAATGATATTAGGAGTGTCTCAAAAAGAAAGGAGATTGACTATTATAATTGATTTGTGATTTATTTGCATGAACATGATTTTGAGACAAGAATCAATAAACATCCGGTTACCTTTTTGAAGCCACAGAAAACATTAAGTCTAATAAGTAGATTGATGCCGTTGAATGTTGAGTTAAAATCCATGGAACGAAATGAAATCTTGGATCTCATTGAGTTGCCAGTTGATTCGGCTATAAGTGGATTGCCAAGATCAAAGCATAATTCAAATGGCAATATAACAATGTAAAACTAGGCTTGTTTCTAAGGATTACACTCAAAAGAATTATATTAATCATAAAGAGACGTTTTCACTGATTTCAAAGAAAGACTCTTTAAGAATAATTATGGCTTTGGTGGCTTAGTATATTTTATAGTTACACCAAAAGGATGTGAAAATTGTCTTTCTTAATAAGAACCTTAGGAGGAAGTTTACATGGACAAAAATATAAAGTTTCCTAACTAATGAAAAGATCCACATGATATATAAACTTAAGAATGTTTCACAGTAATGGTATATAGAGTCTAGTGATGTCATAGTATCTTTTGGTTTTGAAGGAAACAACATAAATATGTGCATAAACCAAAGGATCAATGGGAGTAAGTTCAAATTCTGAGTCTTATATGTTGATGATATTTTACTTGCTACTAATGATTTGGGTATATTATAGGAGACTAAAGAATTATCTCTAAGAATTTGAAAGGAAAGATATGGGAGAGAAATCATATATGATAAGAATTTAAATATTCTGTGATAAGTCACATGGATTGTTGGGATTGTTTCAGAAAACTTATATCATGAAAATTCTTGAGAGATTCCACAAGGATAAATTTAGTCTTGTACAATATCCAAATAATGATGTAGAATGGAAAAGAAACAACAACCTACAAAGAAAATATGAAGATATTTGCAAAGGCACCAATAATTACAAATTCACTTATGTATGAGAAATCAAATTAGTATGAAACGATCGGATATCTAGATTCAGGTTTTGGTGGACGTCTTGACAATAGGAAGTCCATCTTGCCTATCTGTTTCTTTATCTGAAGAAATAGTTTATGAAAAAAAATGCCAAGAAATTTGTCATCATCACATCCACGAAGAAAGCAAAATATATGGTATGATTAAAGTGACAATTTATGCATTATGGTTATGGAACATTATTTCAGGACTTGGGTAAACATTGTTACCAAGTTATTGAAAGTTTAGTGTGACAATTTTGCAGTAGTTTATTCTTCAATAATGACAAATACTCATAGGTGTCAAACACATGGAGTTGAAGTATTTTGTCATATTTGAAGGAGTTCTAAAACAAAGAGTGTCTATTTAGCAATTAGGAATAATTTGATGATAATTGATCACCCTGACGAAGGGTTTATTGCCAAAGACATTCAAAGAATATGTACACAGAATGGGTCTTGGAAATAATGAATGAAGTTTTATAATACTTTATGATATTTATAATTTTGACACTCTGAGCTCAATTACGTGTTTTTGACTCATAATGACATTTTCTTATTAATTATGTTTGTGTACACATGATGCCTTGTTTACTATGTCAGGAAAGAGCTTATGTGAACCATGATGAAATTTATATAACTTAAAGACCTATTTTAATATACTGCAGATGTTGTGGTATATAGAAGGGAGCATGTTGAAATATATAGTCTATGACCACTATAACTCGCATTTGCAAGATATTGGAGTTAGGTATTAATGATGAATGAATGGATTAGTTCCCTTTTGCACATGTATGATGGTGCCATTAAGTATCAATGCTATCTAATTATCAGGTTAAGTGAGAGAATATTAAAAATATTTTAAATTTTGTGACTTGATAATGGGATAAATTATAGATAAGATAGTAAATAGATTTTCCTAATTAAATTGATTATGAAATATCTATAATTATCTACAATAAATTTAAAGATTTATTTTAATAGTATATTAAATCTAATCTATTTATTTGGATGTGATATTTATATTTTTTTATATTATATTATATATATATATATGCTTTGATTTCATAAGTAATACATGGAGTTTCCATGCATTGAACGGGTGCAAATTTTAGTTAGATATAAATTCATCCTCTCATTTTCTATTAAAGACATGTTCTCTATCAATCAATATAACTTAAAAAAAAAATAGAGCTAGGGAAAATTAGAGTTAGGGTGAAAAGGGAAAAATCAATTATAAGTATTCTTCATTTATATCTTTCGCTTTACGTACAAAAATATTTTACAAATAATTATAAAGTGCATCACCATCCTTCCCCGCATTCAAGAAACAAGAAGTAGAAAATGGCTAGGTGCATGCGTTGTCAACCTAAAAAAGGAGAGGCTGCCATATATACCCACGCCCTTCTCATGCTGTTGTAGGTGTCCGCCTATCCGAGTACATTTACTCACACGATTCGATTAGTTGGTCAATTAATTAGTCAATAGTACTGTGGTCAGATTCGAACCAAATCTATCGGTTTGACAGGTAGGATCAGGAATTAATATTTGATTAAGTGGTAGAAGACCGGCAGAATTTAAAATTGATAAAATTGGTCTTGAACCAATCTTAAATTGATTTAAACTGGTTTCATATTATTTTTTTAATTTTTTAAAAATATTTTTTTAGATTTTAAGATAAAATGACATTATTTTTTAAAATAAAATATTTCTTTATATATTATAATATTATATAAGTATTATTATGATATATAATTATTAAAAATTATATATTTACTTAATAAATAATATAATAATAAATTAATAATTTATTATTTTGAACTCATGAATATTAACTTATTTATATTTAAATATTGAATTATGAAACTTATTAATAATTTGTTTGTAATAAATAATATATTAATAATTTAATATTATTTAGTTTGAGATTTTAATAAAGTTATAAAATTTATTTAAATTTATATTATTTATTTTAAATATATTAATGGCATTATATAGAACTATACCATCTTTAATTCTCTGCCTCATCGAGTTCATCTTGCATTATTTGTCTTTCTTATCTCATTTTTAATTCCACACAGCTGCGAGGTTTGCTCGTTCCCCACATTTCCCTCTTTGGTCGTTTTAAAGTATAGTGTGTGTTTTTCCTTCACCTCTATCTTCAGATGTGCATCATTTATTTAATTTTAGTATGTAAATATGATATATATATATATATATATATAGAATTATTTGGATCATCTGCTGGATGCTTCTATCAATGGCCAAGCTGCAGAAGTTTATGGCACTGACATTGCTCCTCCCGACCGACGTCTCTCGCCATTGACCTTGCTATCCTCCCAACTTTGACTTAATTAATACATACTTACTCTCTCTCTCTCTCTCTCTCTCTATATATATATATATATAGACACACGTGTGTGTGGCGCTGTGAGATTATCAGATTACCATTACTTATTTTTACAAGTCAACTTTGCTTTACTCAGCCCCAAATTAGCTTTGGTAAAAACAAAAAACAAAATAGTGGAGGCGCGTGAGAGCTAACGCGCATGACGGGCAATCTTATCTTTATGTCGTACATGGGCCAGAGTCTGAGTCAGAGACTCATCCGCTCAGTCGAACAATATCTTAACCCATTCTGATCATTTAAAAATTAAAGAAAAAAAAATCTTAGCCCATTTCTACAAACTGTACATTCGCTGCATGATATTTTTTTTATTTTTAATATAATACCTTTATAATCCAATCATATAAATTAAGGATTAAAATTAAAATTAATTAATTATTTTAATTTTTTAAAATTTTAATATTTTTTTAAAATTATTTTTATTTAATTTTTTTAATATATTAAATAAAAATATTTTTTAAAAATATATAATAAATACTACGTCATATATATTATAAAGATTGAGTAGGATAAAAGATTTTTCAGGAGGGAGTATGAAGGGATATTAACTGTGAATGAAGCTGATGACAGCTGGAAAATCACATTTGGCCTTTAATTTATGTTGGCAGCTAGGAATAGAAAACTTGCCCGCAATGAAAGCTTCACCACTGAAAGCATAGCTCGACTAGTCCATGTCCATGTGCTTGCCGATTACACGAACAGAGCTCATGAAGACTTTAAAACAATGTCCTCTCTTGTCAGAAACCATATTTAAGTCGTAATTTGTCTTAGCCTTGTACAGATATATATATATATATATATATCCTGGGTCTCCTAATAGCTTTTTCCTGTATATTGCGGTTTTGATAAATCCCTCTAAAAAATGAAGTCGTAATTGACTTCAGATAAACTGTTTTTCCGAGAAAAAGAAAATGGCCGCAATGGAATGACATCATCACATGCATAGTGAATCATTTACATTCGCCGCATCCCCGAGAGCCAATTAAGTTATTCGGTCATATCTTTGGTTTCACTAGTTTTGGATAAATTATGTGAATACACGCAAGTGTTTACAATATGCGATCCAAGTTAATAATTAATGGGTGAGATTTTTAATTGGACAACTTAACTATTAAGGGAAAGTATTGGAGAAAACACAGCGCAGTGATAACCAAGTCAAAAAATATCACCATCGAACTTAGTGCGGACACAAAAAGATAAGTAAAGAAATTAAGAAAGAAACCAAGGAATTGATGGCAATGTGGAATTAATACACGGATAATAAGTGAGAGGTTGTTCACTTGGGGATGTTGGGGTGCCAGTGATCTTGTGGTTGAAGGAGTTCATCCAGCAAGTTGTTGTCCAAGTATTCAAGCTCCACAGCACCAAAGGGTTGGGACAGTCTGGAGGAAGAATCATGAGCAGAAGATGAAGAAGAAGAAGAAGGCACAGACAGTGGCAGCGGAAGTGAAGAAGAAGGAGGGTGAAGAGAATGATGGTCGTTGGGGAAATTGAGAATGGCGCGGTGACCCCTGAAATGAAAAGCAGCAGCATCGTAAGCCTTTGCGGCGTCCTCGGCGGTGTCGAAGGTTCCCAGCCAAATGCGAGTCCCTTTTCTTGTTGGGTCACGAATCTCTGCCGCAAACTTACCCCATGGCCTCCTCCGGATCCCTCTGTATTTGTATCCTGCTCCTCCCTCCTCCTTTCCCCTCATCCCATCCCCACTTCTTTCCTCTTCCATATGATAATCTCACTTCACTTAATTCTCTCCACAAACTCAACGATCTCGATCGATCTCTCTCTTCCTTCAAATTTGTCTATTTACGTTATTTAGCTTAATTACCTGTTGGTATAACTACTGGACGGGGGACGGACACGTGATAACATTATATATATATATATATATGGCCACCTTGACCATGGCTGTCGGTCGTATTTGACGGTTTGAATTTCAACCAGTAATTAAACAATTATATGTATGTATTATTTTATATATTATTAGTTCAAGTGCATTAAAGATTCGGTCGGGAATTCAACAAATAAACTTCATGTCTGACGATTGCGATAAGCAAGAGCTTCGCTTATCATATACTACTGTATAATATCCGCTTCCCCTTCTCTTCATTTGTTTTGCGCACTAAGGCTTTAGGTGCGCATCAGCTAAACTAAACGATAATTTAATGAGTGGTTGGACCAATCCACGAAAAGGGTAATAAGGTACTTCCTCGTCCCTTTTTTATAAGAAATTTTTATCTGTTGCACGTAGATTAAAAAATTAATTATTTTTTAAAAATATTAAAAAAAAAGCAAACATTTTTTTAGTTGTATTTAATATAATAATATAACCAATATTAAATATCATTTGACCAATTAATAGTATCTCTTTCATCCAAAAAATTTAATAATAATTTATGAAAAGAAATAAATAATAAAAATAAAATAGAAAAAAATTTATAAAATATTACAAAATTTCTTATAAAAATGATAAAAAAAATTTCTAAAAGATTTTTTATAAAAAGAATTGGAGGAAGTAATTATGTGTGCATTCAAACTAAGCATCAAGTGTTTAAATGTGAAAACGAAGGAATTCAAAGCAAAGAAGCAAAACACAAGAAGTACTGGCGTCTTATCGGTATTTAGCTTAGATTTCTAAAAAGGGAAATCGATCGGAAGCGCCAGCCCCTTTTCTCGTTAGTTCCTTCTACAATATTTATATAATTACAATTAAAGGCAGAATACGCAAAAATATACTTGCTTGATTAAACAGCTGCTGAATTGGCGTCCAGAAAACGGACCATCGATGGATAATATTTACCCATAAACATGAAAAATTTGTCACCGTTAGTCCGTTAGTTAGGTTAAAAATGACGACATCATTACGTAAAATGATGACTTTATAAATCCAACACTTGATAATATTTATTCACATCTACTACCTCTTATCCTATATATAAAATTTTTTACCCTGATCCTAAATATAAGACTCTTTACAATATACGAGATAATATTTATTATACATTTTCAGAAAAATGTTCCTGTTTAATGTATCTAAAGAAAAAGAGAGAGAGAGATTAAATAAAAATAATTTTAAAAAAATATTGAAATTTTTAGATAAATCGATATAGTTAATTAGTTTTAATTATAATTCTTAATCTGCGTGATTCGGTTAAAAGGATCTTATATAAAGGATCAGAGAGAGTATAATATAAGTTATATTTTAAAAATTTATTTTTGTCAAAAATATAAGTTATGTTTAGATATAATACAATGTATTAATAATTTTTTTTTCTTATTTTGCTCTTAATTTTAACTAAGAAATGAGAAAAAATAATTAAAATCTAATGCATTAAATAAAGACAGTATTTGAAAGACCGTAATTTTTTTTAACAAACTTAATAAGTTAATTAGCTTTCAACTCCTTATTTTGGTATGTATGAAATGTTTTAAACATAACTTATATATGGAATGGAGGGGAGGGAGCTAGTATATGTATGTATATATGTAGTTAAATCCAACTCATTTCACACTACGCCAATTTTGGGTTTTAATGATGCTAAATAGTTAGCGTTTTCTAAGGAAACACTAACTAAAATAGGCGGAGAATACCTTAGTTGGCGTTTCTTATAGAAACGCCAACTAAAGCAAGTGACTTTAGTTGGCGTTTTCTAAAGGGAATACTATATAATTAGTAAGGATATTATTGTGAAATATAATAAAAATTTATTAATTTTTAACTATTTATTAACCTTCTTAATTTAGATATATACTCCAGAATAATAATTGTTTTGAAATTGATGAAGTAAATTTTGGTTTTTTATATAAGATATTTTAGAAGTTCAATAAAACCTTAATGAATTTTTTAAATTTACATTTTACATAAATGCTCTTGTTAACTTTTAAAAATTTAATTAAGAATGTAAATGTAAATTTGAAGGATCAAGGTAATTGTTTAGAAATTTAATGGTCTATACTAATTTTAACTGGGTTTCTTCATTCATGTAAAGTTAATTAAAATCATCTCATGGGAGGGAGTAGTAATTGCTTGGGCACACATATGCATCCACACATAGATTGGGATTTGGATCAACTAATTAAAATACTTTGTTCGCTTCAAAATGTAATCCATTTGATCCCTATTATAGGACATTTTATATAAAAAGTTTTTGGTTCAGAATATAGAGTATTAGATATTTTTCTTCTTATTTTATTCATATCTTTAATTCTTCCTTATCTCTCATTTATAACCCTACAACAATAATAAAATGAAGTATTTAATAAGGATAAAATAGAAAATATTGTTACTTTTTGTATTGATTTTAGGTAAAAAAGTAATTTCCTTAATATGCCTGTAATTGATATAAAATGTCTTATAATATGAACATGATTGAGTAAATGTAAGTTCTATTTGACTAATTATATATATATCAAGAAAAGGAATTAAACTAATTAAATTTGTTAAAAATTTACATTATTTTTCCACATTTACCCTTGATAAAGATAATTTTCTCTTTCATAAGTTAATTAAAGATAATGTAAATTAAAAAAAAATAATTAATACTTTTAACTTTATCTAACTTATATTTTAGATAAAAAATAATTAAAAAAAACTTATCTTTTGGGGTGAAAAAATAAATGTTTATGGTTGCTTTTTTATTTTTTTGTTCAATCATTTATTGCAGTCTTCATTCTTTCATCCCATCTAATTAATTAATAACCACTCAGCCCGTTTTCTTATCTGAAATTTTGATTCTAAGCCCAGTCAATCTGACTCATCAATAACTAGTCACCTTATGACAGTCGTTTTTATTTTACTTTTTCCCAAACGTTGCTGGACCAGGGGCATTTACTCAGCCATGACTTCAAAATTCACGGCTCTAAAATACTAATTATTGAAAGTAAGAAAAAATAGGAGGATAAAAGAATTTGTATTTGAATTTGAATGTGCTTAATTTGTGATAGATTACATTTAAATTTAATCAATATATTATTATATAAATTAAAATATAATAATGAATTGAATATTCATAAGTTATGGAAGGACTCGTTTTTTAACAATGAACAACAAAATGTATTTAGTTATATGAATGTATATTCTTACTATCAAAACTTTTAATAAATATATAACATTGTATAAAACTTAACAAAATAATGATATGATATTAAGTTTATAAAAATCTTTACACTTCCTATTTTAATTATGAATCAGACAATAATATATATATTAAGATCATGAATACTATAATTAATGCTTTTAATTTTATTTAAATAGGACTTATATTTTGAATAAAAAAATTTTAAAAAATAACTTATATTTTGGATCAGAAGAAGTAAATATATATAAAATCATGAATACTGTAATTAATAAAATTTGATAATTGAGACGATATATTTTACATATTAATATTTAATTTAATAATCGAACACTTTTTTGTTTCAAATGATATACTCTTAAATATAGTATAATAATCAAATTATGTAATTGAAGAACGCTGAATATATATATTATTCAACCAAACTTATAAAACTAGCCAACCGGATTGGATTCATATATATTCCCTACTCTAGTTGTTGAGTTCATAGCAACTAACTCACCTAAATACAAGTATCAAAATAAATTAAGAAAAAAATAATAGAATATAAAAGGTAATAAAGATTGCCCCTCACAAAAGGAGGGATTTATGTCCCACAAGATCGAAGAGATTTTTGCTCTCACAAGAAGAAAAGAGTTGTGCAAGGAAAGAAAAGTAACCCATGTACGTACAGAAGTGTAAGAGTGTGGATAGTTTGATTCGCAAATTAATTCTGGTTGTCGATGGTATGTACAAGAGATGTTAAATTATGAAAGTAATATACTAATATCTATATAACTTTGGATTTTACTGCATTAAACTTAAAAATATGTAAAACAACGACGGGGAAGAGTACTTTGCGAAATTCCTAAAATGTTCAGCAATCATTTTTTTTCTCTTTACGTCCGACAGCCTGAGCAACACTTTCACGCAAAAGCAAACATTCAAGTGAAGTTATATATCCTTATGAATTGGTTCGTTATTTTTGGCAGCTTTAATCAATTAGTTTATGTAATTGGTTCAAATCTAATTTTCTGGCTGGATATATATATATATATATGGTTGCCACTGTATCGATCCTTCTTTTACTTTTGTTTTGTGCATTTTTGTGTGCTAACCCCGTAACTCGTGTGCGATCCGGTTGTTTTGTGCACTTTTGTGCATTTTAGCCTAGCTAGTTCATGGCTAGATTTTCCATTATATGATAATACATATGTTGGAAAGTTCAAATATTTATATAAACATATATATATATATATACACGTCAACTTCAAGAATCTACTCAATTAATATAGTGTTTTAATTATCAAATTCTTAAATTGAATTACGACCCTTGAAATTTCAAATAATTCTTCTAAATCGTCGTAAACAATAGAGAGTATTATATAGTCGTTATCTGAATGAACAAAATTTAACGATGAATATATATATATATATATGATGCATTGATCATATTTTGCATGCCCCTTGCCCAGGAATTAAAGCTTGAATTAATTATATATAATTTGATGCATTAATTATATTTTGCCCGCCCCCCTAAGATTGGAAGAGAAGATGGTATTGAGCAAAGAATGACATAATCTGACATCACATGTCTCGACTTTGAACTTTGAATATGGGAAGTCCAGACGATCCCATGGACCAACTGATATTCTTGTCAGTAACCAAATAAAGACACTGTATACATTACTTCCTCATTTTAAATATAAGGGAATTTTAAGTGAATGATGTAGATTAAGAATTATAATTAAAATAAATTAGTTATTTTAATTTTTTTAAAAATTTTAATATTTTTTAAAAATATTTTTATTTAATTTTTTTAAATATATTAAATAAAAATATTTTTTAAAAATATATAATAAATATTATTCTATATATTGTGAAAAGTATTATATTTAAGATTAGGATAAAAAATTTTATATATATATATATATATATATACACCCAGAATGAGTAAAATGATAAATGGACGCATCCCATAAAGTAAATTGTCAAAATATCTGCCTACTTGCGGGGGGTGGTGCATGCATCGTGTCCTACCCCTTTATAAATAAAATACAACTCATTTAATTTAATTGTTATTATTAGCCAAGCTGACCATACTTTAATCCCTACGTGGTCCAATTGCTCTCCTTTCCAAAATAAAATAGTATAATTCGTTCAAACCTTTAATTGGTCCATTCTTTAATTCCCATCTTCAATTATTGCAACGCTAGCTAAAGCTACCCCTTCATAGATTTCTTTTCAAAATTTAATAATATACAGAATGACTTCTGTACGTCGTCGATGGAAGGCTTATATCATATAATTTATTTATATGCTAATAATGTTCCCCCCCCCACCCCCCCCCCCCCCCAAATTCTTAATTAACTCATTAAAATAAAAAAATTTATTATATTATTAAAATTATTTTAAATTAATATATTTTTTTACCTTTTAATAAATATTATAAATTCAAATAATCTACATTCTTTCTCATAATTAAATAAAGATATTTTAAAAATAAAGTAATTAATTCTCTAAAAACTGATAGAAGATGACTTACATTTGAGATTATAAAAAATTTTTAGAATATGAATAATAAAAAGGATTGGAGGGAGTATATGATAATATATGGGGATTTTGTAAAATTGCCATTTTATTACCACATTTAATTTACTGTGTTTGCCTGCCTATATATGCACACACTATGAGATATATATACTCAGACCGATCCGTATTATAAGATATTTTATATGATAAGTTTCTAATATAAAATATAGGGTTTTGGTTATTTTTCTTCTTATTTTATTTCTATCTTTAATTTTTTCTTACTCCTCATTTATAATCTTGCAATAATAATAGAATGTGATATTTAATAAAGGTAAAATGGAAAATGTTGGTACTTTTTACATAAATTTTAGATGAAAAAATAATTTTCTTAATATACGTGTAATTAATATAAAATATCTTATAATATGGACGTGATAAAGTATATATATATATATTTGTGCATATATAATATATGCACACACAGGTGCACTTGAGGATAAGTTAATAATATAATTAATGTGTTATTGATTCTTAATTCCAAAGGTTGAGATGAATGCAGTTACGAATGCCTTATCCAGCGGCAAGGCAAAGCCAGTGGCTAATTCTCTCCTCATCATGACGAATGGAAAACGTTTGCAACTTCAAGACCAAAGGATTCTTTTTGTAGAGATTATGAACTTTTCGTCATTCAATATTCTTTGATATTCCTGTAATAATAATCAGTAAAAGATTGAATTCATATATATATATATATAATGAAAAGGGCGAGCGGAGGGCTTTCGAATGGTTCAACAGAAACATGTAGGTCCAATGTTATTGTCCATTTGGAGCTGCGTTCGTTGCTTCAATGTTTGACTCACGTGCCAAATCAACACTACTATACCCCCCATTTTTAATTAATTCCTAATGCTAACGGGTTTTGCAACTAACAACTAGGGTTTCGTTTGGTTCTACTTCTGAAACTACGTTCTAGCCCAAAACCAATTTTTTCAATTTTTTATTGATGTTTGGGTCTTAAAATCATTCACGTCATTGCCGTAAATTTTGATGAAAACGGAGCTGGAGGAGAAGCAATCCATTTGCTGCTTTTCGGTTTGGTTATTCATTTTTGCCTGTATTTATTTTCAAGACAGATAAAAATAGATCAATAAAAATAAGAAAAATTAAGAAAATAAAATTTTTATAAAATTTATCCTATCTATTGACCAAAATATCCCTTCGAAATTTTAATTTTTATAGATCATGACCTATAAAAAAATGTTATATCAGATATATTATGTTCTCAATTAAATAAATGCAGATTAAATTTTAGTCGAAGTAAATTAAATTAATCATGGGATAGAGTTTTAGCTTAATTTAAAGAAAAATTATGAGTTTGTTAAAATTAATTTTCAAATAAATCATTCAAATATAAACACATTAGTTCAAAATCAATTTTTATCATAATTACGTTACAAAATTAATTCTACAAAAACTCATTTTAATTAACTAAAAACTAAACAGGCCCTAGGTCCAGGGCATCGGGTCCTTTCTATATTTTAGAGCTCAACCATAATGATAGTACAAAACTAGAGACATCCTCCCTTGTCAGTAATCTCAATTTCTTCTTCTTTTGTTTTAATTTATTTACTACCATATGTTACTACTGGTTTCCTAATTTGAATGATTTGTTATTATCTTCATATCTAGTTTTGGAAGGACATGTATTTAAAGGAAGGGGTTGGGGTGTCCGGGTTGTCCAAATTAAGAAAGCACCAACATGGATTTAGACTGTAGCCTCCTTCAATTCCAAAACCAAGAGCTATCCCCTGAAAATTACAATTCCTCTGTTTCCGAGCAACCATTCAGCTGGGAAGACTTCTTCACCTTCAACTCCACTGACTTCTCTTCCGCCCAATCCAATTCTGTGAGAGCAATTGAATCACAAGAAGTCTCCTCCCAAGTGGAAGCAACACATAAAAATGCGTATTCTTTATCACCACCACCACCACCACCCCCAAAACATCAAAGTGGCGGCAGAAGCAGTAGCAGTAACAGTAAGAAAGAGAAGAGGCCGTACAGAGGGGTGAGGAGGAGGCCGTGGGGGAAATTCGCTGCGGAGATAAGAGACTCGACGAGAAACGGGGTGAGAGTGTGGATCGGAACATTCGACACGGCGGAGGCAGCGGCTTTAGCATACGACCAAGCAGCTTTCTGCATGAAGGGATCGATGGCGGTGCTGAATTTCCCAGAGCAAGTGGTGAGGGAATCCCTAGAGAGCATGGCAAGTAAGCCATGGGAAGATGATTCGTCTCCTGTATTGGGCCTCAAGAGGAAGCACACCTTGAGACCCAGGTCGTCCAGCCCCAACCCTAAGCAGAAGCCCAGAAACCGCTCCCGGGATAACAATGCTTCCCGAAATGTGCTGGTCTTGGAGGATCTGGGTGCTGAATATTTGGAGCAACTCTTGACCTTGACCTCCACCTCCTCTGAATTTGTTTCCTAGTTCTTTATCTTCTTCGATTCTCACCTTCAATTCTTTCATCGCTTCTTCTTTATCTTTCATCTCACCACCTTATGCCAAAACGGGTTCAATCCCTGGACATATATTGCCAGATTCGTTAATAAAAAGCAAGTCCTTCTTTTTTTCATAACAATTATTACTCTTCAAATAATTAGGAATTTAGGAGAGACTTGGCAACATGAAGTGGAATCCATGATACTCGTTGCTCTGAAAAATATATTCACTTCACTAAATTATGAAACACAATAAACAAAATTCCAACATAGCATTCAAAAGATGCCAATAATAGCATTCAACCTGCCAAGTATCAACTATCAAGGATGGAATAATTGGGATAGCGTTGAACAATTTACAATAAGACATGAATTGAATTCAAACCTCCAGCTAGTTATGGCTAAAACAATAAAATATTGGGGTAGTTGACACTTGCCGTTGTATATATTGATTGACAAACATTCAGTTACCTAATTTAAATTTTTAATTTTTTAATAATTATTAGGTATCTAATATTATTAAATAAGATTCGAGTATTATTATGTTTAAATGAGATAATTCTCATAATATATGTTTTTTTATCAATAAAGTTCAAATTTGAAAGCTTACCATTGAGTATCTTACTAGCCCTGTTGCATCCAAATTTTTAGAGCCTGTTTATTTAAATGTTTTTTATGTAAAAATTATTTTTTTCATATAAAAAAATACTTTTAAAATTTTTTAATGTGTTTGTTTAAATTTTTTAAAAAAATCAAAATCTGAAAAAAAAATAGTTTTCTGCTTATTTTGAGAAGTTACTCTAAGTGATTTTTGAAAAAAAATAGTTGCGGTAAATGAAAAAGAAAAGAGTAAAAAAGACGGAGGCGTAACAAAGTAACTTTAAACATTACAAAAATAATAATATTTGATCTGATAAAAATATTATAATATAAATTCATATTTGGCCTTACTGATGGCTGATAAGGTTAATTTTGTTTTTCCCAGACACAAGTATCAGTTAGTTTGGAGTCCACCATGCCCCATCTTCTGTTTCCCACTTCTCCTGATCTTGTCACATGGATACTTTGTCAGCAAAAATGAACCTTTTTTTAATCATGTCATACTTTGATATTTTCCATTCCCATTGGAAACCTTATTTTGGCTCCCACGGGAATAGGCATTCTAATGAGGAAGGGGAGAAATGGCTGTGATATGAGTCTCACATCCGGGAGCCTTACTTAAGAAGCAAGATTTATGAGTTTAAATAGTTCTTCTATCTAAATGATTAGTCTTTTAGAATGGGTTCTTTTCTTAGACTTTACTCATAACATTGATCGGGAAGTCTTATCTAAGAAATAATGTTTATAGGTCTAAAAGGTTCTCCCACTTAATGAACTAGTTTTTATGCATTGAAAATTTATATTTTCAGACTAATAGTTACATTAATTTAATATTCTTCTTAATTAGAAGACTATATTCTCATTGTTTAAACAAAAGTCATGTCCACGCGTGTTATACATATATTTATCTTATGATTCATATATTTAAATAACACAATTGAAAAGTAGCTAGTCTTTTTATTTTTATAAACTTCACCCACCTTTTTTCTCTCATGATCTTATCAATGTAGAACTTTTTATATATTAACTCATTTACTCTCATCCACAAAAATGTACCAATACAAAAAGCATTGAAGAAGGATGTTTTAGCACATACAATGTTTATCTCTACACTTATTTCAATCCATCAAAGAAATAAAGACATTGATAAGACTAATTTATATTAATTATATTATATATATATATATGTTAAATAATAATAATTTAAATAGGTTTTAGCCTAATAAGCTTTAAATTAGGCCTTATTTAAATAGATCAGATCTATTTAACTAATAGACCTGTTTGTAGGCATGAACCTAACCTATTTAGTTAAATAAGTTAGGTAAGGTCAGGCCTTATATAGACTAGACTGTAGACCCATGTTATGGGTCTGACTTATTCCCACCTCTACTTAAAGAGTAAAACGGCAAAAATTAGTTTTTGTTTTCATTTTTTAATAAATAAAATATTAGAATTGGAATTTGAAATATCTTAAAAGTAAATAGTGGTATATATGTATATATTGATTTTTCATCAGACTAAAAATTTATGTGAGTTGAGTTCCGGTGGCTTAATATAGAACGAAGTAGGTCTTAAGGTTCAAAAAATGCTTATAGAGATACTTACAAATTACCCGCCAACAAAATTTTCACATTGACAATAAAATTAATAAATTTGCATATTTATTAATTAGACCAACTTTACATTTTAATTACTTAATGATCATTATCACTGATGATTTAACTCGGTATAGCTCTCTCATAGTGTGAATGTCAACACATTAATCCTATAACTATTCTTTAATTAACATTATTTTTTATTGTCAATTTCTTTTTTTTTTTTTACATATTGAGAATTTGAATACTTAATCTCTACCCCAGATTCTATCATACTTGAGTTAGTCTCATATAACATTTTGTATCATTATTTTTTATATTTACATTTAGTCAATCCTATATGAAGAGAGAAACAGCCGGGCTGTCTTGTGGCATAAAATATTCCCCTTAACTTGCTTAAACTTTGAGCCCGATATCTTTAAAGTAGTAATAGTTTGCTAATAAAATAATAATAATTAGCTTATTATATAGACTCTCTATCGATCAATTCCTTGGTTTCCGATGGTGAAATTCCGGAGTATAATGGTATCCCAAAATCATGTTCTCTTGCTTAGCCATAAATATATTTATCTTCACACGGACGCTGCGACTAGAGACCATAGATAATATATTACTATTTTATTTAAATATTTGATGCAAAGCTATTGAACTAGCTTACCATTTGACAAGGAATATGTAAAGAACGAAACTTTATATATTTGTAATGAAATTATACCAAAAAAAATATTTAAAAGAAACTTGGGTTTGCATGCTATTTGAAAGGGATGGCTTTCATGTCAGCGTAAGAATATATGTAGATAGGACCTTTTTGTTTAGAAGGTGTGTATTTTTTTTATTTAGATTTATTATATTGTTAAGTTTAAAGTCAATCGAAATATGAAAAAGAGGATCCAAGAAAATGGAGGGAGAGGAGGATCGGAGAATATATAATAGTCGATTAGATTCTCACTTAAATAAAAAGAGAAGAAGCCGATTAGATAACGAAAGCTGGACCTACTAGTTAAAAGGGAGCTACCATACTAACATCTCTATCCCTTGGAATTTCCCTGTCCGCAGAAATCTACCCCTCATATATGTATATATATAGCAGTCTCTTTTCGCACATGAACTCTCGAATCTCCATTTTGTAGCCAATAAGACTCTGTGTGTGTGTAGTCTCATCCATGAAAATCATGACATTTGTATACTCTAGCAGAGAAATTTAGTACAGGCCGCCCATGCATCACCACCTTCGTTCAAATGACACTGTATATATGCCGCTATGAAAAAATGATCAATGAAAATGAATCAAACAATTCTAAAGAACTTTTATGACTATATATACATAGGGCTATATATTCTGTACATATTAGCTGTAGTGATCATTATAGTTTATATATGCTTTACCTTTAAATTAAAATGAGCCCCCCATGCATTTATAGGGTACTCGAAATGAACCATATTTGTGTATGACTTGTAAATAGCACAATTTCATATATATATATATATATATATTATAATTTATATTGATGTTAATGATCTTGAAGATGGTTATGACCTCATTAATTTATATTGCTCATCGCCATCTTAATTACCTTTGAGACTCACGGAGGGCACACGCATATGGGGCCACATGATGAGGTTTTCATAATTCCGCACTTGTGTTGTTTGTTCGTACGAACATGTAAGGAGGAAATAGTTTGGACAACTTATTAATTACTGATGGAAATCAATGTAAATAAGTGTCGCTTGCTTCCAAACTCTGACCTTGTGATTATTTCGAGCCATATCTATATATATGATCAAATAAAAAGTTAACTAGACTCATTCATATGTGTTGCAGGGGATTTAAAAACATTAGATAGATTATTTATGATTTAAGAATAATGTGATTTGTCATAATATTTCTTCATTTCATTTCTGCTCAAATTTTAAGCCACGTAGAAAGTTGCTCGAAGTAAAAATGTATATTTTTTTTTGTTGGTTGAATTAAACTGAGATTAGAGTATAACTAAATAAATAAAAAAAAAAGCATTATATGACGATAATATCTAGAATTGGGAATTATTGAGAGGAATGATGGGAGAATGTAATATAGGAGGCAAGATAAGAACTTAGGATGAAAAGGAATGTAGGCGATGAGTGTGTTGAAAACTTAATATTTGCATAAAAAAATATGAAGAAACGGTTAAGGTAAGGTTAAATGAAAGAAGAATGTTGATGGAAGGAGGATGCATGAAAATAGGTTTGAGTAAATGTACGTAATTTAAAGGAATGTAAGTTAATTTGGTCAAACCAAAAAAAAGGACAGAACATAAGGGGATGAGAATAAAAAGACTAAACACGTGGAGATGTGCGTAGGTCAAAGCCGGAGGAGAGGAAGAGGGGTTTAAAGATGTTGGTAGAACTAGAATGGTAATGGAAAGGTGGCGGATGGAACGCAGGCGTAGAAGTCTCCAATCTTCTTCAAAATAGCTAGGGATTATATTTGGTCCCAGGGGCACGACAAGTCTCTTTATTGAAGGCAGCAAATGAGTAAGTCTGATGACCACCAAGTGTCAGTGGGAAAGAGGGCGAAACGACTTCGCAAAGGCACTATTTGACTGGGGCCCACCACAGTTTGCCGGGGCTGGTATATGCCTGTCGAATATCTGAGGAGCTCTCTTCTTCTGAACGTATAAATCCATCCCCATTCTCCTCGCTTCTTTTCTCACACCTCCCCCGCCCCTCCCCTTATTCTTCTCTTCCTTTCTCTCTTCCCTCTACTTCCCTCCTTTTACAGCACCCCTACAGTATTCTCTTATACACACACACTCACAGGTACAATCATCCTCATAAGTCATATCATTACCTCTTTCCATTTCATTCTCCCCCATGCATGCGCTATTCCATTCACACGCCCACCATTTTATGCCTTTCATATGTTTTTCCTTACTTGCCTGCATTTGCATTCTAAATATATATATCTCCACATCTATTCTGTTTCTTCTTCTTCTTCTTTATTTATTTAAACTGGACGCTTGTTTTCTGCAAATATTCATTTGGTTCTTATAATTTTCCATTTGAGTTTTATTGTTTACTTTTTATTTATCAACTGTAACATGATTCTTTCTTCTATCTAAAATCCACCCTTCGTCGTGTTCTGAAACTAGAAGCGCTGTGGATCATGGCATTTTCTTACTGGTTGATTATGTCATGAATTTTGGATCATTCTCCTGGTGTTAACCTCTGGGATCGATCGATCACCGGTTAACAAAATGGTGTGCATGTCTGTTGGTAACTAAATCTTCACTTCCCATTGGTCTCGGTTGATCCATATACTTATTAAGAAACTCATGATTATGCAGAGAAAGGAACTCGTGATCAGAGCTGCCAGTCATGGCAGGAGATCAGGAACAAGTGCTAAATGCATTGGATGTGGCGAAAACACAATGGTACCATTTCACGGCCATCATTGCGGCCGGAATGGGCTTCTTCACGGATGCATACGATCTGTTCAGTATATCCCTGGTCACCAAGCTACTCGGCCGCGTATTCTACTACGTTGAAGGTTCACCCAAACCGGGTACTTTGCCACCAAATGTGGCAGCCGCCGTAAACGGAGTCGCGTTCTGCGGAACCATCTCCGGTCAGCTCTTCTTTGGGTGGCTCGGTGACAAATGGGGCCGGAAAAAAGTGTACGGCATGACTCTCTTCACGATGATCATATGCTCTGTTGGGTCGGGTCTCTCTTTCGGACACACATCAAAATCTGTGATGATCACTCTGTGCTTCATTCGATTCTGGCTTGGTTTCGGGATTGGGGGAGACTACCCTCTTTCTGCCACCATCATGTCGGAGTATTCGAGCAAGAAGACTGGCGGTGCCTTCATTTCTGCAGTTTTTGCGATGCAGGGTTTTGGAATTCTGGCCGCTGGTATCTGTGCAATTATCGTCTCGGGTGCATTCAAGGCCAAGTATCCAGCACAACCTTACGAGGTTGATCCAGCAGGCTCAACTGTTCCACAAGCAGATTTCGCGTGGAGGATAATGTTAATGGCGGGAGCTGTCCCAGCTGCTTTGACGTTTTACTCGAGAGTCAAGATGCCCGAGACCGCTCGTTATACTGCACTTGTCGCTAAGAAAGCTGGGCAAGCTGCAGTTGATATGTCTAAAGTTCTTCAGGTGAATCACGTGGAAGTTGCATCGGAGCCGCGGCGGTGGAGTTCAGGGTTAAATCGTATGGGATGTTGTCCAAGGAGTTTCTGAAGCGTCACGGGCTTCATTTGCTGGGAACTACAAGCACGTGGTTCTTGCTTGACATTGCATTCTACAGCCAAAATCTGTTCCAGAAAGATATCTTTAGTGCTGTTGGTTGGATTCCTCCCGCCAAAACCTTGAATGCCCTGGAGGAGATGTTCTTCATCTCAAAGGCTCAGACACTGATTGCTCTCTGCGGTTCTGTTCCGGGGTACTGGTGTAAGGTGGCCGTCATTGATAGAATAGGAAGATTTTACATTCAACTCGGTGGATTCTTCTTCATGACCGTCTTTATGTTTGCTCTTGCCATTCCCTACGACCACTGGACTCATAGGGAGAATAGAGTAGGGTTTGTGGTGATGTATTCCCTCACCTTCTTCTTTGCAAATTTTGGGCCAAATTCTACCACATTCGTTGTGCCGGCAGAGGTTTTCCCGGCTAGATTCCGATCTACTTGCCACGGGATATCGTCGGCATCCGGGAAGATGGGAGCTATAGTGGGTGCATTTGGGTTCTTGTATTTGGCGCAGAGCAGAGACCCAAGCAAGACAGATGCAGGGTACCCTCCGGGGATTGGAGTGAGGAATGCGCTTATTCTGTTGGGTGTCGTTAACGTTTTGGGAGTCTGCTTTACTTTCTTGGTGCCCGAGACCAGGGGAAGATCTTTGGAGGAAATATCTGGTGAGAATGATATGGAAGAAGGAAGTCAATAAAAATCCAGAGTATTTCTAGACTAGTCTTGTTATTTTAGCTCAAATCAATACGAGGCCTTTCCACCCCCTTTTCTTTTTGCCTGCCTATCACATTTTAGCTTCGAGAAGAGACCAGAAACCCCGTCGCTCTACAAATTTAATAAACATTTTTCCCACATGTGTTCTGTTCCCACATATTTTCTTCCACAATGTTGTTTCTTTCTGTACAAATCCGTTGGGTTAGAAAGTTTCTAGGAGCTTGTTCGAATCCAAGTAAAACGTAAGATGAAAACCCTGCATTTAACCTAACCAAACATGATGCGTCACAAAAACTTAGTAAAGAGACTTTGATATCATTTCAAGATTTCTTTAAATAAGAATAATCTCAACGGTACATTAGCATTTTTGGCTGTTTTATTCCATTACTGGTCTCAAAAGGACACATAATTGGCTTTGTGGACCCAATGCCACTACCTTCGTCGCGCCTGCTGAAAGTTTACTCGCAAGATTCCGATCTGCTTTCCCCAGAACTTGTTCAGCTTCATAGCTGCTATGGGGTTCTAAGAATTCATTCCTCGTCCTATGTGTAATATTTTTCCTGATTTCCATCAAACATAGAAACTATTAAAGGCTTTTTTAACTTCAATCTTCTTTTACCCATTGCAGGCACTAATGTAAATCAATTACCCAATATCCCTTCCGCTATTTCTCACACGAGCGTTATATTCTTTTTCCTTCTTTAAGGAGTTACTACAGAAAGTTATACGAACCAAGTTGCTTTTACTTTGATAAGAATCGTATGACCGCTGTACTCTGCAGTCATCTGGTCCAGAACAAAAGATTGGTACATATTTGTCTAATTGTTCCCTATGTACAGTTGCTCCATTCAAATACTCTCAGAAAGGAACCACGACATCTCTTAGATTCCAAAACCAACCTTAGGCTTTCATAAGCATCTACTGACCCAGAGAAAATTCAAAATTTTTCATTTCTACTGTTTCTGGCCTAATAACCATACTTTCATATTCTAAGGCACATTAAGTTCCTCGAAGTCATGTTCACAACCAACAGTCAAGCAAACTGTAATTTGCAACAAGTGACACGAGGTCAATTTATGAGCCTTGAGGTTCATATCTGAAGATAATCATATCTTTGGGGCTATATGGGCCATACGCTTTACACGATATAACATGGAAAGCAACTCGTTGTAAACAAGTAGCAAAGGCAACATAGAGCTGCACAGAAACTTCAATTAGCACGTTCTCTGAGCACTTCAAGATCCATTTCTGTAGGGTCAGTAGCCTGGATTTCATAGTGGACACCATCTAGCTCGCGTCTAAACCTGTCTTTAGATGTGGCATACAGCATCTTGGAACGGATTCGAGAGGTTGAAGGAGACCTGATAAAATATCATGCAATTAACAACTAAGAATGATATCTTAATGGCATATTCATGGAAAAGTAATATCAATCACAAGTACAAAGAGGGTGGAGGACCAATCCCAAGTGAGATATGCAAATGATAACTAGAAAAAACGATGAAAGAACATGTTGGAAAAATAGTAGGGAAAATAACAGACATTATAGGCAATTATTAGTCAGAATAGTCTTCCATGTTGTTCCCGTCAACAAATAATGCATACACTAAAAACCTATCCCTGATTTAGAGGAATTTGACTCGAACCATCAAATATTAAAGCTGCTTGGTGCTCAAAGGCACAAATTACAACTAATAGCCAATGTCCTCAAAGTTCTGCGAATAAACTAGTCCAGGAACAATCAGTTTATCAATGGAGATTTTGTAGGTGCTGTAGTTACTACTACTAATTTATTTAATTTTTTAACTCACTGTGATCTTAATAAAATTTTAAATTCACGTGCAAGTGCAAGGGATTGAAATAGTTACTACAAATTACAAAAGCTCACAAATTTCAACTTCTTCAAATTGGACCTTTCAGTTAAAACAACGGACTGGTCTAAAAACCTTAGGAGCACTTCTAAATTATATAAAAAAGAAACGTTCAAGTCACACCTAGACAGTGAAGGGACTGGGAGAACTTTTATTTAATTCAAGAGAGCTGATTATATAAGCATGAAGATGCATGTATGGCTTCATTTATGTCTCTTTTTTTATTTTTTATTTTTAATAATCATAGGCACTTGTAGCCAGTGAAAAACCCTACTTGAAATTTATATGCTCAAGTTCACACCTAAAATGTAAAAAAAAAAAAAAAGATGATCCCAAACAAATTGAATAATTGATGTCTGACAGCAGCAAATAAAATGAAATGGAAAATTTAAGATACAGAGAGAGACAAAAAACTAAGTATACTGACATAGAAGTCATAACAAGAAAAAAGTATCAAATCAATAACAATATATTTAGCCCTAGAGTATGAAACTGATAAATATATGGCATCATATATTGACATAAGCATTGCAGATGTTGCAGGACAAGGGAGTTCATTCTGCAGAGCACAAAAGTTCACTGGCAATAGGTCACATGCCCTGCACTAAAATGCTTTATTGCACAATAAAATGCATATTAGATTCAAATGTTAGTGGTTATTTCTCACTAACATGTGATTACTTGTGCAGCTGCTGCCATGCTCTTACAAAATTATAGTTTTCTAATCGAAAGACAGAGAAGGAGTAAGAGGTGGGATAAACTAACCATGCAATAAAGAAAATTTTACTCTTCTGGCAGTTTTCAGAAGTCACAAAATCGAAGTCATAAACAGCATATCTGCAATCATTGTCGGGCAAAGATGCGGTGAAATCATCATAGTTCTCAGCCGGACTACCAGTTTTTTCAACCACTACCTCTCTTTTCTTTTCATCAACCTTGAAGATCACATATCGATAAACCTTCTTACGCTTCAATTCCATAAAGGTATTTTTGCTGTGATCAGCAACACCCATGCCCGATGTAGCATTTGGCTGAAAGCAAAATGTATGTGTGTCAAAACTATAGGTTGATTTGTGGTAAGGCAAACTAACACCAAAGTTTTATGAGAAGCTACGAGAACTGTCAATTTATGACGGCACGTTATAAATTACTACGGTTCCCGGACCATTTCAAATTAGTGTCACAGATTGCTCTACAGTAAGAAAATTTACAACAATCAATGATCTTCAAACTTGTTATAAAGGAAACCGATGCGCAATTAATATAATCTTGCAGCAATAAAGGAAATTAGTGGTTGCGGGAAATCCGTCAATTAATTTCTCGTGAAAAGCTTTAAGTAATTGGAGAGCGAAGACTCTTAAAAATCACAAATATCCCGGAACAGGAAAGCAAATAATATTCCCCGAAGACCCGATTTGTTAGAATCAAGCAAGCAGCGAGTGCGACGAACTAATAAATAAAATTAAAGTGGATATTCTTTACCCGGCTTAGCCCTCTGAAAGACATTGCAGGCAGGAAAAAAAGTAGCAAAAGCGACGATGAAGAAAAGAAAACTTCGAGCAGAAGAACAACTGAGACGAAGAAGGAAAAGAAAAAGAAAACTGGTAGAGGTGAGGCAGCCCGTCACGAAACGACAAAGAACATAAATAGAGTCAAGCGAAGGTTTAACTTGTGTGAGAAAAGAACAGAAACGAATCCGATAAATAAATCCAAACACAAAAATGCCAATAACAATTTTTTTTTCCTTCCCATTTTTTCATGCCAAAAGGATAAAAGGGGGGAAATGGAATTTCCAACTCCCTCCCTAATTCGAAAATAAACAAAAAGTTATTTAGAAATTTGGAAATCAAAATGAAAAGAGGCAGCACGTAATTTGAAATCTGCATTTTGCAGCAATAATGTAGAAGATTGAAAAATAATTGTTCAAAAGAGAAACAGACTTTTTTAAAAAAAACAAGAAGGATAAAATCTATAGAGACAAACTTATCCCTGAATTAAAAAGAGAGGGTCGGTGCGTCAGAGCTACGCAAAGCGAACTTTGATGCAGTGGGATTGAGCGATGTTGACCTGAAATTGCTGTGCATCTCTACTTTTAGGGGGGTGGGGACCCTTAACCCATACCTATCGTATACGGCCACGTCTATCATGACGTTTGCTTCAAACGAATCTCCACCGCCCATGGCCCCATTTATCACCCCATGATGGGCCCACGTCTACATTGTTCCTGTCGCCGCGTATCTCGTCTCAATATTAAATAATGGTAAACTCACCCAATAATAATAATAATAATGTTAAAATAAAAAACATTAAATAATGGAAAAATTTATAATTAAAAATCATAAAATTAAAGAATTTATTGTTAAAATATGTATTTTTTAAATATTAGTATTTGTGTAAATTATTTTAAGGAATTTAAACATCTAAAAATTAGATATAATAGTAGAAATGCTAATTGTATTGCCCATGGTTTAGCTAGATTTGCTAGTTTAAATATGGTGAGCAGTAGTTTATTGAGAGATCCACCAGTTTTTGTTAATAGCCTTGTTGTAAAAGATCCCCCCACTGATGTAATTGTACTCTTTGGATTTTGCCCATTGCATCTTTAAAAAAAAAAAACACTTGCAGCCGCCCAAATTAAGGGAGTTAAATTTTCCTGGAAAAAGAAGCGCACAAATTAAAAAAATAATAGTCCCTTTTATTCATAATATAAAACTTTTTTAATCAAATCATGCGAAATAATAATTGAAATTAAAATTAATTAATTATCTTTATTTTTTCAAAAATTTTAATATTTTTTCAAAACTATCATTATTTAATCACTCTCCCTTTTCTCTTTATATACATTAAATAAGAATATTTTTCTAAAAATGTATAACAAATACTACTTCATATATTATAAAGGATCTTATATTTAGAATCAGGATAAAAGATCCTATATATAGAATCGGAGAGAATATAATAACAATAAAATGTAGAGGTTCCTATAATTGTAATTTAATATGAATTAGTTGAAAGTTGGAGTGACAATTAGAAATTTGAGAGTTATTACAAAAAAAAAGGTTAGCAAAAACATAATTTTAAAAAATGATGAGTATGATGATGAGTTACCAAAATAATTTATGATCATAACAAATTGAAATACATCAAATTTAAGAATATTGAAATTTTTTCTACCACAAAATATCCATAAGTATAAAAGAAGATTCAAAATTACCAATAAAAATTACTTCAGTTGATAAGGACATAAATTATAATGACCCTAAATACTTATTACATAAAGGATATTATTAAATTGTATCGGATTGGAGGAAGTGTCAAAATGAGTAGGTTGGGAAGAAGGAGGCAGAACACGCTAACACAACGGTGAGCTATAATGACACCATGGTGAGAGAAGCTAAAACTAGGATTGGGGCAAGATAGTGAGTGATTGCACTACAGTGCTAGTTGCAAAATTTCTATAAATTAGATCACATTACAACTCATTGGAATAGTGAAAATGAATGAGAAATCGGTGGCTCTACTAGGGGTTTTGACTTTCTGAGGCCAAGGGACGTGATTTTAACCTTGGGAAGACTTATATCTTCATGGGTAAGTGGATTTACCTCTTCTTCTCTCCAGTTTCCTCATAATTTGTGGTGGTTTTCATGGTGGTGGCTTAGGATTTTGATTTGGCTGCATTTCACTTATTAGATTATGTTTAAATGCTTCAAAATTGAGTTGTAGGGTGTTTTGAAGTTAAGAGCATTGGTTTTTCAGTGGTGAAGTGGTATTTTCCCTAAACCCTAGCCCTCAACTTCATGTTCTGTTTGATATTCGACTTAGTGTGGATTCAAAATTGGTATTATAAGTTATTTTGGGTATTTTGGTGTATGAGTTTACTTGGGAGAGCCTTGCTTCAACTGGTTTTATATTGGGTTATCAAGTTATGTATACTAGAGGTAGAGAATCTTTGTTAGTAATGAGTATTTGATAATATGTATGTTGGAAATTTGCTCAATTGAAGTTACTTGACTCTGACGAGTATTTGGGGAGCATTAAAGTGGTTAGTAAGTGGCTACCTTATTATGTGAAGTAATTGAGTTCCATGAATATTAAATGAATTGGTTGTATTGAAATGGATTGATGTGTGTATTAGTTTGAAGCAATGTAGTAATATGATCTTGCATCCTTTTAGCATGTTGTAGTGGTTTTCATCAGCCTAACGAGGTGTTGAGTGGGTTTGGACAGTTGAGATCATCGAGGTATATTTCTTATATTCTTTAATAGGTTAAATATATTCAATTATTTTCATGTTATGATATGCACATGCTATAATATATATTTTGCTCTTTCATATCATGATATACCTTTTAACACAAATTATGTTTGCCTCTTTTCATATTATGATATATACATTATATGGTTAGTAAGTTTCTTATCCCTACTCTAAATTATGAAGAAAATGACAATTGGATATAGTGATTACGAAATATATATTTATGATGGATATTTACATGTTGATGAATATTATTTACCTTATGGTTTATCATATATGTTCATATGGCATGCTAGTATGATAAAGTATGGCATATGTTGATATGTTAGCATGCATTGGGAATTATCACTGGTTGTATATTGTTGAGACATTTGATTACTAGGTGATGATGCTTTAAATACCACATGGTATGTTAATATGCTAAATAGCACACGAGACCTCCTATTTAGATGGTGCGACTTATGTTATCCCAGTCATTAAATAGTCTTCCTATGATTGAGAGACTCGGGTGGCTATAGATTAAGGATATACATTCTCTAAATAGTTACCAATTCGGGTGGTTCAAGGGAAGGAGAACCAGCACCTACTTTAAATAACCACTAATTCGGGTGGTTCAAGGGAAAGAGAGTTATGATCCAACCTTCAGTATAGTGGCCTTTGGCCAGATCACGACTATTAGGAGAAGAGTTTCGTGGTAATCTCATAATCGGCTGTCACGAGTCATTAGAAGTGGGCTACTGGCTAATGTTATCACTGGCTAATGTTATCTTGTCATTGTAACTTATTCATGGTTCTAGCCATGTATTGATAGAAACAGTGTCTGCATATCATATACATTGCATTTATTGTGGGCATTACATTTGAATATTATTTTTGGAAGCATGCTTTATGTATGCATCTTGTAAAACCCCTGGTTATTAGGACATATGTCTTACTCCATAACTAGTAATTTTAGATGGAGGATCTAGTATTAGCAAAGAAAAGGCCAAGAATGTCAGCTCTTTGGCAGATTAAGAGTGTACTCATGAGTGTTGGGGCTGTGTTCCCCTCTTTTGTTGTTCTCTTTGTTGTTTCTTTCAGCAAAGTGTCAATTGTAGTATTTGTGCAATACTATGTGTAACATGTTGTGTGTTTGTGTGTTCTGTAAGACGGGATGTTATGTGATATATCCAAACTCTCTTATGCTTCATAGATTATTGTTTGTGATGGTTTTATGGCCCGCATTAGTATATGTGTCCTAGATGTGACTAGTGGTGTCCAATTCTTATTGCTTTGATGTTTTGAGACGAGAACTTGTGGTTCCATTTCCCTTTTGATATGTTTGGTTGGACTTTGAACTTGATCAAATTTATGGGTTCTTGTGCAAATGAGTATCCATTGGTGTGAATGGGGGTTCAAGGGGCTTAAAATCTTGAGGGATGGTTCCTCTTGGGTGACATCCTTTTAGTCATGTGATTTAGGGTAGTAGTGACTTGTTAAGATGGTTATGGTTGCCAAGAGTAGAAGTTATAGGTGTTTTGGATGAGTTTGGCGTTTATTTTAGTTTAAAAATGACCATTTTGGTTTTGAGTGTTCAAAATCTCCATATGGAGGTATTTTGAGTCCTAGTTAGTGTTTGTAGTTAGCTTAGGAGTGGAGTAATTTGTAGATTTTGAAATTAAGTCAATCGGTGTTTGAACCAAAGAGATATGCGCATAGGAAGTTGGTTGATTGCATCAGCTCTTAGTGGCATTGTGCTTCACAGGTTCCAATTTGTTTTTGTCTTAAAATCTTGTCATGCGATGATACCATAAGGCCACACCGCAACGCTGCTCTATAATGTTGCTTTTCTCTATTGCTTCCTTGCATGTTTGGAGTCAAGTTTGGGCCCAGAGTCTTACCCTATGTTTGGAAGTTTTTTTTCTCAATGGAATGGAATAGAGTGGGATAATTAAATGGAGTAGACTATTATTTGGATGAATTTTTTATAAGGGAATGGAATGGCAAGGGAGGGCCTCTCATGTCTTCCTTAGCCATTCAAAACTCAATTTTTATTGTCTCCCAAATTAGGAGGTCACGGATGTAATAACTTGAGGTTTATACTTTATTTACAAAATTACTCAAAATCTTATTAAAATACATATATATCTAATAATATTTATTATTGATCTCTTCCTTATCATTCTCATTCTCTTCAATATATAAAGTTATTCCCTAATCTCTCAACTATATTAAGCTATTATCCTAATCTTTTTATAGTCTTAGAATTTTTTATTTTTTCTAGTGAAGACTTTGAATTTAAAAATGATGAATAATTTTTTCCTAACAAATTGTAATTGTAATTTTATATATTTATAAAGAATAACAAAAAAAAATCTCATTGTATAAAGGCTACTTGGGAAAAAAATATTTGAAGTTTATTCAAAAACATTGTATACTTTTTAATTTGAAGTAATTTCATATTTTTTTATCTAAATTAAATTATAAGAATAATATGGAAAAGAAAATGTCATAAATTATTCTGTTTCATTAATTTTATAATAATTCTCAAACAATGACTAAATAAAATCATTCTTTTTCATTTTAAAATTCTCAAATAATAAAACATTATGTTCAATTTCATTCCATTCCACTTTATTCTATTAATGACTAATTTATTCCATACTATATTAAACTATCAAACATACCCTTAGGGTCTGTTAGGTTCAACCGAAAGGAAGGGAGGGGAAGGATTTTACTGGAGGGGATTGGAGGGGAGGGGATTGGAGAGATTTTAAAATTTCCTTGTTTGGTGGAATTCGAGGGGAGGGGATTGGAGGGATTTTAATGAAACCTTGTTTGGTTCAGGAAGGAATTGGAGGGGATTGAGTAATAAAACTCAATCCCCTCCAAAAAATCCTAAATTGGAGGGAAATAAAAAAGGGATGGGGGAGGGAATTAGGGGGAATTAAATCCCCTCCAATCCCCTCCTCTCTCCTTAAAAAAACCCCAATCAAACAGGACCTTAGGATGATAAATCATACTTCACAATGGTAGAGGTTTAAATTATGCTACTAATGTGAGAGTCTCATCTGTGGGCAATATGTAAGAGCCTATGTAAACTCTCTCCAAATTTAGTAAATTCCAAATCCCAATTCACCAAACTTTTGTGCATGAAAAGAAAATCCAAAATTATAGATGAGAGGAACAACTAAAATAGAATAATTTTGTCTCAACACTTCAAGGTCTGCTTATTTTAAGGGATTCCGATGGAAGAAAAGGAAGAAAATTTTTTTTATCTTATGTTTTTTTTCAAATTAAACAAGGAGCTTGAAGCAATTTTCTCTTCTTCTTTAGATGGGAGGGAAAAGAGAGGACGAGATAAAAATTGTTCCTCTCTCCTTATTTGATTTAAAAAAAAAGGATAGAAAATTTTACTCCAAAGATCTTTTAAAGTAATTTCAATTTTAATCTAAAAATATAAGATATTTTAAATTATGTATAATTATTTTGGGTCTGCAGGTTTTTCTTGGACAATCAATCTTCCAAAACGGACTACGTGCCCCTGATATAGGCCGAAGTCCATGGCTTGGCATGCCGCTTAATGGGCCTTAAAATATTCGGGCTCGACGTGCCGGGATGCTTATGAGGTTGATAGCGAGCGGAATCGGGTGTGGAAGAACGGGGAGAGCTCTTGAAGGGATTTCCATACTGACGAACTGATCGGGAATTTAGTGCTTTTCCCGCGAAAATGGAAACCGAAGGTAACCGCTCAATAACGGTCTTTTTCATTCTTCTCTATTCCTGGGGTTGAACCTCTAGTTTTGTTCTCGTATGATACCCTTGTTTCTCCTTCTATTTACTTTTAATGCTGTTTCAGCGCAAAAAGGAACTGCAAACCCTTCAGCAATGTTGGCTTCGCTCGTTAGTAGGAGAGCCAAGCTTCATGAGGAGCTTCGTAACATAGAAAAGCAGGTAATCCTCTACACCCTGTTGGGCTCCCCCGCCCCTCGTATTCTTCTTCTTCTAAGTTGTTTAGGTTGTCCGAAAACGAGGGAAAACGGTCCTGTCAGTAAGATATTTTGTTTCTATACACTTATCAGAAAATACTGATTTGAGAGGGTGTTGAGTCTAGAATGAGGAGTTGATGTGCGGTATTACTGGCTTAATACCTTTGTTAAAATTAATTTAACTGACATTGTCATGGTTCTTGGGTACGCTTTTATACCACTGCATTATTTGACTGATCAGAGCTGTCTAACTTGTTAAAATTACTCTTAACTTTTTTCTACCCTTAAAGAAAGAAGTGTGTACAAACTAGCTTCATGAATAGAATGTGGCGAAGTTTCAAGTAACAAAATGTGGGTACAGATTTTGATTGTATTTGCGCAATCATATTTTTGCTCACTTATAACTTCTAAAGATTTTAATTCTTCATCTTCATCAGCTGCAGTATACCAGATCCCATGGTGATATGTTTCTTGTTCAATTGAGCGAGTGGCGATCACTTATGTAGCAATACTGATTGTGATTCATTTTTATTCAAATCAAACCCTAGCAAGAAGGAACTAACAGTTTGCATTTAAGACAGGTTTACGACATGGAGACAAGTTATTTACAGGATCCGGGACAGTGTGGCAATGTATTAAAAGGATTTGAAGGGTTCCTATCCTCATCAAAAAACACTGCACTGTATGGAGTTTCTTCTCTGGCTTTTTATTTATATTGAAGTTTTCATCTCTTCTCTTATTTCTCTACTGATTACATGAGTTCTTCTTTTGATTCTTAAATTCTGATGTTGTGATGATATTGAGAAAACATGGGAGGTTATTGCAGGTTCATACTAAGTCCTAAGTGTATGATGGTTGATTTATTCATTGAAAATGGATTTTTGTTTGGCCTGATAAAAAATGGGATTGGTGTCCGTTAAAAATTTTCCATTGATTTGTTCCATCAGTTGGAGAAAGCTGGATCATGAGTTGTGCAATTACATTAATAAAAGAAAAAACCACATCAGGAGATTACTTGTTGGCTTCTTGTCCAGATTCACTAGTATTTGGATCTTACCAAGTTTTCATCTGATAAAGTAGACTTAATGAAATGCTAAGAAGTGGAGTACCTAGGAAGCTGCCCATAGCGCAACAGTTAAACACCTCTAAAAGCTCTATTTTCAAAATCGAGAAAAATTATAGTAGTATACATTTTTCCATCTTAAACAGATGACTTGTTTTGCTAGTGATATTTTGTTTAGATCAACTATGGAATGGGTGTTGAAGGCGTATGTGTATGGTTGCATGTGTCCCTTTGTTATCAAGTAAAATTGAATTGAATTTAGACATAATGCTTCATAATTGATTGACATTAGTGAATCTAACTTCTTCATGACAGCTTGAAGCGATCTAGAAAGTTTCAGCCTGAAGATAGGCTCTTTTCATTATCTTCAGTGACCTCACCAGCGGTACGTATAGAAAGCAACGATGCTTGGTTGAGTGTGAAGTACTAATTGTGGCTAGAAAGAATTTTACTCTTTTTCTTCCTTTCGAGTTCAATTTTCGCATCTTGTTGAGAAAAATTGACAGTTACTTTAATGTGCTTGACTATGTTGATCCTGTTAATCATCTGGATAGAAAAGAGTGATGGAAAGCTTTACCTGAAAAATACAGATTTTTTGGGTGACAAATACACTGCATTTAGTGTTCTGTCATATTGACTTTGAGTATGCGCACAAGTCTGGAATATTTCATAGTTATTTAGCTAATCTCTCAAATCTGAGAAAAAGAAAAAGAAGAAGAAGAAAGGAGATATCAGGATAACTTGTTTCCCACTAAATTAGAAACTGTCATGTAATTTTTCTTGGTTCTAGAAGTTGGTCTGTCAAACAGGCACTTAGAAGACTGAAACTGTTTTAATCCAGAGCATGTGGGCAAGAATTGAGCTTGAAAGTTACACAAAGAATGTCAGATTTAAGTAAGGTTGCGATTTGAACAATCTGGAACATATAAGCATTATGGTAGCAGTATAATTATGGCAAACGTCTGGAACTTTATCTCAGACTACGAGTTGTATGCTTGAGCCCATATTTAGTGCTTGACATTAGAATTACTTGAGTTTAGTTGTATATATAATTTTGACTCCAGGAATGTAGTATTTTTCCGTGAGATTTTTTTGGACGTGATTTGCCTATGTCATCTTGTGACTTGTTATTATTAGAGCATTAAATATTTATAACTTTGAACATAGTAGCATCGAAATCAAAAGATTGATTGAAAAATAACGACGACTTTGGCATTGGATAGGATACATCTAAGTTTGAAGTTGGTAAAACCTTAATGTCCAACCAAGGAATTCAGGTGCATCACTATTGAAATATATTAGCTGAACTCAATGAACCTTACTGGTCTTGGTCACTGTGTTCTTTTAAGCACTACTTCAAAAAATAAAAAAACAAAAATCCTATCTTTTCTGTTTGTTTTATTTATCCATTAGAGATTTTATATTTGGGACCTTTTCTTAAATATGATAACGGCATCTTCTCATGAAAAGAATATTTCTGAATTCTAACACGCATTTTGCATTTTCGTCTACTACTACTACTAATTACAGGCAGAAGAGATTGCAGCTGGACGAGATGGTGAGATTACATAAGCATGCATATCAATAACTTTCCTGGCATAACTTCTATTGTCTCTTCATCCTTTTGTGTTTGTCTCAGATGGAAGGTCAGATTTTGGTCCAGGTCGTTCAAAAGGTGGAATTTATGCCAATGGGCAGTGAGTAATCCACTAATGGATCCTTGATTCTGTTTTACAAATTTTCGCAAACATGTATGATATCCACGCGTTGTGTATTTGAGCTTAAAACTTGTATGTGTCAGGGGCAAACCGAAGAAAGGAAGAGGTGGGCCCAGAGATGCAAAGAGAATCAGGGCTTCTAGTGAACAAGATTTTGATTATGAGGATGATCCTGACTTGACATTATGATTAGAAGTGATGATACACCTTTCACTTAAACCTGCGTAATCCAAGGGCCTGGAAAAAACTGCGTTCAAACTGAATGAATGCGCATATTTGGTGCTTTACGGTTGTCTGCATTGCATTGTATGTAGATGTAGTGTTCAAGTCCAGATGGGTATGGATGTGATTCTTCTCAGTTCAATGTCTTGTACCAAAGGGCTTGATTCGTTCTGGTAATGAGGAACTGGCATACGATTAATGTTTCTCCTGCCCATTTTTTTGGGTCGGCAAGTTAATGGGATTTTATAAGACCTGTACATGTGAATGTAATTTGTTTAGGTGTTTTCTTTAATCCTGTATGAAAAAAGAGAAATTGAAGTCCATAATTATACAATATCGATTTAGTCGTATTTGAGTTGTGACATCAAAAAATTGATTATGTGTATTGGGCCTATTCATGTGGTGGGAATCCAGATCACTGCACTGCAAAGAATTTGCTCTGTTCTCTGGAAAGTTGGGAGGGCTTGTTTTTCTCGGAGCTTGAATAGGAGCCGAAAGAGGAATTCGTTAATTTTTTTTTCTTTTTAATGACAAGCAAATCCATTAGGGAGGCTAAACGGCCAAGAACTGTACAATGATACCTATAAAGTACCGATATTTTAAAAATATGTATTTAACACACGATATGATATTATACTTATATATAAATATTTATTTGTATTGTTCTATACTCAAATATATCATTTCAAATTTTTATATCAAAATATAATCATTTGAAGTTGTTATAAATATTTTATGATTTATTTTACTGTTTATATTACAATTTTTAGAATATTTAATATTTATTTTTGTAATGAGTGAATTTATTAATTATATATATAAATAATTATATAGATAATATTATATATGTATAAATATTTCCTGCACTTATGCTCTAAAATTTTAAAAATTAATGTATCTTCTATATTATATTATAACATATCCGATACATGTTCTTTTATTGATATTACATTAGTGGAGACAGTATACAAGTCAAAACAAAGAATCAAAATATCAAAAAGAAATAAACAATATTCTATCCGTTGTCCAGTAAATGAAAACTAAGTAGGAATTTGTTAATTTTTACTGAACTTTGTTAATTTTTATTTTGACAATTGATTTAATTTGTTTAATTTTATATAATTTTAAAAGTTATATATTTTCATGAAATAAAAAAGATTAAGGCCAGTTTTATTTTGTAAAATAAATTAAGAATAAGATGAAGTTAGACGAAGATTGTTATGAGATGCGAAAGGAAATAAAATGGAAGAAAATTTTTATTTATATAATTTTTATATTATTTTTTAATTAAAATTTAACATGTGAATTTTTTAAAAAATTTTAAATTAAAAAAATCTAACACTTTTAGTGTATAGTTAATAATTAAATGTATTAAAAATATTACAAATTAAATTTTAATTAAAAAACAACATGAAAGCATATAATATATTAATTTTTAATAAAATAATATATAATTCAGAGCACAAGGGTTAGGCGGCTCCCGAACTGAAGTTTCCGTTCAGTTTTTAACCCAGGCTATCATCATCCGACGTCGTTTCTCTAATAGCCTTCTTTCTCTTCCGTACGATGACTCCTCCTCCGCCTGCGGCCTGCTCATGCTATCCCGCTTGGAGCAAGGCCCTCCGCCAGTCTTGAAGTCCTTTTCTGGTGTCCACGAGTATCAAAATCCCAACTTTGCCTTGAAAAAACTGTGCTTGGGAACAACTTAAATTGCTAACCTTAATTCCTCCCCATGGATTTGCTGGTATGCACTGCACCACTTACTGTTTTTTATTTTCTTGTATTCTTTTCCTGCTTCAGTCTTTATTTTCATTTTCTTTTCTATTTTGAAACAAAAAATAGGACATGTTTAAAATCCACAAGAAGAAGCCAGACAAAGAACCTCAAGTTCCTGTATTCTGGTTCGAAACCTCTGATTCCGTTTGTCGCCGGTTCCAGTTTGAACCCGATGGCCAACTCTCCGTACGGTTTTGATTCTCCTACTATCTTTTGTTCTCTGATTATCTTTACACGGAGCTGGGTCTTGATGAGGACCTTAGAATTTGTCTTTCTTTCATTCTTCTTTTGAAAGAGAATGTTGTTATATCTCTCTTCATTCTAGAAGCAGGAATCTATTAAATCGACAAGAAATATGCCCAATTGGTTTTATTTGTCTCAGTTTAGGAAGGTTCATCTGTTGGAAGATATCTGTTATGTGAAGCATTAAATGTGACGAAGTTAAAACAAATTCATCACGGAAAACTACTTTTGAGTAGTTTCTTCCTGTATTGAGTTTACTTTGAAGTCTGCATCAGTTGTAATTGTTCCTTTCCTCTTATGCATGATGAAGTGCCTTTTTTCCATGCATTTATTATCTTCGGAAATATCTCTCTTGTAGCAATATTGCAATCTATAGAGACCTATTTGGAATGTGAACAATTCATGTGAAATGTTTCCTCTCAAATTTATGAGTTGTGTAGCTGGATCAGTTCGTTCTGGTTTTATCCTGGAGAATGCCTAGAAAAGTGGCAGCAATTTGTCTTGCTGGGTTAAATTTTCCTTTTGCCCTCTATTATTTGTTGGCTTGTCTTACTTTTCACTTTTTTAGAACTAAACTAAATTCTTTGCAAGCAAAAGACGAAGAGACAGAATTTCCTGCGTGTTTGACTGGAGTCAAATATGTGATGTGTTATTTCAACAGTTCAGCAGCTAAAATTTTGTTCGGAGCTTCACTGCTGAATTAAGCTATAACATTTTTTGTTAGTCATGAAAGTGCACTGTTACACAATCTTTGCTCTTAATTTGATTTAAGTTTTCTAGTGTTTGTTCAGCTAGTTATTCGCTTTTGTTGCCCTAACAATTTTTTTCATTTCTCTGTAGGTAAAGCTTGTAGATGACTCCAGACCAATATATCACAGGGTGGCGGAGTCTTTCCTGAATAAGTTTTTCCCCTCAGGATATCCATATAGGTTGTTATCTTTCCTAAATCCTAATAGGTTGTATTCCACTGGGACAGGCCAGCTGGCTTGGACAAGTAAGTCTGGTCTGACGACTCAAATTTTCTGTGTTTCCTTTGCAGTGTGAATGAAGGCTACCTTAGATATACGCAGTTTCGAGCACTTCAGCATGTTACCAGTGCAGCACTATCAGTGCTGTCAACTCAGGTCTTCTTATGACCACAAAATCTCAGATAAACATATGATTAGAAATAATTTTATGGCTTGGACTTTAAAGTTAATTGCTTAGACAAATGAGTTACAAAATTCTTTTAATTCATATTTGGTTTATTCTCTTTTTGTTTACATGAATAAAAATGGATCATGATGACATAATAGAATATGAAGTGATTGTTCTTGGTCTGTATGCTTACTCTTCTGCAGTCACTGCTATTTGCTGCAGGCTTGCAGCCCACCCCTGCACAAACAACCGCTGTTAGTTGGGTAATTTGACATCACCTTGCAATTGACAATTCTGAGACTGGTAATGATGGCATCCATTTAAGATATGTTTTCTTTGTGTTGGTCTGACATCCAGATTTTAAAGGATGGAATGCAACATGTAGGGAAGCTAATATGTAGTAATTTGGGTGCAAGAATGGATTCAGAGCCTAAACGTTGGAGAATTTTTGGTTTGTATCTTGGCTAGATTTTTTCCCCCTTATTGTAGCTCTTATTCGCCTCATTCACAGGGTTTCTGACTGCAGTAAGCCTTCTGTTTTACAGCTGATGTGCTCTATGATTTAGGCACTGGCTTGGAAGTCCTTTCTCCCTTATGCCCACATCTTTTTCTTGAAATGGCAGGCCTAGGCAATTTTGCAAAGGTATGTTATCATACAGGACCTTTCTTTCCCATCTGAGTGAAAGAATTGTTTATTTCTTCTTTGATGCTGGGACTGGGGTCTCATTAATTCGTTGACTCTAAACTTGTTTTCCTATTATTTTGGAGTTGGCAGGGGATGGCAGTTGTTGCAGCAAGAGCAACTAGGTTGCCAATATATTCTTCATTTGCCAAAGAAGGAAACCTTAGCGATTTATTTGCCAAAGGGGAGGCTATTTCAACCCTCTTCAATGTTGTAGGAATTGGAGTTGGAATTCAGTTAGCATCTACCATCTGTACTTCAATGCAAGGAAAGGTATATACTATATTATAATTTTTCTCGAGCATCAATATTAATATAAAATGTTCTTTGAAAGGAGAGGTGGTTGGCATCTCCCCTTACAGGGACGGAAACAGCCTCTAGGCTTTCCTGTTACCACACATAAAGTTAAGGCTATACCCACTTTAGTGGATCTCTAACCCAATAATTCGTCATTTAGTGGGATAAGGTTTATTATTGATAGTTATATGTGTGTGTGTATATATCAATATCAATATAAAATATGAAAAGTATAGGGAGTCACACTACTCATAAACTATGAACAATGTGAGTCATTTCAAGCTTCGTGCAAATGCATGGAGCCCACTCTAGTTAGTGTTAAATTGTATTTTGTTTAGCTTTGCAGCCATATCAGGTTTGTGCTAACAATCTATTTAATGATTTTCTGAATGATTCTTAAAAGATGAAAATGGTAGCAACAGGAAAAAATTGGTGCTTATTGTAGAGATTTTATGCATTCCGATCTCCTGCTCATCGCCAGGGATGAGCAGCCTGTGAAGAGAAACGAACAACGACGTACTGATATTTTATAGTACACAATCTGATTTTTTTTTTTTTGGAATAAAGATGTCATTCAAATGAACAGTGTTATAGTTATTACATATATTCAGGAAAGCTAGGGTCTAGCAATCAAAATCTTCACACAATCTGATATTTTACAGCATCATTCTTTCAATTCGATGCAATACTTTCTGCTAGTCTTTCTTGCCCTTTCGAAATTTTACAGCACAAGTTGATACCACAATCTGCAATTTGACAGCAACAATAGGGCCAAGAAAAATCAACCAAATCAACCTGAAAAACATTCTATCAGAAACAATAATTTGAGCAAATTTAAAAACGAAGCTGGTAATAAGATTAAATAAGAAAAACCAACCAGTGCAAAAATCAGCTGTCAATTTCAAAGAAGTACGTGAGAGGAGAAAGTTGGAGTCTTGAAAGAGAAATTTTCATCAGGAATTGAGTTAAGCAAACAAAACCAACAAATCAACAAGCTATGATGCTTCAGACCATCTTCCACGGCAAACAACAATGTCAAATATGAAGAAGATAGATTTCTCAGAGAGAGAATCGGTGAAGGAGAAAGAAGGCTTGATAAAAGAGATGTCTAGTTCATGGAGTCATGATTAAATCAAATAAACGTTGTCCCTTTCCCCTCTGCTCAGGCCGCTCATATTCAAGGATGAGCAGCAGATCCGGATGCAAGATTTTGTGAGATTGGACTATATATTTGGATATCGCAATCTCAAAAAACTGAGCAAAATGCTCTCGTAGAAATGAGGCATTGTTTTTAGTTAAATATTTAAGTGACAAGATTTTAAATCAGATGTTCTTATTGAGTCATGCCTCTCGGCATAGGTCATAGGGATTGTTTTTTTACAATCAGAACCATTACTTTTTATTAGGAAAGCAAATATCCCAGTTTAATTTTTTCTTTAGAGCTTTATTGAGTCCTGTAACACATTTTAATGAGAAGTACTAATATTGCTGATGTTTCCCAACTGATGGATTTTGAAACATTTGTTATTAGTTGGTTGTGGGGCCTCTCCTATCAATTATACATGTATACAGTGTGGCTGAAGAAATGAGAGCTACTCCTGTCAATACCTTGAATCCACAAAGAACTGCAATGATTGTGGCTGATTTTCTTCAGGTCTGGAATCTGGATTAAACTATATTAGTATATGAATGCTCCTTTGTTTTCTTTTTCTGATTTGTATGAGAAAAATGACGTCTGACTGCATTGGAATCTAAGTTAGGCAGGAAATGTATCAAGCCCTGCTGATATCAGATACAGAGAAGATCTGCTGTTTCCTGGGCGACTCATAGAAGGTGCCGGAAATGTGAGAATGGGTAGGGCTTTGCACAAGGTCATTAAGCCTTCCAGGCTCCATGAATTAAAACACTTATTCGCTGAGGAGAAGTTTCTCTTAAATGGCGGAGGTAAATGCATTGACATGGTGTTGGAGCATGATGCTAGTGGGGAAGATGCATTGAGAGGGTGGCTAGTTGCTGCATATGCTGCACAGATGGAGAAGTCCCCTCAAGAGCTCAGTGCCATAACCTTGCAAGAGGCCTATGAAAAAATGAACGATGTCTTTCCTGTATTTCTAAGAGCATTACAGAACAAAGGATGGCATACTGATCGTTTCCTGGATGGAGCTGGGAGTCGCTTTTCATTATAGCGAGAAGCTTAATGCTACATTGTCTTGAGGTTTCACCCATTTCTGTGGCTGCATGTGGATGCGTTGTGGAAGTCATTGATTTTTAACAGTGTTTTTATGTAGATTAAGGAAAGAGGTACACATTGTTGGCCCCTGGTCTCCTGTTTTCATCTATTTTTTTTCCTTTTTTCAGTCCCCCTTTTGACATCAAATTGTATTGCTGATTAATTCAACTAGGAGCTTTTTTCTTTTTTTCGGCCTCAAATGTACAACTATGAGCTTCTTTGGTACTCACAAATATTCTTGAATGTTGTGGAGCAATCAATGATGATTTTTTAAGTGAAATATATTTAGGAGAGATGAGATGATGAGGCAAAATCCTAGTTTATCTTGTGCATTTATATAAAAATTTTCAAACGCCTTGCTTTTGAGATTTCAAAATATTTTAATTGCACATAGCGCATGAATCCACTTGTGTTGGACACTGTTTATTCTGGAGAGTGTAACCCTTGGGTTAATTGATGAAAATTTGTTCAGATGGTGTTAATTTTAATGCAATATTAATTAATTAATTTGTTACTTTGAGATCAACAGCATGCCACGTCTGAAATTATTCCCTGAACGAATATAATGGAAGAGAATCACTGAGACATGTATAAGAGAAACCAAAAAGAATGTGGATGTGTTCGTTTTATATATGTAAAATACCTGTATTTAAGTTTTAAATTATATTTAAATATATTTATATTGATATATTTTAGTATGATTTGATATATTTTTGTATTTCATGGCGTTATAGGTTTATTCGAAAACATTCGAACCAAAAACGTTATAACTCGTTTATGCTGAAAAGTTTTGACACATTTTGGTATTTTGATCATAACTCTCACATATGAACTCCGATTAAGGTGATTTAAGTGAGTTGGAAAGCTAAGACATATAACTTCAACTTTTAGGTTTTGAATTTTTCCAAATTCCAACGTTATCATGGTGAAAATCGAACTCAAAGTGTCAACGTGAGCTGATAACTTTGTAAAGCTAAATAAAATAGCTGTCCATATAGACAGAAGCACCCAGTGCCAGGTCAATGCGAATTTTGCTTTCTTTTGCTTGCTGGAACCACCCGACACCGAGTCAAGTTGAAAAAGCCCACAAAAACACTTTTTTGACGTGTAAACTGGTCTGAAAACTAAGTATTCTCTCTATATTATAAATAGGGTGCAAGAAAAACACAAGAGGAGATTCAGAAATGCACTCAGAAGTCAGAGAACACGGTTCTAAACACATATGGGAGCAACTAGAAGCATCTTATAGAGAAAGAGCAAGGAGATTTGGAGAGTATTTGTGATAAATTCATTCTTCTCTAATATAACTTTGTTTTCTTATTAATTTCATTATGATTTGGGATTTTAGTTTTGATTTGATCTCCATTTCCATGAATAGTTAAATTTCCCAGTTGGGGTTAGGAATGTAATTTGATTGGGATGAATTTGATTTGTTTCTCTAGTTAAGACTCTTTGATTTATTCTTCAAGTTATATTTAATTTATCTTTTTATTATATTTATCTATTTTATTCGTTTATGCGGATTTTATGTTTGATCACCATAAAATTTAATTAATGGATAAGCTTGATGGACTGAGAGATGAAAAGTAAACCTAGATATAGAGAAATAAATATAAATTAATAATCTAGAGATAGAATTAGGAATTCATGGTGATATAAATTGTAGTTTTCAAGGTTTAATTAGGAACTTTAGTTGCGCAAGAGTGAATTGAATCCTAATTAAATAAGGATTAATTAACTGAAAGGTAATTAGGACGCTTTAGAAATAACGTTCACTATAATTATGCCGTGTCTAACTAAGAAATAAAATCTAGTTATCCTATAAGGTGAATTTTGATCCCTTGATGTTTCTAAAACTGAACAAAAACTCAAACTTTGTTTTTTTTCTTATTTCTTTTCTTTTTAATTTGAATTCTGAATTTGATTATCACTTGCTTCTGGGATTAAAAGTTTAGACTAATAAATTTACTTCCTCCCTTGACTTCGACCTCTGGAATATTCCAGAGATTTTTTTATTACTGTAATTGACCCTGTATGCTTGCAAGATCCCGATCAAATGTCACACTAAGCATGATTAAATTATCAACGCTTTGTTTGAAATGATGAAGCAATGATATTTTTTCAAAGAAAAACATGAGCAAGAAGTGATGAGTAGGCTAAAGCAAGCATGTTAAAGGATGGAGGAGAGTAGCAGTTGAGCATTGAGATCTGAAAATACAAAGCAAGATCCATTTTCAGATATTCTCCTTTAGAATAAATATATGATATCAGTTTCTTCTTGAAGTGCCAGATTTGTAATTTGATATCTCACAATCTTTACTTGATAAAGCTCTAGCAAAAAGACATACCATTTAAAGGGCATTCAGACCACCATTGAACAAGCTTTACAAAATAGGAGGCGGCCAGAATTAGCACAGCAAAGCTGATGTGGCAGTGCGAGTGGGCTTTTACTGAGTCATATTAGGTCTTAATACATTTAACTCAGGAAAAACAGGTAACTCAAAGTATGGATGGTACATATCATTGAAAGAGTCAAATTCTCATCTTGGCTTAAAAGTCAAGCAAAACCTCACTACCAAAAGATTAAAAAGAGAGAGAAAAGAGGGATTAAGTCAGCTTTTTAAGTTCAATCATTTGAGTGCTGCAGTTTTCTTTTCTCTCTCGTTTTATTTATTTGTTAATGTAATGTTGGTAGAAGTGGGGTTAGACTTTTTATGTACAACTAAGTGATTGCATCGCATAAATTTATGGCGATGGTGTAGCCTCAGTCAATCATCTTGAAAGTGTGCTTCCGCCTGCCATGCTTTTCACCTAATTGCTACGAATTAAGTGACATCATTTCTGACCATAGCCAATGCTTTTCTGTTCTTAAAATTGTCTTTCAAATTCAAAGAATATTTCATCCTTGGATGAATCTAATTTTAATTGCTATTAATAATATCAAGTTTGATTTTCTTAGATTCTCTTTCAATGCTTGGTGACACAGGAATGATAATTACTAATTAGAATACAAAAGTCCTTCGGCTTTGATTTGTTTGTTCACCAAAGAGTGCCTTCCAATTTATATATAGGCTTTTATTTTAAAAAAAAAAACGATTTGGGCTACCGGCTTCGGCACTAGCCTCTTTTTTTGACCTCTTTTGAGCTACTTGATGCAAAGGCATTAGCAGGTATACATCATTTTTATAATTTGCTAAATCGTACTTCAAAAATATCGTCGTATCTTGATGATATAATTTTATTCATTGTTTTGATCAGCAATTTGGGCAAAGACTGGAGTTGAACATAACCGAAATATTATTACCAGAAAACAAAAAAACACCCGTTATATGCCTTTCCTTGTATTTTGTGCAAGACAATAAGGTATTTTAACTAAATATCATTAAATTTTGCAATAGTCTATAGGCCCTCCAATCCTATTTATATAACAAAATTTTGAAACAAATTTTGGTTATTTATATAAAGCATTTAAAAATATGGAAGTTCAATAAAGTATTAATGAACATTTTTCTTAATTTACTCTTAACATAAATGTTTTTTTTTGTTAACTTTTAGAATTTTAATAAAACACTAATGGAAGCTTTGGTTAAAAAGAAAAAAACTAATGAAAGGGTAAATTTGGAAAGTTAAGTTAATTTTAAAGAAGTTCAATGCTATCAATTAATTTTAATTAGTTTTCTTAATTCATGTGAAATTAGTTAAAATAATCTTATCATAAATAAAAGTAAAGGGAGTATTATTTATTAAGAGTAGCTTTTTGGATTCCGTGGGTAAAAAAATGATGTAAGGAGTAACGGAGATTGATGTATCTGCATAAAAGCTGAGAGGAAAGAGTGGTTGGTTTTGGCTTATGATTATTTAATGAGCAATTTTAATTTACAGCAGAGGAGAGCAGGACAGATAGAAAGTAGAGATAATTATGAAGATGTATTATGGTGAGTGTGTGGAGAGGAGGAGAAAGACGGCGAGAAGAGGTATAATTGAACCCGACGACAGTCAACAACAAAGAATAAAAGTGAACACAAGAATCCAACGGTTAGCACCCAAATGAATTAGGCAATTTGCACGTTTTGTTTGACAAGGAACAAGTGATCCTATACAATCGCACGTGCTGCTTTTATGCAGGGACGCGTGTGAACCCGAGCTTTCAAGGAAGGTGGTTTTGTATTTGTTTAGTGTTAATTTGTGTTGTTTATAAATAGAACATATATAATAGCCCTGTGTGTTTGTGTTTGCGACCGTTTGAGGATTATATAGTGATACCCAAAGAGAGAGGTAGGTAGGTAGGGAGCTAGCAGAGAGACAGAGGAAGAGGAAGAAGAAGAATGGGGAGAGCACCATGCTGCGAGAAGATGGGATTGAAGAAAGGGCCATGGTCTCCAGAAGAAGATCAGATACTCATCAATTATATCCAATCCCATGGTCACGCTAATTGGCGAGCCCTTCCCAAACAAGCTGGTAAATACTCATACTACAGCTACCACTTTGATACGTTTCTTCATCATTAATTAATTAAATTTAATTTCCTCCCAACGTACAGTACAAAACTGACAATAATAGAGAGAAATTAAATCGGCAGATTTTAATTTGGTTGATATATATGCATTAATAGGGCTGTTAAGGTGTGGAAAGAGTTGCAGACTCCGGTGGACCAATTATTTGAGGCCTGATATCAAACGCGGCAACTTTACCCCTCAAGAAGAGCACACCATCATCCACTTGCACCAACTCTTGGGAAACAGGTACACCTCTCAACTCCCTTCTCTTCTCTTCTTCATTCTCCTTCCTTTTCTTTCTTTCCCTCTCCCTCTTTTTAACCAAATCCCTTTACTCCTCCTGCATTAGTTCCATTCACTACCACAAACAACACACATACCCTTCCAAATTAACCTCACTTTCTTCCGCCATCACCAACCAACCAACCAACCCAGCTATTTCCTTATTTTCTTTCCTTCCTCGCTGAAATAATTAATTTTGCTAAACCGTTCTCTTGATATTGAGTAATTAGACCCAAAACCACTTGCTCATTAATTAACCTTGATAGGACCAAAATCATAATCATATATGGATTCTTCGGTCATCAAAAAGATTCTTCACTTGAGCTCCAGCATTTTCACGTGCTCATTCTTGAGATCCAAAATAAGCACCTCTTTTCTTTTCTACTGGAAAAATGCAAAAACTAATTATATGTAAAGGACACATGAGAGGCTGGCACAATCTTCATTGGCTAGTGCATAACGTCTTATTATATATTAAGGGGAGTAGCTAGCTAGCTAGTGCGCAAGCAATGTTAACTAGACATAGGAGGAGTAATATTTTAATGATGCTGCAGGTGGTCAGCAATTGCAGCGACATTACCGGGACGCACAGACAATGAGATTAAAAATGTGTGGCACACCCACCTGAAGAAGAGGCTCCCTCAAAACCAACAAAACCTCCCCACAAATCCAGATCCTAAACCTCAAAAACACCACCCCGTAAATTCTTGTTCTTCCACCGATGACGATGATCGCGTCAAATCCGACAGCAAAGAGTACTGTACCCCACCGTCTCCCCCGCAGTGTTCTGTCAGTGACACGTCCACCCTCACCACCAGCGACAATAACGAACATAACTCCACCAATGATGTTGAAACGCCGACCCACAATATCGAGACTCTGGGCGAGGATTTCTGGTCGGAAGTTCTGTCGGCTGATAATTCCGGTGAAAGCAGCGACTTTGTAGCCGTCGGTGCCTGTGCTGACCCTCACTTGGAATTCCCGTTCTCTCCACTCACAGTGACAGGTGCAGCAGGTATGGGCGATGGGTTTAGCATGGACTTCTGGAACGACAATGTTTACAACAGAGCCGATGAATTAACAGAGTTCTCACCACTATTATGAGATTCATTTGTAATCTGCCCATTGATCAGTTCACGATAAAAAAAAAAAAAATTTTGTTCCCTTCTCTTTTTGATCTGCGATAGAAGGCGCCGTTTCTTCATTCTTCTGTTCATCAGGCGCCATTTCAGTAAGCTGCCAAAAGCAGAAAACCCATTCACAAGTCAGTTCAAAATCCGTGATCCTGTTTCTCACAGCTTTCACCTTTTGTTCTCTGGGCCGGGGTACCTGCGTATTTTGCAATGGATGAAGAAGCGATAGAGTAAAATCTTCGTTACGTAAGATTGATGTCAGAGGAGGTTAAACATTGAATAATTGAGACCGTGTTAGTAGTTTTTTATAGATACGTGCAGTTTTTAAATTTTGACTCACAGAGACAGAGTGAGAGTGAGAGTGAGAGAGAGAGAGAGAGAGAGAGAGAGAGAGAGAGAGCTAAGGGAGGTTCAACTCTGAATAGAGCCCTTGTTACAATAGGACTAAATAAACTAATTATGCAGAGCAGGGGTAGTTCTTTGTGATTTTTTAAATTATGTTACCTTCACCAGAAATCTAGTTATACACTTTACTAGGCACCCCTCTCGTTAATTTGCCAAAGTCCTTGGCTCTTAAAATCTGTTAATATAAATATATATATTAATTTTGAATTTACTTTTTATCAAATAAGTGAACCTTTACCACAATGTAATTTCAGATTTAGTTCTTAACAAAAGAGTACAAGTAATTATATATATATATATAAAGACAGTTAAGTTGAGAGTAAGTTCCAATATTATGCTAAATTTTTTCTTAATAAAAAGTTAAAGATAGTTATATCATTTATATTTCTTAAAGAAATTAATGCATATTGTATAAAATATTAACTTCATTTAAAAAAATATATATAGGGAATCCAAATATACTTTTGAATAAAAAATTATGGAATGAAATTTGAGTAAATATATAAAAGGAAAAAAGTGTAATTTAGTTAATATAAAATGTGTACAGTGATTACATTTATAACCCGTGACTTGAGCAATAAACATTTTTATTTCCAAGATTGTGTTTCTTATTTTATTATATACTTTCTGTTGTCTTTATTATAATAATAAAAAGAAATTTTCAACTATTTTACATATTTAATATAATAATAAAATTTATATTAAATATTATTTAATTAATTGAGAATATTTTTTATTTAAAAAATTAATAATAATTTATAAAAAAAATAAATGATGGGAATAAAATAAATAAAAATTTTTATAAATTTTTTTTTTGGAATATCCTTTATAGATAGGACGGAAGGGAGTAACTACGTGGATGATGGCGAAATACATAAAATATGTTAAAAACAATGAAGATATGTTGTGGCTGGCAAATGCTTGATACGAATTAAATCATTATCTTGATTGTATTAAAATATTTGTCAATATTCGAAAGGACATATACGTGGTCCAATCACTTTGAATTTTAATCTTCCTTTTCGCATGACTTAATATATATTATTCCAGAGGGAAGCCTTGAACACACCCAACAACAAACAAATGAGAGGGATTAGAGAGAAGAAACGTGTTAGCGTCCTAATCTCTTCATGAATCATGACTTTCATCTCCTTAATAATATCATGATATGCTCCAAAATTTGATTCATCACTTATAATTTCCACACAAAAAAAAAAGGAAAGATACCACTAAAGATTTAATTAACATGCTTGATAAGTTGGTATATGTAATGGGTATATTTTACATCCATATTTATATAAAATTTAGCAGAAGCCACTATATTCATAAGTGATAGATATTATGGCTCACCTTAATCTCTATCCAAAATACGGAACTTATAATCTAATTTTAGAATATTTCATAAATTTGGTTGTAATATATTAAAAAGTTAAGAACTGGAGTGAGCATTCATTCATTCTGGCCATGAATGATGCATGCCAGTCTTTTTCAATTAATTTTTGTTTATTTTTCACTGAACCTTAGTTAATGAAAATTGAAAATGCTACATCAGATATTGTATTATGCAGCAACAAGAAGACAAGCATCAAGATTTTTCATTTAAAATTTTATATCATTCGGCCTCACAGTACTGTACATTCATGAGATAACAAAAAAAATTTGTTGTTGGCCGCCATGCGGACCACGCCACCCCTCTCTTATTGGTCTTATTTACGTGGTGTATTTGGATTAGATTATGTATAAATGATTATGGGGATAAGTGATTATTCATAAGTGATTATGTGAATAAGTAATTATGTCAAAAGTGATTTGTGTTTGGATATTTTTACCTTATAAGTGATTTTGAGAAAAGAAATGTGTTTGGATAGTGAGGCTTAAGTGATTATTGGATGGATAATGAAAAGGAAAAATGAAATAAGTGATTATCATAAGCTGAAAAAATCAGCTTCTTCCATAAGCACTTATTTGAAACATAAATGCTTATTGAAAAGCTGTTTCCATTTGACAAATCCACCACATAAGCACTTATGGATCCCCATAAGTGCTTATTTCTTGTATCCAAACAGACTAGTTGTATTGTCAGTTTCAATTACGTGTAAATCCCTTATATTATAATATTTTGAAAATCTTTCTAATAATCTCAATTTCCATCCTTATTATCTCTATTTCTTTTTATTTTAGATTGTTTATAAAATTTCAATTTCATGGTTCAATTGAGCATCGTATTATTATTTTTTAAATTACCTTTTTCATTTAAATCTTATTATCTATTTTGATTTTAAATAACTATTTTTAAGTACTATTTTTAAATTATATTTTCATTTAAATCTCCTTATCTTCTATTTTTATTTTAAATTACTATTTTTAAAAATTAAATTTTTTTTATTTTCTCATTAATTTTTTATTTATTTTTTCATTTAGTCTCCCTCCATTTTATTTTCTCAAAATAATTTTTAAATCTTTGTTTTTTAGTTACAAATTATTTGATTATTTCTTATATTTTTTGTGAATTTAATTTTATATTTATTCAATAATATCATATTTCTTTAAATTTTAATATGTCACGGAATAAAACAATCTAGTTTCAATAAATCGTTCTAATATTATTGGACAAATTACAAATAACTATGCCTGAAAATCAAATCGCAATAAATAAAAAAGCTACATGTATTTTTGTACATGCAATTTTATGGGAGAATAATAAAAATTATCATTAAGTCTAATCTAACAATAATAGATTAGTATTCTTCAGGTTTTAAATTTTGAATGAGAGAGAGAGAGAAAGCTAAGGGAGGTTCAAGTCTGAGTTAATTAGTATAAATATTTTTTTTAATTTCTAAAATTTAACCGAGTCTTTTAAACTCTTTCTCAATCAAACGGATCACAGATCCAAAGCTTTATTGCCCTGTACATCACTGAGAAATAAAAGAACTCATCACATCGATCATTGAGGTGCCAAAATTTTTAAATTTATCCACACATAATAAGTTTCTAAAATTGCCAGGATAATTATTTTGTTTAAAGTAAGGGATTAATTATCTGTTTTCTCGTAAATGTAGTCCATACCTTGGTAAGTTATGGGGGAGGAAAGGTACAAAGCAGAGAAAATATTCCATTTCAGCAGTGGATGATGGCAGAGAAAATTTGCATACTCGATGCAGGGGTAGAAGTTTTTTAGTTATAATGAAGAGAAGAATATTTTAGTTATGTGAAGCCACAGAGTGACAAGGGTATCAAAAGATGGAAAAGTTGAGGCTGGCACGAGTTAGAGAATAGAGAAGGAAGTTAAGTTGGATTTAAAGGAGATGGATCGGGGGACATATTTTCAACGTACTACTATATATATAATCACGAGCAAAATAAGCTGTTGCAAGCAGTGACAAGTATTAATTTCCGGGTCACGGGAAGGTTTCAACATTAATTAATGTTCCCAGCTGTTTAGTTTTGTTTATAACTTGGAAAAAATCAGACACAGATGACAGATATTGTTGGTTGGATATGTCATCTTAATTAGCCTTTTAGGGGTTGGAAGGGTAGGAAAAGATGAGAGGGGTGTTACTGTTGGTGTGAAAGTGAAAGGGTACAAATACGTGCTTTGTCCTACATGGTAACTCTTGCTGGAGCAGGTTAGGTCTCACAATGTTGACAAACCAAGCCCTTTGTCTCAAGTCTAAACATGTGTTTGTAGACAAACACATTTAGTTATCATCATCATCCGTTGGTTGAATTCTAGCTTTCCCTGCCTAACTTTCTGCCTCTCACTTCAGTGGCATATCAACATTAATTTTTTTCCTATATTATTTCCAACTGGAAGTGGTGAGTCGCATGCACTGAATTTGAGGTAAGCTAAATTATTCTTAATTAATAAATAATACAGTTTCTTATAAATTTTATTTTATATATATATATATATATGGATGTATGTTGATAGAGTGTGGATAACATAGAAAAAAACCCCGACAACAACAATATTAATCATATTCCATTATAAATCATTTATTAAGAGGTCACACCTTATAACTTCTTTTAGTATTCTTCTTGGTCTTCCTCTACGCGTTTTAATAAAGTTCTCAGCCATTTGATCAACTCTTCTTACTGACTCATCTTGTCCTCTTCTTTGTACATGCTCAAACCACTTTAAACAATTTTCTACCATCTTCTCCTCGATAGATATTATTCCAATTTCTCCTTGTATACAATCATTTCATATCTTATCTATTTTTGTATGACAACACATCAATTTTAACATTCTCATCTCTACTACTTTCATATTATACTCTTATTGCCCTTTTAGAGCCCAACATTCACAATCATATAACATTGCTAGTCTTATAGCAGTTCGATAAAATTTCCCGTTAAGCTTACTATGTACCTTATGATCATAAATAACTCCTAAAGTTTTTCTCCACTTTAACAACTCAGCTTATATCCTATGTATAACATTCTGATCAATTTCACAATCATTCTGTAAAATTGACACCAAATACTTAAACTTTGACACTTCTAGAATAGATTGCTCTCCAATTATTACCTCTAAATCATTTCTAACTAATCTCTTAATAAATTTACAATGTATATATTCTGTTTTACTTCTACTTAAGTGAAAACCTTTTAATTTCAAAGTATATCTTCATAACTTAAGTTTAAAGTTGATCTCTTCTCTTGAATTCTCAATTAAGATTATATTATCCATGAAAAGTATACATTTAGGAATTTCCTCCTGTATATGTTCTGTTAAAACATTCAAAATCAAATCAAACAAATATGGACTCAAGGAAGATTCTTGATGTAAAGCTATAATTATAGGAAAGTCTTTTATCTCACCTCTAGGAATTCTCATACATATTGTTGTTCATTCATACATATCCTTTATGACTCGAATATAAGCTACATGAACACATTTCTTCTCCATTGCTTTCCACAATACATCTCTTGGTACTCTATCATATAGTTACTTCAAATCAATAAAAACAATATGCAAGTCTCTCTCTTTACTCCAATATATTTCAATCAAACCCCTTAATAAATAAATAGCCTTTGTTATGAATTGTCTTGACATGAATCCAAATTGATTTTCTGAAATATGAGACTCCTTTCTTAGTTTATGTTCAATCACTCTTTCCCAAAGTTTCATGGTATGATTCATGAGTTTTATCCCTCGATAATTAGCACAATTCTGCATATCCCCCTTATTCTTGTATATGGGTACCAAAGTGCTCTTTTTCTATTCCTCTGGCATTTTCTTTTACCTTAAAATCTCATTAAAAAATTTAGTTAGTCACAAAGTTCCCTTCTCTCCTAAGCACTTTTAAACTTATCATTAGGGCCGATAACCCTACCATTATTCATTCTTTTAAGAGCTAATTTTATCTCTCCAACTCGGATCCTATGATAGAAACTTAAATTCAGTTCATTTTTGTAAGTTGTTAAACCTTCTGTATCACTAGTCATACCCACATTGAAGAGTTTATAAAAGTAGTTCTCCAATCTTTCTTTGATATCATTTTCAGTAACCAAAATTTTTCCTTTCTCATCCTTAATATATTTTATTTGATCCAAATCTCTTGATTTCCTTTCTCTATTTTAGGCAAATTTATAAATCTTACGTTCACTATTCTTCGTTACTAAATATTGGTAGAATTTTTCAAAAGCCTTAGATCGAACCTCACTTATTGCTTTCTTAGTCTCCTTTCTAATAAGTGATAACTCTTCCTATTTTCCTTGTTATTGCACAAGTATAAAGCTTTAAAATACTCTTTTTTTTATTTAATTTTCTCTTACACACTCTCATTCCACTACCAAGACTTTTTATCTCTAAGTCTAAAATCTATGGATTCACCTAAAACTGCTTTAGCGGTATCCTTGATTCTTTTACCCATCTTATCACATAAGATGTTAGCATTTCCTTGCGAGTTCTAAGTACCTTTCTCCTATACTTTTCTTGTAAATGTCACTTGTTGTTCACCTTTTAGTTACCACCACTTAATCTCAGGATTTAAAACTTTTTGACTTTTTAATTTACGACTCTCAACCAACACATCAAGCACCAAAACCCTATGTTGTGAAGTTAAGTTCTCTCCAAGGATTACTTCACAGTCCTTACAAGCTCGTCTATATGAATTTCTTACAAAAAAGAAGTCAATTTGTGACCTTTGGGCTCCACTCTTATATATGACTAAATGTTCCTCCGGTTTCTTAAAACAAGTGTTCATAATTGGGGGGTTATAAGCCATTGAGAAATTAAGAATGGAATGCCTCTCCTTGTTTGATTCTCCAAAATAAAAATTATCATGAGCTCTCATATATTGCCCTGTCTCTTTCCTCACATAACCATTAAGGTCACCACTAATGAAAATATTTTCCTCTTGTGGAATGTCTCGAATTAAACCCTCCAAATCTTCTCAAAATTTATCCTTAATATGTGCTTCTGACCCTACTTAATGTGCATGAGCACTAATAACATTAAAAGTATCGTGTCCAATAATCAATTTTAAGGATAAGATATTATTTCAAATTCTTCTGATTCCCACCACATTCTTTTTCCAAACTTTGTCCATAAGAATATCAACTCTATTCCTTACTCTGAGCTTCCCTATATATCGACGTTTAAAGCCAGTAATATTTATCTTTTTCGCATTTTCTCCCACCCATTTAGTTTCTTAAGAATACAAGTTGTTAATTTTCCTTTGAATCATAACGTCCACTACTTTTATAGATTTACTTGTTAAAGTATCAATATTCCAAGAATCAAACTGAATCAAATCTACTCTCATGGGCTAACTTTTTTACCCACATCCATCCAAAATGATATGAGAACCCTTGCTCATTTAATACAATACCCGGGAGTTGATGTAACAGCTCTAGCTCATTTAACACTGCATTTAAGTCATACAGCACGTTACTTCTAGGTAACGAGCTAGCCTTAGCATAAAAATATCTTTGATCCATGTTATAGAAATTTGATAAAATTTTACATTGGCTGTTGAAGGTCTAACACAACTCTCTTCCTTTATCCAGGTTTAAGACCCTAAAATATTAAGATCAAGGCAAGGATGGAACATGAAATTTCGCAAAGTGTTGAATGGGATTCCCATCATCAAACTTTCACCACTCACTACTCATTTGGTTCCTTGACACATGGAGGTAAAGTAATGTAATCTAATGATTATTACATAATTACATGAACTCGATCCATAACTCATGTATATGTCAATACTCTAGTCTTAATTAATGATTTTTTGACTTATATCTAGACATCATTGGATGATATATGATGCTATCTCTCCATCCCATATTATAAAGTAATAAATAAGATTTCACGTATATTAAGAAAAGTATATAACATCATTAAATTTCTTTAAAAAATTCAAAAATTCCTATTTTATCCCTATGAAATATCCTTATTCAACATAATTTATAATATTAGACATTACATTAATAAGGATAAAAATGATAAATAAAATCATATTAACTTATAATATGAGATAAAAAAAATTTCACTTATCTCATAATATGAGATGGAGGGAGTATATCACAAACAAGCTTCATAGCAAGCAAAATTTAGGTGCTTAGTTTTGTTAAAATTTAACACATTTTCCATTTTTTTTAATTTTGCTTCTTGTTTGTTTGGTTCAACTAAAGGGATTAGAGGAATTTTTAATAAAGGAAATTGGAGAGGAAAAGATTTGAAGGGTTTTGAAATTCTCTTATTTAATAGGATTGAAAAGATTTTAATAAAATCTTATTTAGTTTAAGAAAAAATTTGGGTAATTAAATAATAATTACTTAATCCCAAAAAAAAAACCTCAATTTAAGAGTTGAGAGAGGAAATAAAGGGGTGGTGGAGGGAATTAGAGGAATTAAATTCTCTTTCCCCTTTAAAATCCCTTCAAAAACTTCCAACAAAACAAAGCCAATGATTCAACCATCTTATACCAATGATTCTCCCCGTCATTAATAATTAGGCTTACCCATTTCTGTGGGTATCCATTTGTGTGGGGATTTTCTTTTCTTTTGTCTTTTTTTGCTCCAGCTTCCTTCATATGATTCACTCTTGATTTTGGATCATGAGCTGCATTATTCATAACTTATAATTAATATAATTTTTTTATAATTTACTATTCACAAACCATATGAAATGTGCAATTTACATTAAGCTCCATACCCCTCTTTATTCTATCATTATTATTCTATTTTTTATCTCTTCTATATATTTTTTTACTTTTTGAATTTTTCATTTAAAAAATCTAGTTTAAAGTCAAAACGCAAAACATTCCAATCAGAATAAGGAGCATACAACAGAATAGCTTGAGATATTATTAAGAACGTTAATGATTTTAAGACAATCAATCATAGCAGGAATGTAATAAAGGGGCAATAATTATACAACAGCCTCGACAATTTAATAGTAAAAACTAGATGAGCGCTCGGATTCCTTGCTGTTGCATCTCTCTTAGTCTCCACATCAAATAAATACAATCTTCTCCTCGATCTTCTGGTTCCATTTGTTGTAAAGCCCAAGCATAATATACGGTGTGGATTGTATCCTATAAATAAATGAAAATGATCATCCTGAAATTAAATACCTCACTAGCAAGGTTGCCAGCCTTTTTCATTCACTTCATCCAAATGCTACAACGTATAATTGCCTAGTGAAACTTAGCCCCTACGCTCTAAAACTGTAGGGCAAATGGTAAACGCCCATGATATGGCCTGACAGGCTGGTTTAGTTTAGCCCAGGCAAAATATAATTTTGATGTTGAAGAATGAACAGTAAAATCAACGGCATTTACCTTGCCTCCTTCTGTAATTGACCCATTCCTATCACGTACACAATAGATTTGCTGTGTTTGAAACTGAAAATTCATTGAACAGAAACCATCACAATAACCACCTAGTATAAATCTTGTGAATTAGCAGAAGAATTCTAGAAGTGAATATCCATATACCATTACGATGATTAAGGGAGAGGACCCCATCATCTTAGTCTCTCTCACTTCAACCTCGGATACATGCAAAATCTGCATCAGAAGTCAACTGTTACAAATGGCACTATATTGAACGGAGAACTAACTCAGTCATGTATGAATAAAAAGACTATAAAGTAAATAATTACAATCTTCAATTGATTTACATGAGTTAAATTAAAATTCCAAGTCAATAAAAAAATATTAATAGATTCTAAATATTCTATTAGTAGATGATAGAACCAAAAATAGAGTTTCATCATTTATGAGAAACATCAATAACAAGACATGGCTATAACCTGACTGAATATGTGACTTACATAATCACATTAGGTTTATGTTTAATTTAGTCTAATTAATTAATCACCTAAAGTATTAGGGGTTTAATATAATTGGAATGCCTTTTAATGATTCAAAAAACACTATTAGGTAATTGAGGAAACTAGATTAATAGATATAACTGTAATTGTAATTAAGAGGGACATTAAGAGATCATCAAAGTTATAATAATTCAAGTTATCACTTGTGTTTTGCTCAAATTAAGCAATCATGTGAAGTTAATACTCAATCAGATTTTTGTTATCAAATCCCCATAGGAATGATACTTACTTTTTATTACTTGATACAACCGGTGCACTTATAATTTAACATTTTGAGTATCAACATGAATATGAAAGAATATCGCCATAAGAAATTCAAGAAATTAGCAATCTCACCTTGTTATCAAAGAATATACCATTACTTTGGTATGCGGCATGCTCCGCTTTACAGCGTTCAATGAGCTTAGGACTACAATACTTTTTCAAAATTTCAACATCTCCCTACACAGGAATATTTATAATTCATCTAGAAGAATGAACAGAAATACAGAAGCGCATCAAAGAATTAGAATTCCAACATTTTTGCTCAAGTTTTGCACTGACCTTAATGTAAGCATTAAGCACTGGTTTTATTGCCTCCTGAACTTCCCCCACAAATTCAGGTAATGAGAAATAACTAATTCATGCAAACACAACAAAGGAAGAAAGATGTCAACCAGACTTAATAAAATATTAGTGTTTACAATAAAAACAAAAGGCATGAGACATACGGATCTCTTTGACGAATTTCCTTGCATGATACCGCGGCATCTGTCTCTTGAAACATACTATCATTAATACTGTAATATGATGATCATATATTAGCACTTGACCTATTTTGGAATATAACCAGCCACACGGTATTTCTAAGCACAACGGGGATGAAAAGAAACCCAGGCGTACTCTTGTATTTTGTGAATAATGGGGTTGTCACTGGTCTCGTATCTGTCACGTAAATCTTCTACAATCTGTCAGTTTCAACACACAAATAAATGGTGACTTGGAAGTCAAACATGGACATTTTTAATACAATGCTAAATTATCACAAAAGGCACAACTACAGTATGGATGCAACATAAAAGCTACAGAATACAAAATTACAGAGAGGATAAAAAAATAACAAAAAAGAAAGAGCTATGTTGGTAGAAGAATGAACAACAGGGGTATAGTATAACACACCTCCTGGCCCTTTGACTTCACAGGGTCACTATACTGAATGAATAGTTTGGATGTAGGATGGCCCTTCACCTGAATAAAATGCAAAGAAATAAATAACTTGATGAAAAGATTTTTAAGATCATCCACTAACAAAGCACCACCAAATAAGTTACCCTCTCCTTCAATTGATCAAACTTCTTAGCCCACCACGACTTTTGTGAGGGCACAACAACAAGTTCTGTTCTAGTACTCATTTCCCCACTTGATTTGAGAGGAACATGCCTTCTCTTTGTTGGATTACTACTTATCTCCTCTTTCACTATGTCATATCCTTTTTTAGCTATGTTGACTAACTTTGCTTCCTTCAATTTTTGGAAGGCCATGAAAACATTTGGGGAAGAAATGGTTGACTTAAATTTGCCAAACAATGAGTCTGCAGCATTAGTGGACCCAAATTGCTGGTGTTTCTCTTCCTCGGGTGAGGTCTGACTTCCTTGTTTTGCATCAGCATCCTGTTCAGATGAAGAACCAGAAGAAGCTGAAGAATCCTGCTTTCCAATCCCAAAAGTTTCTTTCACCTGAGTTACACACCGAACATAATCAATAAGCCATCATCAAGTGCCAACCCATGCCACTTCCTTGCTGATTCAAAAAAATTACAGACAAACCTCCTCAGTAGCAGATGAAATCTTCTCTTTCACATTTTCAGAGACCTGCAAAAAATAACTATCACTGATCAAATTTTTGGCAATTAGAAAAATATCATATTATTTAGAATAGAAAAGGGCTCTCCACAAGTCCCAGAACTAACTACAATGGGGGGAAAATCTAATGTGAAAGGAATACATTGCAGCAAAAACAGGGGCAAAAAAACTGCAAGATGAACGCATTGGCCTTTTTCAAGATAATTATTTTCCATTTCTGAACCACTTATTTGGAGCACGGCAAGACTTCAAGATGAACTGTGATTATACCTTCTTTGCTGCAGCTTCAGCATCTGTCCACACTTCATCCACCTGTTTATACACCTGCTCAGTTTTCTGCTTTGTTCTGCATTCGCCATTTCACCATCTCAGGCCCTCCATTGAAGTGTCCACCCAGCCTTGACATACAACAGTATGTCTCAGCCTATTAATTAATAACTTAAAATAATACATCCTAATATGGCCACCACAATGAAAGATTTACCGTTCTCTAAGCTCCTCTTTTACCCCTCTCAGCTCCTCTGCTTTTTCCTTCAGCTCCTTCACAGACTGCTGAAATTCTGGATTTCTACGACCAAGGAAAGACAAGAAAACACTTCAAGCAGCCAATTATTCACGTAAGAGAGAGGGAAGTAAGCCTCGTGAATAGTAAAATGAAGAAGCCATACAACGCAAAGAGAAGCATAAGTTGAAGTTTGGTTGTTCCAAAATGTGAAGTTGCAAAGGTAACTCATATATAATGAGTAATAATAAAGAACTATCGCTGTTCACATCTTGCCGGTGCAATGCAATGATAGAGAACCGATAGCAAATTCTAAGACGTACAGTCCAGGCACAGAATTTGCAAGAATGAATCAATGAATGACTAAATAGAGTTGAATTACCTATCCGCTTCGCCTTTCACTTTCTTCGAGAATTCATTGAAGACACCATATCTACGAGGACTCGAAAACCTATCCGCAGAAAGCAAGCGCCTTGAAGCCTGTGAAATTGGAAATCACAGCAGGTCGGTGAAAACACACAAGATGTTCGCCGTGGAGAGAAACAAAAATAGATTTTGTCATTAAATATGCAAACGAACAAACCTGCCGAGAAGTTAATTGAACAAAAAGAGATCGCTTTGACAGTAACAAGTCACGAACCAGCTTTATGCTTGCCATTTGAAGGGATCAGCCTTGAGTAAATTTTCGTGATTTTTTATTTCTTTTTCGGGAAAACTCTGGTATCTTAAGATGCCCAATAAATATCAACTACTTTTCTAAATTCATGATATTTCTAATTTCCCATCTTGAAGACGAAGAAAGGGGAGAGAACGGAAGAAGAAAGGAAGCACTGCATGTGAACTTCGCCACACAGTAAAATATCTTCGCGCTCTAGGGTTGCTCCGTTCAGAGCCACTACCCCGCTACCCCAAAGGTGAATCAGCCCAAGCCCATTTCTGTGCTTTTAAAACTAAAGTACCCAAACAACACACACTTTGAGCCCACTAACAGGCTCCTGAGGACCGGGAAAATTTGAGGCTGTCAAGCCAAAAAAAAATATACCCTGCGTAACTGTTAAAAAACAAAAAGGCATGGGAGAAAGTGACTGATAGACCATCATTCTTATTTAAGGCATTTAAGATTTTGACATACACCATATAATTAAGTCCAAAGTTTGAGTTTCGTGCAACATTTTTAAATGTAAAATGGCAAATATATGTGATGTGGAGCTTGACTTTCACTAGATAATCGAAGTAGAACTAGATAATCGAAGTAGAATATAAAGAGAACTTATTTTTAGGCACTTTAGTTATAACAATATCACAAGGAATGATCAAACTCTTGTTAACTCAAATATATTTTACAGAGAACACAAAAATATTAGTGAAGAGTTCATAAGTAGAAAAATATTCTGAATTAATTAATATGAATTGTATGTATAAAAGAGGCCTTTAAATAGATAAAAAGATATTTTAAAGTAATTAGGAATTTTTGGGGACTTAAATAATACTAATAAATTTAGAAAAATTCTAAAGATAACTAGTTATCTATAGATCTAAACATAAAAATAATATCATAATCCTAATACTACTAAATATTTCTTAAAAATAAAGTTTATCTAGAATTTAAATTAAACTAATTTAAATATAAAATTTGACCCCATAAAATACAAGTTGGAAGCTACAAAATATCTTAATCTAATTTGAAATCAAATCAAAATCTTATCCTAATATTTAAAGTGTACGCTTGACTTTTAATAAAGTCATATGATTCATTAATTAAGCACACATCTCTTTAAGTAGTTTCTCTTTCATGTAGAACTTTAAGCTTAAATTTTTCTCTCTATTTGGGTTTAAAAAAAGTGATTATCTCCCTTAGAATAGTTGAGGACATCACTAATATCTCATGGTTTAATTCAGAATGCATTTAAACCCAAAAAGTAAGATTATGGTCTTATTTAACTCATTTATGAGTGTAATAGTGTCTTTGGCCTTCAATAAAATGAAATATACTAATTAACTCTTGAAATTTCCTAAACACTTCTCTTATCATTAGGTTTCTTAAAGCTAACATATTTATTTGAGATGAATCATGTACTGTAATAAAAAAGTCCTTCACACATCAACATGTACATGAAGTTACACGAAATCTTGGGACGATTTCCTTTTTTTTTTTTTAATTGATAAGCCCAAAAGAGGCATGAAATCAACTAGCTAGAGCATATAATCTCGAAGGATGATCCCAAGATAGAAGCTCAATATATCCTCGAGGAGGAAAATCAAAAGTTAAAATTGCCTTGACGTGAAAATTTTGCCAGCCAATCAGCACCCACAACAGCATCCCTAAAACCATGATGGGGAGAAACTTCCCAATTTTTGAGAAACTTCCCACAAAGTCTTGGGACAAAATTTCATACCCCTCTAAATGGTGGGGAGTTAATATATGAACTATGGTTTTTTCAACCTTCATAAATGATCAATGATGTCATTTATTTGTAGTTTTATTTTTTATAAAAGAATATAAGATATTTATGCATGTTGTATGCCGGTATCTTGCTCCCCAAATCGTTAAAATAGTAAGAAATTCAAATTCAATATGCGATTGTACTCAAGTTTTTTTTGTTGAGAGTCCACATGCCATATCCTGCATTTCAAACTATTTATTAATATGTTTAGCCGAGGGATGGGAGAGGAAAAATTTTAATATACAAAAAAAAAATAATAAAGAAGAGATTTTTATTTTACATTATTTAAAAGAAAAAAAGAAATTATAGTAAAAAAAATTAATATTATTTTGTTTGATTCAGGGAGATGGAGAAGAAAAATAATTATTAATAGACCATTAGCCCCCTATTTAAGTGTATTTTCCTCCTATTTCCTAATTACAAATTCATATACCTAACATTGGATTTACAACACGCACGATATGAACTAAATACTTTGGGATTCGGATCCAAACATCCTGAACAAGGACAACAAAGTGGTCCTAAACTTGAATGAAGGGTAGCTGTGATCACAAACGCTATAGAATTAAGAAGAGATGTCTCCTGAAGAAGAAAAAGTGAAAACCCAATTTGAACTTCAAAATTATGTCACATTGCTCAAACAAGCTCGCAAGTTCACCCCACCCACAGGATGATACACTGCGCAGGCTTAGGCCATCCCTCCGTCCCTTTAACAAGGCATGTAAATTCAAACATACGCATTTGAAATCCATTTTGTTTTCTGTACAGGGATTACCATTACAATTTGTGAAGTACCAGTATTTGCTTCTCCATCTTTATCATTTTTGTCATAACTGATCCAACGGAAGCTAATGAAGAAGAAGATATGGCATAAGGCAGCGAAAGGAACCAGATGCTCAATCGCAATAAGTTTCTAACCTCCAGACATGCTGTAAACATATAAAAACTAATCTGGCATCCATACAAGCCAAAGGAGCTTAATCATGGTGGGGAAGCAGAACAGAGCATGATTCGAGGGGAAAAAAAATAAAAGGTAAACAAAGGAGGTCACTGAAACCTGGGTTGGGGGTGCAGGATTCCGACGGTGACTAGAGAGGAGGTCGGCAACGGCGACGGTGACTGGAAGGAAGCTCGACGACGTCTGACACGCGAGAGTGGCTATGTTTGCGAAGCGAACCCTAGTACAGAATGAAAGGGACGCATTGAGGATGAGAGGGTGTCAGGATTTCTGAAATTTTGAGGGGTAATTTGGTCAGATTGGATAGAATGACATTTTTTTTTTTCAAATTGCTCTTTTTGGTGGGAAAATACATGAGGCGAAGGGTGGGATATCATTTTCAGTTCTCTCACCTCATTTTTTTCACACCAAGTAAGGGAAATCAAAATATGTAAAAACTCTCCCCTTCCCATTCGTTCCCCATTTTCCCGCAATCAAACGCAGCGAAAGGAGAGAAAATAAATGTAGAATTTAAAAAGCCAATTCCAGTTCAAATATCAGATAAGTCGTAATAAGTGTTTTGTCTCAGTTCTACTAATGCTTTTTTCGTTAATCAAAGTACCTAACATGTTAGAAGATATTGATATCTTGGTGCCTTCAATCTGTAGTGGACTGCTCTTTCCAGGACTGTTAGCGCTGGTCTCTAGCCACCTAGAACTACCAGGGACGCGATCCACCTCACGAACATTCAAAAGACTAAAGCCACCTGGAACTCACTGATTGTCTCATGCCACCTCGGAAGAGGACATATTCTCAGACAGAGAAGAAAGTACTTACCACTTGACCCCACTCAGAAGCCGGAGTCCGAGCTAGTAGCTAGCCTCAGGTATAGAACCGGAGTTCTCTATCAGGGAATTCCAGGAGTGAAATAGTATGGTTTGATAGAACCAGGTAGTAATAGGTCGGAAAGGAAGAGAAGGATACTCCAACGGACTCGGGCTGTTAGTTTGTAGCATTTTCCGTCGTTTAGTTCAATCTTTTTCTTTTTCTTCTAAATTGACTTGTTTAGAACTGGCTTACGAAACGGTTTATTAAAAGCGAGGGAAAGAAGGCATTTTATTTCGAGTGGATAAACGTTCCGATAATGGACCCCGATTGAGTTTCTCATGGAACCATAATGTCGGTGACCACTAGTAAGAGGGAAAACAAATGCAGGAAGAAGAAGTAATTTCAAGATGGGATTGATAAGTGAAAATAGTAAAAGTGAAAGTCGGTACGAGTAATAATATGCATGGGCTCAACATCAAGATCAATAAGAGAATTTGATTAAAGAGTGATTGGTAGGATCAATCACAAGCGAGATTAGCTGATGAGAAGCGCTTGGCTTGAGATGAAGCTGCGACCTCGGAAACCAACGCTTGAATGAGCAGAGTCTTGACCTGCCAGGGTCTGTACGGATAGCCATCCCTCGCGTACGAGTTCAGCAGCGCCGCACTCGCCTCCGTCACCAGCCTTCCGAACGCGTTCTCCTCGTCGTTCCTCGCCGTTGCCTCCGCCAATGTCAGATCCCACCGGTACCGTTCATAAGCCCTCGACCCGAACACCTTCCGCACCGTCGAGGTCTCCGGTACCATTCTCGGCCACTTCTCTCTCCTTCCGCTCCAGAACCTTCGCATTAACATTGTTGTTTAGATATATTTTGCGGAAGGAATTTCATAAACTGTATTTGTTGAGAGAAGAGATCTTACTGTGGAGTACATCTTCCCCTGGTTCTGGTATAAAGGAAACCAGGCCTCTGAACTCGAGCTGCAGCTATTTGCGAATCTGAAAACAATAACAGACAAAATAGAAGAAGAACACTCATCCTGCAGGACCCCAACCACTCAACTTGGACTCCCATTTGTGAGAATCAATACTCCATTGTACAGGCTCCGAGATCTCTCAGTTCTGAGATTTCTTCTTCTTATGGTTTTGGATGTCAACCACGAGCGTTTCTCTACTTTATCGGAACTAGTGAAATAGACAAACACCTTGTTTGTTTGTTTCACCCTTGTTTCTTTTCATGGACTTTTTTACCATTCCCATTTACTTTTAGATCAGTCTTTCAAAAGATGAAAGAATTATATTTTGATTTTAAAAAAATAAATTTATTATAAAATATTGACTCATTACTACTTATTTTTAAAATTTTATTATTTCATATTTTAAATTTTAATATTTTGTATCAATTAAAATTTTTTTTATAATTAATTCATGTTGGTCTCTAATTGTAATTTTTCTTAAAAAAATTTGTTTTCGGCCAAGATTTGTCTTAAAAATTTGAATGGAGGGACTCTAAAAATTAAAAAAAAAAACCAAAAAAAGAGAGGCGAAGTTTATGAAAGTTTATGAAGGAGAAAAAGAGAGGTCCGGATTATTAATCAGAAAAAGCATACATGAGAGGGCCGTCAATAAAATATGGCCCAAGGATAAAAATGTTTTCAAGAAGAAGGACACAAACGGGAAAAGAGGGCGGGGGGTCCAAGTGAAGAGCGCTGATGACACTTTCAGAGCTTTCTTCGTGTGGTCCGATAAGAGACGGACACCAAAAGAAAAAAGTGAGCTCCGGAGCTTGCGGCTCTCTGCTCCCATGAGGAGCATACAACCCCGATCTCAATATTCCCGCCATTTGAAATTATAATGCACCGTACTCTTTTTTTCTTTTTTTTTTCCGAAGAAAAATGAATCCCTTTTTAATATCTTTAATAGTATTTTTATCAAATTATAATTATAATGCTTAGTCAATTGTAAGAATGGTGGTAACAAATAATTACTCATTACATTTTCAAAGGGTTAATAACCAATATATTATAATAGAACAGAATAAATTAATACAGATGCAAAGTTACAGTTTTTTTTTCAATTCTTTGAATTGTATGTATAAATTATTAAATTTTATTTGATACCCCTGTTGATACGTGACTTCAGTTCGTCAGGATTTTGTCAGACCAACTGAAATACGTCGCCATTCCATTCCTGCAACACCTTATGATTCCGTCAATGTCTCAGTTAGAGCTTGCTTGCATTGCCCAGGGAAGAGTTTTTTTCACACTGCCAAAACTTTAGACCAGTACAAATCTAACCTCAGGCAAACGTGAGGCCAGTGGCTTTTCGTCTGACATGCTGCAATGGGAAGGACCAAAAAATCGATATTTAATTTTATCAAATAAAAATATTTGTCCTTTAAAATTTACAACTATTCCCCACTCATTTACAACCAGTTCTTTTGTCAGTGTTGAAAATAATCAACACTGGCAACATGGTTGTACAAATGGGAACCGTTGTTTCATATATGCACATCATTATTCTCTTGTATAGGCGCTCATTTATTTAACCACATATTAGTAATCAGATAATTGTACAAAATCTTCGCAGACCCCAAATCCCAACAAGGTCACTGCAATTTGGTTGAGAAGATAATACTCAACTACGGAAACACTAACTTGGCAGGGACACAAATCTAGAAGAATCGGATACATTTCAACGGCAAAGCGCGCTCATTGGTCATCTAGCTATTACGTTCTGCATTGATCTGAACTTCTAATGGCACAAAGGGCATCCGCTGTGAGAAAGTCATATTTACAAAACATTGAAAAAAAACTGACATGGCAACATAAACATAAATCATGGTGACAAGGGGGGTCAGAATGCAACATTGATCGTAAGTGCGTGTATGTACAAGAGAAGAATGCAACTAAGCTACATGCATATAGCAGGCTGATAATCCATTGGAGCCTATCCATAAATTTTAGGACTCGCGGTATTTGGTCAGGTCAAATGTCAGAGTTCTCGAACAGCTGTAGAAAGCAGATTATGTGTACCACGTCAACTTGGTGGATCAAGAGGCTTTATGACATCAACATAATGACAGGATGGAATTTAAATTCAATAATTGTCAAGCTTACCTTCTCTCTGAGTCGCGGTAAACCCCAACCAATGCTTCAGCTTTGTCATAAAAGCTATCTTTCAAGGATATCACAATACTTTGAAAGCCACTACTACCATCAGCATCCTGACTAGCCCTTGCTCCTTCACAAGATTTGGAACGAATAAATCCAGCAACCTTGGCAACATTTAAGTTGTCCAATGCAGCATCAACTTCGTCCAATATGAAAAATGGTGAAGGCTTGTAACTGCAACATTAAGCAAGTACGGAACTCAACAAGCAGATAAAATCACTATGGAGCATGGCTGCTTGTGCCAGATGTGTCCAGCATGTCCCTTACAAGAACTCTTGTTTAAAACCATAAGTCAAAGTAGATATATACAAGACATTACAATTTAGATAATGCTTAGAAAAATTAAATATAAAAATTTGAGTCAAAACATCCTTGAGATATAGGTCTATATATTTATGAAATGTACCTGTGGATGGAGAATAGCAAAGCTAGTGCAGCAACAGTCTTTTCCCCACCAGATAGCTGCTCCATATCACGAAAGCGCTTTGTTGGGGGCATAGCAGTATACTTGATGCCATGTAGAAATGGATCATCTTCATTTTCCAAGTTTAAGTATGCTGTTCCACCCAGTGGATGGGTGCTACTCTTCGTAAGTTGTTTGTATATTTTATCTATATTACTAGATATGTGGTTGAAAGCATCCATGAACAACTCATACCTACATTTTATCAAATAAACCTGGCTTCATCAAAGGATAGATGTCATGCACAAACAGCAAAAACAGAAAACTTTCAAATGAGCTCTATAATAGCCTACAGACACCAAAGAAAAAAAAAATCCCATGTTTCAGGATATAAATTAATAACTCAATCAGAACCTAAAACCAACAAAAGCAAGAAGAATATAGAGAAAGAAGCCAATACCAAAAAAAAAGCAGACAACTCAGATGATAAATGATTGAAGAGTTTAAAGAACTAGAAAGATCTATAAAGGAAGCAAGTAGGAAAGCTAATGGTTGGCAGAAGGTTCTTCAGACCACTTCCAACCACCCCCACACCGCCGCCCCCACACACACAAAAAGAAAACAATAAAAAAAATGTGCAATTGTCACGGACCAATAGCAGCTTGACCGTTTAATGCCATCCATAATATAAGAATCTATATTCCCAGTTTGAATCAATACAAAATTGATCTTTGAGTATGCTCATTCATAGATCAAACTATCCCAGATCTAGTCAAGGGGTCATTCACGCTTCTCCCAGAATCTATCATGTGAATACAAGATAGGTGACTACAGCATGGTAAGAAAAATAATAGTAAACAGTACTTGGAACTTGAGATATATAATTTTTGCATTATCATCAGATTTGGCAAATAATAATCCCAATTTAGGTTTTCCGGAATAGAACTACTACAACTTCCTCATGGCATACCAAAACTCTGCACTTTTTCTCCTCTTGATATCAGCAAATGTTTCTCTTTCTTATAAATAATCATATATAAAAAAATATATTTATGACATAAGGAACAACTTTACCTGCATTTGCTACAAGAAAAAGCTCTCCCTCACATATAAATGTCATACAAAATCACCAAACTGCCCTTCCTAATTCATCAACTATATATGCATGGTAACACATTAAACCATTTGTTTAAACTTAATAATTCAAACCAAATACGGCAGTCCAGAATCCCTTTAGCTTTTCATATTCCACCTCAGGTTTTCAAAGTAATCTAACATTAAGACTCCTTGATATGTTTTGATCAAATTTGTACTATAGAAACTATCGGTTAAACACACAGCATGTAATAGCAAAACAATACATAAAAATACCTCTTCTGCTTAACTGCATTGAACCTATCAGCCTTCTCCTTCTCCTCTTTCCTGACAGCTTCAAACTCTTCAGTTACAGCCCTTTCCTTTTCCAGCAGAGCCTCATATTGATCCAATGCCTTCAAATTTGGTGCTGTTCTTTCAATTTCAGATGTCAAGGAATCCATTTTTTGCTTAAACTCAACCTCAATTTTGTCCCTGTCAGAGTTCCTCCTATCCTTCAGTGCCCTACTTAGTTGATCAAAGTCAAAAACTGGGCCTGGTATTGAAGTACCAGTATCCATTGGATCTGATATAATTGGCAGGCTAAGTTGTTCTAGTTCACACTTCTCTAAAATGTCCTGCTTCTGCACAATCAACTGCTCAATCTGTGCCTCCTGTAAAGACCGTAAAGATGTGTTCATTTATCTATAAATGATACTAATTAGTTACACAAAGAACAAATCGATGGCCACTCTAACCTTTGAGTTTATCTGACGATTTAGTTTAGATATGTTTGTTGTGGCTGAAGAAGCACGCTTTTTCCATTCCTGGATATCCTTCTCACAATCTTCTGACTTAGATTTCCACTCTACAAGAATAGAATGGAATAACAATCAGACTCACGAGGAGAAAAATAACAAATAAATGGGAAGTGGAAGCAGTTCAGTTCCTATCAAGACCAATGAAACTGTGATCCCATTAGTTTCAAATGGGAACGGCAGAGAACCAGCTTATAAGCCTGCCCCAGATAACCAAGGCCTCACCCTGATAACAACAACCCCCCGGCGGGGGCAGTGGCCCAAAAGCAGAAAGGTGAAAAAGAAACTCGGCCATAAATATTGTAATGCCATTCTATCTAGTTATTATCATAATGTAAAACCAAGTGGCACCAAATATACCCTGAACTTCTTCCTTCAACTGGTTAATATCTTCAGTAGCTTTCTCAGCTGCCAACTTTGTTTCAGCCTCTTTGTGCTGTACGTGTTTTAAATCATGTTCAAGAGCACTTAAAGAAGATTCCAGTTCTCTAATTCGTGTAGTCATATCCCGATTTTGCTCATACTCCAGCCTGATAGTTATTTGAAGAAATAATGTTAATGAATTAATGCATTAATTAAGAGAAACTAAATAGACAGCAATAAAAGCTAAAACTTAAGCCTCATTTCGAATACAAATTTTTTTTAAATCAACTTTCCCCTTTTCTGTCCACGATAACCAACTTTACTTTTAAATTTTAGAAGATACTTTAAAGTCTTCCGAGTATAACAGCTCAAGTTGAAATTTTTTTTTTTGGCCACAGTTGAATTACTAATATTGATTCAGAGAAATAAATAGCATCTGTTAAAAGTGAATTGACAGATAACATTTGTCACAAAACTGCTTCTGTAACTTCACATTCAAAGTTAGAATATAAAATTCAAGAGTGCTCTTAGAAATGCTGCTACTTTGAAATCCCCCTTATACTATTTCTGATAGATAAATAATAATATAGTACAAAGGTATCATGCAGATGTTTCCTGACAATCCACCAATTTACGAAAGGCAACAAGTACACAGAACAAGACTTTGTACTAAAGTCTACAGTAATTACTAATTAATTTGCACCTACACCTGATACAGAAATTACTGCAAAAAATTCAAAGCATAGCATCCCAGACTTAGAATAACATTGACGACTGTTAACCCTTTTTTATTTTTTACCCTTTTATTCAATCACATAATCAGTAAATCTCCAGATTAATACCACTTCCATTTAGTACTCTGCAGCATTGAAACACAAATTCCACAAAGCATAAGGGCAATAGGTTGCAAGCTCAAATAATATTAATAGAACCCCTCCCAGGAGTTTAGGTGGGGAAAAAAAAATGAAGAGTGAGAGAGAGTGAGAGGAAGGAAAATCACGCACTGATATTTTAATTTTGAAAGCTGGCTACTCAAGCTTAGCCTCTCCTCTGCTACATTTTGAGCAGACTTGAGTTGATTTTCTTCATACTCACGAATGTTAGCAACCCCAACTGACTTGCTGAAATCTCTATAAATTCGATCAGTAATTTCATTGATCCTCTTCTCCAGCTTCCGAATTTCCGCATTCCTCTTATCAACAGTGTCATTTAACTGCAAAGTGTAAACACTAGGTAACCAGTTAGGTTATACAAGTGCATAATTATGACAAACAAAATCACCTCACCTTCTGATGTTCTGGACTGATCCGTTCAATTTCTTCTTTGATTATCTCTTTCTCTTGCCTCAAATTTGAAAGTTTGTCTTCAATGCTTCGCTGGAAAAAATTAGAAACAATATAAAAAGATGATGTAATTGAAATTCCATTAGCAGAGGCAATAAAAAAGTCACCACTATTCATATCTATTACCCAGCCAAGACTGGTACTTCATCTACCTTTGTGTGTGGGTGTATACTGAAAGAATTACCTTCTCAATCTCAGCATATTGAATTTTCTTTTCAAGTCCACTAATTTTTCCAGATGCTTCAGACTCCTTAAGGTGCATATCTCTTATTGATCCTACCTCTTCCAACTCCGATTCATACTGCTCTTTCTTTTTCTTGAGGCCTGAAAAGCAGCATGGTCATTGCTAGACCAAAATGGCTTGAATTACATTTTAACAAAAATCAAACCTTCAATCTTTTTGTCATCCCACTGTTTTGACCTAGCCTCCATTCCACCACTAGTGCCACCAGTCATTGTGCCAGATTTTGTCAGTAGAATTCCATCCACAGTTACAACTAGTCAAAGGCCAAATGAAAAAGTTCAACTTTTGGCATTCTGACAAGTATAACTATATCTTTGGACCAAAGACACGTAAAACTATATTAAATGAAACCAGTATATCATCCAATATGCAGAAACCACATTTTTCAGAAGGAAGAAATATTACTGCATAAAAATAAATAAATGTCTAAAGGGCACAGAATTAATAAGTAAAAATAATAAAAAATGTGAGATCTCAAGAAGGAAGTTTAATAAGAAACCAGATGGAAAAGATCATTTAGAAAATTACTTACTTCTGTAAGGTTCTAGTGACAACAATATTTGACATATGACAGTAAGATACCGAACATTTAGAAAACAGAGAGAAAGCATACTTACCTTTGAACCTTTCACCACTCCAGCTCAAAACTTTGGCCTCCTCAAGATCATCACAAACAAGCGTGTTTCCAACAGCAAAGAGAATTGCCTTCTCCAAGGCAGGATCAAACTTGCACTAGTTAAGTTGAAAACCTTGTAGCACTTTTTCAGTCCATTAAAGGCATATAATTTACAGACAAGTGATAAGCAAATAAAATATTCGAAGACACATGATGATTTGCAGTAATTAAGAGAATCACAATAGATAATACATATATGAGCTATGCTCAGAGCTTAATAGACAACCAAATTAAAAGCAAATATTGTCTATTTACTTTTTAAGAAGTCATAGAGTAGACAAAATAAAGGAATTTTGATGAATGGAGGCCACGATAAATGCGATCACACACTGCTTAAACACTACTTCAGTACCAGCAGGAAGTTCATAAACAAAAGATATTGCAAAAATATGCAATGGCTAGACAAAAAAGCCCATTGAAATTATAAAAAAAGAGATGAGTGGGTTTCCAGATCCTGAATTATTGAAGAATTATGTTAACATTCACATTGTTCAACAATTAAAAAAAGGTTGTATAACAATGGACAGAAAAAAACCAGTGAGGCAGCGCAGTTCCTATGGACAAGCCAACTGCAGAAGGAAAAATTCAGGACAGTTCTCATCTACATTACAAACAATTCAAATAACAGAGGAAATGTCTATAAAAATTTAAAAAAAAAAAAATACAACAGGATCTCCAGAGCAGTCATTAGTCAAAAAGGATATTGAATAACATCAAAAACCAGCTTTGCCGTACCACCTAAGGTGCGCAATCTTTCAATAATTGGCTTCACACGAACTGATTGCAATGGAATAAATGTCTGAGGAGGAAGCCTCTGATCTTTCAAATACTGTAAAGAAGCAAAGCGATCAGAGTTCCAATCAATATAAATAATTGATCAACTAAGTGAAGGCTATCATTTGACAACAAACAGTCAAATTAGCCATATTATTAGAAAATTTCCTGATTTATAATGTGCAAAAGCAATCTTCCTACATACCCCTTTCTAATTTACTCCCTCAGTAAAATTTCTTATTCTATTTAAAAAAAAAGTGATGTTCCTAGACAAATTACAAACTAGTTACTGTTGCTCTGGATTCTTTTTGGAGAATTACAAGATCCCTGGAAAAAAAGAATTCACTTAATCAATAAAATGTTCATTCGGATCTTTCAAAGAATAATTACTGTGTTAACCATATATAGACTTCATCATTCATCCAAGTTGATTGCTCCTGAACAGAAAATACCAAGATTTGTTAAATAGCGGTTCTCCCTTCTGTTATTTATCATAAATGCCTAGTCATCTATAACTGAACACAGGATTTTTAAGCAATCCATAAACTCCAATAAGTTGAGAGAATGATGCAACATTATTTACTGCTATATTAACGCATTTGTCTTCCATGTCAAAAGCTTAAGCCATCAAGTGGAGACCTATGAATAACTTTATCATAATATCTAACACACTCCCTCACATAAAGCTTTAAGTATAAACAAAGCATACTTCCATCATACTTTATGCTCAAAATTTTAATTAGAATAATGAGGGGTGGCAAGGATCAAACTCTTGACAACTTGGTCACAAAGCCTCTGATACCAGGTCAAGGACCATGTTAAATCAAAAGCTTACGGTATTTAATGAAGGTCCGTGAATAATTTTATTACAGTCCAACGCACAAAATAAAGAAAACAAAACCAGTAAAAACACCAGCATTAACTTAAAGCCTTCAACAGAAAAATAAAACTGTATTCTAGCAGTTGACTAAATTAGTCATTCAAAATAGATGAAAGCCTAATGATAGAAGAGATGCAAATTAAAAAAAAAAAATCACAGTAGCACCTTGATGCATTCCTTTCCGGTCTTTTCATCCTCAACTACAACTGCATCCATAAATTTACCCATAGCAACGGTAACAGCTAGGTTATACTTCTTCTGTGTTGGCCTACAGAGATCAGTCATGCGACCATGGACTCCTTGAAACAGGCGTTTGAGACTCTCCACAGCCTGAGAAAGTTTGGCATCTCTCTCGTTTTCATATCGATCAGCCCTCAATTCACGAAGTTGATTTTCTATTTCACCAATTTTCAACTTCAAATTTTCATACTTTTTCCTGCACATGAAAATTAAAACGAAAGCTTTAAAAGCACAGAATTTCATCACGAAGTAGGTACAATGACAGATGCCATTTCATAAAGCATAAGCACTACAAAGTCTGCAAAACTGCATTCCCCCCCCCCCCCCGGGGGGCAAAAAAAAGGAAAAGGCTCCTCCTTTTTCATCAAAAGAAAAGGATAAAAAAATATTAACCTATCAGGGCCTTTAAAGGTACTTTAAAGTAAACAGTAGTGGAAGTTACATTACCTCGAATCTCGGTGTTTGTCCTGCATCACACGCAATTCTTTTTTCAAATTTGCAAGGTCATCCTTATGTTTTGTAGAATTATCAAGAATTTTTTTCAACCTTGTTCGCATTTGCTCTTCCTGTGAATTCAATTCAGACTCCCTATTCCTTAATTGTTGAAGATTTTCATCCAAATTTTTTTGAGCTTCACTATCTGCATGTTGTTGCCTATCCAGAAGTTCTTTCTCCTCCCTAAGTTTGGCAGTTTTCATACCAGCTTCCTCCTTGCTGTGTTAGCAACATTTTCATCATGAATTCCAAAAGCAGAAAAAAAATCATAATAAAGGAAAAAGATGCTGTGATATGTTCCAGAGCTCCAGATAATGGAACTTTCCTTTTGACATTAACCAACCATTTCACAGTTCAACATAAAAGACTTGTCTCAAACAAGACAATAATATATATGGATTACTAAAATTGCATTGCATAATAATCTTAACACAATTATATCCAAAACCAGCACAATCAAGTAATGAAAAATAAGTAGACTAGTTTTGATACACTGCACAAAAGGTATTCTGGATTTCACAAAAAATCCCAAACTAAACATTAAAAAATGGCGTGTTTCAGTTTTGGCTCAAAAGCATGATACAAATAGAAAAATAATAAATAGTCTAACAAAGAGTCAGCTCCAAGGTTATAACTAATATATACTCACATCCGAAAATATTCTTCCAAGTCACTGCCATCTAACTTTAGTTCATCACTGGCATCTCGACTCTTTTCCTGTAGATCCTCCAATTTGGCGGTGAGATCTCGTATCCCCCTCTGTAGCTCTGCTATATCACTAGCATGTTTTCTCCGTTCTTCTTTTTTCCTATCCAGCTCCTTCTTCCCTTTTTTAATTTTTGAGTTAATACGAGCCATTTCCTCTTTCAACTTCAGAAGATCAGGTTGCTGGCAGGCAGAAAAGGACAGTCAGAGAAGAAACTTATTGAGAAAACAAAGAAAGAAAAAATGGAAAGGATTACGTTTGAATTCTTTCTCAAGAGATCAATATGAATACACATTTAGTCTATATACTGTGAGCCACAGATCAGATGCTTGAGACCACAACATTGGGCTTAGCAAGTATGGGCCTAAAGTCTTACAGCCCAATATTCAATATCATAATCTAACAAAATGACAGAAACTTCCCAGTGCATTAAGAGAATAATAGATGCAAATGACAAGAACAACACTTTAAAAACTGAAAGCAAGATCATCAAATCAAATAAATGTCAAGACATAGAAACACTCAATTGAAGCAAGAGATGTCTGTCACTCAAATCATGTTAGCTAGCAGCATTGCTAAGCTTGTAAGTGTCAAATTTATAAACCACAGGTCAATATGAAGAACTAATCATGCTGAAATTTGGGCACCAAAAAGATCAATCATCCATTGGAATTTGATCTTCAACCAAAAGTAGCTTATGCTTTTTATCATTTCAATTGTCAAATCATGCTTCATCTCCCTTACATCCTTTCTCTCCGAATTGAAACATTCTCACATATTGCGCTGGAGCATCACCATCTCTAAACTATACATAGACAAGGAACTAAAGAAGAACCTCCCATTGTCAGGCTGATGGAGACTTAATAAGACTCATCAGGGGCATATTGCAAAACCCTTTAAAAACTATTTCCTTGTTGAATTGTCAATTCAAATGTAACTGTAATCATAGATCATGCAATGTTACACAAGAAACTATTCATTCATATTAACAAAAACCAGACAGAAGAAACATCCTTTTAAATATAGTCAGCATTGTCAACCACCGATTCACAGCAAAAAATGCCCAGTATCACATACAGTTTGCCTCTCAATCTCACATACTAATCCCTTTCCCTTCTTTTACCAACTTGAACTTCATATATTCAATCATAGTTCTACATAATGACCTTTCCATGGTTGTAAAAATCATGATCTTGACTGCACACCTTACAAGCCTGGCCTTAGAAATCAATCCTGATTCTAGATAAGATCAAAATCTACTAGGATTACGATCCTCATTGTCCAGTCTATGATTTCATCCTATTTAATTTAATCCTGCAGTCTTAGGATCTTGTCCTCTAAACCTTCATTTTTTTTTAGAAAAAATAAAATATCACACCAGTTCTTATGTCCCACTTAGCAGCACATTAAACAACAGTTCCTTAAAATAATTTTTATTAGTGTCTGATGAGATTTTGATAATATTGCGTTTAGTTATGTATTCTCATATAACCATATAGATTTTAAATTTTCTTGTTATAAGTGGTAGGACCTTACGATGCTTGATCCAGCCTTACAATTCGATCTTTTTGGCCCATTGATGGATTGTATGTAAAAACCAATCTTGAGAAAGTAGGACCTTAAGTTCAAAGCTTTCCAAATTTCAAACTAAAATTTATTCTTACTTTTACCATCATTGGGCTAGTATGCTTTTATCAGTAGAAAACAAGAGGAAAGGAATTTCATCATGACAGGCAAGTTTTGTGGATGCTTCTTTTCTTCCATAAAAAATTACTTCAATTAACAAAGAACCCATGTACACTGACAGTATACAATCAAGGGCCCACAAGAAGCATAAGGAAACTGACAAGTAGACCAGCATAAAAAGGATTCTATACATCAAGCACATCAAGGATTCCAAAAACGAAACCCAAAAAACCATAGACCTCGAAGAAGGATAGCTATAATCCAATTAAAGAGTCAACCCAGACAACTTATGAGAGGAAAACTTAGTCAGGAACCACTTTTGAGGTTATCAAACTCACATCAACATGTGTCATGTATATATAAACATAATGTTACTTCTACAAAATAACTGAACCCAACTGTAATGGAAATCAGTATAAATTATCTGTCAAATAGACCAGTTTTTCTCGCCTATCCACTACAGGTCCGGAGGCCTAAAATATATTAAAACACAGTTTACAACAGCCACCAATTCCTTCTCTTCTTCCCTTACGGTCTATGTTTGGCACTAAGAGCAGGGAGAAGAGGGATTCAAACCATGGTCAGGCAACTGCCCAAATGGCAACAACTTCATCTTCAAACTGGAAATTTCTGTTCACAACTGAATCAATTTAATTAAAAAAAAAAAAACACACACACACACACACAAAATAACGTTTCAATAAAGAGTACATCATAGAATCAACCTAAGATTGTCAATAACAAGGGATGACAGTAAAATGCAATTATCTTAACTTATCCCTTCCTTCCCAAAGGAAAAGAAAACTCACATTCTTGTCAAGTTTGTTGCTTTTCTCACCGATTCTTTTTTCACATTGTGCAATCTCTTTCAGATATTTTGCCTGTTCTTTCTTCTTTTTACTAGCTTCAGCTTCAAATTTTTCTAGTTCTTCCATGACACCTTCACGACTTTTTTTCTCATCCTCAAGATCATCAGTTGTCTTTTCAATATCTCTTTCTATATTGAACAACTGCCACAAGAAGTGCTCTTTCTTTATAGTTCTCTGCCAAAAAGAAAGCAAACAGATTAGAGAAGTTCAACATGAGAAGACTGTATAGCATTGCAGAGAGAGAAAAAATGTAAAGGAAATGCATAATTAAATAACATTTTCATACATAAATCCTAATTGAAGGCTCTTTATATATATATATATATATATACAACTTTTATCACCCAGGTTTCCACTTCAAATGGGCCTATTTTGTTTGATGCTGCTGTTTCATTTTTTATGATAGGAACCAACTACCAAACAAACACAAACAGCTATAACACAGCCCAAAAAACAGAGAAACATACTTTGATGAATATTATACTGTTAATACAAGATTTGTAACCGTATTTACACAATGGAGATCAAACCTTAAAACTGATTCACGCTAGCACAGGATTTCAGCACTTCACATTCACGGACACAATCATTATTTGTGTTTCTGTGAACCTAACTGTGAGTTTGTGCCCATCTTCTTCTGTGCTTTGGTGTGAACTATGACTTTTAGTTTGTGTCCTTGTACTTGTGAGAGTTCTGTGTTGTGCAGTAATATTAATAACAAGTGTGTCCGTGAATATGAAGTGCTAAAATCCTTTGCTAGCGTGACTCAGTTTTAAGTTCCTTTGTTTATTGGCTATGTCATTGCTATTTGTGTGTGTGTGTGTGTGTGTGTTTCGTAGTTGGTTCCTATAAGGGAAAAGTGAAACAGAGCAGCATCAAAAACAAAATAGGCCCATTGGAAGTAGAAACCTGGTTGCTAAAAAGTTAAATATATGTATATATATAAAATGCACATAGCTGGAAACTACTTTTATATTGATATATACACCAAACATACCAGAAAAACATAATTGAAACAGATTTATTTACCAGTTGATCCTGCAAACGGATATGTTTCTCTGCTTCTTCCTTTTGCTCTTTTTTCTGCTTTCTCTCCATAACTACAGTCTTCTTCTTCTGATAAACAAGGGCTGATTTCTCTTCAGCCATGGCTTTTTCTTCTTCAAATTGCTCATAGTCTCTCTTGAGCTCCTCAGAGCCAGATATTTGCTCGAGAAGGGCAGTAAGCTCTTTTGGATTTTTTGATGCAATGGATTCCACGTCACCCTATATAAGAAAGTCGATTGTTGTATATCAGTAAGTAGTTAGGTACCACCATTCAGGAATTGCAATCATGCCTACAATCTAAGAAGCATGCCATGAACATGACACAAACAATGACACAAGAAAAATAACACATTGGCATATCAAACTTCTCCTGATATTTCAAACTCTACATTTAATATTAATGATAATCCAAAAAAAAATAATAATAACCAGAATTATCCTAAATGCGAAGTATCTTTCATTATTAGTTTCTAAGATTTCTACTTATGAATAGACGTTAAACTATATCATTCAAATTAGTTATGCACACGATAAATCATTAGGAAATAACTATAATGATCTCATCGAGAGGGGTTGCTACTGTATAGTCTCTCATCCCACTTATTCTTCTGTCGCTTAACCTTTTTCGGCGCATGTCCACGAAAAAAATTTTGACACCCCACAAGCATTATCATCTCCAGGAGAGCCTGACGCGGGAGATATTGACATAGTGCATACGACTCTGTGGAGCCATTACTCCACATTCATCGTATCCCTCTCTCGGGCAATGAGCATTAGAGAATCATCTAGACTCTATAGCGTAACACTACTAGAGCCTTCAGAGTAGCTAGAAGCTGAATTATT